>JAMXDD010000005.1:41894443-42494443 GCA_024733475.1 Syzygium grande | reverse complement strand
TACTCTAGAGATGATGAAAATGCTTACATTTCTATTTTCTGTTAACGGATAACCCACGCAAACCAATTTGAAGGTTTTTAGAAAATGTCACAAATAGTCGTGTAAGTTATCTACCTTTGATTTTTTAGAGTCAATACTTATTGAGTTCTTTGCATGCATGGGGAGATTTCATTTTGTTAAAGAAGCATCTTGAACTCGAATAATTTGAGCCGTGAGTTGATTGACAGATAAATCGCCGAAATGTCGAGCTATTTTTATATTAAAACTTTGCGAAAATGTATCCTACATGAGTAATTATGCTCTACCCGATGCTAAAATGAGTGAATTCATAACGAGAAAAGAAAGGAGCATCAAGGACCAGCTTGGGGAGGCATAAGTGAACCGAGAGAGGGCTGGACGCTCACTGTTTAGATCGAGGGCGGTCTGAACAGTGAGTATTTAGCCCAGTCTTGAGCCTAGAAGCATTCACTGAACGTGCCTTGATTACCCTAGAGCGAACTAACATTAAGCGCTAGCAAGATCACTAAACGTATGGATGCAAACATGTATCAAGATGACATGAACGAATGGATTGAAGCAACTCGAATTAAATAAAATTATGAACTAGTTACTCTATCAAGCATTCGTATAGGATGACCTAAAGTCAAGGTCACCATTGCAGTCACCTTGAAGTGAGCTCAGAATAGCCATGGATGGCCCCTTGGCTTCCCAACCTCATTAATAGGTCGTGGGCTCTCAACTATCCTGCATCGAGGAGGGATGGGAAAGGGACGGGAGATGACACTAAGAAGAGAGTGGCTTCAATGGATGATCGTAGGTGGCGATAGCGACGAGGGTAGTGGCAGTAACAGCCCAAGCCGGAGGCCAAGTTGGGGTGAACATTTGGATTAAGGATTTTAAGGGGAATAGGACATTAAGAGCGTCATGACATTCATATGATATTTACTTTAGTGCAATAATTTTTCAAATGATCACTTAAGCAAAATACGTTGGTGATTTCCCTTACTTGAAAATCTTGCATGTTGTTGATTTAATATTTGATAACCTAACTTGGCTTGCCGGAGAAATGATAATCATTAAAGATATTTTAGAATGATGTCGTTTGGTTCCATTTTGTTGACACCTATTTTATAATTTTTGCCCAAAATTATTTATGCAAAATTTAGGAGTTAATTTCTTACTTAATTCCTAAAACAAAAAATATATTTATCTAATTGCATTGCATATAGACATTAGGCACATTTGCATTCATAGGGCCTATTAAAGCATATTTTTTAATTAACTTTAAAAAAATATTAAAACACTACAAAAAAAAAAACAAGGGATTAGCGACGAAATTTGCGATGAAAAATTTGGCAAAATCCGTCGCAAATCGAGTTTGCAACGAATTTAGCGACGAAAAAAATTCCGTCGCTACTAGGGCATCGCAAAATTTTGCAACGGAAAATTTCAATTCCTTCGCAAAATTGTGACGGAAAAAAATTCGTCGCAAATAATTCATTGCAAAATTCTTCGCAAATTAGCCACAAACACTATCCGTCGCAAATAATTCGTCGCAAATTAGCCACGAACACTATTCATCACAAAATTCATCGCAAATTAGCCACGAACACTATTCGTCGCAAAATTAGCCACGAACTTTATCCATTGTAAAATTTGTCACAAAATTCATCGTAAAATCCGTCGTAAATTTAGCACGAACTTTATTCGTCACAAAATTTGTCACAAAATTCGTCGCAAAATATATTCGTCGCAAATTAGCCGCGAACTTGATTCATCGCTACTTATTCGTCGCAAATTAGCCACAAACTGTAATGGTCGCAAAATTCATCTAAAAGTATTTGTCGCAAATTTTACACCATTTCGGCCATCAAATCTTGTTCATATCAATAGCTACGCATTAATGAACATCATGTAATACATACAAAATAATCAAAGGACACGCAACAACCATAGATTCCGCCTCAGAAACAAAAAACGAACAAACCAAACACAATGCCATATGATTGAAAAATATAACTGAAGGAAAGATTCTAGTAAGCAAAAAATAATGATATATGCAAAGTTGCAAAGTCTGAGGTGATGCTATTTGATATACAATCTTATAATACATTCAAAACATTCATAGGAGGCGGGACAATCATAGATTCTGCTTAAAAAACGAAAAATCGACAAACCAGACACAAGATTGGACAGCTTTGGTACTCGGCAGGACACCAAAAGCAATCACTTTTATCGACACCTGATGAAATGTGGATACATAAATAAAGATATTCAATCAGTCCAGAATATAAAAGAAGTATTTATGCATGGATGTAGGGCAGGAACATATTGGGTGAAACTACACTTATGTCATAAAAGATTGTGAAGCAAGCTTACCCTCGATTTTAGGAATTTTAATTAGAAAGGAGCGAGAAAATCATCATCACAATTAGCAATCTCAACATCATTGTGTCGCTCATCATTATGCCCATCACCTATTGGATTGGCGGGAGGTACAGGAGGAACCTCACCACGATTGAGGTTGAGGTGTCGCATAACGATATGCATTTGTTGTTTTAAGTCATTTATTTCTTCGTCCCTCTCTACAATTATATTTTTCAGTTGATTAACTTCTTGGGTCAATTGCTCATCATGTCGTGTCCTCCTTTGACCAACCGCATTGGATGATGAAGTTCGAGCATGATTCGGCATGTACATCCTTGACAAGGATCCCATCCCAAATATTTTTCCTTTTTTCATTCCATCCATTGCCTCCACTCATAATACCATACTGTCAACGGATAGCTCAGACGCAGCACAACCATCACTACCACTAGCATTGCTCATTAAAAGTTCATCATATTTTTCCTACATTAACAATATAGATGAAAATAAAATAACTTCATATATACATCTACCATAAACATTAAAAGTATTCGCGGTTTTCATTCTAGTTTCTATAAAGCCCAAAGTATAACCTTACATACCTTAATAGCTTTTGCTCGATCGCCAGTCCATGTCTTATCTTTCTTTTGAAATGTGCATTCAAATGTAGCTGCAAATGTCGGCTTCGTCCCCAATTCATGTACCTACAAAATGTAAACATGAGTAATTGAATTAAATTAACTTATAACTTATTTAACAGACTTACCAGTCGTTTGCGATGCTCCTTAATGTTAATAAAGCCCCCAACATATGTAGCAGATCCTTCACTAGAATTAGAAGATTGATTCGTTTTATTCTGCTGACTGATTTGTCGACTCTTTTCAGTTTCCCAATTTCTGTTAATTTCCATCCAATTGTCAATTGTAATGAAAACCGGCTTCACTTGCTTGATCTTTGCTCTATTCATCACATTTTGTATGTGATCACCGACTTTCTTCTGAAAAATTCTTCTGACTTCATTCTCTTCCTCTTCATCCCACATGAACTTTCGCTGCAATCAATACAAAAAAAACTAATAGTTATTATGATGGTCACATATCCATTACCATGCACCAGACAATTCGGCGATAGATTTTGTAAAGTTCATCTCGGGGAAAATATTTGATCCCTTTAGTACCGAAAACTAAAGAGTTGTTCTGGTTCCTTTACATCATTTTTTACCATCAATATACTACACCGAACTTAGTTGGTAAGAAAATAGAATATTTAAAACTTATCTTGAACTCATTCCACCACAAATCTTTCACTTCTTGTGGAACACTTCTGTAATTAATATACTGCCCAATCCAATAGTTTTTAACTATTTTATTCAGTTCCCTCACAATAAACGTAGCATCCGTGAATCTATAAACATACGGATATTGTGCAACATCGACAATTCAGTTAACATCCATATCTAAAGCCATAAATATTACATATACCAAAAAAAAATTAAAGTACTTACAAATCTCCAAATAGGCATATCATAAATCGGTTATCTTCTTCACTTGTGTTTTCGTCATTATTTGAATGTTGCACTGAATAATAAGATGGAACGGAAGGAGAGGGAGCTACAGGGAATGGAATGGAGGAGATTCAATTCACATGTGGCCAAGTCCCCTAACATGTTCTTGAGTGTTGGAGGAAGGGCCAACATGTCCATATTATCCATCAGCATATTGTGGTTGGGGGTTAGATAAAAGAACAGGGGAAGAGGAAAGGGACGGGAACAAGGACAAGGAAGAGGCTGGTCTTCTATGCATGTGACCTCCACGTTTATACTGACAAGTAAGAATGTTAGATAAATATGTAAAAAGAATATGAACACGTATTACAAACACATAATGACGTACATGACGCAGCTTACCATTTTGTTTCAGAAGCAGAAAATGTTTCCTCTTAATTAGCCAATGTCAAGTGTTTATGACGTGCAATTTCTTACGAACAAATATACTATGAATCGCACTCATTTTGATATCAAACATCAATATATGAGCATGATATACCATGCTAAGCTGATAATAGCCATAATTAACCACACGATCCACTTTCAAACCACACGATAATTCAAGAAGTACAAGATCAACCATGAAACATCAAGTTCAGCCACATGATATTCGTTCTCAGCCACACGATCATCAATCAACCGACACGATCGGGCCATAGTTAACCAATCAGCCACAATTAAGCAGAGCAACCACACGATTAACCTAATTAACCATACGATTGGCATTAAACAACTAAGTGTGCGAATAATAACCATTTTGCTCCAGAAATGACATTGTTGCCAGAAATTGATTGTTCGCATTCTTGCCAGGAATTGACTTCTGAAGGAGAAATCTATTTGATTTGTTAAAATTTTGTGACCGAGAAAATTTTTTTGAGCACCTACAAAAATTTAAATTTCACTTAGAGTGGGTGGCCACAGGTATTCTAAGTCATTCTGTAAAGTTTTGTAATAAAATTAATTTTATTTTTTTTAAAATTTTTTGGGCACCTAAAAAAATTTAAATTTCACTAAAAGTGGGTGGCCATAGGTATTTTAAGACATTCTGTAAAGTTTTTTAATTTTTTAATTTTTTTGGGCACCCTAAAAAATTTAAATTTCCCTAAAAGTGGGTGGCCACAGGAATTCTAAGTCATTCTATAAAGTTTTGAACTTTTTTAATTTTAGTTATTTTTAAATTTTGTAGCACCTAAAAAATTTAAATTTCACTAAAAGTAGGTGACCACAGGTATTATAAGCCATTCTGTAAAGTTTTGAAATTTTGAGTTTTTTAGTTTTTTTTTTTTTTTTGGGCACCTAAAAATTTAAATTTCACTAAAAGTTGGTAGCCACAGGTATTCTAAGTCATTCTATTAAGTATTTTATTTTTTTGAATAGAATAGGACAACCAAGATTTGCTAGAAAGATAAGATAATTTCTAATTTAAATTAGGAATTAGGGTAATATGTTTCTTAGTTTAATTAGATATTATTCTAACCTTGATAGTTCATTTCGGGTTGATTTTAATTTCGAATTTCAATAAAAAAAAAAATACCAAAAAGAGTCTTCTAGAATAGGTCAATTTACTTTCTTTAGTCTAAAATTGCATGCTTAGATAATTGGCATTTTTAATTCCGAATTTCATAAAAATACCAAAAATAAATCATTTGCCCGTCATTAGAAATAGGTCATATTGTCGCGTGTCATATGGTTTGCATGTTAGGCTGTATTAATCGCATGTTAATTTTTGCACGTCATTACATATAGATTAGCTTTCATTTAAATAAGTGAAAATCCTAAAAAATATTGAGTGAATTGCTTGTTAATTAGAAATCATATTAGGATTATTGATATGATTTTCTAGCTAACAATGTAGATGCTTACGTTGCTTCAAGGTAAGTAATTCTCCCAATCTTGTAATTTATTTAATGTTTTGATTATTGGGTGTTACTTTGGTGGTTTACGCATCCGCATGATCACCTCACATGTTAGTGACTAAGTTAAAATGAATCCAAGCTATCTGCCAAAACATTTTTTGAAAAGAAAAGGTACCGAAATGGCGTTAGACTAGATCTAGCGTAACCAAGTTCCCGAACTTAGAATTTCTGGTTCGTAAGAATAAAACATATCTCCCTATGTTTTATTTAGGTTTCTAATCGACCTACCACAAATAGATTAGTGGCGACTCCAAGTATGAAAACATTTGCACGTTAAGAACTTAAATCTTAAGTTGCGAATTGGTAGGGCTTGGAATGGCCCGAGTTAGGCTTAGTCCTAATAATCTATTAGCCTGAGAAAATTTAAGTCGCGACAGCTTGGCGACTCTGCTGGAGACTTGAGTTAAAACTCTTAATGGACTTAGGCAAATTTTTCTCGTCAAAAAATATTTTCGCTTGGCAAACGAGGATCCCTGTCACGTTCCTAACATTTTAGGTGTTAAATGTTTTTGCAGAATGGGAGGTATAAGGGAGGCGTGATTGGTAACCCTTGTTTTTTGCGAGAGAGATGTTTGGATGAATAGTTTATTTTATGCACGAAGCGCTGTATGATATAACTTACTGTGCATGCCTTGCATTTACACTATACCACACACACTTCCCGCTGTTGGACTTGGGCGGCATAGGTTTAGGATGGTGCTGAGAAAGTAGACACCCCGACCACACCTGCGTAGTATGGGTCGCCCTCCTTGGTCCCGAAAGTTTTTTCACGGTGTCATTGAGTTCCCACCACAGTTGCACCATTTGCAACCCGGGTCGGCTCCTTGACTAAGCCGAGTCGGGGAACCTCAGCCTAACTACAACCATGATTGGTTTAACCCGGTAATCCTCGCGTCTCCACTTTACAAGTCCGAGTCTAGATAGAAATCGAACCTCACATTTCATGCGCATGTCTATGTGGTTGTCATGGTCCTACTAGGTGAAGTAAGTCTTTTGAACTCTCCTTTTTGCAATTAATTTAGTTATTGCATTTTTCAGGTCGGTCCATGATAGGTCTAGGTTGGTTTTAAATTTGAAAGTAATAATCATTGAGTCCTTAAAAAAAAAAAAAGAAAAGGAAAGCTCTTTTAGAAAATTTATTTTCAATCTATGTCTTTATTTTCCTAGATGTGTCATAGGTAATTATTTTCCTACGACGTTTGCCGTCGTCTTTCTTTTACAAAAAAAAAGGCTTTAGAGAATTTGTTTTCAGGTCATAATTTATAGGTAGTCTCAATTTTTGTTTTTCATAGTTTTATGATTAGGGATTTTGGTGCTTTTATTTCCTAGGTTGTGTCTAGGGCGTTATTTACATTTCTTTGCCTAGATCACTTTTCATGAAGTCTCAACCATATATGAATATTTTCATGAATAAACAAAAAAAAGATTAAAAGCGTGTCATAGACCAACCTTGTCTTGACCATGTGCTTATTTGATTCATTTCCTTTACATTAGATAATTACGGACCGATCACGATCGCCTATTTGTACGCGATCGAGAACTAGAATGGTTAATCAAATTGACTTACGAGATCGTGTCGTTGGCATTGAAGACCAAATGAAGCAACTTCTTGTCGCAATGTAACAGATGTCCACTAAGATCAAAGCCCTTCGACTAACTCCTATTCCTGCATTCCCTGAGACATCAGCCCCAAAGCATAAAGGTGGAAAGAATGCCAATAATGAGGACGATGACGATCTTCCCGATTTAGTAGATGACCCCGTCCAAATTATCGTCAACAAAGAAAAACCTGATGAACGGGTCAACAAACTTGAAGAAAGAGTGAAGCAGCCGGAAGGCTCACATGATTTGCCCTCAATTGACTTGTCTCTTACTCACAGATCAAAATCCCGAAGAAGTTCAAGATGCCGGACTTTGACAAGTACAATGGCACCTCCTACCCAAAAGCCCACCTGCAGCTATATCACGTACAAATGACATCGTACGTTGATAATGAACTCATGATGATTCATGCATTTTCAGGCAAGTTTGACGGGTCCTGCCTTAAACTGGTATCTCATGAAGAAGATAAATTGCCTCAAAATCTGGAAGGAAGTTAGTGAATCATTCCTAAAGCAATACAGGTTCATAACGGACATCATTCCCACCCCCGAAGACCTCGAGCGTGCTTAGATGAAAAAGACTGAGTCGTTCAAAGATTATGCTATCAGATGGAGAAATATAGCCGCTCAGGTTGTCCCGGAACCTATAGACAGTGAATTGAAGAGGATGTTCATTTAAACTCTTCCATTCGAGTACCATAATCGGATGGTAGCCATTCTGGCTGATAACTTCAATAAACTCATCCCCATAGGTGAACAGATTGAGATAGGGTTGAAAGATGGGTGGCTTGTGAAGCCGTCTTCTTCGACCAATAGATTTAGCACAAGAAAAAAGAAAGAACCAGCAGCTAGAGTGAATGTGACTTATACCCAACCAAGCCGGCGGAATGCTAACCCTGTCCCAGCAATCCAAGTAGCAAAAGCTCAACAACAAAACATGGGTCGTCAACCCTTTCAGAAGAAAAACAACAAGAGGCAATTCACCCCCCTCCCCGGGTCGTTATCTCAAGTATTAGCAGTCCTCCGGTAGAAAGACTTGCTTACCACTAAGCCAAAGCGACCCAATCCTGAGCAGTTCTATAACTACGATCTGTTTAAAAAATGCGATTATCATATGGGCGAGGTGAGGCACTCAATTGACGATTGTTTTACCCTCAAGCACCGAATCCAGAACCTCCTAGACATGAAGACTTTCTCGTTTCAACCCGCTAAGCCGAATGTTCAGAGCAACCCGCTCCTTGATCACGCGGGAAATGTAAATGCTATATTTAGTTTCGATGCTGGTCGAATCAAGAATGTCAAGTTGCATACTACCGACATCTACAGTGAGTTAGTGAAAGCCGATTATTACCCGAGTAATGAGGACCTTCCCCTGGCTATCATGAGAGAAAGAATCTCAAGAATGGTAGAAGCTGGGATGATCGTCTATGCTAATCACATTGGCATCGTCTCCACAATCTCCAAAGTGGTCATTGATTGGGAAGGGGAGTTTGCTGTGCTAAACAATGAAGAAGCCGAGGTCGACCCTCTACTTGAGGACATGCCTCCACACATCCACACTATATTCCGAGGCCCTACAAGGATGATGCATGAAAAAACAAGAGGTGATCGACACATTGGGGCAACCGAGCGGCAAGTTCGATTATTCTGTGAAATACTCGACGTCCTCGAGCTTCTATGTTGATCCCTGTGACATTGTCCCAGATGGATAGAGAGGTATGGATGATTCAACACATCTAATGACAGAAGATCCTGAT
Source organism: Syzygium grande (assembly GCA_024733475.1). NCBI lineage: Eukaryota > Viridiplantae > Streptophyta > Magnoliopsida > Myrtales > Myrtaceae > Syzygium > Syzygium grande. Next base: position 42,485,256 of record JAMXDD010000005.1, on the reverse strand, counting down.
GATGTAATAGATGGAATCACTACCCTGTTCGATAATTTCCTCATTGGAGCCATCGAGGAATGACCGTTGGAGGAAATGGGCACTGGCTCGCAAGAGTAACACCTTTACTTTTTTCGCACACTCCCCTGCATGGAAATTTTATTGCTTTTTAGGACTTGCCCCGTCTCGGGAGCTGCTTTTTAGGAATTTTCATTTCTAGGACTTGATTGTTACGATTTTCATTCCAATAAATGTAATTCATTTAGTGATAATCAATGAAATTACAATTTTTTTTTCATTTTTGAGGGCATGTTGAGGTACATCAAACCAGTCCGGTGATGATATCCAATCGATAAAAGGAAAATATAGTCCAAAGAGAATTCTGAGGCCTGGGTTTCTTTATGTTCCCTTGTGTTAAAACCATTTTGAAAAGAATTTCAGAAAAAATCAAAAAAAAAAGAAAAACTTTTTTTAAAGAGAGAAAAATTTTAAAAAAATGCAATGTTTAGCCCTGTTTGTCCTTATGAATCCCTTACTTTATGTTTCAGGGGCAATCTTGTGACACACGAGGGTATGGGAACGGTCAAATTTGGTGCATTATATTCGGTCGATGACAATCTTGATGATCCCGATGATTTTGAGGGTTCCTTGGAAATGTTGCGTAGCCTTGAACGATATGAAAGGTTCAAAGTTATCACGTCAGAACAAACTATCACTTGGATGATGCAGAGGAACTCATAGAAGCGAAGAGAGGGGCAAATCCCCCTAAGAGTGAGACAAAACTCCGATTTAGTTGCTGCATGAGTAGAGGCCCCAAACTATATCGGTCTATACATGGTTAAAAAGGTGCTCTCCAAAAGTGCTCTGATTCTCGCAGAAATGAAAGGTTGTGAGTTTTCTATTCCTATTAATTCTAATGCTTTGAAGATGTATTATCCCTGATAGGATCTAACATTTTTGCGGCAAAAGTTTTCAAATGTTTGGTTTTATACTCTGAGTCACAAGCATTTCACTTATAAACAAATGGTTTCAATTAATTTAAAGATGGAACGTGTGCCTTGGCTTTAAATTCTGCTTGATCATTTTGTCAGTCTGCATCATCGATTTCGAAAGGGGAATCTATTTGGACAATCTGATGACTCATGTGGAATGAATTGAATGTGTTGGATGAGGTATATCGGGATGATGAAAGGCAAGCTTTATCCTATATACAATCCTATACACTAATCCCTAGTGAGTTGAGTGAAAAAAAATTCCATGTTTGTAAGGTAAAGGGTTATCTCGCAAAAGGTACGGCAACCGAAGTGATGAAAGGCAGTTCATTTCTCTATTCCAAACACTACAGTTATCCATTGTTTCGCCACTTTGAGCCTAAACACTTAGAGAAATATTTTCAAATTACCCCTGTCGAAAACCACCCTACATCGGGGCAAACTGGAGGTAAGTCAGCATTATAATGTGAAAAATGAATAGAGATTTTCTTGCTCTCACTTGCATCAATCTTCGAGTATTGCTTTTTCAAAAGAATTCACACGAAATTCAAGTGCCTTAGGATGATTTAAGAGCATTTCTTTCTTTATCCTATGCACACTTTATCCTTTGTTAATCCCAATTGAGCCTGCAAATTCATGTCTTAAACCCAGTTGGTGATCATCCCCTACACTAGGCAATGTAAAAGCCATCACTGTCCACGTAGCATATTTGGGAGCCGATAGAAGATTTAAGACCCTGAAAGTCCAAATGTTAGTCATTCGGTCAAAACAAGCCAAAATGTGGCTAGCCAATATATGCATTGTAAACAATGTGTGTCAAAAGTTAAAAAAAAAAAAAGAAGAACTAAGGGGCATAAAAAAGCAGTGTGCCTGATAAAAGCAAGACCAATGCCTGAGAGAAAGAAAAAAATGAAGAAAAAGAGAGAACTTCGGAGTAGAAAATGTTAAGATGTGTCGAAGTCATCCATGGTCTTAAGGAGTCAAGTACTAAGCTCTCGAGGCCAATGAAATATCTACCGAGAAGACAATCCCTGGCGAAAAGGAAGACCGGTGATAATGCCTAGATAATCACCAACTCTCACCATATTTATACACATTTTGAGCCTAATGATCCTTTCATTTCTTAACCTATGAGCACTTGAATTAACGTAGAATTAACGTAGAATTAACGGTCTTAGCCCACGTTGGGTGCCTTACAAAGTCTCTTTAGATTATGGCACTTGAATTAACGTAGAATTCGGATGTTTATAAGCTTAACTCGAAGAAGTACGAGCAAGTCCATTTCTATCTCATTTTGCAGGGTTCTTGACTTGTAAACCCAGAGATGATTGCGGAGTATTTTTTTTCAATAGCCTTGACTCAAAGAGTCCCCTTTTGCTAAGCCATTGACCAAGCCCATGTTACGGTCCCAGCAAAGACCTCTCAGATTAGTAAGGTCGTACCGCTTGCGAGAATACTCGGACCCTTGTTAACATAATGATGGTGAGATGGAGTGATTCTCATAAATTAGCCTCTTTCGATGAAAGTGAGTGAAAGCCCTTTTAGACCGGAGGTCCCTCATTTAACATTTTCAAGACACCCACTTATTAGTTTAGATTGTCTTATCATGATTTTCCCTAGTGAAATTTAGTGATGTCGATTTGACAAAACCGTTCAATTTATAGTGCATAAGTATATGTGTTCTTCATTTCCCATGATTGCATATTACTTGTTGTTTATAACCGTGTCTAGTAAGAGACACGCACTCAAGAGTCAAAGATATCAACAGGTAAGTATGTCTCTATCCCTTTAGGTGCATGTGTTTATCCAGGTATTCATTCACCTGTTCAAGCAATCGACAGGCTCCATATTTAATCAGTTTTATTGCAGTCACTCAGCGTCTTCGACAATGTCTAGACGTCTATATATTTCTCATCCAAGTGCCTGAGGAGAAATACAGGTATCTTATTCGAGTATCCGAGGAGAAATCTGGATATCTCACCATATTTCTCATCCGAGTGCTTGAGGAAAAATCCAGGTGTCTCATCCGAATATCCAAGGAGAAAACCGGATATCTCACCCAAGTACCGCGACGGTATGTAGGTGCAGTGGCCAAATTTTTTAAAGTGCCTATGGCGATGTATAGGTATCTCGTAAAGGTCGGAATGTTCTCCCAATCTTAGAGAATTCCTCCGTGAAACACCTATGAGGAAAGGTATAGGCGCAGCAACCAAATCTTTACAAGTGTCTATGGCGATGTATAGGTATCTCGTAAAGGTCGAAATGTTCTCCCAATCTCAGAGGATTCCCCCGTGACACGCCTATGAGGAAAGGTATAAGCGCAGCGCCAAATCTTTTACAAGTGTTTAAGGCGATGTATAGGTATCTCGTAAAGATCGGAATGTTCTCTCAATCCCGGATGTTCCCTTTGAGCTCACCTATGAGGAAGGTATAGGTGAAGGGCCAAATCTTTACGAATACCTATGGCGATGTATAGGTATCTCGTAAAAGTCGAAATATCCTCATGATCTCAGAAAGTTCCCCCGTGACACACCTATGAGGAAAGGTATAGGTGCAGCGGCCAAATCTTTACAAGTGCCTATGGCGATGTATAGGTATCTCGTAAAGGTCGAAATGTTCTCCCAATCTCAGAGGAATCCCCCTGTGACACGCCTATGAGGAAAGGTATAGGCGCAACGGCCAAATCTTTATAAATGCCTATGGCGATGTATAGGTATTTTGTAAAGATCAGAATATTCTCTCAATCCCAGATGTTCCCTCGCGGCTCACCTATGAGGAAGGTATAGATGAAACGGCCAAATCTTTACGAATACCTATGACAATGTATAGGTATCTCATAAAGGTCAAAATATCCTCCTGATCTCAAAAAGTTCCCCCGTGACACGCCTATGAGGAAAGGTATAGGCGAAGTGGCTAAATCTTTGCGAATACTTATGGCGATGTATAGGTAGTTTGTAAAGATCGGAACATTTTCCATTTTGCTAAATTTTTCTCTCGAAAACCCTAGATGATAACTGGATACGTCGAGCTTTCTTCGCGTGTCTTGACTGAATTGTAGGTCACCGGAGTTCATCAGCGTTCATCAGGCAATACCTTTAGGATAGAGTCTAAACATTTGCCAAACAATTTCAAGAATCATGGCAATGCCTCAAATTACTTCACCACTCAAGTTGGGTAAGTAATTCCAGGTATGTTTCTTATTTTACGCCAGCATCCATCATGACATATTGCATTCCAAAATGGGATTAATACTCCCACCAAAAATAACATTCATTGCACTTTCATGGTCAAAATTTAGGTATCATTTAGTCTTTGAATGCAACCTCTGCGAACTCACCTTCAAAGAGGGGTAGCTGTTGACACCTAAATTTTGATTAATCATTTAGTAATTAATTGCATAGAAAATTATGAATTAAATTTTAACCCCTAAACAAAAATATTAAAATTGCATAGCATATAGTTTAGGTTCATATAGGTTAGTTGCATTCTGTATCGGACCGGGGGTGACGAGAAAACTAAAAATTCATTGCGTAAACCGAGCTCGATCACTCGGCTCACTCAAAGGATGGGGGCCGAAAATCACACGTCAAAAAGCCTTGGTTGTCTTAATTTGAGCTTAAATTAGCCCATCAAGTTTAATTGAATAAAAGCCCGAATTAATTCAACCAACTTGGAATTAAATAAAAATTAAAGGATAAAAGCCTAAGCCTAAGCCCATTAGGACTAGGAAGTCCAGTCAATTAACCTAGGGTTGCAATATAAATATGTGATTATACCCTTCAATGAAAGGGGGGCTCTCATAATTTTCAAGATCAGAGTTTTAGAGAGAGCAGAAGAGGCCACACAATCGAGAGTATACGGCCACAATTCTGAGAGAGAAGAGGGACATATATCCGTAAGCTGAGAGAACGCAATCAGGATCACAAAAGAATGTTGTTCCTTTTTGTGTTGTGGCCGTGGCTTTTCTTTTTGCCACAGTGAACAGCTTCATGCCTTAGTTGCTGCCTGTCTCTTGTGGTACTTGCCGCATCGTCAACCTCCCGCGAACCCCTTTGCGGCATCGACGTTCAAATCCAGCAACTTAGTTCGAGGAGGCATCTTGTAGCATTGGCACTATTCGAGTCCATTATTGGGGCAGCCACCATTGCTCGTACTGTCCTTACACCTACGAGTCCTCTAAGTGATGTCCTAGCTGTGGTCCTCTACAGGAGAGCGAGTTTCAGGCAGTGCTCGGCCAAGCAGACGAACTCTGGCGAATTCCCCACCGATGATCCAACCGTATGCAAAGCATCCTTGTCAATCAACCACTAATTTTAGTCGTAGTTTCTCCTGTAGCCACGGCAAGTCCCTGGAGTGCTTTCGATAGTCCGTAACAATCCTTTGCTGAGTTATTTTTTTGCAGGTTCCAGCAATTTCAACAAATTTCCAGCAGGTTTTTGGTGCTTCCTTCAAGCACGTCTCTTCCTACCAGAACAACAGGTCAACGACAACCCACGAGTTGCTACTTCCACTGATCTGCAGTGGTTCGTGGAGTCCACCTTGCTACAGGCGACACCACCATGAACCATCACACAGCTGAACACTGGGATCCCTTTGGTTGAGACCTCATCTTCGGTTGCTAGTTCACTGAACCAAGGAGCCCATCACCACGAGCATCATCGCCGCTACCACCATCCTTGTGGCCGCGCCCGCCGCTAGCCACACCGTCCCAATTCGCAAGCCTGATCTCGCACCGAGTTCGAATTTGGAAGTTATCCGCAAATTAGGTAAGGTCATTATCCGAATATTTTTCGAAATATTTAATTTACTAAGTTTTTTATGTTTGAATACTTTCGTGGATATTCTTTGGTGGATTGCTAAATCTTGGGATAATATTTGCGATATCTGTAATATTTGAAACACTTAAAATTAGGAATTTTGCCTAATTTAGCAACTTGTTTGGATGACTATCCGACCTTATTCTTAAGGTACGATACGCGGCAATACAGAAAATTGTTATCTTGTCCATAATCACTTGGACACGATAATAGATTTTATTTGCTTTCCAAATTTGACCAATCAACTTTTAATTCGATATCTATAACCCTATAGATATGACCGTTAGTTTGATTTCTTTGCCTCATTTAAATTTGATAAGAAAAATTTTGCGGATTGTGTGGATATTGATTTAATGATGGTGTTTATCTCTTATTTGATTTTGTTTCTTTATAAGAAAAGCCAAAAAGATTAGATACAATTTGAATTAATTACATACAATTTTTTGAATAGAATAGGATAACCAAGATTTGCTAGAAAGATAAGATAATTTCTAATTTAAATTAGGAATTAGGGTAATATGTTTCTTAGTTTAATTAGATATTATTCTAACCTTGATAGTTCATTTCGGGTTGATTTTAATTTCGAATTTCAATAAAAAAAATACCAAAAAAAAAAGTGTTCTAGAATAGGTTAATTTACTTTCTTTAGTCTAAAATTGCATGTTTAGATAATTGGCATTTTAATTTCAAATTTCATAAAAATACCAAAAATAAATCAATTGCCCGTCATTAGAAATAAGTCATATTGTCGCGTGTCATATAGTTTGCATGTTAGGCTATATTAATCGCATGTTAATTTTGCACGTCATTACATATAGATTAGCTTTCATTTAAATAAGTGAAAATCCTAAAAATATTGAGTGAACTGCTTATTAATTAGAAATCATATTAGGATTATTGATATGATGCAGATGCTTACGTTGTTTTGAGGTAAGTAATTCTCTCAATCTTGCAATTTATTTAATGTTTTGATTATTGGGTGTTACTTTGGTGATTTGAGCATCCGCATGATCACCTCACATGCTAGTGACTAAGTTAAAATAAATCCAAACTGTGCCAAAACATTTTTTGAAAAGAAAAGGTACCGAAAGGGCGTTAGACTAGATCTAGCGTAACCAAGTCCCCAAACTTAGAATTTTTGGTTCGTAGGAATAAAACATATCTCCCTATATTTTATTTAGATTTCTAATCGACCTACCACAAATAGATTAGTGGCGACTCCAAGCATGAAAACATTTGCACGTTAAAAACTTAAACCCTAAATTGCGAATTGGTAGGGTTTGGGAGGGCCCAAGTTAGGCTTAGTCCTAATAATCCATTAGCTCGAGAAAATTTAGGTCGCGACAGGCCTCATAAGGCAAGTGAACTAAGCAGACTACTCCATCGAATCAAAAAACGACGGAGGAAATATCCTTTCTAAGTTGCAAAGAATAATTGGAATATCTTTCTATAGTTTCTCCATGTGCGATGCTTTTAACATTGTCAAGCAAATATCATGTAGGAAATTACTTAACTTTATAATGGCGCCCCATACAAAGTTCGGTAGAATTTCCTTAAAAGCCATTGAAATTAGTCTTTCCATCAATATGTGACAATCATGACTCTTCAAACCTGTCAACTTACAAATCAACACATCTTCCGAGATTCGAAGCATATCCATTAGGAAACCGCACAGATTTCATCCATTGATAAACAACTCGCCTCTGCTTCTTATCCAGTGTATAAACTGTTTTTGGTTTTGGTCCCCTGCTGCTTACATCCACGTCTACTGTTGGCCGATCACAAATATCTCTCATATCTTTTCTTGCATTTAAGTTATCTTTTGTTTTTCCGGTGACATCCATCACAGTATATATGACATTGTCGAAAATATTCTTTTCTATGTGCATGACATCAAGATTATGATGAATAAGATGGGCCTTCCAATATGGTAGATCCCAAAATATACTGCGTTTTGTCCACTTATGTGTACTTCCGTACGCAAAAGTCGTGCTGTGAGGGTTCTAAACAACAGTTGGAAAGTCCTGCACCAGCTCTCAAATTTGATCACCGGTCAACCTCAATGGTGGACGTGTTCTTTCAGTCCTATTCTTGATGAACTCTTTTTTATTCCTTCTGATTGTATGATTTATCGGTAAAAATTATCCATGACAGTCAAAATAGCTAGGCTTCTTTCCATGTTTTAATCTAAATAACTTTGATCTTTCCAAACATATCGGACATCCTAAGATCACAGCTGTACTCCATCCAGATAGCATTCCGTAAGTAGGAAAGTCATTTATTGTCCAAAGAAAAGCAGCCTTCATTACAAATATTTGATCGGTAGAAACATCATATGTAAGGACACCTTCCTCCCATAGCCGTTGTAACTCTTCAATCAATGGTTGCATATAAATATCTATTAACTTTTTCGGATTTTGTGGGCAAAGCACGATTAATGTCAAAAACATATAATGTGTCTTCATGCACATACCGGGTGAAAGATTGTACGGCATTAAAATAACTGGCCAACATGAATAACTTTTTTCTGATTTTCCAAATGGGGTAAATCCATCAGCACAAAGACCTAACCTGATATTTTGAGGCTCTATCGCAAACTTAAGGTATGTTCTATCAAAATGTTTTCATGCCTCTACATTTGAAGGATGATACATTAGACCCTCTTCTGTTTTATGATTTGCATGACAAGTCATGTATTCAGCAGTGACTTGAGACACATAAAGCCTTTGCAATCTGGGGATTAAGGGCAGATAAAACATTTGATTGCATGGTCTACGCTTCTGATTACGACCCTGCTTCATGTTAATCTTGCACCTATGTTGGCTACAAAATATGTACGATTATGCATTTTCATCATCTTTCCAATATAACATACAGTCCCTACTACATATATCAATTCTTACAATCAAAAGACCTAAGTTATCCACTAGCTTTTTCATATCATAAAAATCACTAGGCATAATGTTATGACTAAGCATTGTTTCCTACATTACTTCAACAAAAGAGTTGCAGCAATCCGCATAGACATTATGCTCTGCCTTGATATTTAACAATCTTGCTGTCACTGATAATTTAGTGTGGTTGTCACAACTTGCCCATAAAGGTTCATCTGCTGCTTTCAACACTTTCTAGAACTGATTAGATGGAAAAGTTCCATTACATACATTCTTATCAAAACCCGTTACTCCTATCTCTTCCAATTGTGATGCATGACTAGTACCCACTTTTTCAAGTATAGGAATAAAACTAGTACTTGTATAATTCGATTCTGAAACAAAATTCTAACTAGCTGCATTAATCACCATTCTCTCGTATGGGTTCAATTGGTCAAAATAGCTACATTCTTCCCTAACTAAAAATTGATCACTTCTTCGATATCCTTCGTCAGATATAAATGGTTCACCATGAGAAGTCCAATTATAATAGTTCGAAGTAAATCCAAATCTACAAAGATGTTCTCTAACTTGATCACACACATAAAATTTACCATTACTGTATTTTTTAGACGGACACCTTAGCTTATTTCCATCCATAAACTCATATTTACTACTAGCAAAGTCTAAAAATAGTTCCAACCCATTACGAAACTCATCGGTCAATCCTCGACGTCCATGTAAGTTCTTATTATACATCCAAGCTCTGTCTCTTTGCATTGTGTTTGTATAAAAATAAACAAATCTCCTAAAATATTAAAATTATCATCTCTACTGTTCTTAATTAAAACCATAAAATTATGAAAATTAAAATTTTGTTTTTGACACAACAATTAATCTAAACTTGAAAAGAAAAAGAAAAAATTATCATGTAAAGAAGACTTATCCAAATATTTGACTGAAATCTTTGTAGTAGAAAGTGGTCAATTTGATGAGAAATGCAACGTTCATTTGGATTGCAAGACCTTCAAATGGACACGTACCTAACAAAAAAAATCACTTAAGATTCATTTTTTTTATAATTTTTACTTTTTTTCGATTTTTTTAAATTTTTTTTCCTTCTTTTTTCCCCTATCTTTTTCGCCAATCGCCAGTCCGGCGATCGGGTGAGGCCGACGAGTTCGCCCAGCAGCCTAGGCGAGACCGCTCCGCCTCACCCAGATTTGGGGGAGGTCGAGCGGCCTTGCGATGGCCGCGGATCGACCTCGCCGTCGCCCAGGTCTGGGCGACAATGAGGTCCATGGCCATGGGGGGAGGCCGAGCGGCATTGCTGGCCATGGGATGAGGCCGCTTGGCCTCCAAAAGCACGCGGACATCCACAAAGCAAAAGGTCAAAATGCAACCTCTGAAAGCCTAAAGACAAAGAACAGCTAAAAGAAACGAAGGGAGACACGTGGAGCTGCACCTTGATGGCCGATGATGGAGCAAAGAGGGTGGAATGCAAGGATCTTACCTCAGTTGGAGCAGTGGAGAGGGGGACAGATCGCGGTGATTCCTCGTTGGGTCTGAGGAGAGATTGCCAGGCTGCAGAGATCGAGAGAGAGAGAAGAAGAGGAAGAGGAAGAGGAAGAAGAGGGAGAAGGAACTGAGAAGGTCAGAGCAGAAGACGTGCGAGAAGGAAGAAGAGAACACGAAGAAGAAGAAGAAGAGGAAAAAGACAAGAAAAAGAAAAAGGAAGAGAGAGAAAAATCCGTCGATCCATCGCAAAATCAGTCGCAAATTTGCGATAGAAAAATAAATCCGTCCCAAATTTGCAACGGAAAAATAATTTCACGCAAATTTGTGATGACTGATATATCATGGCAAATTCCATCGTAAATTTGAGACGAAAATCAATCCGTCGATAAATTCCATGCCAAAACCTTTTTTTTAGTATTAGCGACGGAAAATGATTTTGTCGCAAATTAGCAACGAAAAATTTTTGTCACTAATTTGCAACGAATTTATATGTCCGTTGGAAAGTTTGTCACAAATTAGCGATGAAAAATTCCCCCGTCGCAAATTTCCATCTCAAATTTCATGTTTTTTTGTAGTGCCAGTTGCTTGTAGTTGCCCCGAACTTACAAAACCCAAAATAACTTTATAAAAAGGACTATAACTCTAATTTAGAGTTGGTGAAACGAGAGAGTCATACTTACTTAACTGAGTGAGTCCTAATATTTGACTTAGGAACAAAAGAAATTTTATCGGAGGAAAAAAAATAATTGGGTTAATACCAAGAAAAACTCCAAACTAGAACACTTGTGAAAAATTTACCTTAAATTAATTTTTAGATCACAAAAAATCTCAAATTGGTACACTTGTGATAAATTTATGCCAAATTAATATGGATTTCTGTGTGAACTTGTCATATCAATTGAGTTTTTGCTAGGTATCATCCGGCTTAGTAACTTCACGGTAAAAGTTTACAAAAGTTAACACAGGGTAAGATGTCACAATTGTACCAATTTGGGGAGTTTGATAAGCCAAAAATTAGTTTAGAGTAAATTTGTCACGGGTGTATTACTTTAAGGTGGAGCCTGGCCTTGCATCTATTGTCAATTAGTCCAATATTGGGTGTTTATGTAATTCTCATTCATGATTTGAATATGAAATTTTATGTTTTGGTTTTATTTCTACATAAGTCCAACTTCCACCAACCTTTTACATTTTGTTTTTGTCGGAACACCAACCTTTTACATAACCCTCTTCCACCAACCTTTTACATTTTAAGTGCTAAAGTCCAATGAGACATGCGGGATAGATATGAAAGAGCATACAAAACCCAGCATGTCAAGTTTCGAAAGAGTACTGAGAATATAACGTTATGTGTCTTCTTATATATTAGTTAAAAGAGGGAGGAAAAATTAATTTATGATTCTCAATATCAATAAATGCCTATCTTTACAAAGACACTGTAAGCCAATTAATTATCCCTTTACAAAGTAGACAATCAACAAAATCAAGAAACTAAGGCAAGAGAAAAGAAAGAACGGATAAAAGAAAATCTTGATTATCACGGTAATTTTAACGTAAACAAATACAATAAGATCCAGTAAATGTAGAAGCCAAGCATAAGATATTATGAGTGTTCCATTCCTTAGCCAGAAAAACGATAGAAACAAGAACAGAAGGTGATAGTATCAAATAATGTTTTGTGTTGAATTGGAAACATTATCATCTGATCGGTAAAAAGTAGAGAGTGGTAAGAGCAGTGAAAACAAGAGCGCAAGAGAGCCTCTCAATGGTTGCTTCCAAGAGAAGTGCGATCATTGCAATTGGTCTCATTTTTCACATTAATACTATTGCAAGAGCAGATCCAGACACGACACTCTTGAACATAATTTGCAGTGGAGATCACTTCGATCGGGAAGATGATTTTTATGTGGAGATCACTTCGATTGGGCGTATCCGCAGAATCTGGACTATTACGATGTGATTGGGCGGACACGCTGACAGCGCGTATCCTAAGATGTGAATGGGCGGCTAAGCCTTGGACGTATCTCCTGGAATCTCGAAAGTTGGAAGCACGTTGAACTTGAACGATTTAAGTCACGAGCAGAGAACGGCCTGTCACGCCCCCGAAACCCCCGTCGAGTTCGCGACATCCCACTTCAGATCGAACGGTTGCGACGTCCCAGGTTATCGCCGACCTCAACTAAATATCAGAGATTTAATTGCGCAAACGAAAACCATAAATACCCTGACAAATTAAACTGGGGAAAATTGAGAAAATATACATTTCCATTTCTTGTTCAACTTGTTCCACCATATATACAATAAAACAAACCTCTGTCTAGCAGTGCACATTTTACTGAAACTACCAAATTCAAAAAGAAGTCGATGACCTGACGTTCAACCTCAAAAATAGTTCTCATCCAAGGCAAGCTTTCCCACTTCTACAAACACGATCATCGTGTGTCTTATCCAGGTCATCCCATCACCCATCGGAAACTCGACTACCTCATACTCCGTATGCATTGGTACTCCAAAATGTGCTAGTAGCGGTGATGGAGGGTTCATCGCTCAGGTCAAGATTCTGAAAATTATTGATTTACACAACTATGAGATTATATCTTAGCAAGTACACCCATAAACCCAACCTAGGCTATTACGTACCTTCAGACAATTACGCAATCACACACATTCACGTACATCAAGTAATCACAAAGCAAGCACATCAATTAATATGGTCAGGCTCAATCATGCGCACACCCGCACTCAATCACAATTACATCAGATGCAAACACGCGCATATACCATTCTCATCCCACTGTTCCTTCCATCCTCATTCCTCTTTCATATTCCTCACCAGTGACCCGCATTGAAGTACACGCCTCAGGCACGCTGCAATCATTCACCACATCCGGCCCGCGTACCCATTCACGCCTCAGGCCCCAATCGCGACCTGAGCATCAAACACCCCAGGCCCAATCCCAACTCAGCCTGCGCCAAATGCGACAGGCCTATATGATCGGAACCTGAGCTTATGATGCCCCGGTCCAATCCCGGTCTCACTCGAGCTGATCGTGCCTCGGACCGATTCTCATACTTGCTTTTTCAAGTCTCTGCCTATGCCAAATGCAACAGACCTACGTGATCGCTGCCCGAGTTTACGATACCCGGCCCGATCCCATTCTCGTATTATCACACCTTCGCATACTTTCTCACAAACACTTGTCACACCACAATTTCTCTTTACTCATGCACATACTTGATATGCATTTACCACACACAACTGGCCCATCACACGCGATCCGTGCACGTATCGAGTCACACGTAGACAGAGCTCACTCAACAATTCACATGGCCAATATCAACAATTAATTAGATCTGGCCCATGCGTTCACCAAACAGACATATGTCCACTATATAAACACATAAATAAGCCCTCAATTAAATCAACCCCATCTAGAATAATTCAAACATGCTTAAACCACGTAAATTGCCAATTTTTTCCAACCAAATGGCATTGGATTAATTCCGATCCTTCACGACATTCTCTCGCCATTAAATAACGGTTCTAAAAATTCAACTTGCGTCCTAAACAAATCATCACAGCCCCGTGAACAGTAATTCGCAGCTTGTGAACAGTAATTCACAGCTTGTAATTCACCTCAAATTGTCCTCCAAAAATTTCAAAAATAATCCTCAAGGCCCGTCACAACATTCCAATCTTAAATCCCAATATTTCGCACCCGCATATTGTCAATTTCACCTCAAATCAAATTATCCGTCGATACCCAATATCCTAAATCGGGATTAGAGTGTGACTTACCAAGTTCTAGGCTAAATCGGCTAGAACGAGAAGCGGCGGCACTTAAACGGACACTGCGGGGACGGCAGCGAAGCTTGGTAATGGAGATCGGCTTGCGGCGATGGTCCGGCTCTTGATTTGGTCTCATGGCCACTTGAGGGAAAGAGAGAAAAGAGAGAGAAACGGTGGCTGGTGGTGGTGGTTTAGGGCTGGTACGGCGGCTAAGCAGCGGCTAGAGGGCGGTCCGGAGTGCGGCGGCGCCGGCGTGGCTTCACGGTGGAAGAGGAAGAAGTTCACGGCAAAGAAAAAAAAGGGGGGGAGGGGCTAATCGTGAAGATGAAGGAGAGAAGGGGGAGGAAGACCACATTCTTGACTCAAATAATATATTTTGACCAATTGCGGAAATGACCAAAACGCCCTTTATTTTATATTTTTAATCCGATAGTCCCGATTCGATCTTATCTTGATCCGACGGCCGAGATCGATTTTTGCACAAAAATATCCAAGGGTATACTTGTAATTTTCAAAATATCTAAGGGTAAAATTATCCAATCAAAATTTTAGGGCAAAATTACCAAAATGCCCTTTACCCTTAAAGCTTGTCCTTTAATAAATTCTAGGGATATTTTGATCACTTTCTCCGTTTCTTGTCCAAATCGAATTTTTTCGAAGGAATTAAGCGCACCAAAAATTGACATGTGTCATGTGCAACGTCGTCCTAACATTCCGGCGTGATTTCCTAATTTTCAATATCCAATTTGGGCAAAATTTTCTATAATTAAATTTATTAAACACAACTCGGCGTTTTCTCGAGCTAACGGTGACTTCTTCGGGGAAATTCGCGAGAATCGACTTATAACTGATATTGAATCAAGTCACGTGCAAGTCAGTTCGGTGCGTGACGACCTCAGTTGTCATTAAAATCGCGAAGATCAATCACTTGATCCGAGGGGTACGATCGTTCGGTATAGTTTCAGAATCATTTGTCAAGTGATTTCGTGGTCCAACAGAATCATCCGCGATCCACTACTAGGACAGTAGTGAACTGACCCATAACTATTCTTTGATCGGCTAACAGTGGCTCAAAATATCACTTCCGCTATTTAATGGTCGAAATCCATTCACGATTGAATTTCCTTTAGTCGCATTTAATTTAATTTCCCTATAAGCCTTTCCCTAATGGTTAGCATTCCTGAATGAATGATCGGGTTCGGGCGAGAATTTCATCATGAGCACATCTCATAAAACTCAATTATTCAATAAATTCCAATTAGTGGAATTTCGGAATGTCACACGACCCCCACATCTCATCCTATTTTTTTTTATTAAAGCTTCATGAAAATAGATTCCACATGAGTAACTATGCTCTACCACATGTTAAGAAAAAATGATAGAAACAGTCTTTGAATTTTAATTTAATATATAATTTGATTCTGAATTTTTAATTTATTTAATATAATCCTTGAACTTTTAATTTATTTAACGTGGTCCCCAAACTATTTGAAAATGTTTAATGTAGTCCTTACTATATGAAAATGTTCAATGTAGTCCATGAATTTGAATTAATGAAAGGATTATATTGAACATTTTCAAATAGTTCAGGAACCATATTGAATAAATTAAAAGTTCAGAGATCAAATTGAACATTAGGCTAAAGTTTATGGACTACATTGAACAAATTAAAAATTCATGGATCAAATTATACATTGGACTGAAGTTCAAAGACTGTTTGTGTCATTATCCCAAATGTTAATGTGAGGGAAACACCCCCCAAACATGCCTTGATGACCCTTGAGTGATCCTTCATCAACTGCAAACAAGATCACTAGAATTCATGAATGCAAAAATGAATCAAGATGACGAGAATGAATGGATTGAACTAACCCAAGTCGAAAAAGTTCATAAAATAGTTACTCTATCCAGCATTCACATGAAACGAACCATGATATTGTCTCTCTGGAATTGATCGACGACGTAATATCTTTCAAATATATAGGTATCAATTAGTGAATCGACAAATGTTGCAAAAGGTACATGTTGATATTAGATGGGAAATTAAAACCTGCAATCAACGGTTACAAAGTGTTATAGAATTTAAATTGATAAGTTACTAATTCTATCTTCAAAACAAATAGCTTCCTAATCCTATTTGCAGGTACAAGAAATTACAACAACATTTATCCCCAAAAAGTTAAAAATCCAAATTATCGCTACTTATCAGATATCCATCTATGTCGATTCATCCCCAGTGAAGGTTTTCATCAATAACTATGTTTGTTGTCGATAACTACATTCACGAGTTGTTAATGTTGTTCAAGTTATTGACTTTTTTTCCTCAGTGATGACTTCTACTATTTACTAAATTATGTTATTATTGACTAAGTCTGTCACTTGTCGATTATAATAAAAAGTTGTTCACTTTTGGTGTCAACAAATACACATGAGAATGTATGTCTTTTTCTTTGTTTTTTTTTTTTTTGGCTTGTGTGTTGGTAACTCAAGATGCCCTGTATCCCCTTTGGTAAAGCGGTGAGGAAGACTTTTAATACAAAAAAACAGATTTACCCAAAATCTCGGGATCACCTCCTGCTATCCTCAATCTCCCACGTATCACGCAAGATACGGATCAAATCGTGAAGAAATGGGAATTGGTAGAGGAAGGTCCGCCAACGTGGATCTTTCTTCCAAAAATGACAAGGCCATCTCTTTCTCCTCCTTTCCACAAATGTCTTCATTCTTTGCCTTAGTTTGCAAGTTGTTTACACCAAAAAAATGGCCAACTTATTGACTTGGTTCAGTCATAGTCGATGAGTGTTTGTACCAAAGATCATCAAGGGACATATGGCAGAGACTTGAGGTAATGTGGAAGCAAACATTATCAAGTTGCCAATATAAGTTGTACCATAAGTTGCCAACGTGGAAGCAAAAATGTTATGTGTATATGTTTACACCCAAAGATGACCAATTTTTGGGTATTATTGACAAGACTAGTCATAACTTCGTTGAGAAAATTTCAGTTCTGCGCCAATTCCAGAAAATGGTCATAACTTCATCGAGACATATAGGATTGACCTGGGTCCAAAGCCAAAAGAACGAGGACTCCTAGATCTACAACTTTTATGCTTTGAGTTTTCTCAGAAAATCACTGTAGAGCTGTCGACATTTAAGGGAAGTCAACGGTCGCGACAGTCAATATGCAAAAATTTCAGTTATATGCTAGCTTGGAAAAATGGTCATAACTTCGTCGAGGCAGATCAGATTGATTTGGGTCCAAAGCCAAAAGAATGAGGACTCATGGATCTACAACTTTTATGTTTTGAGTTTTATTAGAAAATCACTGTAGATCTGTTGATGTTAAAAGGAAGTCGACGGTTATGACGATCATGATGCGGAAATTTCAGTTCTACGCTAGTTCGGGAAAATGGTCATAACTTTGTCGAGACAGATCGGATTGACCTAATTCCATAGCCAAAAGAACGAAAACTCTTGGATCTACAATTTTTACGTTTTGAGTTTTCTCAGTAAATCACCGTAAAGCTGTTGAAGTTAAAAAGAAGTCAATGGTCGCGACTGGTCAGGATGTGGAAATTAATAGATACTTTAGTGAAAAATGGCCAACTTGAAGGAATCAAACTTGGATACAACCATTGAAGAAGTAATCGTTAACATAGTGGGGTCGAAGCAACTGCCAATGTAGTGGAGTCAAATAAATCATCAAGATAGTGGATTCAACGCAACTGTTGAAAACCACTAAGGAGCATACATGTATATTTTCAGGGAACAGTTACTTGGAAATATGATCATGAGACAGTTATCTTGAAAGCAGGATCATGGCATTACATGAACAAAAAGACAAGATTTTCGGAATGAGAAAACATAGGCACAACCGTTGAAAACCGTTAAGGAGCAGTTACCACACAACCATTATAAATATCACCAACCATCTACTGAAGACCCCCCAGAAAAATCAATTAATATGTTATCTTTCAATTATCTTTAATTTCCTATACCACGCTTTACTTTTCCTTAGATGTAGCTTTTCGATTCGCGTCGTCGATTAAATTCTGAAGTGTATCGCTATCTCGAGCATTGGGTCACATCTCCATTAAATTCTGAAGTGTATCGCTATCTCGAGCATTGGGTCGTCAATTAAATTCCAACGTTACATTTTTGTCTACGTGTGTGGTTGTGTTTCAAATTTTGTCGTCGATTAAATTCCGGCACAATTTGTACGTACAGTCCGATTCGAAGTTCAAAGTTAAAGTTCACAGTTTTTCCTTGTTCGCTTGGATATTTTCTATCCGGAGTCGCCACAGAACCCGGTCTCCTTTCATTAAAAATCGAATAACGACTTTTGGTGAATTACATTTCGTCACGGGAGCATTCCCAGCGAAACATAATTTTGGCATGCCCGGTGGGACAATTGTGGTTGATTTGAGGAGATAAGATGGTGAGAGCAAGGAAACAACTTGATGCCAATAATAATGGTGGTAACAACTCGTCGCCTCCCGGGCGATGCCCAGCGAGGCCGTCGTGGCCTGGATGAAGGCTAGCCTTGTCGGATCTAGCGAGAGGAGCCCTCGCCGAGGCTCACCCGCTCTCATCCAGGCAAGGGTCAATTGGGCCTTGCCTGTGGCGGGCGACAGCAGCCTAGTCCAGGCGAGGCCAAGTGGCCAGCCATGGCCGGTGGCCAGCCATGGCCGGTGGCCAGTCTCCAATCACCGGCCAAAGGTATAAGAAGAAGAAAGAAATGAAAAAAAGAAAAGAAGGAAAAAAAAAAGAAAAAAAATCAGAAAAAATATTTAAAAAATCGAAGTGTGCATGCTAAACTACGTTGTTTTGAATTGTACATACTAACTAAACCTCCAACAAGCCACATCGGCTTCAGAAATTAATAAAAAAAAATGTCATGTCGGATTTCTGGCCAAACTAATTAGAATTGGCACTTAAGTGATCATTTTTCAAAAAGTTTGGCACTTAAGTGATCCGGCGGAAACTTTTGACACCAAAGTGAGAGCCGTACACAAGTTTTGGCACTTGTAGTGTTCTTCTCTATATTATGTATGAAGTCTCAAATCTTGCCATTAGGAAATATGAATCTATCATATGATTAATATGATTTTATTGCTCGAAAATCATCATGAACTCAGTTATAAATGACTTAAGTTCCTCCACTATCTTATAGTGTCAACTGGTTCCACCATATTAGTAAGAAAAATGGCAACAATTTTGGGTAAGATCTTTTATTGTGATATTTCTATTTATTCTTGCCTTCAGAGTAACTCTTTTTGTACTATGTATAATACATAAAACGGTTAATATTACGAAAAATCTTAAATTGGTACACCTATGATAAATTTACCAAAAACTATATTTACTGCAAAAAATCCAAACTAGTACACTTGTAATAATTTTACCCCAAACTAATATTTTGACCATAAAAAATCTCATACTAGTACACTTGTAATAAATTTACTCTCTATTAGTTTCCGTTAAATTTTACTGTCAAATTACTAAGTTTGATGACACATGATAGCTGAACAGGTATACCAATTTCGGGTTTTGTCCCTCTATTTGTCACAAATTATCAATTTGAGATTTTTCGTGATATTAATCCAATTTAATAAATACTAATGGAGGGTAAATTTATCATAAATATATTAATTTAAGATTTTTAATAGTTAAAAAATTAATTTAGAGTAAAATTATTATAAATGTACTTATTACATTTGATAAGGAATACAATCTTATCTTGACTTCATCGGGTCCACATCTTTCTAGGATCAAGAGAGGCCTCACCAACCGGTCAAGCTTGGAATCGATTTCTTTGCTGAAATTTGCCAACCATTGTTTCTTGAGGGGACAGCAGACAAAACCTATGAGGCTATGATGTTACACGACAAGCAAGTCTTGACATTTTTGCTTTTGGAATAAGTAGTGCCATAATTGAGATTCGATCGGCAATTCGTTCAGGTGGAGACGGGCGAGAACATAATAATGTTCTCGTCACGGCTTACGAAAGCGAGTAAGTTGCTAGTCATACGGACAAAACAAGGGCTACGACGTAAAACACATTGGCTTTTGGTGGATATCATCAAAGTGCACGTTAAAGTCTATGAACAAAATCATGATTGTGAAAATGACTAGGATTATCCATTGCATGCAGACAACCTTCTTCATGTCTGCATGCTTAAATTTAAATGGAAACGACAGTAAATGGTTTCTAGAAGATGCGATGGCCATGTGTTAACCATGTTCATCCTTTGTTTAAAATTTTGTACTCGTACTACATCACCAATCATCTTGTTGGGGGAAATCGATCTATGAGAGTGCCAATATATATGTAGACGAAAATCAGTATGTCCGGAGAGGTTGTGAACTTCAGAAGATGAAAAAAAATCAAGATCATTCCGCGGTTCCTCACTTGAGCTCAAAGTGTTTGATTGGGGCTTTCAAATCTAAGTGCAAGGAAGAAGAGATTGCATTGTGTCGCGACCAACCTCCGGCTTTTTAACATCATAAAAAAGGGGATCTCGCCTGGTACGCGCTAAGTCTAGGTCTGGGACTTAACTCGAGTTCTCCCAAGCTCATATCATATCGTGACATAAGGTTTAGGTTTTTAAACTGCAAGTGATTTTTATTTATGAGTCGCCACTAATCGGTTTGGGGTGGATCAATTAGACACCCAAGTAAAGTGATCGGAGAATCAACCTACTCCTACGAACCAAAAATTAAATAAGTTTGGGGACCCTACTCCTACGCGCTAAGTTTTGGTACTTTTTTACTCTGTTCATTTCTGAAAATATTTGTCAGACAATTTGGATTGATTTTAGGACCTTTCTCCTAACATATGAGGTGATTAAGCGAGTGCACAATCATTAACAATTAGCAGTCAAACTAAATATTCAGCCTAAGGATTTGGCCCTAACTAAGGCGACAACATTCAAAACATGACAATTTATGCAATTATATTTCAATTAAAAAACAACATGCATAATAATATTACAACAGAGATAATAACATGCAAAATACTAACGTATAGCCTCATAGGATTATCCAATTTAAACATGATCATTAATCAAATAGTTCACATAATTTAGAAAAATATTCAAAAATACTAATTTCTAAACTATTTTCTAAATCTTAAAAGAAATAAACAAATGATTTTTTTATAATTTTTTTAGAAATAATAATAATAATGATAATGATAATGATAATGATGATGATGATGATGATGATGATGATGATGATGATGATAATAATAATAATAAGCACGATTTTAAAAATTTAAATTTTTTTAAATTTTTTTTAAAAATATTTTTAATTAAAAATTAGGTAATATTCAAACCGGGTCGAGTCGGCGGATCTGGGTCGGGTCATTGGATTCGGGTCTAGTCAGGACCGACCCAGATTCGTGAAACCGACCAAAATTAACTAATTCAGGTCGGATTATTAGATCCGGATCGAGTCCGACTGACCAGATCCAATGGATCGGGTTTTGACCTGGTCCAAGTCAATTCAGTCGATCATCATGCCTCAGATGTGGTGGGGCCACTAACCAGGCAAAATTCCAGCGATTCGCTTGCTGTTTCGTCCGGCCAGTGGCTTCACTCTCTTCAACACCAAGCTAAAGAGAGCCCAACATTCGGTCGCCGAAGAGCTGACCAAGATAGTCGCCGGCCAAGCCTCAATCGAAGCTCGTTAACTCAAACACTGATTGGAGCTTGGCCGACAAACGCAAGCCGTGGTTTGGGTTTCCTCTTATCCCTTAATGACCTCCACGTCACCAACCCGAGCCAATTCAATCACCACCTAGCCACCTGATCTTTGGCGAAGCTCAAACACAAACCGATCTCATTGAGATATTTTAACAAACAGTCGACGCGCATGAAGGAAACGGGGGGAATCTGAGCTATTTCGGGGCTCAGACTGGCTCCGATGGCCGTGACTCACCTTCGGCGACGATGAATGGACCTAGGGAAAGAACGATATGGACTGGGATTTGCGCGAAATGGCTGGCACGAATCCTAGCCAAACTACATACAAAAATAGGGGAAGACAGGGCATGACAGAGGTTGAGAAGGCTCACCGATCGACGGCGTGTCTAGTGGGTTTTCGATTGATCTTGGGGCGACGATAGGGCTACTGGCTCCCTTCTCACGACTCATGAGCCCTCAGTATGCTCTCTTTCTTTCTATTTTCTCTCAAATTCTCTCTCTTCTTCTCTGTATGCTTTGTTCTTGGCCAACCCCCTCTCCTCTCTTTTCTCCGGCTTTTATAGGAGCTGCCGGCCACCTACCCCACCCCAGAAGTTGCTGCCTTAATGGCCCTACATCGGTCATAGCCTATGCCACGACTTTGATGGCCATGACTACGCCGCCGAGCGGATAATCCGCATCGTCCCAAGTGACCAATCGGGCAGGGGAGAATAGAGGAGAGAGGAAGGGGGACAACTGGGTCGAAAAAGGGGGAAAGGTGAGGCAGGCAGGGCCAAGCCCAGCTCACACGTGGGGAAAAAAGAAAAGAAAAAGGGAAGCGGGCCGGGCCTGCACGGGGGGGAAAGGACAGGGCCGGGTTGACTCGGTCCCGACTCGATTTTTTTTTAAATTTAATTAATTTTTTTAAAAAAGGAAAAGAAAAATATATTCTAATAATGCAAATGTGTCTAATTTCTATATGTAATGCAATTAGATAAATATATACATTTTTTTGTTTTAGGAATTAATTGAGAAATTAACTCTTAAATTTTGCATAGTTAATTTTTGGGTAAAAATAGAAAATAGGTGTTGTCGCGACCGACCTCCCAAGCCCTTTTCGAATGACATGCGAAAAAGCAAGGGGGCTCGCCTGGTACGTGCTAAGTCTAGGTTTAGGACTTAACTCGGGCTCTCCCAAGCCCATACCATATCGCGACTTAGGGTTTAAGTTTTTAACATATAAGTGATTTACATACAGGAGTCGCCACTAATCGATTTAGGGTAGGTCGATTAGAAACCCAAATAGGGTGACGGGAGGATCACCCTATTCCTACGAACCAGAGATTAACTGAATTCGGGGACTTGGTTACACTAGTTGAATAACTAATGCCCTTTCGGTACTATTTTACCCTGTTCATTTCTAAAAACATTTTTCAAGTAGTTTGGATTGATTTTAGGACCTTTCTCTTAATATGTGAGGTGATCAAGCGAGTGCATAATCAGAAATAATTAGCAGTCATGCAGTCTATGGTTCTAGCCCTAACTAAGCCAGATGACATTCAAAACACGGCAGTTTATGCAATTGTATAAAAAAAACATTCATAATAACCACGCAACGGTAATAATAAAACATACAATATACTACCACGCGATTTCAGGCTTGTCTAATTTAAATAAGACAATAACATGCATAATTATAAAGGATTAGAATATTCGGATAAGTTTTAAAAAAATTTTGATTTTTGATTTTTTTTTGAAAAAAAAGTAAATAAACCGAGATAAACGAAATAAGAAAAGAAAAAGAAAATCTTTTTTTTGAAATTTTTTTTGAATTTTTCTTGAATTTTTTTTTCGAAAAAAACTAAGATAAAAAAAAACGAAATAAGGAAAGAAAGGAAAATTAAAAAAATTATTTTTATTTATTATTTTTTTGAATTTATTTATTTATTATTATTTTTAATAATAAAAAAAACGGAAAAGAAAAAAGGAAAAGAAAAACCCTTTTTTTAAAAAACTTTTTAATTTTTTAATTTTAAATATTATTATTTTAATAAAAAAAGTAAAATAATAATAAAAAACGGTTGGGTCTGGTCGAATCCGGTCAGAATCGACCCGGGTCAACGGACTCGACCCAAGCGTTGACCTGGGTCAGATTGGTCAATCGGGATAGGGTCGGGGCGAGGCCGGTCAACGGATCCGACCCAGTCGTTGACCCGGGTCGGATCTGTTGATCCGGGTCAATCGGAACCGACTCGAGTCAACGGATTCGACCCGGTCGGATCGGATCTTGATTCGGTCAACTCTAACCCGACCATACTACGGTTGCACTGGCGGGACGGGCGTGACGCCAAAATTAGCCGATCGCCGGCTGACCCAGACCGGCACCGCCCCCGATCAGACCCCTGGGACCATCACCAAGCCTCGCCGCCAACCAAGGTCAATGTCCAACAGCCGTTCGCCGGCCGGCGATCCAAATTAAAAACCTGCCTCATTGAGGCATTTCGTCAAACAAATGGCGTGCGTGACCAAAATAGGGAGATAAGCCTGTTAAGGGACCGATGCGTCCGGCCGCCCAACTTACCTTCGGTGACAACACACGGACGGCGGGGGACGGCGGTATGGGCCGGGACTGTGAAACAGCCAGATCGGGTCCCAGCCACCGGCAAAAGCAGGCCCGAAGCAGAGGAGGATCGGCCGGAGGGAGAAGCTCACGTCGGCAGCGGCGTCTGGGGGTCTCCGGTTGATCGAGAGGCGACGGCGACACGACTGTGAACCTGCAAGAGCCAACTCTCCTTTCTTTCTCTCTCTATTTTCTCTCTTTCTCTCTCTGCTCTTCTCTGTTTTTTTGAAAATGGGCGTGGGCCTCTCTCTCTCTCTGCAGCAGCTGTTATAGTCGACAGCGACAATCCTGTGCCTCCCCGCCGGTGGCGGCAGCTGCCTTTGCGGCTATGCCCGCCCAATTCGCGACCATGGAAGGCCCGTGCGGGGAGGAGGCGGCCCGCGCAGAGAAGAAGAGTGGGAGTCGAGAGGGCGAGAGGGGATAAGGGGAAGCCAGAATGGAGGAAGACGGACGGGCAATTAATGCCGGCCCCCCGCCATGCCTCGCTCGCCTTCCTCCGGGCCGGATAGCGACGCCGAGGGGGGGGCGCGGCAAGGCCACTGCCGGGGCAAAGGCGAATAGGGGAATGAGAGCGACGGGTGAGGGGGAAGAAGAAGAGAAGGAGCTGGGCTGGGCTCGGCCCAGTCCACGCGGGGAGAGGGAAAGAAGAAGAAGAGAAAGAAAAGGGAGTGGGCTGGGCCCGAGCGGAAGAGAAAAAGAAAAGAAAAAGGAGCGGGCTGGGCCTGACGGGGAGGAAAAAAAGAAAAGAAGAGGGCCGAGGCCCATGCGGAGGGAGGGAGAGAAAAGAAAAACGGGCCAGTTCGGCTCGGCCCCGATCCGACCCGACTATTTCTTTTTTATTTATTTATTATCATTTTTTCATTCATTTTTTTTGAAATTTTAAATTCAAATTTTTTTAAAGCTCTAATAGACCCTATTAATGCAAAATATGCTTAATTTCTATATGCAATGCATTTAAATAGAAATATTTTTTGTTTTAGGAATTAAATGAATTTAACTCCTAAATTTTGTGTAATTAATTTTGGGCAAATTAAAAATAGGCGTCAACAGGTGTTGGCACATTGGAATTGAAATTACATAGAAAGGAAATACATGAAACTAAATGTATTGAAAGGAAATTACAAAGAATTGAAAGTGCTTGGAACTGAAAACACAATGAAAGGATATAATAGACTCTGGACAGCAGTGTTTGCCGGTGCGTGTGTTTCTCTCATGTCTATTTCTTTATAATCTCCATGGAAGTAACTTCTCCATTTTTCTACCCCATGATCTCACACACACGCGCTCACTACGTACAGTTCCTTTACTTCAAATTACTTCTCCTTATTTCTGGCTTTACTTCCACGTTGTCCTCAACTACTAACCTCCCATGCTTGCCACATTCTATATCCTTATGACATATAAATTGTGTTAAGATACATGTGTGAGTTGTGTTGCAACAAAATAAAGATTCTACTTGAGACATATTATGCAAAAAGATACTTGAATTAAGGGGAACAGACCTAATACTGAGTATACATGTGAGGTAGAAATTGTTAAGATGTGTGTGGGTTTGTTACAAAGTCCCACATCAAAGGAATTGAAGCTGTGTAAAGCAGTTAGTGTATCATAATTGGCTCATAACTCATTAATTTAAGCTTTTGAACAAATGTGAGTCCAACTAAATATGCCAACGTGTTGAAACTTAGGCTCATTTTTGGCGATCTCACCACCTGAAGGTATTAGACTTTTGTTGTGCGCTCCAAAACCAAGTGATGGAAGGAAAATTACTTAGAGCACCTTTGGACAAGAACATTACTATCGGACAAGCCCCCTCTTACCTTCATCTGCTTTGGTGCTTAAGTATGCCATGCACTCGTGACTTTCTTTGCTTCAAATTGTCTCACTACCCACAAGAATAACTTATCATGCCATAGCGATGCTAGAAAATTGCCAAAAAAAATTACAAACCTATTGCACGTATGCCAATTAAGTCCTAAACCATTTAATTGTGCTGATTGAGTCCTAAATATTTACATATTTTGCTAATTAAATCCATTTAGCCAATTTTGGTCGAATATCGCTAATGTGGACGCCAGCTATTCTACGTGGCATGGCCGGGTAGGATAGTCGGCACTGACGTGAAAATTTTTATGCAATATTTTAATTATATTGTAATTTTATACCAGAGCAACGCCCGGTGAGGCCGTTGTGGCCTGGGCAAGGGCCGATCTCGCCAGATCTGGAATGGCAGAGAAGGAAAAAAAAAAAAAGAAGGAAAAAAAGAAAAAAAATCAAAATAAATATTTTAAAAATCAAAAAAATATTAAAATATTATTAAATAGTATCCCCGTCAGCGGTGACGTGCCATGTGGGACTGAGAAATTAATAAAATATAATCACGTCAGATTTCCAGCGACCCAAATTAGAGTTGGCAGTTAAGTGATCGTTTTTTTAAAAAAGTAGCACTTAAGTGATCCGAAAAAAGCTTTTGGTACTAAAGTAAGCGCCTTACACAAGTAGTAATTCTAGTGTTCTTCCCCCTATTAACCCATAGCTAATGATTGTGGGTTATAAGTGGGTTAGGCTTAGTTTTAAAAATAGAATTAAATGGGTCATTGATGCGTTGCTTATTAACTTAATGGGTCTTAAATGGACATTAGATGGGTCATAAATGGGTTATCCAATAAGCTTAAGTGAAATTTTCAATATTTTTTTAATTTTCTGATTTTTGTAATTTTTATATTCTTTTTTCTTTTTTTCCTTTCCTTTTTCCTTTTCTTTTTTTCTTTTTTCTTCCTCCCCCGTCGGAGGCTAGCAAAGCTCGGGCACGCCGGCCACTGGCAAGCCTCGCTGATCTAGCAAGGCTTGAGCTTGCCGATCGAGGCCTCAACCTCGCTAGTGGCCAACCACCGGCTACGGAAGAGGAAAAAAGAAAAAAAAAAGAAAAGGAAAAAGAAAAAAAAGGAAAAAA
Organism: Syzygium grande; assembly: GCA_024733475.1. NCBI lineage: Eukaryota > Viridiplantae > Streptophyta > Magnoliopsida > Myrtales > Myrtaceae > Syzygium > Syzygium grande. The sequence continues at coordinate 42,458,029 of JAMXDD010000005.1, read as the reverse complement.
AAAATTAAAATATGATTCTTTAAAATAAAAATAAAATATTAAAATGAATATATAGAGAAAAATATGATTTTTCAAACGGCAAAAAATATTTCTAGTTCATTTCCAAGTTTTAGCCAAATATTGGAAAATATTGTCATTTTCCTAAAAACATTTTCTAGAAATTTTATATTTTTCCATGAAAGAAATGGAATCTCAATTTTTTTGAAAAGATTCGTATTGCATGAAGATGTTTTAGCAATACGATTTTTTAAAATAATTATAAAAAATAAGCTTTCCTAGATTTAGTTAAATGGGTTGGGTCGGATATGAGTTAAGTATGGGTTGGGCGGGGTAGCGGTCAAGATTTTTGCCTTATGATAAATGTGTCATAAACGGGTTAAATGAGTCAAGTTGGGTTGGACCATTTATGACCCGACCTAACTCACGCATTTAACAGGTTTAGTATAAACCAATCCCCAACAAGTGTCTAAACATTTTGACAATTTACAAATGTAGTCCATCCATCCAATTTTAATTGGAAATCGCTAACATGGACACCAATCGTACTATGTGGCATGGCCGGCATTGAACTGATAATTTTTGCAATATTCAAAACTTTTTTTTGAATTTTTATAATTTTTTATTCTCTTTTTTAAAGTTTATGTACCATATTGAACAAATTAAAAGTTCAGTGATCATATTGCACATTGAATCAAAGTTTATGTACCAATTGTATCATTTTCCCTACTATATAAAAGACAGAAATGAGGGCGATTGATACTTGTTATCGTACCAAGAAATTATTACGTATGGAATCCCAAATCTTGCCATTGTGAAATGTGAATCTATCGTCTGTTTAACGTTATCTTACTACCCAAGAATCATCATGCACCAAGTTATGAATGATAAGAATTTCTCCACTATCTTATAGTGTCAACTGGTTCCACGATATTAGTAGGAAAAATGGGCAACAATTTCGTTGAAGATCTTCAATTGTGATATTTCTATTTATTGTTGCCTTGAGAGCAACTAGTGCCGTACAATATATAGCATAATGTATGTCATCGTAGAGGCATCATATTCCACAGTTCACTCTAACGTAAAGTCCACAACTACTACCGAGGACACCACATTTGGAAGAAAACTTGGTACCAAGCGAAATATGTCTACTAATATTTATTCGCTTACTTTCAAGTTTTAGAGTCGCTTGCATTGAGGCCACTGTTCAATTTCATTAGCTTGATACATGAAATTTAATTACTTTAATTGAGGATCACTCTAACCTTTTCTATGGTCTATTTACCAATGACAACTAACTTGCCTGGTTATGCATTAAAAAAGGACCACATAAGGGTACGTATGGAGCTAATATGGTGTCCAAGCGATTCAAGGTGCGCACAGAGAAAGACAGAGAGACAATGAATCCAATTAGGGTTGTACGACCCTACTTAAGGATCAAACCCTAGTTGGCTTCGGCAAGGATTTAGGCAACATTGAATTGTCAAGTAACCTTCACTATATCTAGTTGGTTGTGCAACCATAGCGTCGGCGAAGATTATTGCCCTCGCGGTTGGCCCTAATTTGTGGATTAAGAGAGGGTCATGCGACCATGAAGCGAGTAAATTATGTTACGTAAGTTACTAATCGTGTGAAGGAGTTGAAAGTTGTTAATGTGTCATAATGACAATTTACCAGTAATCTTATCAAAATCTTACTAGCGTATTCTTTAGCTCATTTGCATATGCCAACAAAAATAGCAATTCGACAAAAAAAAAAGGTGAATACCACGAAAAATACAAACCAATATATTTATGATAATTTTACCCTAAATCAATTTTTTGACCACCAAAAATTCCAAACTGATGTACTTATGACAAATTTACCCTCAATTTGTTTCCGTGAAATTTCGTTGTCAAATTGCTTCACGCGATAATTAACTGATATACCAATTTTATATTTTAGCCTCCATTTATTATAGGTGTATCGGTTTATATATATTTTTGTATTAATTCAATTTAATGAAAATTAATGGATGGTAAATTTATCATAAACATATCAGTTTGAGGTTTTTAATGGTCAAAATATTATTTTAGAAAAAATTTATCATAGATATACCAGTTTATGATTTTTTATGATTAAAAAAATAATTTAAAGTAAAATTATTAAGGATATACTACTTCAGAATTTTTCGTGAGATTAAAAAAAAAACAAAAGCAACGATTAAAGAATCTAGGAAAGTTAAACTCGTCAGTCGTCATGTAGACAGAGAGATAGAGAGAGTACGGACGGGAAGGACTACTCGCGCGTGTCGGCCACGCCCCCACTGAAGACCCCGATAAATAGATAAATAAATTAATTAATTAATTAAGCAGACGTGTGATGGACGTTTTATTGAATGGATAAAGTTAGGGGAGGGGGGAAGGGACTGAATAGTAGTACTGTAGTAGCGAGTAGTCAGTCATGTCCCTGTCGGTTTATTGAATCGGGGTTGACTTTGGACATCTGGGGGAGGAGGGGGCGGGGGTTGGGGATGGGTTCTCCACGTCCCTGTCGGTTTCGCACCATTTCATTGAATTTCTTCATTTCGCGTGTAAGGAAGTTTTTGTTGACAAAGTACCGTAAGAAGTGACAAATCCCCAATAAATGAACGCGCCAGATAAAAATTCAATTTGCCACTTTGACAATTATAATCGATATTTCTAACGCTATTTTGATTAGGTACGATGAAATAATGTGGGCACGCATTTTGACTGAGATTCCACGGCCTTCACGATATATGGCTCGTTTGTTTCATTCCTTAATATTTCATGGCATATTTTTGTGATTAAAAAATTAATTTAAAGTAAAATTTTTACGGATATATCACTTCAGAATTTTTCGTGAGATTAAAAAATCTAGGAAAGTTAAACTCGTCAGCTGTCATGTAGATTTTATCAGTGCCGTGAAGTGGAATGTTGTACACGTGGCAAGCATCGTGTCCAGAAGGACATTTCCGCCAAAACATTCATACGCTCCACACAGGCCCTACATTTTTTCCAGCCCAGACGCAGGAACACCATTATCAGAAAGTTCCTCCACAGATAGAGAGAGAGAGAGAGAGAGAGAGAGAGAGAGAGAGCAGAGAGAATGGAGAAGCGTGGTGGTGAAGCAGTGGAGGGGGTGACGGTGAGCAACAAGCAAGTGATACTGAGAGAGTACGTGAGCGGGTTTCCCAGAGAAGATGACATGGAAGTGGTGCTGAGGAAGGAGATGAAGCTGGAAGTTCCCCGAGGATCCAGCGCAGTGTTGGTGAAGAATCTCTACTTGTCCTGCGATCCTTACATGCGCCACCTCATGAGCCCCACCCCTCCCAGCAGCATCTTCTCTTCTTACACTCCTCGCTCCGTAAGCCATCTCTCTATCCCTTTTTAGTTTTATCAACAACCGCAACTCTACGCTGATTGTCTTCGTCATGGGAATGTATCTTTAGCTTATTATCATTTAATTGAGCTCAACCTCGACTCAATTAATACTCGATAACTAAACTCGAATGCTTAATACCTTTTTTATATCTATTATTCATATGTAAAGTATTCGATTAGGCTCGTCTCTAAGTGAATTATTTTCAAACTCAAGCTCATCTCAATATAGAACTTGATATGCCCTAACTCAACGTTATCGAATCTAGCGGAGTTCGAGTATCCTGTGAGTCAAACTTGAATAGCTGGCTAGACTTGCTCACACTCATGATCGGATGTACACGCACTTGACTCAAACCATGAAAATCACTTGTACGTTTAGATTAAAAAAAGAAAAAGAAAAAAAGAAAAAGCAATGTCGGGGAGGAGCTAGGTTGCTCATCACATATTATAATTTAAATGTTTTAGAAATAAGGTGGGATCCATTTATAGGGTAGTTGTTGAGTGAACGGAGAAGAAATTGAAACACGTGTAAAGTGCAACCTTAAAGTTTTGGCACTTGAACAAACAACTTTTCGCCAACCTTTTTCGGCACACGTTTTTTGTGCATTTTTCATTATCGTGTCCCTTCATATTCACTATTTTATGATAGTGAGTGGCTCCAAATTCGGCTATTTCTGATTTTGCATCCTGCATATCCATTATCGATTCGCTCAATTGTGATAAAAGAGTTCATTATAAGCTGATAAAATATAAATAAACTAAAAGTATCTTTCTATTATTTGCAATATAAGAGAAAGACCAAAAGTCAAGAGACAAATTTTTTTTTTCCGGTTAAGTAAGTTACCTAATTACCGAAAAAAGTCATAAACATATTGTGCGAATGTCAATTTGGTCATAAACCCTTTTAATTTGATCAATTTAGTCTTAAACCTTTTAACGATTTGCCAATATAATCCTTTCGGCCAATTTTGACTGGCAATCGGTGACATGAATGATGACGTGAACATTTTGTTAAGTTTTCTAAATTTTTTAATAATTCTTTTCTTTTTTTCTTCTTTCTTCATTGGTTGCCATAGTCAGTAGCCTACCACAAGTGAGGGCTGGCGAGGCCCTCCCTCGCCAAATCCAGGTTGGCAAGGTCAAGCGTTGCCCAAGGTTGGCGAGGCTTGACTTCACTGGGATCAAGTGAGGGTTGATCTCACTAGCCTCAAGTGAGGTCGGCCTTGCCTGTGGTAGTCACCAGCCATCTCTGAGGCTCTGTGATTGGTGAGGAAGAGGAAAAAATTTAGAAAAAAAATGGAAAACTCAAATTTTATTATAAAAATTAAAAAAATATTCAAAAAAAAAGTGCAAAAAAGTGTCCACGTTAGTGCTTACAGTACCATATAAGATAGCTAACATCCACATCACTAATTGTCAGTCAAAATTAGCCAGAAAGACTACATTTGCAAATTATCAAAATGTTTAGAACTAAATTGGCCAAATTAAAAGGCTTCGAACTAAATTAGCATCCGTATAATAAATTTAGGATTTTTTTGGTAAGCTTCCCTACAAATCCATCATTAGCCAAAATCCCCAATACATATAAACAAAAGTTCCTCAATCCAAAATAGCCCAAAAAAGAGACTAACAGCTCGAGGCAATTAACAAAAAAAAAAAATCAATAAGAAGAGCTAAGCTTAGACATCACTAAGGAAACAATGAGCAACTAATGATCAATCCTTAAAGCCAAACATAGTGTCTAATCAGATATATCTTGACTAGATATATGACCACCTATGCTCAGTAAAAAAATGTTGAGGAGTGTGAAGATGGGCCATACCAACTGTCAATTAAAGAAATTAAATGAGGTAATCGTCGATCCAAATTGTCCACAAAATTCTAGTCATTACAATGAAAAGTTAGGTTGCTTGGCAGAAACTGTTCTATTTGAATAGCATTGTATATATAAAACAATGTGGTTTAATCATCGTTGATCCAAATTGTCCACAAAATTCTAGTCATTACAATGAAAAGCTGGGTTGCTTGGCAGAAACTGTTGCATTTGAATAGCATTGTATGTGTAAAACAATGGGGTTTAATCATCTCTGTCCCTCCCACTTTATACATTATTTATTTTCTTGTCTATTAAACCATCGGTCTCCCTGATGCAGCAGAAACGATTGAAACACGGATAAATCAATCACTAACACGCACGAAGGTGCAAAATCCCTCAAGAGCAAATTTCTAGAGAAAAGAACAAATAAATACTATACCCTGATTCATCTAGTCAAAAATATCCTAATGAAACTCCAAGTTTAAAATAAAGAATAAATAAACTCATAACTGTCAATTTGGAGTTCCGAAAATCGCAGCTACAGAATAGAGCGGGCAAACACATGTTTTTTTTTTAATCATTATTTTACAATTATTGAGAGAAAGAACAGGATCGGGAATACTTAAAAATTCATATTAGATAATAAGGGTGCGTCAAGCTCCTTCCAAAGAACATTGACAGAGAACAGACGTAATTAAAGAGAAGCGTACTTCAAAAGAATCATCGATCTTTCTCTGAGCTCCACACATTGGACTAGTGAGTCCACAAGATGATAAAGAACCTTGAGCACTTAAGAATGGTCTTGCATCTCATGTAGAAAATAAAGCCAACACTTGAAAGTATTCATAGAGAACTCAGGATGATGTTTAAATGCAGCCTATCACTGTATTTGGAGTGGCCAAAGTTGTGGACTCCGGGAACCCAGAATTCAAGGTGGGCGACTTAGTTTGGGGCACGGCAGGATGGGAAGAGTACAGTCTCATCACCGATCCTCAGGCCCTCTTCAAAATTGAGCACACAGATGTGCCTCTTTCTTTCTACACCGGCATTCTTGGTAATGTTCTCTATTTGTTTGTTTGTGAAGAACAATGCAGATCAGTGGTGCCTCGATTAGCTGATTTTGTCATGTATCTTTTTGTTAGGTATGCCGGGGATAACCGCCTATTTCGGCTTCTACGAGGTGTGTTCCCCTAAGAAAGGAGAGTACGTCTTTGTATCGGCAGCGTCCGGTGCAGTTGGACAGCTTGTGGGACAATTTGCAAAGTTGGCGGGATGTTATGTTGTCGGCAGCGCTGGAAGCAAAGAGAAGGTTCGCAATTCTACCATGTTCCAAACTGTGTACGAGACGTGCGAGTTTGGCGGGGCTGAACTCAAGAATTCTTTAGAGGCTGTTTTGTATTCTCTAGTTCCAAGCTATAGAGGTGAGTCCCACTATAAGCAAATTGTGTACCGATCACTCGTACTGCTCTCTTTTTGTCCCCACACACAGGTTGATTTGTTGAAGAGCAAGCTCGGTTTTGACGACGCATTCAACTATAAAGAGGAACGCAATCTCGATGCAGCTTTAAAGAGGTTAGTAAGGAGGCAAATCCATATCCAAAAAACTCAATGTAGAATCAACGTCTGTTTTTGTTGGTGGCGTGTTATCCAAAATGTCCAAAAGCTTTATGCAGAGACATGTCCTTTAAACTAAGATGTGACTTTAAGGTGGTTGTAAGTAGCTGCAGCACAAAGAGAACATAAAAGAGAATACAAGAGTTTTCATAACAATTTGTATGTTCGCACTATTGACAGATATTTTCCCCAAGGGATTGATATTTATTTTGAGAATGTTGGGGGGAAAATGCTCGACGCGGTGCTCCTCAACATGAGAACTCGGGGCAGGATAGCCGCATGCGGTATGGTGTCACAGTACAACCTCGACCCACCCGAGGGCGTCACCAACCTGATGCATATCGTGTACGGCAGAGTCCGGATTGAGGGATTCGTGGTCTTCGATTACTTCAACCAGTACTCCAAGTTCCTGGACTCTGTGTTGCCTCACATCAGGGAAGGGAAGATAGTGTACATCGAAGACATAGCCGAGGGGCTTGAGAATGGACCGTCAGCTCTGGTCAGACTCTTCGGCGGCCGCAATGTCGGAAAACAAGTAGTAGTAGTAGCAAGAGAATGAGGACGAAAACTTTGTGCGTGTGATGTACCAGATTGTAATGAAATTTAAGTCATGGACCGATGCTGCTGCACTCCGCACGTAGTTAATTGGATCAGTGAATAAATAGCAGGGGCAACGACACTACAAAATATATTTAAACTTTGTTCCATTGGGCAATTGAACATTCAAATTTCTTTTTCAATTGAGCATCTCTTTTCCCAAAAGCATAAAGGTCGATCTGTTGAAGAGAAAGTTTGGTTTTGATGATGCTTTTAACTAAAAAGTAGAAACCGATCTCGATGCAACTTTGAAGAGATTAGTCTCCATCGATTTTGTGACCAAGTCTGAGTTCATTACCTTGTTAACAAATTTCATGATGTAATCTTGTGAACTATTGCCAAATATTTCCCTGTAAGGCATCGATATCTACTTAGCTCGAGAACGTTGGGGGGAAGACGCTCAACGTGGTGCTCCTCAACATGAGATTTCATGGCAGGATAGCAGCGTGTGGCATTACATTGGATTACAATCTCGACCGGGCCGAGAATGCCATCGCTAACTTGATGCACATTGTTTACAAGAGAGTTCGTATTGAGGGATTTGATCACTACGACAAGTACTCCGAGTTCCTAGACTTTTTGGTGCCTTACATCGAAGGAGGGAAGATAGTGTACGTCGAAGATGTGGCCGAGGAGCTCCAGCGAGGGCCTCCAGCTCTTATTGGACTCTTCAGCGGCAACAATGTTGGGAAACAAGTTGTATTAGTGTAGCTAGAGAATGAGATCTGTGTTTGGTGTTGATCTACTTTGTTCCAGAGTAGAGTCATGGATCAATGTTGCTCTTGTACAGTCAGTATAACTGGAACAATCTATATGACAATAAAAGGATCATTTTTTCAGAGTTCTTTTCATTCGCCATGTTAGTATCACAACATTTAAATCAATCATAGAGAGAAGTTATTAAATGATCTGTAAACCTTGCATGTCAATATGACGTTAACTATTAACCGTGAGAGTCTTATGATAAGGCCCACGTGATAAACGGATAATATAAACATGATTGATATGAGTATTCTTTCCACAATATTTGTAGTGTGGAATTTGACCTAAATTATGCTGATTTCACCTAAGTTGTTTTGTTAGAACATGGTCATTGTTTTGGCTGTTGAATTAAATAAGGGATAACGATATAATGTGCAATATGGTCATTCAATTTTTTATTAGTTCAATGTGGCTCATAAACTTTGGCTCAATGTGTAATATCGTTCATGAACTTTTAATTTGTTTAATGTGGCAAAAAAACTTTTGATACATATTCAAATTAGTCCGTGAACCATGAAAAAATGTTCAATGTTATCATTTTATTAATTCAAATTCAAAGATAATATTAAATAATTTTACATAATCAGAGACTAAATTGAATACGTATCAAAAGTTCAAGCATCACGTTTTAAATTGAACTGAAGTTTAGGGATTATTTGAGTAATTTTTTCATTAAAGAAAGTCACATGAAACGTAATCGATCTTTTGGGGAAAAAAAAAAGAGTCAACGGCGTGGAACACGTAAATTCTGAAAAATGATGGGTTCATGATCAGGTCCCGCTCAACACTATCTTGTCCTCTGCTTACTTTCCCACTGTCGCAGTCACACAATTCACAGAGTGACAGAGAGAGAGAGAGAGAGAGAGAGAGAGAGAGAGAGAGACAGTCGGGTTGATGATGGAGAGTCCGCGGGGAGAAGGAGAAGAGGGGTTGGTGGTGGTGGTGAGGAACAAGCAGGTGATCCTGAAAGACTACGTCCGTGGCTTCCCGAAAGAAGCAGACTTCGAAATCAAGACCGGCGACGTGAGGTTGAAGGTTGAGGATGGCTCCGGTGGGGTGATAGTGAAGAACATCTACTTGTCCGTCGACCCATACATGCGTCTGCGCATGCACAGGCCTCAACCCCATCCCTCCTACTTCTCTTCCTTCTCTCCCAGCTCTGTGAGTTCCTCTCTCTCTCTCTGAATTTGTACTGACAGAGTTATGAGTGTCGGTGCACAGCTTCGGGGTTTGTTGCATTTTTAAAAAATCAAAAGTTTGAAAACAGAGAATTGGGGAAGCTAAATGGGAGTCACATGGTTTGTTTTGGCAAAAACAACTGCAGGTGATGACTGGGAATGGAGTGGCAATAGTCGTGGATTCTGGTCATCCGAATTACAAGAAGGGTGACTTGGTTAGGGGAATTACTGGGTGGGAGGAGTACAGTGTCATCACAACACCTGAAACCCTCTTCAAGATACAGACAACCGATATTCCGCCTTCCTATTACCTTGGAATCTTGGGTATGAATGCGTGCACATCTCTCTGCTTTTGGCTTATCATACCCGTTAAGCAATTTTATGCTATATATGCATCAATAGCCTGTTTCCCAACAGCTTTAAGCTTTTGTGATAATATGGTTTGGTTAATACACATCCTGTTTATTTTCCTGTTGTTTGGTTATTTAGTCGATGTGGTTATGTCTGCTTCCCGTATTTTGAGTGTAAGGCCGGCATATACTCGAGTGGGTTGTGTTAATAAACATGCTATAAATGCATTGTTGAAATCATTTTATAACGGTTCAAGTTCCCGAGGAAAAATGATTGTGAGCATGTTCCTCACTGACATGCGAGTATTGTCTATGGTCAACCTTGATTCTCTAGCAGTCTGTTGACTTCACTGAAGTCTGGATCAAATTCATCTGTTTGGTTCTGCTGTTTACAAAGGATGGCTGAAAAGTGCATAAAGAATGCCTGATATTTTTTGTCTATTGGTATTGACATGTATATGGTGTAATCCATTGTTTGTCAGGCAATTTTGCAAACAAGACAGCAGCTTAGCAATTTTCTCACTTTCCTTGCAACTTGAGTTTCTGATTCCATGTTGAAATGCCTTGTTTCGTAGGTGCAACTGGCTTGACTGCCTATGTTGGTTTGCATGAGATATGTTCGCCAGAGAAGGGTGAATATGTCTTCATTTCAGCAGCATCTGGTGCAGTAGGACACCTTGTAGGTCAACTTGCAAAACTGAAGGGCTGCTATGTTGTTGGTAGTGCTGGTAGTGATGAAAAGGTATCTCCATTTAGCAAATTATATGTGCCCTTATGTGAACTCTTTTTAGAACATTGATCATACTCTGAGAAAGTCCATTGTCCATATACACAAACTTTTATGCGAAATTAGTAACTGATAAAACAAGAAATTTAACGTTATCCTTGATCATTCTTGAAACAGCTCTTGAGAGATTGACGGGCTACTTGTCTTCAGATATTTGAAGTTGTTGCCAAACTTACATTATACTTTTATCTTGTTCCATTCTCCCCTCATTACAGCACTTTGTATTTAGTTTAACTTTGTAACTTCATATGTGCTTTAGTTTACTCGTGAAAGTCGGGGCATGAGGTTCTCAAAGATCCAATGGGCCCAAGCATCTCACATTGCCTGTAGTATCATGCAATTTCCTGGCATTCACTTGTATTTGGAGGGTTGAGTGCGTTGATTTTACATGTTAAGAAGACTAACCACAAGCAATTTCAGAGATCTCTCCTTACGCTCATGTTTCCTTTTCGATAGGTTGATTTGCTGAAAAGCAAGTGTGGATTTGATGAGGCCTTCAATTACAGTAAGGAGCAGGATCTGGATGCTGCTTTGAAAAGGTTAGAACATTAGTCTGGACACTCATGAAGATTCTGAAATCATAATGGATTGTCAGCTGTTATAGCAACTGGAAAGAGATTTTAATAAAATGGTCACTTTTTAGCATATTCAATATGGAATAGTTCAATCTCCAAATACTAATTCCACATAAAAGTCGGTGCAAAATTTCTTTAATCAGTTACTTAAGCGTTGCTCATGGGTGCCCATTGACATAGTCCTTTATAAAAAGTGTAATTATATTAGTGGGTTCTTGCTTAATGAACCAAGTAGTGCCTGCCCATTATCTGGTCCCGTCAAGAAGAAGCAGAATGGTCGTTACTAACGAGCAGATACGTCAGAGTTTACTCCACTTGGCTTCACTAGCTTATTGTAGAAAACATCATTGTCTTTTCTATTATTTACAAACACTACTGAATTATTCATTAGATACCTGACTGCGTCTAGATGAATGTGCCATGTCTCACATACAATATAAGCATTCCATTTTCCTGACTATAGATGGCTTCAAAAGTATTTAGTTTTAGACAGCTCGATGTCCTTGTATCTGTCACTGTAGTTCATCGAAATATCTAGGGCGGATACTGAAATAGCGGGCATGGCAGGTACTTTCCTGAAGGCATTGACATATACTTTGAGAATGTCGGGGGGCAAAATGCTCGATACAGTGCTGCTCAACATGAGACTCCACGGCAGGATAGCAGTATGTGGAATGATTTCGCAATATAACATGGATAAGCCTGAAGGGGTTAAAAATCTGATGATTCTTGTGTATAAACGGTTGCGGATGGAAGGTTTTATGGTAGCTGATTACTATCACTTGTACCCTAAATTCTTGGATGAGGCGATATCTTACATCAGAGAAGGGAAGATTATGTACGTGGAAGACATAGTTGAAGGGCTAGAGAGTTGTCCAGGTGCTCTCATGGGATTATTTAAGGGCCGTAATGTCGGTAAACAAGTGGTTCGAGTTGGTCAAGATTAAGTAATTGATAAGTAAGCTCTTGGAATTGTTCACAGATATTCCGTAATCATATGCGGCTACTATAGTATGTAATTGGGCAATGCCTGAAAGATTGATCTTGAAATTGTAACGGCATAGCTCTTACCAATTGAATCCAAATAATTACGCATTATTTGGTTCTGACAATCATAGGGAATTGATAAATAGGCAATAGCTTTCTCTTTTTTCATCATCGAACATCTTTTGTACTCGATCAACTGACTTCTGTTAATTTACAATATTCCTTTTACTAAATATAGTTCTCTGCCATACCAAAAAATTGCCATATTACACCCTGATTTACATGGCTATGGCTTCGCCTACACCAAAATTGCGTACTTTACATCTCAAAACTTCTAATAACCATCAAAAAAGACTTTCCAACAAGCCACAGTTCTGCACAAAATATCTCGCCATCTTGAGCATGTTTCAGGCTCAATCTCTCAGCATGGTCCCAATATACAGAAGAGTCGCCAACGATGTCTCTAAATATGGAGCAACTTGTTCGCCATGGAGTAGTGCATCACATGCAAATTGGCCACAGCCTCACCTGCCTGTCTCTGTCCAAATTAATAGCAAGAATGTCCATGATTATTTTCATGCTGACAAAAATAAAATGCCAGAAATAGAATAGGGTTCAACAAGTTTCATTGAAAGGCAAAACATCCCATGGTACAAAACCTAATAGATTGAGCTTAAAATAAGCAGTGCCTCACTCTCCTAATTACCTGAGCCAAACAAGAAGTTTTTTCTTCTTTCTAGAGGGAACCATATTGGGAGGGCAAGATTTTACCTACTTAAAACTAAAATGAGATGTTGAAACCAAGACCCACCTGAAAAGCACAAAGTACATAAATTAGGAGCACCGTTAAAGATTTTACTAGTTCTCTCTTCTAGTCTTAGCTATGTGGAGACTCAAAAGCATAAACAAAATAATTAAAGGCAAAGATGCAAAATTAAATTTATGCCACTGTGCTCAAAACTAGGATAGGAGTGAAAAATACTGGAGGGGATCCAGTTGGTGAGTCAACCAGTTCACCTAGTCCGATCATGAGTACATCAATTGGCAACTCGTAAGTCATCTCCTATTTTTTGACGAAATCTATGTATGTACTCTTCGTAATTGGCAACACAACTTATTGCTCACTCGAGCTATCAAAATGCATTCATACAACGAGGTAGAGATTTTGTTCCATTGCTCTCAATCTGCCCATCTATTATATAATGAAAAGAGATAGTATCGACACTAGTGTTCCTATCTTTAGCATTATTTATTAACATACCCACTTAGACAATGAAGTGATTGCTTGGACAGACTCGAACAAAAGGGTGGCATTGTCCGTGAGTAAAAAGAACACTAATTTATTTATTTTTTTGTAATGTTGAGACAAGGACAAAATAAACTCAAACAAGAAAGGCTGATATACACTTCAACCAGGACATAAAATGGATTGATGAGGCACCTTCAGCAACTTCCTAGAGAGCGTGGGATTTGAGATAACCTTAACGTGCATCTTTCACCTTCACACAAGACCCAACTGAATCAGGCTCCATCTATCATTGTTAGGTTCAATCTGAGTTTTGACTACAGAGGGTTGATGATAAAGATGTTGGTTCACCTGTTTGAACTAGCCATTCCAGTCTAAATCTGAAAACATTGCCTGCCTGTTCTACCAGGTAAAAAAATCTTGACAGCAAGCTTGGCTGAATAAAATGGAGAGCATTCTATTCAGCAATGCTAATTGGGCCTTTATAATTTACTTCACTAAAAACCAAATTCTGGAACTGCGAACCTTAATGATCGTTAGTAATTTAAAGTGTTTTAATGGAAAAAGAAAGACAACAGGACCGGTTCAGGACAGCAGGAAAACACTGGAATGGTGCACGCAAAACAGCTCAAAAAAATAAATATCGACCATGGGATCGTGTTCATACCTTTGGAAGAATAGGGTTCCACCAGATATCATCTCATATATAAATTGATGGATAATGTACCAGAACATTCACCGTCTCCTTGATTTAGCTCGTATCTTCCCAATCACATAACCCTCCAAATAGGCAGCAGCATCAACTATTCTTGTGTGGCGTGTTATCTCCATCCTCAAAAGATCTTGTAAAGCATTTTGGGTTCTCACCTTATCATTTTCCTCACATATCATGTCTAAAATTATGAGCCACGTATCGCTGTGAGGTGCTTCCCCATTCTTTAGCAGCAGCTCAACTACTCCACAAGCTTCTTCAATCTTACCAACATTGCAGAAGCCTTTAATCAAGCCATGGGAAACTGAGACATGCAGAGAAAAACCCTTTGATACCATCTCCACCACATAAGTCTTTGCCTCATCATGCATTCCTTGATCACATAACCCACCAACCAATGTGCGATAAGACACCGAATTCGGCATGCAGCCATTTGACGGCATGTCTTCAAGTATTTTACAAGCATCAGCTGCACGCCCTTCCCTGCAAAACCCTAATATAACTGTATTGTAATGTACAATATCAGGGTTGCAGCCCTTGACTTTCATCCTACAAAGAAGCTTGTAGGCCTCCCTAAGCTTCTTTCTCCTGCATAAAGCATTCAACAAGGTAGTATAACTCAAGGCATCAGGGACAAACCCCTTATTGAGCATATCCTCCAACAAGTCAACTGCTGTATTAACTTGACTTTTCCTGCACAACCCCTGCATCAAAATTCTATACGACTCCACATCTGGAAAAAGGTCTCTTTTAAACATTTGATTGAACAAAGAGTAGGCAATACTAAGATCACCATTTAAACAAAACGCGTGCATTAAAATGTTGTACGACTTAGTATTTGGCAAGACCCCATGTCTGTGAGCATTCTTGAAGAGATCAAAAGCTGGGCGGATATAGTTCCGGTGAGAAACGAGTGCCTTAAGAATGTGGTTTAGGTGTTTGGGAGAAGGCTTACAATTGAACTCAAGCATAGTGTAGAAGATCTTAAGGGCTTTACCAGGAATATCTGCATCCGTATAGATCTTTATAAGGTTCAAAAAGAGAGAAGGAGTGATAGAGTGACAACTGGATTTAAGGCGAATGATAACATCATCAACGAGGGTGAAATGCTTTGCACGGGCCAGTTTGAGGATTAAAATTTGAAAGGAAGCATAAGAGAGGCGGAAATCCGGTTGACGAGAGGCAAAGTCAAAGATTTCTTTTGCAAGGAGGGGGTCTGATTGAGAGGCTATGAGCTTCTGGACCCGAGCAGGGGACCCAATAAAGTAACTGGAACTAGAACGCTCTTGTTCTCTGTTTTGCATCTGAGATTGCGGGTGGCTGGACTCAGAAGAAGAGAAATGTACTAGAGGGTTTCGCCAATGGATGAAGGACAGAGGAAGAGTTGAACTTTTGGATAGCCCGTGAAGTGGTCGGCACATAAATACCTTCTCGATCATAGTGTCTCTCAAGGAAAAGAACGTGAATCAGCAGCATCTGTCAAAAGTATGTAAAACTTCAGTTATCTGTGTGTGCCGAACATGCATCATGCCTAAGAACAGAGTTCACACTTGTTCTTATTCAGAAATTGAAAATCATAAAACCAATGACCCACTAATTCAAGCTCAAAAGACTGAAGTCTGTTTTCTTCTAATGTCCTAGGAAGCTCTAAAATCTTAGATTGTTTCCTAGGTCAAACCGAAACCATGGGACAACACACTCAAAATCCTCAACAGAAAGGTAAGTTTGAATTTGGTGACCGAGAGAGTTAACAGATGTTGCTTTATATTTAAACCCAACTAAGCCCATGCAAAAGTGTAAGTAAAAACCATATCAGAAACCAGTGCTTGAAGCGATCCATGCTGACAAGACATGATGGTGTTTTTCCAAAATCAAACTTTGTTGTTCAGCATCTTGTACTAACCATCCCTTAGAAGGTATTGTTAAAAGATCATCAATCCCTAATGAAATGGATGTAGCAGTGGCTTGCTGGAAACCCAGAGTCTTTACTTGATCCAGAATGTGTGATGTATATGCCATTCCGAAGTGATCTATTAATCTGCTAATAAGTCTTTTAATGGCAGTTCCATCAAAGTTCAGCCATTTCAATGCAGGAAAGAGACATCCCAGACAACCAAACCATCTTTGAAGCCAGAAGAAGCAAAATTCAGAAATTGGCAGGGTAGCCTAACTTGGAATAGAGCAGAAAGCACTATTAAGTCCCATGATGGAAGTTAGGTCTGTTAATGGGATCAAACAGATTTCATCCTCCGGTAAGCACTACCTATTTGGCATTTACACAGAATGAATATGAGTTGTTTCCATATTACGCCTGGAGTATCTCACCTAGGCCCAGACAACCATTTCCTTTCGAATCACTACTAGACTTTAGCAATACTAATGAAATAAAGTATGCATTGAATAGAGGATCCAGATAAAGCAAGTAGAAAAATAAAATCAGAAGACCCACTGGAAAAAATGGAGAGGAAAAGCATGCAAAGTGATGTTAACGCATCAACAGTCTGTCAAAAAATTGAAATTTCAGATGCAGCAAGTCCCGTCAACAGCAAATAGAACTTAGTAGCACATAGAAGGGTTCCTATACCTTCACAAGGATATCCATGTAGAAACTGCCAAAGAAGAAACCAACACTAGCATGCCATAGTACACTAAGGCATCTCCATCGCCAAAACTTTCCAACTTAATATGGAGATCACTCCAAATATATCTAAGAAGACCCTGTTGAACCTGCAGGCATGTCCACTGCCATTTAAATCACCTAGATCAACATAAAATCTATGTTAAATTAATCAATTTCATATACCTTGTCTAGGTCACCACTGTCAACCAGATCTGCTTTACGTGTAATTTGTCCCTTCTCATCCTCAATGGACTGGTCTGGAGACATATCAGAATCACCTTTGTGGGATTCTTTTTTCCAGGGAGTTCGGTAAGGTGAATCAGTGTAGATCGTTTCCATCACTGAACCAAAGAAGTTCGTCACAGGCACCTATAGAGAGAGAGAGAGAGAGAGAGAGAGAGAGAGAGAGAGAGAGAGAGAGAGAGAGATTAAAACACTCCAATTAAATAAAATAAAATTTAAAAATTTTATACAATTAAAGTCGGGAAAAAGAATGAGAATAAGCCACTCATATAAAAAACTTCTAATGCAACTTTATAGTCTGATGTTCCTAAAGAGTTCCCTGTTCTCTTAACCTTCCGACCCCCAGGACCCAGTGATTCATTTCATTATTTCGTTCGTGTTTGTGGAACATTAAATCAGCTTAACACCAAAAAAGCATGTCCTTTCAAACTAACTGTAGTATTTTTATTTTTTTTTGGTCGAAGTAACTGTAGTATTAAGCTGCAATGATTTTTGTTACCACCATTTGCACAAAATTACATTAGATAGATTGTTCCAAAACTGCAAAAAAGCCACAGATGCAATTGCATATTTGCTTCAGACTTTAGGCAATGAAAAGCAATCTTTGAAGGGCAGTATGGCAGTAAAGCTGACGAAGAGCAGCTGAACTGATCAAATGTAGTAGGTACTGCTTGTGGAAATAATCAGACATTCTGGGAATATTCCCTCCCTCGCTATACAGTCCACCTTGTGGGACTCACAATCAAGTGAGAGAGGGAGTATTACATAAGTTCTTCCCCATGACTTGGCAATTACATGTGCTCTGAACACAACCAAGGGAAAAAAATATTCGAAGTTAAAATTTTAAAATCAGGTAATAGACATCATAGAATCAAATGTCTACATTTTCAAGAAACCTCATGCATTTACTTAGCCAAGAGAGCAAATAGAAGGATCTGAAACAATCTAAGAATATTGAAACAACGAAATAGTTTCATACCTCTTCCAGATGTCGTTGATACAAATCTGTTCTGTAATATGCAGTGGACATCAACAAACTAGGGTCGTACGAACTGAAAAGGCTGCAAAGCAACCAAATATAATGCTTTAGATCAATTTACCAAATATAAACCAAATCATTCTGCACAAATATGGCTGTATGCATAATGAAACATTTTAGGAGGACCTTCAAAGATTAAATGAGAAATCCAATAAACCTCAACCATACTATCAAATATCATCTGTAAATCATAGTTGATAGAGACACAATACCGTGATGTCTAGAAGTACCATTGGGTCGGAAAAAAAAATCATGGACACCAGGAAGGACAAAAAGGATAGAGCTTGGAGTACAACATAAAGCCACAAAAACAAACTGCCTAATATCTATTTCAGTGGCATTGTAGCAGATACCTGCTTAGTGAAGCATTGTCGTACATATTCAGCCTCTCAAAGAAAGCAAGGGTGTAAAAGGTAAAACGATCCACGACTGAAACACCAACCTATCCCCAGAGACAGTAACAATACCAAGCGCATCAGCAAATCCATCTATTATTAACAGAAAAATGCACGAACTGGATCATACCAGTAATTCACTGACCAAAAAATGAATGCGCACAATATACTTACATCAGAGTCCATGTGATGTGAGTACGAGTTCTCTCCTTTCTTGCTACTTCCAATAGCCAAAGCTCCTGGGGAATGAAGCTGCAACATTCAAAGAACATTTCACTTATAAGTGACAAGAAACTCTCTCTCTCTCTCTCTCTCTCTCTCTCTCCACACACACACACACACACACACAAGTACGCACGCTCAAAACAATTTTAGAATGAAATGCTGTTCAAAATAACATGTTTGATGCCATGGAAGCTAAATAGTATGAGGATGCCATATTCACTCAAGTACGATAATAAGGTGCATGGTTGCTAACTTCAATAGGATCCAACATTCCAAATCTTAGTCTACCAGTATATTTCTTTGAACTTTCAAGCTTCATTTTCACTAAAAATTGAAGGTTCACGATCACATTGGTTATTCTTCATCTAACCTAATAAATTCAATTCAAATGGTGAAAAGGTGTAAAATTCATTCTTTAGTTGAATACTGAACAGCGATATTGACATGATAATGCAGTGATCCAGATGTCTGATAAAAAAATCATAAAAAAAAAAAAGCAAATGCTTGTGAGGAATGTAATCAATTAGGGGACTCGGAAGAATCTGATCAGCCCCCACCCCAAGAATCTGATACCTTATAGCATCAAAGACAACCCCAACCATTCTAACAGGCTGGATGGTAGTGATGCACTAACATGTCTAACAGTCATAGTGATACCCTAGAAAGGAAAAAATAACCTGCCTTGAGGACAATCACACACCTGGTTGAAGAGAGTGGCAGCTTGGCAAGTATCCACCATTATAAGTAGCTCCTTAAACCTGCAATAGAAATGATTAAACACCATAAACATCTCCAGACAAAATAGTAAAATGATCAGTTTTTATAAGACAGATATGACAAAACCCAATGAAGCCTGTTCCAATGGTGGAAAGGAACGACCAAACTAGCTCTTTGAGAAGGCCCTTATGTCAAAATGGCGATATAAGTTCAAATGATACAAGGAATGAAGATGCTAGGCACAACATATTTTACAACTCTTAACAATGTCAAGTCTTAATATGGAGCTCAGCCGAGTAGAATAGTCTCAAGGGGCGTCAATTAAATGGAAGTGACTCTAAATTTTAAATATTCCAGAACAATCACCTTTTTTGTCCAAATTACCGTGAGAACTCTACAAGAATGAAACGGCATAAGATTATTTATCTGTTTAAAAGCTATCAAGAATCCATCTTCATAAAAGGACCGCCAAAAAAGTACCTAAAAAAAAACATTAGATATCACCACAAGTTGAAGGGAGGTCCTTCCTTTCCGATGTTCAGAACACGTAATAATTGAACAGATGGACGTCTCTCATTAGATTGAGGGTCGTACCTCATTTTAATTGTTTCTCCTTATCCTTCTTAATATACTTATTATCATTGGCTCTTTACATACTTTCATTGTCCTCGCTTTGTTGGATAATTTATATTTTCCTATATACTAGAACCCTTATTTAAAAAAATAAAGAACTATTCAATGGCTAATGGAGTGGTTTATTTACAACAAGAAAATAAATAAATCCACACGCATAGATGATTAGTTCAATGTAATCGATCAATCATCTAACCTGCGCTTCTCTTTCATTTGTTTTACTGCATCAGCTAAATCATGACTCTGTAGCTCTTCAGAATCTTGAAACTTTAAAAATTCATCTCCACCATGCCCTGTCATGTAAAGAAGAATGTGGCTTCCTTCATCACTTAAAAGACGCTTGGATCTTGGAACGGATGTTTCATGACGCCCAGTCAACACCCGAAAAAAGTTCTCAACAGTAACTTCATAACCTCGATAATCGACCTGGAAACTTCTCAGTTAACATTGACTGACATAAACATAGTCCCTCTGTAGAACCAGGACATCTATGTTGGCTCCATAAAAGGAAAAAAAATTTCCAGTATGTAACAGATGGACCAAAAGGCATGTTAATATGCTTCTTAAAAGTCACATAACACATTACATGCACGTAGAGTGGCATCTTGTTCCCACACAAATTGTGCAACTTTAAAATGTCAGTAAAAGAAGCAACAATAAACTAATGCATACGACCATGTAAAAAAACAAATGATCTAGCACGTGCAACAAATTAGGTAAAGAAATGAAGTTCGCTGGATTAACCGCTTGAGCCATCAAATTATACTGTAGGACACATACTAACTAACTAGACAGAAAAGCAAAAAAGTCCAAATTGAATCAGCAACCAAGCCGAGCATGATCTATAAGGTTAAGCCTGGCTTTTAGATTTGAGGTATGCATGGGCATGCATGACATAACCCATATAAAGGGAAGCTAACTATTTCGCTATATACACGTTTTAGGGAAAGAGCGAAAAGGTCCATAATACAAACAAATCTCTAAAGTACCTTCGCTGTAATTTTTTTCATTTCATGTGGCTTTCATATCTTCTCCATAACATTTATGGAAAAAAATGGCAGGATTTTAAATTATAAGGCTTAGAAGCCCAAAAGCGCAAATGATAAAGTGGAGACAAATTCACCTCTACATTATCTCCGTACAGATTAAGCCTGTGGTTTTCATTGTTGAAGACTTGTGCAGGATAATTGTTGCGGGAATTACAGGCCATATCATCTGCAAGCATCAGTATTATCCTCTCATCGGGTATACCCAGCCGCTTCACTGTCCTGCAAAATCAACGATAAGGATGGAAATCATAAAGAAAGCCACAAGGAGTTTGTTCTGCAAATAAAATAGCTAACCTGTATAAGGATAAAGTATTTGCCATGTGCCGATAATTGAACCTGAACCAAAAAAGTTAACGGGTCAACATAAGTGGCAACCTTGCTCTAGACCGAGGAATGAAGTCGCTGTTCATAGATATACTATCCAAGACTACCTCAATCTGTGACATGTCGTGCAATGTAATGAGATTGAGGATTAATAGAGAAGATAAAATGGAAAATGCTACTCTGATAAACTCGAACAACTATGTCAGCACATAAAATCCAAATTATGACCAATCATAAACCCATGGGACGAACATGTCTAAAAATTTATGTGGCTTCACGACCAGTTTTCGGCTAAAGCAACAGAGTAAAAATTTAGACATAAAATTTGAGGTGCCATCCTCATTGTTATCGTCTCATCGAGCGCTTAAGAACATTACATCAAGTTGTCCAGACCGCCAAAAACATAAATCAAGTATACAGTGCAGGTGGATCATCAAAGCAGAGAGAGGGAGAGCCAATCCAGGGAAGATCAATTAGCTTAACCCCACACAAAACACCAGCATTCCCATAACAGAGACACACAATTCACGAGAAAACAAAAAAGAAGATTGACGCAACCATCATCTTCATCATGCTGTCGAGCTAATTCAGGGAGCTCAATTCGCTTAACTCCTCGCTCCGTTACCGACCGTTTCGGTAATCGTACGCAGTACGTCACCTTTGCCGGATTCAGATAAGTAGTAGCCTCGAACATTGCAAATTCAGGAAGATTGGAGAGCGCCGTACCAGAAGCGGGAGGTGCAGACCAAGACCGCCCAGTTGTTGGTGTGCATGGAGGTCTCGGCGGCGGAGGACGGCGGAGGAGCAGCGCCGGCGAAACCGTTCCGACAGCACGCGAGCGAGAACAAGATCCACCACGCGGTCGCCATTCGCGAGAGGAAGGAGAAGCGAAATAGAGCGCGCATCTTCGATCGTAGTCGGCGTCTCTCCCTGCTTCTCCTTCTTCTTCTTCTTCTTCTTCTTCCTCTGATGGATTTCCTCTTACGCCCTCGATCGCTGCTCTCGCCCGGATGAGCAAAATGGGGCGGACCCGAATCGGTTTGTTCGGGTCGGGCATGCTTGAAGTCTGAACCCGAACCGGCTTGACTTGTTTGTCGCTTTGTGTTGCGCATAGTCATTCGATGCAATTTGCAACCACACATAAATTGTCTTGCAAGAACTTAGAGGAGAATTTATGGATTTAGTTGTTCGTTTATTTTACGGAAAGTTTAAGATTTAGAAAACATTTTTTGAAAAATAATTATTTATATCGCTTAAAAAAAATGAATGAATGCAAATTCTTCCCTCGAAAATAGTTAATCTATAAGTTGTAATTACTCCTTTCTAGTTCCTTCACTCTATGTTTCGCTTTTTTTTTTTTTATGATGTCCAAGAGATCGGCCTCCAAGTCCTTTGTACATGATGATCCACGCCCTTTCGTTTTCCATTGTTTCAAGATGTTGGGTTCTTTCAGAGAATCCATACAGCATAATCTCTATGGTGGGCAAGATTGATCAGGGCGAAAGATAGTATGGGAAGTTTCATTGATCCAATGTGAGTATGCCGTGTAGTGGGGATGGAATCAGATTGTAGAGTTAGTGCTTCTCTGCTTTAGTATGTATGATCCTGGACCAATCGAACCAGTACAGAAGCAGCTCCTTTTCCAATAAGTGTCTGCTCCTGTTCAATTCATCAAGCAAACAAGCCAAACGGATCATGGAATTGGACTGTGAAGCTGAGGAGCCATGGAATTGGTCGCGATCAGGGACATCCTTTTCTTCTGATGCTTGACCAGGGTCGGGCAGTTCCGATTTCAACTTTTCAGAACTAGTCTTAATAGCAGGGTCAAAATTTATGTTTAGAATTTGCCCCCAACTCGAAATTAAGTGTGAAGTTGAGTTAAAAGTATCGAGCTCGAGCAAGAATGTTAATACTGGATCGAGCTCGAACGAGCTCTTTTTTTTTTTTTTTTTTTTTTGCAAATTGAGTCATAATGGAGGACAAATCCAGTTATTATTCCCAACTGCATTTCTATGATTCTACTAAATGTTTTAAGTCAAGAAAGAAGCCAGTCCAAGTAATATTCTTCTCTCCATACCAGCCATTTGCTTCATGAGCTGACTCTGCTCACTTGCTCAGTGCCCGCATGGAGTGACATTCCCAAACTAGTAGTCGAGACAGACAACCTTGTATAATCGTTGAGAGAGAACATCAACTTCTCTCATCGTTAAGAAACAACTACGAGCCATTAAAAACTCAGACAAAACAATAGTTCAAGGTAAGGAGGAATCATCAGACAGAGCTTTCTAGGCCGCGATTGTCCATCAATATCGGCAGTTTAAGAACTGCCTCAGAGCCCAGTGCACATTGCATCATCTGAATCCCCCCCCAAGAAAGACCCAGATATATATCATGCAGCAAAATCGTCCAAGAAAACATTTTCCCCCCTTCAAAAAGAGATTTTCGAAAAAGTTGGAACAGCAAAGGGATCCTCAGCCAAAAATGCTTGTAGTTGTCATCAAGTGACGAGACAATCAGGTCTCAAAGATTTCATGCCATCATCGGAAACCCCCGCCACTGATCAAGAACAAGATCGCCCCCCACTCTAAAATAAAGAGAGACCCACAAAGAGACGACGAAGGGGAAACAGAGTTGAGAGATTTTGCAGGGTGTTTATTCACTGCGCCCGGTAGGAGAGAGCTGAGGCGAAGCGACTCAACTTCCCCGCACGACACTCTGCGCCTCCTCTCGACGTCAACGACGGAGGACGGCCCTCCAGATCACTAGCGACGACACGCCCGACCGGAGGGATCCCCGCTAGAGGCATCATGACTCCCACGACAAATCTGAAACTGAACAAAGAAGAAGAAGACACAGAGAAATTCAAGAACGTACAAGAGAATGACGGTCATCATATGCGCAGCGCAGCATGCTCAAACTTATCTGCGAGATTTATATAGAGAAGCGCAGGGATGGGGAAGAATTAGGGTTTCCTCCTTTCCAGGTTCAGCTCCGATCTGGCAGACTTGATGCGGTCCATAGACAGAGCCCGGCCCAATCAAAATATCCTTCTCGAGAGCTTCAATCAAATTACAATCTTCAATCGGATTTATGATATAGAACTGGACTTATTGGCTTAGTGCAAGAAATGAAATATTTTTCATTCAAGTCAACAAAAGATAAAATCAAATAATTTGGTTTAATCCAATTGTCAGAGAAAATATGCAATGATTACTAGCCACTACGTCATCGGCTTATGTAACGTCCGTGCTCCATCCAAAGGCCGACTCGTGTCGTCTGATGTGGCTTGACTAGAAAATTGAAAATTAAAAAAGTTTTATTTTCTCTCTTTTCGAGAATAGAAAAGGACTGAGCAACAATAAATGTTAAAAATTAAAATCCCGTTTCAAATTCTCACTCTCTCCTCTTTTTCAAATTTCAATTTTATCTGCTCTCTTATGGAAGAACACTGAAGGGACGTTCTCTTTCTCCTCGTATGTCCGTTTAAAGTATGCCTTATATATAGAATTCCCCATTGCCTCCGCCTCTCCCAAGAGCCCCGCCGGTTGCAGTTGCTATTATTCAAGCAGTCTCTGCCTTCGCCGCCCGCCTCCATCTAAAAACACGCCTCCGCTGTAAGCCTCGGAGCCCTATCGGTGACTACGATTCATCACTTGACTCCTCTCTCTCTCTCTCTCTCTCTCTCTCTCTCTCTCTCTCTCTCTCTCTCTCTCTCTCTCGTACATGGTCACGCCAATGAATTTCAACAACTCGTCAATCATTAGGTAAGCTTTTTTTATTTTCATTTCGGTTCATCCATGAGGTAAGCTTCGTCTCTCTCACTCTCTCTCGTCTTTCCTTGGCATTTCCTTCTTTGCACCTCTGTTTAAAGTACGCCTTATATATAGATTCTTCAGCAGTAGCTGATGCCGAAGCATGAAAGAAATTAGGCTAAACAGAACAATCAAAACGATAACGAAGAACAAACTATTCTTTTAATCGATTAACAATCAAAATATCCAAAGTCTGTTTAAACGAAACTCTAAAACAAGCTTATATATCCTACCCCTACTAGGATTAATAAACATCAAATGCAAAATTACGAAACTGCCCTTTACTAAATTAACCCATAAAAATATTAAAATAGTAGAAAAACCCATATAAATGATCCCGAATCACCAAAATCCATCGTTAGTCACAGCCAACAATGAAACTTGTTGAACTCTAGTTTCATTAACCTTTCAGAGTTCATCGTTATTTTCATGCTTCGTCTTTATTGTTGTCAACCTCTTCAGCGTAGTAAAGTGATAAATCTGCTACATTAAAAGTTCCGAATACATTATACTTACCCGGCAAATCGATCTTATAAGCATTGTCACTAATTCGCTCCAAAACTCTAAAGGGTCCGTCAGCTCTAGGTTGAAACTTGCCAAACCTACTTGCTAGAAATCGTTCTTTCCTAAGGTGAATCCAAACTAGATTACCTTCTTTGAAGACGACTCTTTTCCTGCGTATATTCACGTGCTGCTTATACTTCATGTTCTGCTTGTTGATTTGATGATGGACCTAGGAATGCAGCTTTTTGATATGCTTTGTATGTTCTTCAGCTTCCGAACTAAATTACTTGAGAACTGGTATCGGTGTGAGATCCAATGGAGTAATTGGATTACGCCCATAAACCACCTTAAAATGAGTCTTGCCTGTAGTTCGGTTCTCAGATCTGTTATATGCAAATTCTGCCTGAGGCAATGCTAAGTGTCACTATCGCGGATTATCTCCAATCAAACTTCGTAGCAAATTCCCTAAGCTTCGATTGACAACTTCTATCTAACCATCAGTCTGAGGATGATGAGAGGAACTAAACTTCAAACTTGTGCCCATATACCTCCAAAAAGTGCGCCAGAAGTGACTCACAAACTTCACGTCGCGATATGAGGTTATGGACTTAGGAATTCCATACAGCTTAATAATCTCCTGCAGAAATAATCGAGCAACCTGTGAAGCATCATAGGACTTTCTACACGGGATAAAGTGGGCCATCTTCGAGAACCTATCGATAATCACTATTATTGAATTCTTACTCCATTGCATTCTTGGCAAACCCAAGACAAAATCAAGACTGACATCCTCCCACGATGCAACTGGAACAGGTAGAGGCATATACAGTCCAGCATTAGTACTCTTGGTCTTTGCCACATGACATACCCTGCAACTCTCTATAAAACGCATCATGTCACGCTCCATCTGAGGCCAATAAAAATATTCACTCAATAAGGCCTTCGTCTTATCCATGCCAAAGTACCCAGCTAAAATGCCTGCAATAGGTAGCCCTCCACGATCTATAATTGTTGAAAGAACATTAAGGAACGCACAATCTATTACCTTTAAATAGGTAGCCCTCCACGATCTGAAATTGTTGAAAAGACTCCGTTTTGCTCTTCCTCCAGATATCCCCAAAATGAGGATCATCAATATATGAATCTTTAAAAGTATCAAAACCTAGAACTTTTACCTGCATTGTAGACAGCAAAGAGTGTTTTCTGCTCAATGTATCTACCACACTATTTAGCACTCCCGCTTTATGCTTGATGGAAAAACTTGAAGGAACTCCACCCACTTCGTATGCCTTGCATTCAATTTGTGTTGTCCATTTATGTATTTCAAGGCTTTATGATCAGAAAATAAGATAAACTCTTTTGAAATAAGATAGTGCCTCCAATACCCCAAACTCCTCACAATAGTATAAAATTCTTTATCATAAGTTGAATACTTTCTTTTCACCTTATTCAACTTCTCACTAAAGAATGCTACAGGTTTACATTTTTTGCTCAGGACACCCCCAATACCAACACATAAAGCATCACAATGCACCTCAAAAATCTCATTAAAGTCAGGAAGCATGAGAACAGGTGCTTCAGCCACCTTCTTCTTTAAAAATTGAAAGGTAGCTTCTACCTCCTTAGTCCACACAAATTTACTTTCTTTCAAACAATCTATCAAAGGTGCAATAATAGTATTGAAATTCCGAACAAATCTCCGATAAAAAGACGCAAGCCCATGAAAGCTCCGTATCTCATGAATATTTTTCGGAATCTTCCAATTTGTAATAGCCTCAATCTTAGCTGGGTCCATCTGAATACCCTTTTTGGTTACTATATATCTCAAAAAGGTCACACGATCAGTCAGGAAGTGACACTTCTTGATATTAGCATATAATTTCTGCTCTCTCAATGTCTCAAACACCCTGTTCAAATGCTGCAAGTGTTGATCAGTCAATGCACTATAAACCAAAATATCATCGAAATATACGACGACAAATTGGCTAATAAAAGGATGAAACACTTGATTCATCAGTCTCATAAAGGTGCTCAACACGTTAGATAACTCGAAAGGCATCATCACCACTGATATAAACCATCTCAAGTTTTAAAATCGGTCTTCCACTCATCTCCAAGACACACCCTAATCTAATGTTATCCACTCATCGAGTCTATCTTCGAAAAGATAGTCGCTCCATACAGCTAATCAATTAAATCATCAAATCTCGGAAGAGGAAAGTGATACCTAATCGTGATCTTATTGACAGCTCTGCTATCCACGTACATTCTCCACGACTTGTCTTTCTTAGGAACCAACAAAACTGGTACTGCACAAGGGCTCATGCTCTTTCGAATTGCACCCTTTTCTAATAGTTCCTGCACTTATCTCTACATCTCCTCATACTCCTTAGGATTCATTTTGTAAGCTGCCTTATTAGGAATAGCAGCTCCTAGAACGAGATCTATACAATACTGAATGTTCCTCATGGGTGGCAATCCAGGTGGCAATTCCTCTAGTACGACATCAGCAAACTTCTCAAGTATAGACAAAACTTGAGTTGAAATTTCTTGACTATCAAGATTATGCTCCATGACTACAGCAGCAAAAAGCTTTGGGGCATTCACCGCCTCCTTCTGGAACTCTGATTTGGAAAGCAAATTATTTTTCCTTTCTTTTCTCAAATTTGAAGGATCCAGAGTAATGGTCCGACCATCCTTCTTAAAGGTGTACGTATTTTTGAATCCATCATACTGTGTTTTCCTGTCAAACTGCCAAGGTCTTCTTAATAGAATATGACAAGTATCCATTGGAACTACGTCACCCCATACTTCATCAGTATATTTCTTCCTAATCGAGAACTGCACTAGACACCTCTTGCTCACTTTTACCTCATTCCCCTTCCTAAGCCATGACAGTTTATATGGTTGAGGATGTTCGATAGTTTTCAACCCCAACTTTTCTACCATAGTGGTAGATATTACATTCTCGCAACTTACCCCGTCAATTATCATACTATACACCTTTCCCCCACTAGTGCATTTAGTATGGAAGATATTATGCCTGAGCCACGATTCATCATTTACCTCAGCAATATTTAAAACCCGACGCATAACTAAAGACTCACCAGAATCGGCATAGACAATGTCCTCCTTATTTGGATCTGCAACTTCTTGCTCTCCATCAGACTCATTATAAGTTGGGTCTTTATCAAAAGTTGGATTATCTACAAGTGTCACAAACTGTCGGTTCAAACAATTAGCATCAAAATGCCCTAATCCTTGACACTTGAATCATTGCTTGCCTGTAGCTCCTCCCCTGCTAAATCTAGCACTACCCTCCTCTTGTTTTGTTGCAGATTTTGAACCAGTCCCCTTAACTGCCGCTGGTGTCACGCCCCGTACCCCACGAAGCATAAACATCCGCGTATAGGTCGAAATAAGATGCGACGCTCCCAGATTACGTCATCGATCCGAAAACCCAAATTAGAGAAAACACACCTCATGTGGAAACGACGTATATATAATATATTATATATATATATATATACACCCAGACAATTCAAAAGCAACCATGAATAGCAATGAACAACAATATGAGAACAATTAACAATAATATGTACATCCATTATAAAATTTATAATACAATATCCGCTATAAACAAAAGATACAGTAAAAGGACCACGAGTACAAAAAGGGATCGGTGGCCTAGGAGAATCGGACTAACAGTCGGAGGGCTACAGTCAAAAAGTATCGGCTCCGCTCCTAAAATTGAGGTCTGACCTAGGGTATCCAGTCGGGGTCAGATCCAGACATCTCGGAAGAACTCTTGGACTGCTCTGGCTCCTTCTCTGAGCTCATAACCTCAGACTCTATCTCGGGCTCGGGTTCTTGCTCCTCGGCTTTCTATGGACGGGGGTCTGAAATGTCAATTTTACCACAACCGTGAGAAAACTCAGTAAGTATAAACCACTAATCCTAAACTAGGTTAATGTGCACCTCCAAAGGGTAAATAAAACACATCAAACAACGAATCAGTAAATCAACATAAATTTTTACTCCGAGCTCATAGCCCAATAAACTATTTCACATCCCTGCAGGTTAGGCATCCACATCAATGCAATTCGTGTGCAATTATACCAACCCGAAGGCCCACGATTGAATATAACGACCCGTAGGCCCGACCCGAAGGCCACAATTGATAAAATCGACCCGTTGGCCCGATCTGAAGGTCACAATTGGATATAACGATCCGTAGGCCCAACCCGAAGGTCACAAGTGATAAAACGACCCGTAGGCCCAACCCGAAGGCTACAATTTAATAAACTCAAGCATGTGCTTCAAGGCACTTAATTTTACCCATAACACAACCTACTTTGCGAACCACAATCTGGGAATTCAAACCTATTGCCAATGCCAAAAGGCCAATCATAATCAATCATCGATTAAACGAATTTAACGCATTCTCGGCACATCCAATTATTTCCAATGTAATCCAACCATTTCAACATTTATTCCGCGCCTTTGTTACAATTCAATTTTCATGTGCCTCGGGCCCACCTTGGGTAATTCAATCTCGGTAGTCGTTTTCACCACTTCGGGGTCATACGATAGGATTCATACAAGTCCTACTCAACCCCTAAAAATGCCTAAATTCTTGTCATTAATCAATTACTCTAGAATATTTAACTTGGGCACAAATTAGGCATTTTCGGTACTGAATGAACAGTACCAGGTTTTAGCACCAATTAAGCCCTAAACCATGTTTAAACCATTCCATAAATTCCCAAACACAACTACTAATCACCCAACAACTAAATACACATAATTAAGCTTCAAATAAGCCTAATTAGTCCCTAAAATGTCCAAATTCAAGTCATTAGCACTTGAACTCAATTAGTGAAACACTTAGACAAAATTACACAAATTCGGTACTGTATGAACAGTACCAGACCAGAGCACCATTTGGACATTAAACCACCTTTAATCCATCTCATTAAAGCCTAATCACCTAAACCAAACATCTAAACACCAAATATACATAATTAAGCCTCAAATGAGCCTAATTAACACTTGAATTGTCTAATTCCAAGCCTTAAATCGTTGAATTCAATTAGTGCAAAACTTAGACAAATATGCACATTTTCGGTACTTTGTGAACAGTACCAGAACAAGGGCTATTTTGAACACTAATCCACACTTAAACAATCTCATTAAGCCCTAATGACCTATCCTAATCATCATACACTCAATTAAACATCATTAGGTCCTAAATGAGCTTAATTAACCCTTAATTACCCCCTAAGAAACACAATTAGACTAATTAAGGGTTTAGGGGTTTATACTCGCCTATTAGCGACTCGGGACGATGGGAACGGGCGGTCGATCACCGACGCGGTAAGGATCGACGGTGGCGTTCCGGGTGCAAGCTGGTGGTCCGCGGCGACACTGGCGAAGACGATTTGCTACTGGTTTTGTTCTGTTTGGGCTGGAAATGGGACTGTGGATGGCCGAACAGGTGAGACGAAGGTCCAAGGGTGCTGTGGCGTGTGGTGGTAGGCGGCCAGCAGCTCCGGCTGGTACTATTCCGGCGTGAACGATACTAGAAAATGCAAAAACGTGCAAAACAGAAAAGAAACAGGAAAAGAAGAGGAAATTTGCGAGGAAATGGCCGAATGGTCTGCTGGAGAGAGAGAGAGAGAGGGTCTGGTCAAATGGGTCAAAGATGGTCTAAGTGGAGTCCAAGTGTCAAAATCTTGGGCCATTTGACACTTTTGTCCTTGATCCAAGGGCTATCATTCCTTCTCATTCAATAATTTAGGGGTAAAATGGTCATTTCCCACTAACTCAAGGCTGACCAGACCTGGATTAACTCTAACCAATCTTCGTTAATCCCAAAATTAAATCCAAAATTCGGAATTAATTAAAAATAGCCTAGGGGCATTTTCGTAATTTTCCGATCCCGAATCGAAATTCCAATTTTTGTCCATACTGGTCCTATATATTTATGGTAGACATAATCTGGTGTCGGATTCTTAAAATTCATCCTTTAAGTCCTTGAAAACCAGTCCGAAAGTTTGGAGGGGCAAAATCGTAATTTTTTATTCTGGGGTCGAAATTCTAATTTTTGACAGTATACACTCCAGATGTGCGTGGTTGCCCCAAAATAGCATCGATTTCGAAAAATAATTTCGTTTGGGCCTCGGAAACGGCATCGAGGTCCCCAAGGGCAAAATTATAATTTTTCCCAATTTCTGTCGACATTTCTATTTTCAACTGTTCTTGTCCCAAACTTAATTGGCCACTATAAAATGACGTCCGTATTGCAAAATAGTCGTAATTACCCTTGAAATTTTGATATCGAAGTTCGGGCTCAATATCGCGATCAAAATAACTCGTTTTGAAGTCTTAGGGCTTCTCACTAACGGGCGGCTGTTTAGGTGTTATGCAGATCGACTTAAGATTGTTCGAGTCGTGATGGCCTTGAATTTCGAGAGAACGAGAGGGATTATCGCTAGTACCGGGGGTCGCAATCATTTGGATTAAAATCGGGATTTACTGGTCAGGCGTACTTTCGGTTGTGCGGCCCGCGATCCGATCATACTTTACTAACTATATAAATCCGTCATTCTCCTAAGATTGGCTCATATTGATTCAAAATATTCTCTCGACATTCGTCGAAATCAGCGCTCAATCGCGATCGGGTCATCGGTCCACGTACCTGTTCCTATTTAGCCTTTCCCATTTGGTTAATATCCCGTGATTGATCAAGTCCGGGCGAGACTTACTAAAATCAAACGAGAATTACTGTACACTTTATTGGTTCCTATAACAGGTCAGAATTCAGGATGTTACAGCTGGGGCTGAAGAACTCCTTGCTTTCCCTTGGGATTCTTTATCTGACCATTTGGAACTGTTGCCTGACCACTTAAAACCGCCGCTAGATCACTTGGACTAGTATGTACATATCATTATATGTCAAATACTGCTGTAATTGGACAACATCATAGATCTCATATCGTAGCCCTGCCAGATATCGAGTAATCATTTACTCGTCTTCCTCTACCACATCACAACGCATCCAAAAGCGATAAAAATCCTCTGTAAGTTTCTCAACTATTTTATCACCTTGCTTGACATTATGATACTCAATAAATGCCTCTTGCCTATAATGGGTAGGCAAAAAAAAATTTTGCAACAACTTTTCCATCTTCTTCCAACAATCTACCTTCGGCTTCCCCTCTCTAATGTGTTGCTTTTTCATGTGTTCCTATCAAATCGAAGCATGTTTTCGCAGCCTAATAGCCACTAACTTCACTTTTTGCCCTTCAGTTAGGTCTTTAAAATAAAAAATCCGTTCTACCGTATGTAACCAATTAATAAACTCATAAAGATGAGCCTTACCATGAAACTCAGAAATCTCGATCTTCATCCTGAAATTTTGAGAAGAGCGCTGATTTTCAGGTCATACTCCTTGATTCTACCCCTGATTCAAAACCTTGAAAGGGTTTATGTTATTCTCTTCATCATCGGATGGATCCTCAGATTCTGCTTCTTCTTTGGATTGAGTGTCAAGCCCTGCCTCCGCAAGACATCGCTCCAAATCTTGGATTCGCCTTCTCTGTTCCTAAATTTCTATATGTCACAGGTCTCTCAGACGCGGCTATTCATTTGCATCAGGAACAACTCCACGCACTTGGCCTCTACGAGCACGCTGTCTTCGATCACCTCGATTCTGTTCAGCCATTGATTTAGGTAACCTATGCTCTGATACCAATTGATGCCGAAACGCGAAAGAAATTAGGCTAAATAGAAAAACCGAACTGATAATGAAGAAGAAACTGTTCTCTCAATCAATTAATAATCAAAATATCCAAAGTCTGCTTAAACGAAATCCTAAAACAAGCTTATATATCCCCAAACCTAATGCTACTAGAATTAATAAACATCAAAATGCAAAATTACGAAATTGCCCTTTACTAAATTAACCCATAAAAAAATACTAAAATAATATAAAAACCCATCTAAACGACCCCAAATCGCCAAAATCAATCGTTACTCACAGCTGTTAGCATGCCGTTTCGCTTCAGCCAACCAAATTTGAACTCAATCCAAGATCGTTGACTTCAAGCCCATCGATTCGTCTAGTTGCATAACGGGTCCGCTTGTCCCCTAGGTGCATCAGTAGCTCTAGCTTGAAACGCGTTACGACTCGGTTTCCGGATGCTTCGTGGCCTGTTGCATCAAACTCGAGTCTTAGTTATCAATGCCCCATCTAATATCTCATTTTGTTAGTGGTTCTTCCTTGTTTATGGGTTTCTCAAGGTCTTATAATACCCAATAGCTTAAAATTTTGGATCGACATAACCTGCTTTATGTGGGATTCATGTCATCTTAATTTGTTCTTTTATATTCCTCCACGTCGTGGTTTGTGACTCTTGTTAAGGTTGCTCTCCAATGATGGTTCAAACTTTTATAGATGTTTTATTTCTGTTACTTTTTCATTCCATCTTCATTCAAGGAGATAGTTTATGAACTCTCAAATTAACTCTTCCGTTGCCTCTACTAATATTTGATAGGAGAGGTCGGAAAAGGAAAGAAAACATTTCATTTTGATGTGTTGCATATGGGAGGAAGTCTTTATGGATAATATCGAGAGCTTTCTTCTCGACCATGCAATTCTAAGGTCGTAAATTCACAATGAAGAAAAGGATTAGTGGAGAATTCAGGGTGATTGACCTCTCCATACTAGCAGTTAGATGTAGAAAAGAGGTCATGATGCATGTTATTATGGTCTGTTTTCCTTGTGTTGTCAGGATTAAGGAAGACAACAGATTAATCCAAGCAGAGGGCATAGAGTCTCTTTTGGAAGCTGAACTTTGCAAAGATTGTAGAGAGAGGGGCATGCTTGGACTTCTCTCTTTGGAAGAAATGCGTCAACAGGTTCTCTTCTTAGTGTAATTAGTGGATTGGATGCTTGCAATAAATGGATTCATGTCATTGTGCAATTGAAATGCGTAGTGATCTGGCGGGAAAAGACAAATTTTTATTGTAAATGTATTGAGTTATCTCTCTTGCTGAATTGAAATAGAAGAAGACTCACTCTGCCTTTTATCCTTGTGTCATTCTCTTGACAAGGACGTTGAGTTTATTAATTATATCAAAGTCAATCCAGAAATCTTAAAGTGTGACGCCCGCACTCCTCGATGCGCCATCCCCGGAGAGGTCGATTTGTCGACGTCCGCAGCTTAATAAAGCAATGATTGGTTGGAATACATAATTTGGGTATCAACTTGTCATTGCCATCTTCTCTTATGGTCAAAAATTTTCAAGGGACAAAAAGTTATGACTCATCGGTTTAACGGGGTGTCTCATTTGTTGTCCTGAAAATATCGGGTGGAATAAGTAGCTAAATTTTATTCGACAAGTCTTGAAAACCACCACCCTTGCCTATTTGTTTTGTGTCATGGACTCTAAAATTATAGAACGCGGCATTTCTATGTCACAACGCATGTTATGCATATGTCATGCTCATGCCTCATTGCATTATCGCACACTTGCACTAGCACTCAGCCATGCTCCTCAATTCCAGATCTCTCTTGAGATATTGAAAAATGAGATGCGGGCCGGACATCCTAATGTTCATTACCTCTTGGATGCAGAAAGCCTTGCCGGGGCAATTTAGGTTTCACAAAATGTTAACTCTTGAAGAAGTGCCAATGTTTGATGCACATCCATGGCCATGAAATTCACACTTGGGCAATTCACAATATTCAATTTCATAAATTAACATGCCCACTCAAACAATCAAGTTCAAATCAGCCATAGCATCAAAAAGACACTATCCATGCACAATTTCACATAACCGGGTCAACAAGCCTTCGTGCATTCGAGGCTCGCCAAATTAATCCATTTCTAGTCCCGCTAGACCGTGACATGACATCATCAAATTAATCACTAATAAGGCTCAATTAGCCAATCAATGTAATCGATCCCGATAATGTCATAAACCTCAAATTAATTGGTCCAAGAGGGCGACCATCAAACCATAATTTCTGGGCCAATAATTATCGCCAACAAATTCTAATATAATCCTCAAATATCATTTAAATTGGCCACCACAAAAATCAAGTATTCGATGGGAAACTTTGCTGCAAGACATTGTAAGAAACTAAGTCACGGAAGATGCAAGTGTAAGAATTTCTTAATGTGGACTTCATTAATTGAAATTAACTGAATTGGTTTTGGTATAATAAAGGTAAGATATATGGGTTTTTAATAAGTCTAATATGGGCTCTGGTGTGGGCCAAATGCGGCCCGACCAGAATGTAAAGAAGGAAGGAAGAAGGAGAGAAAAGGAGAAGAAAGGAAAAGAGAAAAGAAAGAGGAGAGAGAGAGAGGGGAGTGGGGGGGGTGGTATTGTGGATAGGGGGGCGCCAAGGGAAGAGAGAGGAACTGAGGGAGAGAGAGAGAGAGAGAGAGAGAGAGAGAGAGAGAGAGAGAGAGAGAGGAGAGAGAGAGAGAGAGAGGTTTGAAAATTTATACAATTTAAATTATTAAACGCAAACCGGGGGTCCAATTTCAAAACGGAAAGTGGTCTACCGGTCCAAAGTAGACCTCGCACTTAAAAAGGGACAAAGGCCAAATTAATTTGACCAAAATTTAACGAGGGGGTCTACTAGTCCAAATTTGCACCCGGTCCGAAAACCCAAACTTTTTCATTATTCCTGACAATCTCGATACCGGCAACCTTAATACTGACACCGTCCAATTTATTGCGTCTTGAAACACCCGAAAATCGACTGCCAAGTTCAGGGTCCAAATAACGACGAAAATTCGATCGAGTGCGATTTTAGCGAAATCTCTAATTTAAAATAATAACCGGGAGTGATCAGTTCCCGGGCGAGATTTTACCATAAACGCACTGACAAATTCTACGTTTTATAAACCCCAAAACGGACCGAAAATTTCGGAATGTTACATGACTTGTTCTGCAGCTTAATGATTGGTTGGATTTGTGTCTCAATCAGTCATTGCCATCTTCTCTTATGGTCTTTTCCAGGTAAGTTATGACTCATCGGTTTGTGTCTCATTTGTTGTCCTTCTGGTGGAGTAGCATTTTATTCCAAACCACCACCCCTTGCCTATTTGTTTTGTGTCATGGACTCTAAGATTATAGAAACCACTCGTGGGGCTAACGCTATGTATGTTTCATGACTCTCTTGAGATATTGAAAAATGAGATGCTCATACTAATGTTCATTACCTCTTGGATGCAGAGCCTTCGGTGTTTCCAAAATGTTAACTCTTGAAGAAGCTGTTAGAGCTAGCGTATCATCACTTCCAGATGAAGTGATCGGAAACATCGGTGCAAAAGCTTTGTCAGCTGAAGATCCGGTTGAAGATGCCGTTTCTTATTTCCACTGAAGTGTTTACTTTGCCTTTGAATAATGTAACCTCTCTGGTTTATGTCTATTGTGGATGGTCCAAGAGTCACTAAATCCTTGAAAATAAATAAAACTTGTTGGCGTAATTTGGGCAGATGGGAAACTTTTGCTGCAAGACATTGTAAGAAACGGAAGTCAGTCGGAAGATGCAAGTGTAAGAATTTCTTAATGTGGACTTCATTAATTGAAATTAACTGAATTGGTTTGGTATAATAAAGGTAAGATATATGGGTTTTTAATAAGTCTAATATGGGGTTGGCTGGTGTGGGCCAAGTACGGCCCGGCCCGTAATGAGAGGGCTTGTGGTCAAAGACTTTATAAATAGCGTTCAAGTCCCTCTCCTAACCTGATGATGCACAATTTGACTCACATATGGATCTAGAGAGAACTTTCTTCTCGTGAGTGGCAATCTCATTAGGCCAGTGTTCTAACGAAGGGGATAGGGGAGAAGAACTTGAATTCGTGTTCGGAAACCGTCGCAAATTCCGCGTCAAGTTTGATGGATTTCAAACTAGGTATGCGAATCGATAATTTTTCTCCATTATCGTGTTTCGATTTCTAATTATGGTGATCACGGGCATGCCATTTTTGTGGCCTACATTTGGTATCAGAGCCTGTCATAGATTAGAACCGAAACATGCGAATTAGGACCATTTTCATTTTGTCCGAGAGGTTTTTGCCCAGTTTTGAAATTTTTTATCAGATGAAAGTTAAATTTTATTACATATTTGGAATCTACTCGCCAAGACGAGAGAAAAATGGTGGCGGGCCGCCCGGAGGAGGCCGGCGCCCGTCACGTGCTATCGGCGCCAAGGGCGCGTGCGGGTGACCGCCGCGGCCGTGCTGAACCAGCACGTCTTTCCATCGTAACCGTGGGTGACTCTAGCGAGGGCGGATCATTGATCTGCATCGGATCGACCCGACCAAGATCCCGACGGCGGATCCCGGCCCGACCCGAATGTTGACCCGACCTGACTCGACCCGACCCGATCATTGACCCGATCGATCAACCAGTCGGACCGTTCCGTTAACCAGTTGGACTGATCAACCGGTCGGACCGGCTGTTTAGACTGGTTTGACCGGCTGAACACCCGTGCACGCTCCGCGTCTTCCGGTAGAACGTGAGGGTGCGTCCGACGTCCGTTTTGGACAATCTTGGTATCGATGCGCTCGTATCGAGATGCTCTACATTGTGGTGTATTTATTTTATATGTTTGAAACTTTTACAGATGTGAAAATACGTATAGAATCCTATATATGTGTATTTTTAGGGTATTTTTGCGTTTTTTCTTGTATTTCTCTATGGTTTCGAAAATACATATTGTAGCTCACATGTATATCACCACATAAGGACTGTGTAGAGTGTAATTCATTGTTTATCAATGAATGGAACAGTATAATTAGCATGACATGTAATTTCGAAGATATACGCCCATGTTTTTACGTCTAGCATTACATGTATATAGCGAATGTGATACATAAAGTTTATATTCTTGGTATGAGATATTTTCAAGGATTTAGTTGAGTAGTGATTATCAAAGTGGCACATTTGACTGAGTTTGAGAAATATCGATCTATTGCGTGATCATACTCCCAAAGGAGGTGATCTTGAATTGGTTCATGGAAGGGGTACATGTATAGCATGAGATTGAGAAATGACTGATTTTAGTGATTCATACACCCAAAGGTGGTGATTTCACGAAAGATTAGAATATGTTCTCATGGTCGCTGTCATGTGGAGAGTGTACAACTGCATGTCATATTTTCTGCCCAAAGGTGATTATATGATGATGTATGTAACTCTCTGGATAAGTAGTCACATAATGCTGATTATATTGTTTGTTTATTTTCCAGTCACCTTTTCTGTAAATGGCAATTTCATTTCCATTGAGGTCCTTACTGAGTTGAACTTTAAGAAATGGAAAGAGGATTTTCTATTTGGAATGGAGCTGGCGGATGTTCACATTGCTCTTACAAAAGATAAGTTGGCAGATATCATGGCCACCAGTACTGAAGCTGAGAAAACGGACTATGCTGCCTAGGAAAAGAGCAATCGGATTTGCTTATTGATAATGAACAAATCCATTCAAGAACACTTAAAAAGTGGTTTACCAGCTGACTATACTGCTAAGGAAATGATGGCAGCCTTAGAGGCTAGAAACCGCATTTCATCTAATGCTGAGGTTGGTACACTTCTTCAAAAGCTCTTCAATATGAAGTATGATGATACTGCTAGGGGTAGAGATTATGTCCTTAGAATGGTAGACCTAAATACAAAGCTTCAAGCTCTTAATGTTTCCATTCCTGATGCTTGCATTGTGCATCAAGCCTTAAACACCCTTCCACCTGATTTTGGGATTATAAAAACAAATTACAATTTCCAAGATGAGACTTGATTAGTTAATGACTTGATAGCAAGGGTGGTGGTAGAGAAAGAGAAACTTAAGAAGGAAAAAGGGCATCTAGTCTTATATGTTTCTAGTTCCCACAAAAGGAAGAATAAGAAGTCTAAAAATCATACTCATAAAGGTACTCATGACACTACTGGTCAATCTGACAATGTGGGTCCAAAAAAAAGATCCTTCAAAAGGGATAGTGACCACTGTTTCTTTTGTAAGAAGAAATGTCACATAAAGAAGGACTGTGGAAAGTTTAAAGCTTGGTTGTCCAAACATGAGCCTACAGGTAATGATTCTTTGGCACTTGTTTGTGAATTTAACCTATCAAAAGTGTCATCCAGCTCTTGGTGGCTCGATAGCGGTGCAACTAATCATATTGCGTTTACCATACAGGGATTCATAAACCGGAGGAAGCCAAATCAGGATGAATCAAGACTCATTGTGGGAAATAATGAGAAAGCTGATGTTGTGTTTGTGGGAGATGTAATCTTGAATATAGACTCTAGTTTTAGATTAATGTCGAAAGACACTTTTTATGTACCTTCATTTGGACGGAACTTAATTTCCGTATCGTGTTTAGACATATATGGCTACTCTTTTGAAATAAAAAAATAATGTTATTTCTTTGTTTCTTAATTCAAATAAGGTTGGGTATTGTTATATGTCCAACGGATTGTACAGATTGAGTTTGTCTCTCAATGATATATACGTTGCTTATATGGCTGAAAAGGTTATTTCTAAGAGACCATTACCTAAGGAACAGTTTTATGCATTGTGGCATAAATGGCTTGGCCATATCTCTAAGAATAGAGTAGAAAGGCTGATAAATACTAACATCCTACCTGCTCTTAAAAATGACTTAGAGACATGCGTAGACTGTTGTAGAGGTAAAATGATCAAGATAAGGAAGAAACTGCAGTTCGAAGTTTTGACTTGTTGGAGGTCATTCACACCGATATAAGTGGACCCTATACGGCAACCTTGTGTAGAAATTTTTATTTTATCACATTTATTGATGACTATTCTCGATATAGTTATCTGTACTTGATTAAAGAAAAGTCCGAGTCTCTTGACAAGTTCAAGATTTTTCGGACTGAAGTCGATAAATAGTTGAGAAAAGTCATAAAGGTTGCTAGATCTGACCGAGGTGGAGAGTATTATGGCAAGCATGGCGATGCTGGATAGCTTAAGGGGCCATTTGCCAAATACTTAGAGGATTATGGGATAGTGGCTCAATTTACTATGCTTGGGAGTCCTGAGCAAAATGGTGTAGCCGAAAGGCGCAATTATACTCTTATGGAAATGGTGAGGAGTATGATTAGTAGGATAAATTTACCTAGTTTTCTGTGGCATGAAGCTTTGAAAACAGCTTTGTACATTCTGAATCATGTACCTACCAGAGCTGTTCCATTGACTCCTTTTGAGTTACGGATTGAACGTAAGCTTAGCTTAAACCATCTTAAAGTTTGGGGATGTTCTGCAGAAGTGAAGTTATATAATCCAACATTAAGTAAGTTAGACTCCAGAACCACTCGGTGTTACTTTGTATCTTACCCAGAACATTCAAAGGGATATCGGTTCTATAATCCCAATGAAGGCACAAGAATTGTAGAATCACAAACAGCCAAGTTTCTTGAGTTTGATGTGGCCGAAGAAAGTAGCTGCTCACAAATTATTGAGGATAATAGTACGGTGGGTAATATTGTATCTTTATCTCCTCCCATACAGATAATTGTGGAAATTCCCACACCACAGACTGAATCTGTTGAGGCTCAGGATCCTGTTGTCGAGACAGCTTCTAATGAAGTTCTTCAAGGCTCTTAGGTGTAGGATGTGGCTATTGTTGCTCTATTAAGAAGATCCATTAGGGAGAGATGATCAGCTATACCACCGGATTATTTAATCTATATAGGAGAGCAAGACTACGATGTCGGTTCTATGGCTGATCCAATGACTTATGCGGAAGTTGTTTCTTATCCTCAGTCAAGAACTGTGGTTGGATGCAATGAGAGATGAAATACAATCTATGAAGCATAATGGAGTCTGGGAACTT
The DNA here is from genome assembly GCA_024733475.1 of Syzygium grande. Classification (NCBI taxonomy): domain Eukaryota; kingdom Viridiplantae; phylum Streptophyta; class Magnoliopsida; order Myrtales; family Myrtaceae; genus Syzygium; species Syzygium grande. Next base: position 42,416,587 of record JAMXDD010000005.1, on the reverse strand, counting down.
GTTGAATTACTTGAAGGTCATAGACCCATTAGCTGCAAATGGGTGTGTAAGACTAAAAGGGACCCTAAAGGAAAGATTGAGAAGTTTAAAGCCAGACTGGTAGCCAAGGGCGTTACTCAGAGAGAAGGAGTAGATTATGAAGGAACTTTTTCTCCGGTCTCTTCTAAAGATTCTTTCAGAGTGATCATGGCATTAGTAGCTCATTTCGATATGGAGTTACACTAGATGGATGTTAAAACTGCCTTTCTCAATGGAGACCTTAATGAAGAAGTCTATATGATACAACCCTAAGGTTTTGCAGAAAATGATTCAGGTACGCTTATATATAGACTGAAAAAATCTATTTATGTTCTCAAGCAAGCTTCTAGACAATGGTACTTGAAGTTTCATAGTGTTATTGCTTCATATGGTTTTGTTGAGAACAAAGTAGATCAGTGTATATACTACAAGGTCAGTGGGAGGAAATTCATTTTCCTTATACTCTATGTGGATGATATCTTGCTTGCAAGCAGTGACCTTGGTTTACTGCATGAGACAAAGCGGATGTTGTCAAAGAACTTTGATATGAAGGACTTTGGTGAGGCATCTTTTGTCATTGGCATTGAGATTCATAGGAATCGTTCTCGTCAACTATTGGGTTTATCTCAGAGGGCATATGTTGATCGTATCTTAGAAAGATTCAACATGCAGCAATGTAAGCCAGGAATTGCTCCTGTCAGTAAAGGTAATAAGTTGAGTTTGTCACAATGTCCTCATTCAGACTTTGAGAAAGTCCAAATGAAGGATGTACCTTATGCTAGTGCACTTGGGAGTATTATGTATGCTCAAGTATGTATTAGACCAGATATTGCTTTTGCAATAGGACTTCTAGGCAGATATCAGTCAAATCCAAGACACGATCATTGGGTTGCTGCCAAAAAGATTTTGAGGTACTTAAAGAGGACAAAAGACTATATGTTGATTTACAAACATGTTCAGGATCTACAGCTAGTTGGGTATTCGGATTTAGACTTTGCTAGTTGTTAGGATGAAAAGAAGTCGACAACAAGTTACATCTTTAAGTTAGTAGGAGGTAAAGTATCATGAAAAAGTGAGAAACAGAAATCAATGACATCCTCTTCCATGCAAGTGGAGTTTGTAGCATGCTTTTCGGGCGACTACTCAAGCAATTTGGCTCCGAAACCTCATTAAGGAGTTGACCGTATTTGATTTTGTGGATAGACCCGTACAATTGTATTGTGATAATAACTCTGCGGTGTTGTTTGTTAACAACAACAACAGAAGTCTCAAGGGGTCTAAGCATATGGAGATCAAGTACCTGTCTATAAAGGAAAAAGTTCAAATCGGTGACATTGCAGTAGAGCACATTTCAACAGATGATATGATTGCAGATTCGCTAACTAAAGGCCTTCGCCCTTGCGTATTTGATTGACATGTCATTAACATGGGCTTAGGAGTATCATGTGATACTATCAATTAGTGGGAGCTGTTTAGTTTTATGTTGCTCTTATGAAGTTTGTATCATATTTTGTTACATTTTTGTAATATTTGAATATGTATCAACTTTTTTTGCATTTAATGAGGTATTTGTGAATGTAGATTTATCAAGTTGAGTACATATATTTGATGAAAATCTCGAGATATTATGTAAACCTTGAGTACAGGCTATGGGGCATTCTTGGTATTAGCCTTAACAATATGTTTTGTTACACATAAAGTACAGTTAACTATCAAGGTAAGACATATGTATGTTCGTTGGAACCATGAAAGATATTCTCTGATGACACACTAGGTTTTGTGACATTTAAGGAGAGAGAATTTGGACTAACAAAATGGATAATACATAAAGTATCACTCATTATGAGGTATTGTCCATTTGACACACTATCATATTGAATCCATATCAATAAAGTTGAAAGCACTCGTGATCATGGAATGCTCTGAGTGAGTACATGCAGTTATCACCATGATTCGGTGTTCGAGACTTTATGGGATCGGATTGACTATTAAGAATAATCTCTAGACCAATATAACGGTACGCACACAGTTCTGTTTCAATTAATATCGCCCAAGTGGAAGAATGCAAGGATTTCCTAATGTGAGGTTCATTAATTGAAATTAACTGAATTAATTTAGTCTAATAAAGGTAAGATATATGGGTTATTAATAAGTCTAATATGGAGCTGGCTGGTGTGGGCAGAGTACAGCTCAGCTCGTAATGAGAGGGCCCGTGGTTGAAGATTCTATAACTAGAGCTCAAATCCCTCTTCTAACCTAATGATGCACAATTTGACTCACATACGGATCTAGAGAGAACTTTCTTCTCGTGAATGGCAATCTCATTAGGCCAGTGTTCTAACGAAGGAGATAGGGGAGAAGAACTTGAGTTCGTGTTCGGAAACCGTCGCAAATTTCGCGTCAAGTTCGTTGGATTCCAAACCAGGTACGTGAATCGATAATTTTTCTCCATTATCGTGTTTCGATTTCTAATTATGGTGATTCTGGGCATGCCATTTTTGTGGCCTACAGCAAGACATTGAACTTTTCTAGATAGTCTCATTAGTGATTCTAGTTTCCATGTAAAGTCAAAGCTGGTCTTTCAATACAACGAAGACCTATCAATATGCATCTCAACTCTTTACATTCAATGGACTATACATGGAGCCAAATACGGTCCGTCCCAGAAGTTGTCTTGGATACACATGAGCCGGATGCATTCACGATGAAGAACAAAAACCAAATTTCACCTGGACTTGTCTGACTTGGTTTGGATCAATATTTGGTCTTTCAGGCCATCAAACTTCATACCTTGTAGTATTTATTTCCACTAGGTCATCAGATTCTGTGTATAAGCAGCTCGTGACGGTTATAAGAACAACCCTTCTTGTTTGTGCACCTGATATCATACGAGCCACCTATCTATCTCAAAGGCTAATCTACCTTCATATTTCATTGGCTTTTTATTTGGCGTTTTCATAGTGCTGCCACACGTTTGTGATTATTACCTTTTCAACAAATTAAGCTAAGCACATCTTTATGATTGGTGTATATAATTTGCATGCATGATCATATAATTATCATTACTAAAGCAATCATCTTTATTTATATATGAACTGGAGTGAATTCCATTTGCAAATTATACCTAATTAATCATGAATGAAGCACTTCTACTTATACATCTCAACTATGTTCTTCGTGAAATCTCTGATGTTGTTCTCAGAGCTCCCACCTTCTTTCATAGCGATTCTCGCCATCTCTCTCCACTTCAACGAATTTTCTTTGATCTGTTTCCCTCTCTCTCCACCCATGACCTCGTTTATGCAACTTTCGATTTCTTCGCCAGTCACAATCCCTTTCTCGTTTGCCTTGACCCTAAGACCGACCTTCCACACCTCTGCGATGAATGCTGCATTTGTCGGCTGGTCCGTCCACTGAGGCATCACCACCATCGGGACACCCAAGCTCACCCCTTCCATAGTCGAGTTCCACCCGCAGTGAGTCATGAAGCAACCCACCGACCCGTGGCTCAGCACTTGGAGTTGATTGCACCACTTCACCACCAAACCCTTATCATCTAGTAACTCCATATCTTGCATGAAATTGCAAGGGAGCTTCTTCTCTTCAGACTCTCTCACCACCCACAGGAAGTTGCTCTTCATTCTCTTGAGTCCGACTGCTATTTCCTCCATTTGCTCTTCTCCAAGGGAAGCCAAGCTTCCAAATGATATGTAAACAACTGAGTCGGCGTCCTTTGAGTCGAGCCAGTTGATGCATGTCTCGGCATCGTTGGGTTTGATGAGGCTGAGTCCGTAATCTTTGTCGTCTCCGATTCTCTTGTCCAAGTACATAGATGGGATCGTTGGTCCTACAGTGAGCGCTGGCCATTGACTCCCCATCCACTTTACCACCTACACATTTCAGGAAACATATATGCAATGCCATAAATCAATCGCCTGCACATGCAAGAATCAATTTAATTTCTATCGTTCTATCTACCATTCTTAGAAGAATTTATCACTCCTATCACAATCATAGTTCCAACCCTCTAACAAGTGTCTATAACTCTACTTTGTAAAAGGGAAAATGAGACAAATAATCCTTACAATTTGGCCATATGTTCAATATTGTCTTTTTGTTTAACCAAACACGGGACCACCAGTCCTTAAATGATTGCCAAATGTGCAATCTATTTCCTAAAAATTCAATATGTTTAATCTAGCCCCTCAACTTTCCACAACAAATTCAAGTTGGTCCTTTGGTAGTATCCACAAATTTTTATAATTACACTATTATCCATAGTTTAGAATATCTTCTCATTTCCATCAATCTCATAAATAAAAAAATGCTAACATTTTATTGTCTTTTTTCCCTTTTTGGTCATTATGAATACTAGAATAGTTCAATTTAAGTATATTTTAACTTATGATTTCTATAATAGTAAAAGTATAACCTCAATAGAGTTGTATCATGTCGATAATCCTACTATATTAAGTTTTAAGTGTTTTCATAAAAATATTTAAAAACGATAGTAATTTATCAATAGATTTTGTACCTATATAATTTAAATGTTATTCCTAATTTTTTATGTAGATAAATTATCAAGCTTTTGCATTTCGTGTTTTCTTTTAGTAAAATCTGTGTCTTTTCCATTTTCTTGTCGAGCCACTTTACCACCTACACATTTATCGAACATGTATATGATGCAATATATAAATCCATCGCGCAAGTGGAAGAATCAGTTTATTACATCATTCTATCTACCATTCTTTGAGGAATTTAGCACTCCTGTCTCAATCCTCATTCAACCCTATAACAAGTGTCTATCACCCTACTTTGTAAAATTCCTATTGTTTCTCTTGGAAAAGTTATTATGTAGGCTTAGTGAAAGTTTAACCATGTATCAAGAAATAATAGGATCTACAACTAGTCGAGCTCTCGTATAGTTTTTGGACTGTAATTGGTTTTGTCCATCACATCATTTATAGTATGATTTGTCTACCTACTGTTCTTTCATATGAGGGGATTTCAATGGGGGTGGAACTAACCTCGAGCTCGAGCTCAGTGAAGGTATTAAACAAGAGCCACTTTGCTCTCATCACGTTGGAGAACTGGTCCAGCACGAGTTTCACAAGCGCAGGATATGCATCAACATCGGCCACGAATGAAGGAAGATCGTTCAAACTCAGATTTGAAATGACTGGAGGAACAGAAACATGCCCTTGTCCTTGTGAATCTTCCAGAGGAAGCTTTACCGTTCCTCGGTGAACCCAGTAAATGGCGCTAACCACGCAAGACTGAGTGAAGAACGAAGCTCCGTGCATGCCGTGTTGTATCGCTAAGTCAAGAGCCCAAGGCATGACCGAGTCATACACAAGAACTTTTGCTGGATTATCTTGAGAAGATTGATGTTGCTCGATGAAATTGGTCAGGCTCTTTATGACCGAAACTTTGAAAAGTTTGAAGTAGACGTCCAGGCTCAGCTCGTCGGTGTCCACGCCCTCGAACCCGTCAGATATATGCTCAATCTTGATCGAACTCGTTGCGTGGTTTATCGAATGGAGGGTCTTGGAAGGTTCGGAGATGGGGACTATGAAGGCAACGTTGAGACCCTTAGAGGCTAAGCGTTTCGAGAACTCGACCATCGGGTTCATGTGACCTTGTACTGGGTAAGTGAGAACAAGAACATGGGCTAGTTTGAGGATCCTCTCATTTTTCTGTTCCTCCATTTCTTGTGGAGTCTCAACTCTTTCAGAAGCTGATGGAATGGGATAGAGAGGTTGATACTCATATCGTGAAGCATTTCACTGAATATATAGAACCAGATATTGCGCACAAAAATCAATCAGCTGAATCGTTTGAATGGTAGTTATACGGATTGGATGAGTGTTCATCACTCAAACCCAACTCGTACTTTCATTTAATTTGAATCACTCGTCGTAGCAGTACTGTCTCCGGGTGAGCTCCTAGTGCGTCTAATAGCTAAGCAAAAGCCACAAAATTACAAGCAAAAAGTAAAATTGAGAAAGCAAGAAAACGGACCACTGGCCTACCTACTTTCACGAGCGCGAATGATGAAGCGCAAAAAGTTATATAGACTATAGACTAATTTGAAAAGCCTCCCTCTAGAAAACCGTGTCGAATACACAATCAAATCTCACTCATTTTGAAATAGTGCAAAACCGAACATATATATTTATGTCAAAACCCTAGAATGGAATTTTATAATAACCCGACTAGTCCTCCTCTTTCGTCACAAATCCTATGAAAATTCGCCAGGCAAAATCGTTATCGGACTCTGTGAAGTTGGCCTCCTTCATGTGTTTTCCTATTTCCTGTTATAGAGCTTCGAACTTCCACTATCTTATCCATTTAAAATGCTTATACACATAAGTGAAGTGACTAAGTCTAGTTAATGAACACGAATCAAGTCCTTTTTTACAAGCTTAGGAAAACACATGAAGGAGACCAACTGCTCAGAGTCGTTTTAACGTGTACCTATTTAGATCTAATTTCATTCAAAAGCACACGACAATCAAGTATATCATATATTCTAGTCAACCACGTAATTATTCGGATACATGATTCTCAATTCGTTCACGCAACCTCGGGCGCAAGTCTTGCCACATCTGGTCAGGCCATCAGTGGGGACAGAGTGCCTCAGACAAGTTAGTGGTGAGCGACTCATTCACATAAAGCAAGTGAGATATATAGCGAAAGGTTAATGTTTCATTTTTCCAATGACGAAGAAACTTAAAACGTAATCATTCTTGCAATTCACTTTTCTTATCGGCCATTATATAAGTTAAGCATATAGCTCTTTCATCCATTATCTAGCAGGGTTTCCATAACTTTTGCTGAACAATGTGCGGCTACGAAACTTTAGTATATGCCATCTAAAGAGGCGCCATCCGAGCTACTTGCCAATTTCCAAGTTGTCTGTTGCTCAATTCTGTAAAAACTACACGCCTTGTATATTTGTAGTTGTCTCCAAATAATTACATTGTTAATCACTGTTAAAATATTGTCCAACATTGCTTGATTTTGAGTCTTATAAGCTCTTTATATTCATGTGGTATATGTGACATTTCGAATTTCGATCCATTTTTTGGATTTATAAAACGTGTATTTCGTCAGTGCACTTATAATAAAATCTCGCTCGGAACTGATCACTCTTGGATTATTTTTAAAGTAGAGATTTCACTAGAAATGCACTCGATACAATTTGGCCGTTATTTAGAACCCAAACTTTGGTGTTGAATTTCTCGGAGTTTCGTGACAAATTTAATTGGACGGTATCGATGTTATTGTGGCTAGCGTCGACATTATCCGGGATAAGTGAAAAATAAAATTTGGACTGGGTACGGATTTGGACTAGTAGACCTCCCTTGTAGTGTGTTTTATTTAGTGTTTTGGCCCCTTAATCCTAATTTATAATTAGGATTTTTCGTGGGCCGTTGGATCGTTTTCAGGTTTGAATGACGACCGTTGGATGCACTTGAGTGCGATGTTTGACTTTTGTCCCTCTCTCTCTCTCTCTCTCTCTCTCTCTCTCTCTCTCTCTCACTGGTCACCTCCCCTTGTCCGCGCGTCCCTTCCCCCTTCCCCCCCATGCAATGTCCACTCCTCTCTCTCTTCCTTTTTCTTTCTTTTCTTTTCCTTCTTTCTTCTTCGTCTCTTCTTCTTCCTCTCTTCGCCTGTGCCGCTACTTCTGCTCCCTCCCCTGTTGCTCACCACCGACCACCAGCTCACCGTCCCGCCTCGCCCAGCCGCCTGCGACGCCACTGCACCACCTCCGATCGCCGCATCACCACCGGTCGCGCCATCGCCGCCGCGACTCGCCCCCCCCCCTCCCCCTCTCCTTTCCCTTCCCCTGTTTTCCTCTACCTTGACTCGCCCTTGTTCCACCTGCGCCCCTGCTTTGCTTGCGGCCTTGCCCGTGTCGCCCCCAATCTTGCCATTCTTGCCCCGGTAGCTCACCTAGCCCGCTCGGCGGCTTCGTCGCGGGTCTCCGCTACCATTGCCCTCTTTGCTCCAAGCGGCGATGCAATTGTCCCTGCTCCGGCCAAGTCCCCCACCGCCCCATCTCGCGGATTTGTGCGCTTCGACTAGCTCAACGCTCCCGAGGTTGCCCGTAGCCACCAAGCTCACGGATGATCGCGCGCCTCTTCTTGCCCGCGCCCCTTGCTAGCCATTATGCCCATCGTGCTCTCACCCGCACCAAGCCATCACTGCTCACCCGGGCCATTTTGGGCCCATGCCGATTTTTCCCAAATCAAATTTAGGTAAGTGACTTCCTAAATCCTACTTAGTATAATGGGTATTATTTAGACTTATTTAGAGTGTGATTAGTATCGGTTTAGTGGCTAAGCTTGGAATAGGATTGTTATGTGAATGTGATTATTTATTAGATTAAATTGTGGTGATTGTGTGGCTTATTTAGAGGTTGAATTGGTGGGTTCAATGGCTGGTTTGTCGTGGTAATTGCGGGTGATATTGATGTTTAAATGTGGCCGACTTGAATGTCGGATTGGTGGATTAGTATGGTGAGTTTGTGATTTGAATTTGATTAGTACGACGTGTGAGAATGGCGAACTGTGATGTGGTGCATGTGCATAAGGAATGTCCTAAGGCATGATTACGCGGGACTAAACTCAAATTGATCGGAGGGCCGCCAACCTAAGGCGTAGTTACGCGAGTATAGCTAGAAAGGCAAGAAATGACCTGATGTGTGATTACGCGGGTCGAGAGAAATGTCCTGAGGCGTGGTTACTCGAGAATGAGTTTGGATTGATCGGAGGGTTGTCAACCTGAGGTGTGGTTACGCATGTGTGACTATAAAGGCAAGAAATGACTTGAGGCTTTGAAGAAAGTGTCCTGAGGCGTGGTTACGTGGGACTAAGCTTGGATTGATCAGAGGGTTGGACCTGAGGCGTATTGACGCGGGTCGTGGAAAGCTGCTCAGCCATGCATGCGAATTGTGTTTGATTGAATTGGGTGAATGCATGTGATTATGGTGCTTGAGTGTTTATATTACGTTCTTAAGTAATTATCGCATTATGGTGATTTAACTAATATGCAGGGTTAGCACTTGATTTAAGACGAGGTAAGTAAGTGTGTATGGAATTGAATGTGTTGGTTGTTAGACTCGTCTAGTTACCCATTGGCCTATGTGGGGTATAGGTTATCTGCTTATTGAGATTTATTCTCATTGCTGTAGTGCAAACCTTTACAGATTTCTGTCCTTGAGCATGCTGCCAGCTAGGCGTTTTGGGGTCCCCATGCACACAATGCATGAGGAGACTGAATACCCGGTAGGCTCGGATCAGTTTTACATTAAGCACCTTACCACAGTTTGGGTAGATAAGGGTTTAGAGGACCTGTAGCCCTATACTTATTTAGCTTGGTATCATCGTATCGAGTTGGAGACTACTGGACCAATCCGTGATTTTAAGGGACTTTAGCATGATAATGAAGATGCGGTGAATTGGGAGCCTTGGGACAAGTTTACTCCCGATGGCGAGGTGGCAGACCCCGACGAACCACCAGAGAACCTTGGCACCAAAACCCGAGCCCGAGCCCAAGAAAGCGTCCATGGAGCCCGAGCTTGAGGAGGAGCCTATAGAGTTCGAGTACAAGGATGAGCCGATCGAGATCAACTCCAATATTGAGTCAGAGTCTTCAGGTTCCGGTTCGGATTGGGCACTGTAGGAGAATTTGGGTGCTGGGGGTCTAGGAACCTTTTTGGTAACGCCATTTTTGTGTATTCAGTAGTCTACCCTACCAGCTATCCCTTTTTTATGATGAAGGTGGATGCTAATCCTAGTCTAATGTATGAATTTTGTGGTCTCAAGCTAATAAGATGAGTTTATTGATTTATGCAAGTACTGCCCTTTTATCATTGTTTATTGTTTGGGTTATTTAATTTCCGCTTCCGCTCGCATTTGTCTTCGCATGTTTCATTTGGGTTGGCAACGTGTCCTGAGACATTACGTTCCATACGACCGTCGAAGGGGTGTCGCGAACTCACTGGGGTTTAGGGAGTGACAGTATCCCTCCACTTATTAATTTAAACTTTTAGGTTGCACTTTCTAACATGTATCAGAGCCACTGTAATCCCTTGGATTGGACTTTCTAACAATCACTTCAATGAAGATGGGAGGATATAGGTGAACAACAATTAAAATCATATTGAGGGTTTCTCGCTTAGTAATTAAAGGTTACCTATCTAAATTTCGTTAACATTTTTAACAAGTTTATTAAATTTGCAGGATGTTCCTCCAAGTAGGTCCCAACAAAGAGAGACCATAAATTCCAGAACGAGGCAGGGCACCACAAAAAACATGAGCTGGCAACGACACATGCAAAATTGACGTCACTGCTTATCGAAGCAAAAGGGGAAGTTTTCTGCAAATCAAAAGAGAGAGCTTCGAATTTTCCACGTGATGCATTGAATTGGATGGTCCAAACGTGTGGTGATTACTTATAACTGCGTACCTTGTCCATGTTCTCTTTGTCAATCTTAGAAACACAAAAAAAATAATAAAGAAAAGCAAACAAAAAAACAAGTCATTCTCAAAGTCGTCAAGTTGGATTTTGTATGTAACTTGGTACTCTAAGGTTAAGCATGGAGACGGCAAGAATAGGGAAATGAATATGATTTTGGTTTTAATGCCGGTGAGAAAAAGAAATAGTCCAATTTGCGTTGTAGCTAGATCTATCGTTTGTGCAATTTAAATTCTCAAAAGCATTGGTAAGTAAAAAGTTGCTAATTTACAAATTATGTATATAAAAAGAATTGGTAATTTGATAAGAGGGTTAGACACTACAAAAAAAAAAAGGGATTAGCGACAGATTTTGCGACGAAAAATTTTATAAAATTAGTTGCAAATCGAATTTGCGATAAAATTTGTGACGGAAAAAATTCCATCGCTTATAGGGCGTCGCAAAATTTTGCGATGGAAAATTTCAGTATCCGTTGCAAAATTGCGACAGAAAAAACGATCGTCGCAAAATTTGTTGCAAATAATTCGTCGCAAAATTCATCGCAAATTAGTCACGAAAAATGTCCGTCGCAAATTCATCACAAATTTGCGACGAACAGAATCCATTGCAAATTACCCACGAAAAATATTCATCGCAAAATTCGTCGCAAATTAGCGACGAACGAAATCCGTCGCAAATTAGCCATGAACAATATCCGTCGTAAAATTCGTCGCAAAACTTGTCATAAAATTAGTCGGAAATTTCATCGCAAAATTAGTAGCAAAATTTGTCGCAAAAGTCGACGCAAATAATCCGTCGGAAATTTTGTCGCAAATAATCCGTCGAAAATTTCATCGCAAAATTCGTCATAAATTTTGTCGCAAAATTCATCGGAAATTTTGTCGCAAATTAGCCACGAACTGTAATTGTCGCAAAATTCGTCTCAAATATTCGTCGCAAACTTTATACGTCGCAAAATCCGTCGTAAATTTGGCACGAACTTTATTTATCGCAAAATTCGGTGCAAATTTCGTCGCAAAATATATTCGTCGCAAATTAATTACTTAATCATAATTGTCGCAAAATTCGTCTCAAATATTCGTCGCAAATTTTACACCATTTTGGCCATCAAATCTTGTCCATATCAATAGGTACTCATTAATGAATATCATGTAATACATTCAAAACAATCAAATGACACAATAGAATCATAGATTCCGCTTCAGGAACAAAAAACGAACAAACCAGACACAATATCATATAATTGAAAAATATAAGTAAAGGAAAGCTGCTAGTATGCAAAAAATAAGGATATATGCAAAGTTGTAAAATCTGACATGATGCTATTTGATATCCAATCTTATAATACATTCAAAACATTCATAGGAGGCGAGACAACAATAAATTCTGCTAAAAAAAAGAAAAATGGACAAACCAGACACATGATTGGGCAGCTTTGGTATTCGGCAGGACACCAAAAGCAATCACTTTTGTCGACACCTGCTGAAATGTGGATACATAAATAAAGATATTCAATCAGTCCAAAATATAAAAGAAGCGTTCATGCATGGATGTGGAACTAGTTCTAAAAAAACAAGTAAGAGGGTTAACAAAAAAACGTTTCAAGGCGAGCGTCAATGTTCTTACATATGAATATGAGTCAACTTATGTCATAAAAGATTATGAAACAAGCTTACTCCAGATTTTGAGAATTTGAACTAGAAAGGACCGATAAAATCATCATCATCATCATCATTAGCAATCTCAGCATCATTGTGTCGCTCATCATTGTGGCCATCACCTATTGGATTGGTGGGAGGTACAGGAGGAACCTCATTGCGATTGAGGTTGAGGTGTCGCATAACGAGTTGTATTTGTTCTCTCAAGTTATGTATTTCTTCGTCCTTCTGCACAAGTATATTTTTTAGTTGCTACACTTCTTGGGTCAAATGCTGGTCATGTCATGACCTACTTCGACTAGTCGCATTGGATGATGAAGTTCTAGCATGATTCGGCATGAAGATCCTTGACAAGGATCTCAACCCAAATATTTTTCCTTTTTTCACCCCATCCGTTGCCTCCACCCATAATGTCATATTGTCAACCAATGGCTCAGGAGTAGCACAACTATCACTACTACTAGCATTGCTAATTAAAAGTTCATCATATTTGTCATGCATTAACAATATAGATGAAAATAAAATCATCATAATATATATCTATTATAAATATTAAAAGCATTAACGGTTTTCATTCTAGTTTCCATAAAGCCCAAAGTATAACCTTACATACATTAATAGCTTTTGCTCAATCGCCAGTCCATGTCTTATCTTTGTTTTGAAATGTGCGTTCAAATGTATCTGCAAAATGTTGGTTCCATCCCCAATTGTTGTGCCTACAAAATGTAGACATGAGTAATTAAATTAAATTAACTAATAACTTATTTAACAGACTTACCAGTCGTTTGTGATGCTCCGCAATGTTGATAGAGCCCCCAGCATATGTGGTAGACCCATCACTAGAACTAGAAGATCGATTCTTTTTATTCTGTTCACTGATTTGCTGACTCTTTTCAGTTGCCCAAATTCTGTTAATTTTCGCCCAATTGTCAGCTATAATGAAAGCCGGCTTCACATTCTTGATCTTCGCTCTATTCATCACATTTCGCATAAAATCACCGACTTTTTTTAAAAAAATTCTTCTCACTTTATTCTCTTCCTCTTTATCTCATCTGAACTTCCGCTGCAATCAATACAAAAAAAATTGAAAGTTATTATGATGGTCACATATCCAATCGAACTTAGTTGGTGAGAAAATGGAACATCTAAAACTTACCTTGAACTCATTCCACCACAAATCTTTCACTTCTTGTGGAGCACTTCTGTAATCAATATACTGCACCATCCAAAATTTTTTGACTATTTTATTCAGTTCCCTCACAACAAATAGAGTATCCGTGAATAAGCAAACATACAGATATTGTGCAACATTGACAATTCAGTTGACATGCATATCTAAAGACATAAATATTACATATACTAAAAGAATTGAAGTACTTACGAATCTCCAAATGGGCATATCATGAATCGGTTATCTTCTTCACTTGTATATCCGTCATTATTCGGTTATTGCGCTGAACAATAAGGTGGAACGGAAGGAGATGGAATTGGAGGAGATTTAGTTTGCATGTGGCCAAGTCCCCTAACATGTTCTTGAGTGTGAAAAGAAGGGCCAACGTGTCCATATTGTCCATCAGCATATTGTAGTTGAGGGTTAGATGAAAAGATAGGGGAAGAGGAAAGGGACGGGAACGAGGACGAGAACGAGGAAGATGTTGGTCTTCTATGCATGTGACCTCCACGTTTATACTGTCAAGTAGGAAGGTTAGGCAAATATGAAAAAATACGAACACGTATTACGGACACATAATGATGTACATGACGAAACTTACAATTTTGTTTCCAAAACAAAAAATGTTTCCTCGAAATTAGCCAATGCCGAGTGTTTATGACGTGAAATTTCCTACGAACAAATATATCATGAATCGCACTCATATTGATATCAAACATCAATATATGAGCTTGATATGCCAGCTAAGCCGACAATAGCCATAATTAACCATACGATCCACTTTCAAACCACACGATAACATTCATCAAGTACAAGATCAACCATGAAACATCAATTTCAACCACATGATCTTAGTTTTCGGCCACGCGATCATCAATCAACCGACAGAATCGGGCCATAGTTAACCAATCACACATTTAAGCAAAGCAACCACACGATTAACTTAATTAACAATATGATTGGCATTAAATAACTAAGGGTGCGAATGGTAACCAGTCTACTCCAGAAAGCAAAATGTTACCAGAAATTAATTGTTCGCATTCTTACTAAAAATTGACTTATGAAGGAGAAATTTATTTGATTTGTTGAAATTTTTTGCCCAATAAATTTCAACATTCACCGACAAAAATTTAAATTTCACTGAAAGTGGATGACCACAGGTATTTTAAGTCATTCTGTAAAGTTTTTTAATAAAATAATTTTATTATTTTTAAAATTTTTTGGACACCTAAAAAAATTAAATTTCACTAAAAGTGAGTGACCACATATATTCTAAAACATCCTGTCAAGTTTTGAAATTTTTTAATTTTATTTTTTTAAAATTTTTTGGGGGAACTAAAAAAATTTTAATTTCACTAAAAGTGAGTAACCACAGGTATTCTAAACCATTCTGTGAAGTTTTAAAATTTTTTAATTTTTTAATTTTATTTTTTTAAAATTTTTTGGGAAAACTAAAACATTTTAATTTCACTAAAAGTGAGTGGCCACAAGTATTCTAAGCCATTATGTGAAGTTATGAAAATTTTTAATTTTTGTATTTTTTTATTTTTTATGGCACGTTAAAAATTGAAATTTCACTAAAAGTGGATAGCAACAGGTATTATAAATCATTCTGTGATGTTTTGAATTTTTTTAAAATATTTCATTGTTTTTTCCACATAAAAAATTTAAATTTCACTAAAAGTGGATGGCCACATGTATTCTAAGAAATTATGTGAAGTTTTGAAATTTTATATTTTATTTTAATTTTTAATATTTTTTTCAACTAAAAAGATTAAAATTTCTCTCACAATGAGTGGCCACATCTATTGTCCATCAGTTTAACAAGTTATGAAAATTTTGAATTTTATATTACTATTCTTTTTTTGGGCACCTAAAAAAAAATCTAAACTTCACTTAAAGTGGGTGGCCACAGTTATTTTTTGCCAAATTTGTGATATTTCGAAATTTTGGTTTTTTTAAATTTTATAAAAAAACTTGCACAAAATTTAATATTTTCTCAAAATCTAACTTTTTAAAATTTTCTTTTATATGAGGAGGGAGAAGAAGTAGAAGAAGAAGAACAAGAAAAAAGAAAAAAAAAAGGGTCCATCGCAAATTTGCGACGGACTACAACGATCCGTCGCAAAATTTCTACCGACAAAAAATTTGCGACGGAATAAAAAATTCCGTCACAAATTTAAGCGTGAATAATTTTTGGTCGATCTTAAATTTCCAACGGAACAAAAAGTCCATCGCAAATTTGCGATGAATAAAAAATATCCGTCGCAAATTTGCGACGGAAAATATTTTTCGTCGCAAATTTTGGGACCGAAATTTGCGACGGACAAGGAAGGTCCGTCGCAAATTAGCGACGGATTAGGAATTCATCGCAAATTTGCGACGGAAGATTTAGGTCTGTCGCTAATTTGCGACGGATGTTTCTAGTCTGTCGCAAATTTGCAACAGACTAGGGATCTGCCGCAAATTTGTGGCGGAATATTTTGGTCCGTCGCAAATTTGCGACGGACATTAATCTTTTGTCGCAAATTTACGATGGAAAATATATCTCAGTCGCAAATTTGGGAGCGAATTTTTATCAATCCAAATTTGCGATGGACCTACCTTGTCCATAGCAAATTTGCCACAAACCTGCCTTATCCGGCGCAAATTTACGACAAAATAAGAAATTCTATCGCAAATTTAAGCGGGAATAGCTTTTGTCGATCTCAACTTTCCAATGGAACAAAATGTCCGTCGCAAATTTGCGATGGTAAGTATTTTTCAGTCGCAAATTTGGAAGGGAATTTTATCGTCCCAAATTTACGACAAACTTTTTTTACCGTTAAAAATTTACGACAGATATATCAAGTTGGTTGCATTAAGTGGGAATAATTTTTGTCGATCTCAAATTTCCAACGGAACAAAAACGTCCATCGCAAATTTCCGACAGATGACAAACGTTCGTTACAAATTTTCGGCCGACAAAAAAATTGCGATGGAAAAAAAAAATAGTCCGACTGATCGACAAAAATAGTCTGTCACAAAATTCAAATGGAAAAAATTCTCTTGCAAATTTGCAACGGACATATAATTCGTCACAAATTTGCAATGGAGTTTTAAACCGTGGTCAATTTGGGACGTATTTTCTTTCGGTCCAAAATTTTGCTTCTGATTTACTTCGGATTGCAATAATAAATGACATTTTTGAATCCGTCGGAAAATTGCGACGAATTCGGAAAATTGCCATGAATTTCACTTCCGTCGCTAATTCTTAGAATAGTAGCCACAAATAAGTTGTTGTAAAAAAATGAGCGACGAAATTAGCAACGATCCAAATGTAATGGAAAATAGAATATCGCAAATTTCATCGCATGAATAATATTTGACTTGTCGTCATTTAGCGATAAATTTTTCGATGATCAATTAAATTAATAAGAATAATCGACAATAATAATAACAATAATAACATGAACAATAACAAAAATAGCAAGAACAATAATAATAATGATGACAACCAAAATAACATTTGTTACAAAAATATTAATTTTCATTTTCGTCTTTGTCTTCGTCTTCGTCTTTGTCCTCGTCTTGATCTTCATCATCTGTCTCAAAATCAAATGCTAAACATTCTTGTACATTTAATTCGCAAATTTCAGTTGAATCCACATCTATCATTGCTTCACATGGATCTCGTAAAGTTGGAATGTTATATTTCTCAATTTTCACCGTGTTACGCACTTCCTCTTATTGGTATGCTCTATCCTTCTAGTGTTCCTCGATTTTTCGACGTGCTTTGATTTTACATACAGCTTACCAATCAGCTTTATCACGTTTCAAACTAGGATATGATGCATAACATAGTTGAATTGCTTGTTGTGCCAAGACAAATGGTTCATATTTCATATGCCTTTTCTTGTGATTTATTTCAACCAAATTAAACTTCGTATGCACCTTCATTCCTTTGACCGGGTTGAACCACGTGCACTTAAATAACACAACCCACATCATTAATGGTCCAGGGTACTTTATCTCTATGATATCATCCAACAAGCCATAAAAATCATCTTCTGAACTCCCACCATTAGATGACCGAACTGACACACCATTATTCATTGTGGCTTTTCTCATTCCATATTCTTGAGTGTGAAAATTATATCCATTTATGAAATATGCTGGCCAACTTCGAACTCTTAACTATGGACCCCATGACAAATGATATAGCAATCCTTGCTCTCCAAGTTCATTATGATTATTGTGAACATAAGCTTACACATACAAAATCAATAATATATATTTTAATAAATGATGTATAAAAATTTTAATAACTTGGTTGTGATCCATAGGCAACTTACATATATTTTGAACCATGCTGCAAATTGTTCATCGCACAAATGGTCAAACTCATTTGGTTATAGTCCAAACATTGCAGTTTGGAAAATCCTAATAATACATATTAGCAAATATTTGCCACACAATATGTATATTTGCAAATTTACACTTACTTGAAGTATGGCTCGACTTCTGGGCAGTTCAGTAAAATATATATATGGGCTGCATGAAATTCTTCACTTGTTAAGTAACAAAATTGACATGTGCCGCTTGGTCGATCTAGATAATTGAAATTAGAGAATGCTTTGCAATTGGGATCAATTGGGCCCTCATCGTTTCTGCCTGCTCTTCTCCTCTTGCACTGCACATGCGACTCAAAATAGTATGATGCAAATATTGTCACTTCTTCCATAATATATGCATTACAAATTGAAGCTTCAACACGTGTCTTATTCTTTATTTTTTTTTTCAAATGATATAAGAATCTAGTTGCAATAGAAAGAAGCTTATCGAAACATAATATATAATAAAGTAATTTGGACTTTAATTTAAAAAAAATATTTACCTCTCAAATGGATACATTCATCGAAATTGGACAGGAGCTGCAACTTTGGCCTCATAAGGCAAGTGAACTAAAAGATGCTCCATCAAATAAAAAAACAATCGAGGAAATATCTTTTCTAAGTTGCAAAAAATTATTGGAAAATCTCTCTCTAGTTTCTCCATGCGCGATGCTTTTAACACTGTCGAGCAAATATCATGCAGGAAATTACTTAACTCTGTAATGGCGCCCCATACAAAGTTTAGTAGAACTTTCTTGAAAGTTATTGGAATTAGTCTTTCCATCAATATGTGACAATCATAACTCTTCAAACTTGTCAACTTGCATTCATTCAAATCAACATATCTCCCGAGGTTCGAAGCATATCCATCAGGAAACTGCACAGATTTCAACCATTGACAAACAACTGGCCTCTGCTCCGTATCCAATGTATAAATTGCTTTTGGTTTTAGTCCCCTGCTGCTTGCATCCATATCTAGTGTTGACCGATCACAAATATCTCTCATATCTTTTGTTGCGTTCAAGTTGTATTTTGTTTTTCCAGCGACATCCATCACAGTATTTATGACATTGTTGAAAACATTCTTTTCTATATGCATGACGTTAAGATTATGATGAATAAGATGGGCTTTCCAATATGGTAGATCCCAAAACATTCTGCGTTTTGTCCACTTATGTGCACTTCCGTACGCATAAGTCGTACCGTGCGGGTTTTCAACAATAGTTGGAAAGTCCTGCATACGCTCCCAAATTTGATCGCCGATCAACCTCAATGGTGGACGTGTTCTTTCAGGCCTATTCTGTATGAACTCTTTTTTATTCCTTTTGAAAGGATGATTTAGCGATAAAAATTATCTGTGATAGTCAAAATAGCTAGGTTTTTCCATGTTTTAATCTAAATGACTTTGATCTCTCTAAATATATCGGACATCCTAAGATCCCAGCTGTACTCCATCCAGATAATATTCTGTAAGCTAGAAAGTCATTTATCGTCCAAAGAAGGGCAGCCTTCATTATAAATGTTTGATCGGTAGAAACATCATATGTAAGGACACTTTCCTCCCATAGCCGTTGTAACTCTTCAATTAATGGTTGCGTATAAACATCTATTAACTTTTTCGGATTTTGTGGGCCTATTATGATCAATGTCAAAAACATATAAGGTGTCTTCATGCACATACCAGGTGAAAGATTATACGACGTTAATATAACCTGGCCAACATGAATAATTTTTTCCTGATTTTTCAAATGGGGCAAATCCATCAGCACAGAGACTTAACTTGATGTTTCGAGGCTCCATCACAAACTCAGGGTATATTCTATCAAAATGTTTTCATGCCTTTGCATCTGAAGGATGACACATTATACCCTCTTCTGTTTCATGATTTGAATACCAAGTCATGTGTTCAGCAGTGGCTTTAAACGCATAAACCTTTGCAATCTGGGGATTAAAGGCAGATAAAACATTTGCTTGTAAAGCATTTGCTTGCATGGTCTACGTTTTTTATTACGACCCCGCCTCCTGTTAATCTTGTACTTAGATTGACTACAGAATTTGCAAGATTCTGCATTTTCATCATCTCTCCAATATAGCATACGACCCCCTACTACATACATCAATCCTTACAACTGGAAGACTTAGTTATCCACTAATTTTTTTCATATCATAAAAATCACTTGGCATGATGTTATTACGAGGCATTGCTTCCCGCATTACTTCAACAAATGAGTTGAAGCAATCCGTAGACATATTATACTCTGCCTTGATATTTAACAGTCTTGCTGTTATCGATAACTTAGTGTGATTCTCACAACCTGCCCATAAAGGTTCATTTGCTGCTTTCAACACATTTCAGAACTGATTAGATGGAAAATTTTCATTATAGACATTCTCATTAAAACCCGTTACTCCTATTTCTTTCAATTGTGATGCATGACTAGTACCCACTTGTTCACGTATAGTAGTAAAACTAGTACTTGCATAATTCGATTTTGAAACAACATTCTAACTAACTGCATCAATCACCATCCCTTCGTATGGGTTCAATTAATCATAATAGCCACATTCTTCCCTAACTAAAAATTGGTCACTTCTTCCGATATCCTTCATCGGATATAAATGGTTCACCATAAGAAGTCCAATTATAATAGTTCGGAGTAAACCCAAATCTACAAAGATGTTCTGTGACTTTATCACATACAAGAAATTTACCATTACCGTACTTTTTACACGAATACCTTAACTTATTTCCATCCATGAACTCATATTTACTACTAACAAAGTCTAAAAATAGTTCTAACCCAATACGTAACTCATCTGTCAATCCTCGACGTCCTGCTAAGTTCTTATTATACATCAAAGCCCTTTCTCTTTGTATTGTGTCTGTATTAAAATAAGAAATTCTCGTAAAATATTTAAAATATCATATCCACTGTTCTTAATTAAAACCATAAAATTATGACAATTATAATTTTGTTATTTACGTAGCACTAACTTGCAACGGAAATTTCAAAAATTGAAAAACTTACCATGTAAATAAGACTTACCAAAATATGTAACTGAAATCTTGATAGCAGAAAGTGGTCAATTTGATAAGGATTGCAACGTTCACTTGGATTGCGAGATCTTCAATTGGACATGTACCTAAAAAAATAATCACTTAAGAATATTTTTAATAATTTTTAATTTTTTCGAATTTTTTCGAATTTTTTTCTCTTTTTTCCCCATTATGTTTCTCTGATCGCCGATCCGGCGACTGGTGATCGGCTGCGGCCGGTGAGTTCGACCTCATCGTTGCCCGGATCTGGGCGGTGGCGAGATCGACCGTGCGACGGAATTACTTTCCGTTGCAAATTTGCGACGGAAAATTAATTTATCCATCGCAAATTTACGATGGAACTTGTATTCCGTCACTTGCGATGGAACACGTGTTCCGTCGCAAATTTGCGACAGAGAACTGATTCCGATGCAAGCTTAGCCTCCCCTCATGGCCGGCAAGGCCGTTCGACCTCCTCCCAAGGCCAGTGATGTATCGCCGATCGTTGGACCAGTGACGAAGTTACGAAAAAAAAAACAAAAAAAGTCTATAAAAAAATTTCAATCCAGTAATAAATAGTCACGAAGTTAGCTACGATACTTACCGGTAAAAAAGCTTCACCGAGATTGGTCTGTGTGTGTACGTATTTGAGACATATGAAAGATGGAGAAAAGCGAGTTAGAGAGAGAAAAATTTACGGGTTGGGTGGAATATCACGGAAGCTAGACAGTCTTATAAACTATAAATTTGCGACGAATTCATTTTCGTCGCAAAATCCGTCGCAAATTATTGACGAATTTTTTTTATCAGTCGCGAAATCCGTCGCAAATTTGCGATGGAAAACTTGTCGTCACAAATTAATGACGGATTTTGCCACAGATTTAATTTATGTCGGAAATTAGCGATGAACAAGATTTCATCTGAATTTTGCGACGGATTTAGCGACGAACTTTTTTCCCTCGTAAATTTGCGATGGATATAGCGACAAATATTTTTCCTTCGCAAATCTGCGATGGATTTTGTGACAATTAATTTCCATCGCAAATTTGCGACGGATAAAGAAATTCATTGCTATTTTGCGACGGATTTTTATTTTGTCACAAAGTGATGGAAATTAATCGTCGCTAATTTGCGACGGAAAATGAAATCTATCGCAAAGTTTGTCGTAAATTGGCGATGATTAATTTCCGTCACAAATTTCTGTGGCAAAATCTATATTTTTTTGTAGTGAGAATTACCAAAAAAGTTACCGACTATATTGCAAGTTGGGAAAGTTATGACACTTTTCGTAATGGATAACAACTAATCACATATTTAATCTCTGTCCAAAGCCGAAAAGTTTTTTTCTCTCCCTCTTGCTCTTCTCTCATCATCGCCTTCAACCTTCAACCGTGAGGAGGCTTTGAGCCTAAACACCCCCCCCCCTCTGATGTTGATTTATTTGTGTTTTGAAGAAAAGAATCTGTATTTTTCATATTATGATTGAGTAATTACAAGGTACATATATACAGGAATAGAAGAACTAAATTAGGTAACAAAATCGAATCAAATATTTATAGCTAAAGGTAACAAAATCAAATCAAATATTTACAGCTAACAAATCAAATCACATAATATTCCAAATAATTAGGGAGAGATTATAGGAGATTTTCCAACACTCCCCCTCAAGTTGGTGAGTGAATATTTTCCATGCCCAACTTACTGATAATCTCTTGAAATCTCGACACCGGTAGGCCTTTGGTCAATACATCTGCTAGCTTATCTTTGCTAGGAGTGTAGGGAGTACTAATCAAACCATATTCAAGCTTCTCCTTTATAAAATGACTGTCTACCTCAATGTGCTTGGTTCGATCATGCTGAACCGGATTGTGAGCAATGTTGATTGCTGATTTATTATCACAATATAGTCTCATAGTTCCTTCGTGTTCCACTTTGAGGTCTTCAATGATAATCCTGAGCCACAAAAGTTCACATATCCCATTCGCCAATGCTCTGAATTCAGCTTCAGCGCTAGATTTAGCAACCACATTTTGTTTTTTACTCCTCCAAGTGACAAGATTTCCCCCTAGAAAAGTGCAATAGCCGGATGTGGACCTTTTATCTATTGGTCACCCAGCATAATCTGCATCAGTATAGGCTTTAAGATTCAGCTTGTCACCCTTTTTAAACAAAATACCTTTTCCAAGAGTAGCTTTGAGGTAGTAAAGAATCCAGTAGACAGCTTGCATATATTCTTCTTTAGGATCATGCGTGAACTGAGTTACAACTCCCACAACATAGGTTTTGTTTGGCCTAGTATGAGACAGATAAATAAGCCTTCCTACTAACCTTTGATATCTCCCTTTTTCAACTACGCCACTCTCTCCCTGTCCATCCATTTTATGGTTTGAATCAATAGGAGTGCTCATCGCCTTACTATTGAGACATCCTGTTTTCTTGAGAAGATCAAGTACATACTTCCTTTGGGATATAAAAATACCTTTTTTAGAGTAGGCCACCTCGATACCGAGGAAGTATCTCAACTTTCCAAGGTATTTGATCTCGAACTGTTGAGCAAGACTACTCTTAAGAGACTTTTGTTCAGCTTCATCATTACCAGTCACAACTATATCATCTACATACATAAGTAGAGCTATGACCATACCTTCATTTGAATGTTTGATGAACAGAGTGTGATCCCCTCTACTCTGTTTGTACCCATATCAAGCATTGCCTTCGTGAACCTATCAAACCAAGCTCTCGGGGATTGTTTGAGACCATATAGAGCCTTTCTAAGCTGACATACCCAATTGTTTCCAAAGTCCTTGTCAAAACCTGGTGGAGGCTCCATAAAGACTTCCTCCTCCAAATCTCCATGTAAAAATGCGTTCTTTACATCAAATTGCTGTAAAGACCAACCAAAATTTGCTGCAAGAGAAAGTAGCACCCATATTGTGTTCATCTTTGCTCCTGGTGCGAAGGTCTCTTGATAATCCACCCTATAGGTTTGGGTGTACCTCTTTGCGACCAGCCTTTTTATACCTCTCCAAGGTCTCATCAGCTTTGTACTTAAGGGTGTAAATCCATTTACATCCCCTTTGGTTGCTTGCCTTTGGGTAAAGTCACAACTTCCCATGTATCATTCTTCTTCAATGCATTCATTTCCTCTGTCATAGCTTGTATCCAATTCCTATCCTCAAAAGCTTCATGTATGGAGTTAGGAATAATAATTGAATCAATAGTAGTAATAAAGGCTTTGCGTTGAGTAGATAGTTTATGGTACGACACAAAATGGGAGATAGGATGTTGGGTACATTTCCCGGTAGCTTTTCTCAAGGCAATAGGTAAATCCAAATCACTTAACTCAGGTTCATTAGAAGAAGGATGAATGATTTCATTTCCTGATAACGGTTCAGATAACGAGACTTGATCCAGTTCTGGATTGAGCTTTGTCCTTCTTGAGTAAACTTGCAGTTTGGTTGGTTCATTCTTAGTAGAACTAGATGAGGATGATGATGAACTAGGCGGAGGACTTGACGGGCAACTAGAACTGGACAAAGAACTCGATAGACTTGATGAGGGACTAGGTGGACTAAGAGGGTTAGGACTAGACAGAGATGGGGAAGGAGATGAAGTTGGATTGAACGAAGTAGGATTGAGCGATGCACTACGTAGTGGAGGTAGTAGTTCAAATTCACTATCTTCATTTGGAGTCTCCCCCTGAAGATGGTGGTGGGAAGGAAAAAATGACCGGTTTTCATTAAAAGTGACATCCATACAGATAAAAACTCGACATGTTAAAGGGTCATAGTATTTATAAGCTTTTTTGAGTATTAGAGTACCCAATAAAGACACACTTTAGAGCATGAGGATCGAGTTTGTTTCGATTGTGATTATAAATATGCACAAAGCAACACAGCCAAAGACTCGAGGGGGAAGGTGATATTTAAGGGAAACATCAGGAAAAAAGGTAGACAAGAGCTGTAAGGGACTTTTATTTCCTAAGGTTTTGGAAGAGACATTTGAAAGAGGAGAGCCCGATTAACAATTATGAGGTGCCTATTTTTCGTTTCGGCTACTTCGTTTTGTTGAGGGGTATCAACACAGGAAGACTCATGAATAATACCCTGAGTTTGGAAAAAATGGTCAAGATACTAATTGAAATATTCCTTCCCATTATCAGACCCAAGTCTCCTAATTGACACCCCAAATTGATTGACTATCATTTTATGAAAGTTTTGAAAGATAGATTGAACATTAGATGGACCCTAGCTCCTGTAAAATTATCATTTTAGTACGAGTATAATCATCGATAAAAGAGACAAACCATCTAGCTCCTGTAAAATTAGCAATTTTAGATGGACCCTACATATCAGTATGGATAAGAGAGAATGGTATTGAAACTCTAGCATTATTATTTAAAGGAAATGAAACACTATGATGTTTTGCAAGTTCACAAACGGTGGATGTCCTAACCGAAAATGGTGAAGCCAAATCTGAGATGAGTGGATAAGACTGCAAGAGTTGTTTCCTAGGTTACAAGAGTCGTAAGAGGTACTATAACCCACAAGAGACCAACCAATTTTGCTTGAATCCTCAAGGTAGTAGAGCCCATTCCGTTCCTTAGCAAATACAATCGTCCTCCCCGTTTTCAAGTCCTGCAAGATACAATGATCAATAGAGAAAAACACCTTACAATTCAGATTTTTGGTAAGTTGATTAATGGAAAGGAGATTGGTGGACAGCTTAAGAACATGAAGGACATTGTCAAGTTTAAGTAAGAGATTTAGAGTTATGGTTCCTTGGCCAGCTACGGTAACAGGAGATCCATCTGCTATGGTAATACTCCTATTTCCCGGTGATGGTTTATAAGTTTCAAATTTAGTGGGATCATGTGTCATATGGTTGGTTGCTCCTGAATCAAGAATCCATGAATTAGGGTACCGAGAAGTTGTTGAGTTTTCAAAAATTAGACACGCACACCTGACTGGACTAATGAACACATATCAGAAGACTTAGATAGGGAGTCAAGGAGAGCCTTGATTTTACCAACTTCTTCTCTGTTAGATATCTCCTCACTAACAGGTTTGTATTGGTCCATAGGGGCAGCTTCACCTTCATTGGTCATGTGCGCTTGAAGCAATTTTCTCTTGTATGGCATGGTTTCTTGTAGAAACTGCACCATAAACCTTCACTGCCCATTGTCTTAATCAGATCCGGTCTCCTATTTTTATCAGGATTTATTTCCTCCTTAATTGCTTTCATGGCGGATCCTTCGGTGTGTTGGTCTTCAAACATTACAGTCTGTCGACTTTCTTCTCCTCTTACAATAGAAAAAACTTCATTCAAGGATGGCAGCCGCTTGTTTTCGAGAATGTAAACTCGAATCTGATTAAAGTTTGCATTCAGACTTGCCAAAAACTCAAAAAATCCTATCTCTCTCCATATGGTTTTGGAGAGAATTAGTGTCTTCAGCATACCTCATCTCTAGATTCAAGTTGTGATCTATTTCAAGCCAGAGACCTCTCATGAGATTGTAGTATTCTGTAACAAAATGATTACCTTTTTTTGTTGTTGAAGCTCGTCTTGAGTTCATATATTACTGCTGCATCTTGAACTTTTGAATAAGACTAACGAACAGCCTCCCATATGTCCTTGGCAATAGGGAGAAACATGTAGTTTTTGCTGAATTCGGGTTGCATTGAGCTCCACAACCATGACATAATTGAGGAATCTTCTTCGTCCCATGTTTGAAACTTGGGATCACTTTTTTCTGGACCGGTGCCTTCTAGATGAGTGAGCTTCCCTTTTCCTTTAAGAAACATCCTTACAATCTATGCCCACTCAAGATAATTTTTTCCATCCAATCAGTATTCCTTCATGTTGGGATAATCTCCAATCGATGAGTTGGATCGGTCCTCAAGAGAGGACCCAGCTTGGTTGGAGATAGCCTTCCCTGAATCTTCCATTCGACAACTTGAAAGGACAGATTATAGTAAGAGACTAAGAAGGGATCGAGTAATAAGGGTGTTTATCACACAACTTGAAGGCCAGCAATAAGGCTGGCTCAAGCAGCAATAAGGCTGAAACAGAATGGCAGCAATAAGGCTGAAAAAAAGAGGGCTGCAATGAAGCAGCAGTGGTGGAAAAAGAAACAGAGGCAGGGAATTCAGATCAGAAAACTAGGCTTTGATACCACGAAGAAAAGAATCTGTATTTTTCATATTATGATTGAGTAATTACAAGGTGTATATATACAGGAATAGAAGACCTAAATTAGGTAACAAAATCAAATCAAATATTTACAGCTAAAGGTAACAAAATCAAATCAAATCAAATATTTACAATTAACAAATCAAATCACATAATATTCCAAATAATTAGGGAGAGATTACAGGAGATTTTCCAACATGTTTTATTGTTCTTTTATTATTTTTTCCTCTCTCCTGATTTAGATCTTGGAGATTTCCTCTCTTGGTCTTGTTCAAGACCTAAAAGTTTGAACTCTCCCAATCTAGTTCTTTATATGAGAGCTATCCTCTTCCGATTTAGATCTAGAAGTTTAATGCTTTTGGGGATTTGATATCCCTATGCTCTATCCATGTACAAGTTCTTTACTCCAGCTTCAATGGTGATTGAAGGAGTTTTGGTGCTAAACCACGAAGATCTAATCTTTTGGTGTGTGCTCATCATTGACCAAGATACAAGGTCCAGAGATTGGTTGTCTATTATTTTGCTTGATAGATCCATTCTTGTGAAATGAATGTGCCCTTAACCCTACCGGTGCTCCATTGATCCTCCTTATTTTTTGTATTTGTCTTTGTTTTATAGCTTTCAAGCCAATTATTCATTTAATCAGAGTAATTTTCAAAGTTAGATCGTAAATTCGATGTTATGTCAATTTTGAACTGTGAGGTTCGATTGAGGAGTTGTCGAGTTGTAAATATATATGAAAATGAAAGTTTAGGTCATTATGGAGCCGTACGATTAGACGAAAATCGATTCTAAATTATGGTTTGATCAAAATGAATTTTGGAAGTTTTGCATTTGAGTTACGCGTAATTGACAATATATGTAATGGAGAAAGATGAATGTCTTTTATAAACGAGTTTCTTTGTTAATGAGTAGAAGTCGATTCATTGACGATTGAGCGTGGTTTAGTCAAATTGTTCATTGGAGTAGTGTTTTACTCGGATTTTGATATTGTTTTTCGGTTAATTGATAGGTTTACGAGTGCATCGGCTCAAGTAATCTTCGTAAGTGGGTTTTCAGTTGTCCCAAGTGAGTGATACTATTTCTTCTATGAGTTTGTGAACTCATGCCTTGAAAGTGATAAAAATCTGAACATAATATGAGTTATGAAAGAGCATATTTGTTATATAAAAAAATATGGATTGGGCATTTATTACTTTTCAGTTATTTGTGAATGGTTTGAGAAATATTTTATGAAAAATATTTTGAGATATGTTTGATTAAAGACATTGCAAAAGATTATACATATTTATTTGTTAATCTAGATTATGAAAAAAATTCCGAAATGGTTTGAGAAATATCTTATGAAATATATTCTATTTGATAAATGGAGTTATGAAAGAATATATGTTTTGGTTTGTAAAATGTATTCTGATTATGAGATGGATTTGGATTGATCATGTAAATTATTAGGACGAGGGATTGATGTTCATGATATCCGTGAACCCAGTGAAGAGTTGTGAGTATGCATATTGTACAAGAGCTAAATTCTACACAGGGATGCGAGTTTCGTGAGAGCCACCTCTAGTGCCTTGTAGGCTTATACTATTCAAGGGCTCAATGCTACACGATGATGTGAGTCTCGTGGGAACCACCTCTAAGGTCTTGAGATGTGACGTGATATGAGATTGATCAATGCAATAGGTTATTGATGCGTCCTTAAGGAAGAAGGACAGTTGTGTCATTCTCCTTTTCTAGTAAAAATCGGGGTGTGACTTATCTTCTTAGTGTAATTAGTGGATTGGATGCTTGCAATAAATGGATTCATGTGATCGTGCAATTGAAATGCGTAGTGATCTGGCGGGAGAAGACGAATTTTTATCGTAAAATATATTTAATTGAATCTCGTTTGTTGTCTTCGAGATTGGCCAAGGATTTTCCCTGAATTGAGATAGAAGAAGACTCACTCTGCATTTTATCCTTGTGTCATCCTCTTGACAAGGACGTCGAGTTTATTAATTATATCAAAGTCAATTCCGGAAATCTTCCTTAAAGTGTGACAACTGCCTTGTTTTGCAAAATAATAATTGGTTGGATTTGTCTCTCAATCAGTCATTGCCATCTTCTCTTTTGATCTTTTCCAGGTAAGTTATGCCTCATCGGTTTGTGTCTCATTTGTTGTCCTTCCGGTGGAGTAGCATTTTATTCCAAACCACCACCCCTTGCCTGTTTGTTTTGAGTCATGGAATCTGAGATTATGGAAACCCCTCTTCTGGGGCTAACGCTATGTATGTTTCATGGCTCTCTTGAGATATTGAAAAATGAGATGCTCATATTAAGGTTTATTACCTCTTGGATGCAGAGCCTTCAGTGTTTCCAGAAAGTTAACTCTTGAAGAAGCTGTTAGAGCTACCATATCATCACTTCCAGACGAAGTGATCAGAAACATCGGTGCAAAAGCTTTGTCAGCTGGAGATCCTGCATCGGAAAGAAGAAGGGAATTAGAGTACCTTCAGATGCAGGAAGAGGAAGAAGAACAGGTAACAAAAACCATTTTAGAGTTTGCCAAGAAAATGTACATTTAAAGCCAATGGTTTCTCCAGAAGCAATGGAAGGACAGGGAAGAGCGAGAGCAAGCAAGAACACAAGCTTAGCGTAAGCAACTCCATGAGCTAAGCTGTCCATCGGCTGTTCTGGCTTCAGCATCACTAAAGATTTAAACGACCATCATCCGTTTTGTCATTACTAATTTTTGCTTGATGAAAAGATAGATTGTGGCTGCTGCCACTCATCACTAAAGGTATTAAATGAATACCTAACTCTAATGTCTTTCACAAGGTACAGCAACTCATGAAGCGAAGTTTTTATTTGATTATTTCAAGCTTTTGAGCTTCATTTTTATATTTCTAATCCCTGCAGTCAGTGTCAAGAGGGCGTGAAGAGTTTTTGCAGCTTATAGATAAGGAGGTACGTTCTTGTCCTGCATCAAAATGACTAGTGGATTGCACTGATTGATTTGGTGGCATTGGAAGTTGGTTATAGCACACGGCATGCTCATATGTTGCATGACATGCATCTCAAATAGCATTTCCACAGAGATTAGCACACATACCAGTGCTGGGAAATATCATGTTTTGTGGTAAATGCTTCCGTTCTTACTATGTATTGTTTGGACGTGGATGCTTCGAGATTAGACTTTACAACAGCATGAGAAAGAGCGAGCAGATGGCGAGTAAGAGGCCATGAAAGCAAAGAATGCCGCAAAAGAGGATTGTGATTGCACCAATGATGGAACTGAAAAAGATGCAGTACCAGTGGACAATAGTGTGCCCACATCAGGTTGATATATTGCCTCAATAGCTAAAAGAGGAAATTGATGATGTTGATGCCATGATTGGTGATACTTGGCAACTGTTTGACAGGTTTGTGAAATTGGAACAATGGTTGATCTTCTTTGATATATCCCGTCTGTCTTCATTCCAGAGAAGGATCTCTTGATATTTGGCATCTCTATGCACTAGTATTTGATCTCGACTTTGCAAATTGAGGCAGTTGTTTGTCGAACAGGCGCTCTTGTATTTGCCAGATACTATTTGGTTTCATGTGACATCCTCTGTAGTGGCTCTGTTTTGAGAAGCTTGATGATTGTCATTGTATTCACTTATATGTCTAACTCTTAATCTCAAAAAAGTTCCTTGCCTTCGACTAGCTTCAACTTGTGGCCACAACAGAAAAAAAATCTAGTTGCAACTGATTTGAAAATTTGGCCGTCTGTTTCTAGCTAGTTTGTCAATTATGAAAGGAAATTCGTGACATGACCGAACCCTTGCTAATCTCGGTCAGTGGTGTATTATCATGTTTTTCCTCCTTGAAGTAGTCGGATGAATCGAATAGCAAATCAGCATGAAGTGGCCATCTCAGAGGTTTATCAGTAAGGGCATTTTCTTTTTTTGTTTCTTACGCAATTTGCTTTATAATGATTCGGATGGGAGAGTGAGCGCCAAGGAGGTGGCAGCTGCTGCTGTATACCTGAAAGAAACATTGGGGAAGGAGGGCATACGAGAACTCTGTCAGCAATCTTTCTGAAGACCGAGACCGACTACCGCTGTATGCATGCGATTATGAGAGTTTGTTGCAGCTAGATTAAAGTAATTAAGAGGGTCACATATTGGTAGGAATGGATTTAGTGTGCTAGTGTATTGCCGAAAATGCCGTTTCTTGTTTCCGCTGAAGTGTGCTTTGCCTTTGAATAATGTGATCTCTCTGCTTTGTGTCTATTGTGGATGGTCCAAGAGCCACTAAATCCTTCAAAATAAATAAAATTTGTCTGCGCAATTTGGGCAGATGGGAAGCTTTCTACTGCAACACATTGTAAGAAAGGGACATTGAACTTTTCTGGATTGTCTCATTAGCGATTCTAGTTCCCATGTAATGTAAAGTCGAATGTGGTCTTTCAATACAACGAAGACCTATCAATATGCATCTCAACTCTTACATACAATAGGATTTCACATGGAGCCTATTACAGTCCGTCCCAGAAGTGTGTCTTGGATACACGAGCCGGATGCATTCCCGACGAAGAACAAAAACCAAAGTTCAGCTGGACTTGTCCGACTTGGTTTAGGTCAATATTTGTTCTTTCAGATCATTCAAACTTAGTATTTTGTAGTGCTTATTTCCACAACTTCTGTCTAAGAACAACTCTTGTTGTTTGTGCACCTGATATCATATGAGCCACCTATCTATCTCAAAGGCTAATCTATCTTCATATTTCACTGGCATTTCACTTGGCGTTTTCATAGCGCTACCACATTTGTGATTATTACCTTATCAACAAATTGAGCAAAGCACATCTTTATGATTGGTGTATATAATTTACCTGATCATATAATTATCGTTACTAAAGTAATCATCTTTATTTATATATGAACTGGAGTGAAGTTCAATTTGCAAATGACACCTAATTAATCATGAATGAAGCACTACTGCTTGTACATCTCAGCTATTTTCTTCGCGAAATCTCTGATGTTGTTATCAGAGCTCCCACCTTCTTCCACAGCAATTCTTGCCCTCTCTCTCCACTTCAATGAATTTTCTTTGATCTCTTTTCCTCTCTCTCCTCCCATGACCTCTTTTGTGCAACTTTCGATTTCTTCGCCAGTCACAATCCCTTTCTCGTTCACCCTAACCCTGAGACCGACCTTCCACACATCTGCGATGAATGCCGCATTCGTTGGTTGGTCCGACCACTGAGGCATCACCACCATCGGGATGCCCAAGCTCACCCCTTCCATAGTCGAGTTCCACCCGCCGTGAGTCATGAAGCAACCCACCGACCCATGACTCAGCACTTGGAGTTGATTGCACCACTTCACCACCAAACCCTTATCATCTAGTAACTCGATATCTTGCAGGAAATTGCATGGGAGCTTCTTCTCTTCAGACTCTCTCACTACCCACAGGAAGTTGCTCTTCATTCTCTTGAGTCCGATTGTTATTTCCTCCATTTGCTCTTCTCCAAGGGAAGCCAAGCTTCCGAATGATACGTAAATGACTGAGCCAGCATCCTTCGAGTCGAGCCACTTAATGCATGTCTCGGCATCGTCGGGTTTGAAGAGGCTGAGTCCGTAATCTTTGTCGTCTACGATTCTCTTGTCCAAGTACATTAATGGGATCGTTGGTCCTACAGTGAGCGTTGGGCATTGACTTTTCATCCACTTGACCACCTACACGTTCATTTGACACATGTACCATG
This sequence comes from Syzygium grande, assembly GCA_024733475.1. Taxonomy (NCBI): domain Eukaryota; kingdom Viridiplantae; phylum Streptophyta; class Magnoliopsida; order Myrtales; family Myrtaceae; genus Syzygium; species Syzygium grande. The sequence goes on along the minus strand of JAMXDD010000005.1, from coordinate 42,383,919 downwards.
CATTAATTTCCATCCTATGCTCATGCTCTAACAATTTAATTTCTATCATCCTCTGTACCACTCTTAAAAGAATTTATCACTCCTGTCACAATCATAATTCAGCCCTCTAACAATTGTCTTTCACACTACTTTGTAAGGAAAAATGACACTAATTGTTTGTAAACTCTAATTCGATGTGTAATATCATCCTTGAACTTTTTAATTCATTCAATTTGATCCTTGAACTATATATGAATGTTCAATATAGTCTTTTTGTTTGATCAAACAAGGGAGAAAGCCACTACAAGTCCCTACACTATTGCAAAATGTGCAATATATTCTCTAAACATTCAATTCGTTCAATCTAGTCCCACAACTTTTCATAACAAAGTCAAATCAGTCTTTCAATAGTATAAGTTTCCATAATTACACTTTTGCCTAGATTTTAGAATATCTTTTCATTTATTCATTTTCTAAATTAAAGAATATGCTATCTTTTTATTATCTTTTTTACCTTTTTGGTCATTACAAATACTACAATAGTTCAATTTAAGTATCCTTTAGCTTGTGGTCTATAATAGTAAAGATAGAACCCCATTAGAGTTGTATCATGCTGATAACTCCGCTACTTTATGTCATTAGTGTTTTCATAAAAAAATTAGAAATGATATTAATTTGTCTATAAATACTTGTACCTATATTAATTTAAATGTTGTTCCTTATCTTTTCTATAAATAAAATTATCAAGCTTTTGTATTTTGTGTATCTTTTAGTTAAATCTGTGTGTTTTCGATTCTCTTGTCCAACCACTTCACCACCTACACATTCATTGAACATGCATGTATATGATGCAGCAAACCCATTGCGCAAGTGGAAGAATCAATTTAATTTCCAAAATTCTATCTACCATTCTTGGAGGAATTCACCACTCCTGTCTCAATCCTTCTTCAACCCTATAACAAGTGTCTATCACACTACTTTGTAAAACGCTTTTTGTTTATCTTGGAGAAGTTATTTTGTAGGCTTAGTCAAAGCTTAATCACGTATTAAGAAATAATAGGATTCACACCGAGTCCAGCTCTCATACAGTTTTTGGACTGTAATTGGATTTATCTATCACATCATTTATAGAATGATCGTCAACCTACTGCTCTTTCACATGAGTGGATTTCAATGGGGGGTGCAACTAACCTCGAGCTCGAGCTCAGTGAAGGTATTAAACAAAAGCCAGTTAGCTCTCATCACGTTGGAGAGCTGGTCCAGCATGAGTTTCACAAATTCAGGATATGCATCAACATTGACCACGAATGAAGGAAGATCGTTCAACCTCAAATTTGACATGACCGGAGGAACAGAAACATGCCCTCGTCCTTGTGAATCTTCTAGAGGAAGCTGGAGCGTTCCTCTGTGAACATGGTAATAAATGGCGCTAACCACGCAAGACTGAGTGAAGAACGAAGCTCCGTGCATGCCGTGTTGTATCGCCAAGTCAAGAGCCCAAGGCATGACCGAGTCATACACAAGAACTTTTGCTGGATTATCTTGAGAAGATTGATGTTGCTCGATGAAACTGGTCAGGCTCTTTCTGACCGAAACTCTGAAAAGTTCGACGTAGACATCCAGGCTCAGCTTGTCGGTGTCCATGCCCTCAAACCCGTCAGATATGTGCTCAATCTTGATTGAACTCGTTGCATGGTGGTTTGTCGAATGGAGGGACATGGATGGTTCGGAGATGGGGATGATAAGGGCAACGTTGAGACCCTTTGAGGCTAAGCGTTTCGAGAACTCGAGCATCGGGTTTAGGTGACCTTGTGCTGGGTAAGTGAGAACAAGAACGTGGGTTAGTTTGAGGGTACTCTCTTTTTTCTGTTCGTCCATTTCTTTGCGAGCTTCAACTCTTTCAGAAGCCGATGGAATGTGAGTGAGAGGTTGATACTCATATCGTGAAGCATTTCGCTGAATATATAGGACCAGATATTGCGGACAAGCATAAACCAGCCGAATCGTTTGAATGCTAGTTGTACGAATTGGATGAGTGTTCAATAGTCCAACCCAACTCGTACTTTTTTTTAATTTGACTAGTCATAGTACTGCCTCCGGATGAGCTCCTAGTGTGTCTAATAGTAGCTAATTAAAAGCCACAAAATTACAAGCCAAAAGTCAAATTGAGAAAGCAAGAAAACGGGTGTGGTGATTTACATGGTTTGGCCACTGGCCTACCTACTTTGAAGAGCGCGAATGATGAAGAGCAAACATTTTTCTAGACTAAAATTAAAAGCCTCTAGAAAATCCCTAGTGTCAAATATGCAATCAAATCTCAATCTCACTTTGAAATATTGCAAAATCGAATGTATATATTTATTTTCAAACCCTATAATAGAATTTTAAAATAACCCGACTAGTTCTCTTTCGTCACAAATCCTATGAAAATTCAGCATGCGAAATCGTTGTAGAACATTTATGGGAAAGTGTCACAAAGGACTTGATTCGTGTTCAGTAACTAAACAAGGTCACTTATCTAACTTAAGAATCTCAGCGATGAAGATCATTTATTGTGATACATGATTTGTGTGTATAAACATTATATATGGATTCGATATTGGAAGTTCGACACTTTATAACAAGAAATAGGAAAACACATAAAGGAGACCAACTTCTCAGAGTCCTTTTAACGTGTATCTATTTAGATCTAATTTTAACTATGTAATTATCGGGATATGGAATTCTCAATTTGTTCACGCAACATCGCGTGCGAGTCTTGCCCCAGGCAAGCTAAGTGTTAAACGAGTCATTCAAATAAAAGCAAGTATAATATATAGCGGAAGGATAAAGTTTCATTCTCTCCGTTGACGAAGAACAGAAAAGGTAAATCATTATTGCGTTTCACATCACTGCTTATCGAAGCAAAAGGGGAAGTTTTCAGCAAATCGAAAGAGAGAGCTTCGAATTTTCCACATGATGCATTGAATGGGATAGTCCAAACGTGTGGAGACCGAAGTCTAAGGTTAAGCATGGAGACGGCAGACCGAAGTCTAAGGTTAAGCATGGAGACGGCAAGAATGGGAAATAAATATGATTTTGTTCTTAATGCCCGTGAGAAAAAGAAATATTCCAATCTGCGATGTTGCTAGATCTATCATTTGTGCAATTTAAATATCTGACTCAGAATCATTGGTAAGTTAGTAAAAATGATGATAATTTGCAAATTATGTATATAAAAAGAATTGGTAATCTAATAAAAGGGTTAGAACTACCAATAAGTTACCAACTATGTCGCAGGTCGGAAAAGTTACGACACTTGGAGAAATGGTTAACAATTAATTATGTGTTACCAACTAACTTATAATTGTTATGTAAAATTGACAATCTAAACTAGAGTGACTTACCAACTTTTGTTTGATTTAATTCTCAATTAGTTTCTAGTCATCAACTCTCATTTGAGATATTTACAAAAATTAATTTTTATTATTTACCAACTGGTATCTCGAATTACCAATTTTTATTGGCCTTGGTTAGCAACCTCTCTATCAAATATTAACTTTTTATAGAGATTACCATACCTAAATTTGCATGACTCACCGACTTTTCCCTCATTAAATTACCACATAGTATTGTTTGCCAACATTTCAATTCAGTTACGCATACCACTCTTTAATTGGTTTTTTTTTTTTCAACTTTCTTTTATGTAATTTTAATTGCAATTCTTAGCAACGACTTGGATTTACCAGTTTTTTGTTAGACATCAACAACATTAATCAGAGAAGCTTACCAACTTTTCTTTCACTAAATATTTAACTAGTTCGGGGTTAATAACTCTCATTGACTTACATAACAAGTTTATTTTCTTTTAATAACTAATTTTTCTTATCTTTTACCAATTTTTATTTACTAATTGTCGCCACCTCACCTCAAGGTGCACCACCACCTACGATTTGGCCAATGGATTTATGAAGCTTAAACTTAGCTCGGGCTCTCCCAAATTCATACCAATTCGCAACTTAAGTTCAAAGTCTTTAACATGCAAATGATTTTCAATTAGGGAATTGCCACTAATCCACTTTTTGGTGGGTCAATTAGAAACCTTAGTAAAGTATCAAGAGAATTACTTTACTCGTACTAACTCAAGATTATGAATTTGAGAATTTTATTAAGCTAGATTACTTTAATGCCTTTTCGATACCTTTCCCTTTTATTTTCGAAAAAATATCTTTGTAGGCAGTTTGAATCAATTTTAACCTATTCACTAACATGTAAGAGGATCATGCTAGTGTGCAACCATTAATTTAACACACAATAATCAAAGCAACAAATAAAATTATGAGGAAAATGAGAAATTACTTACCTCAAAGCAACGTAAGCATCTGCAATATTAATTAGAAAAACACATATTCAATCTAAATATGATTTCTAATTAGCGTGGAATTCCACCCAAATCTTTTTAGGGTTTTCTCTTGTTTAATGGAAACTAAGCTATATGTAATGTACGCTACTAATCTAACATGACATGGAACTTATAATTTACTTAAATGTCTTTTTTCTAACAATGATTAAATGAACTATTCTAATATGATGGGCACATATTTAATTACACAACCTAATTCTAATGATAGGCTAAATTAATATGGTACTATTCTATCAAGACATGCAATTATCTGACCCTAACATACAATCACTAAATGACATGCAAGCAATGAGGTGGCAAGCATAATGACATGAATGATGCAATCTAAACTATGACATGCGCACGATAATTTCTTTATATTTTTCATGAAATTCGAAATCAATAAATGCCCTAATATAAATATGTGATCTAAGAATCTAACCTACTCTAAGATAATGCTTTTTTTGGTATTTCTTATTGAATTCGTAATGAAAAATTACCCTAAGTGAACTATCTAAATTAAGATAATATCTAACCTAAACAATAAGTAATCTTATATTAAATCCTAACTTAAATTGGAATATAATTCTAATCTTCTAGAATCCACCTAAATATGCAATCTATCCAAAATATCCTAACTTAACAGAGAAATTCTATCTAGCATGATTCTAACCTAAGATTATCTCTAAATAATTCTATCTGAACATGCAAGATTATCATGAGATTCTAACCTAATCTATCATGATATTTTCTATTTTATTTTGTAGAAACACTCGGGAAAATTACCAAAAAAGCCCCAAACCTATTGCAATTGTACCAATCTAGTCCTAAACTTTTTTTTTTTTGTCAATTCAATCTTAAACCTTTTGCAATTGTGTAAATTCAGTCCATCTGGTCGGCGCTGACGTGAACACTGGCTGGCTGACGTGGCAATATTTTAACTTTTTCTTAATTTTTTTCGATTTTTTTCCTTGCTCTTTTTTTTTTCCTTCTTCCCCCTGGCTGGACTAGCCAAGGGGAGACTTGCCGGCAAGGTGACCTCGCCGGCCACTAGGGAGGCTCGCCCTTGCTAGCACTAGCAAAGACAAGCCTTGCCCAGCGACGGCGAGGATGGAGCTCGCCCAGCCATGGCGAGCCGCCCTCACCGTCGCTGGGCAAGCTCGACCTCACCTAGATCAAGCGAGGTCGAGCCTCGCCATGGCTGTGCGATGGCGAGGCTCGCCCTCGCTAGCACTAGTGAGGTTCACCCTCGCCGGCATTGGAGAGGGCGAAGCTCGAAATTTTTTTTATTTTTTTCCTTTATCTGTTTTTTTTTAGCCTTTCCTTCTTCCCCCGATCCGGTGGCCAGACCGGCTAGGGGCTAGGGGAGGCTCGCCCTCGCTGGCCATTGGGGAGGGCAAGGTCGTGCTTGCCCAATGGCGGTGAGCGCATAACTCGCCCATCCATGGCGAGCTCTGCCCTCTCCGGCCCTCGCTGGAGCTGGGTGAGGCTTGCCTAGCGACAGCGAGGGTGAGCCTCCCTAGTGGCCAGCAAGGTCACCTTGCCAGTGAGCCTTCCCCTGGTAGATCTGGCCAAGGGAAGAAGGGAAGGAAAAAAAAAAAGAGAAAGGAAAAAATAAAAAAAATTGAAAAAAATAATAAAATAATAAAATATTGTCACGTCAGTCAGCCGGCGCTAGCCGGTGTCCACATTAGCGCCGGCCTGTCAACAGTGGCCGAATCGACTAAATTGGCATAATTTTAAAAGATTTAGGATTAAATTGGTACTTTTGCAATAGGTTTATGACTTTTTTTGGTAATTTTCCCGAAACAATCAAACAAAAGACAAGCATTCATGGCAGAATAACATGCAATCCACAAAAGATAATCAGAGAATATTCCACTCATTTGAATTTGGAAAAAAATAAAATTGACGATTGTATCTAAGAGTTATGGATAGGATGATTGGTTTTCCACGTAGACGGTAATCATATTTCCGGTTGAGATCTGATTGCCGTCCATGTGCATGTTATGGATTAGGAAAGAAAATTTCCTAATTTGAGGATACTCGAATGTTTTATGGATACGCATAGTCACTCGAACATTCAATTAGATAATGATATAAATCTAATCGGATAACGGAATATTCGAAAAATCAAATAAGATAATCTTCTTACCTAATTCGAATATTATGCTGATAACATTTCCAAATCCAATGACAAACGACGAACAACGCATGGGACCAGCGGTGGCTCGCCGTGGTCAGCACTCGACGGTGGAGGGCCACGACAAAGAGGATGGGCAGCACGCGGATGATTACGATGGTGCACCTCGCGGGCGTGGTTGGCAATGAGATTCACGAATTAACCAACAAAACAAGAGCATTTATGGCGGCAATGAGACGCGACAACTATGGAGGCATCGAGGGGCTTCGAGTAAGGCCAAGGCCAACAAGCCGTGGTTTCTTGGCGATGCAGGCACAGCAACAATGAAGTCGACCGGCGGGCCTTTGCCTTGACGTCGGGGTGTGGCTCGAGAAAGCAGCAACACTAGCCGGTGGAGCCTGCGGGGGCAGCAGTTCGAGCTAGTTGAAGTAGTGGGCGCGCTGCGGCAAGGGATCTTCCGGGATATTCGCTAGCCAGGGTAGGTCTCGGCGGATTAAGTGCAAAGCAAGACTGGAGCAGCGGGTCACGGCTCGGTGGTACAACAATGAGCAGCGAAGGGGCTTGCGGATCAAGTCAGCAGTAGCTACGGGATCGTCTCGGCGTTGCTGGGTGGATCGGCGTGGCAGAAGCACGGTCACAGCTCAGAGGGGTAGGAGCTGGAAGCAGCCCAATCGCCTAATTGCTGGCGTAGAGGCATGCCACGGTGGCTTGCGGGCAGTAGGCTCGAGTTGTTGGCGTGGCACGGGGCAACAACCTGGCTGGGGAAGCTACAGCAGTAGCTCGTTCGTCAATCCAAGGGGCGGCAACGGGTCGGAGGGCAGCACTGGTAAGGTCTTGGCCCTGAAGCCTCGGCCGAAACTTCCACTCTCGTTTTTCCTTGCATGTTTCTCTCTCTACGTTCTAAATTCTGATCTGCTGACCTCCATGTTTCGAGGCATGTGTGCGATTATATAGTGCATTTCTTAAGTTCTAACGGGTTTATATTAGTCCTTAATCAAGATGATAAGCTGTAATTACTAAAGCTTAAGTCTAGCGAGTTGAAATTAGATTAAATCTAGCTCAATTTGGCTCGTCATTCCTCTAATTTTCGGTCGAGGCTTTGTGTGCATCATGGGTTGGCCGAATTACTCTTTGTGGGTTCACTATTGACTGGTCTTGACTCATTTGGAGCTTATTCTAATCAAGCTCAAAGCCTTTAAACATTATGGGCTAAACTCATCTCGATTAATGCTCAATTTCTCTAGTTCTGGGCTTGAGAATTGTGGCTCCTTCCCCCCATTTGCTGGGCCAAATTTATTGATGCGCAGGCCCAGTCCGCGTGAATGATTCAGGTCCGTTTACCACCCCTGGTCCAATTAAAATGCAATGTATGAATTAAACCATATCTATAGAATTACATTTTAATAATTGTTTAGGGGCTAAAGTTTAGTCCCTAATTTTCATGCAATTCAATTCTAAATGGTTAGGCAAAAATTGAGATGTCTACAAAGACCTATCAATATGCGATCTCAACTCTTAGATACTATAGGATTTCACATGGAGCCTCATACTGTCCGTCCAAGAAGTTGTGTCTTGGATACAAATGAGCCGGATGCAGTCAAGATGAAGAACAAAAACCAAAGTCCAGCTGGACTTGTCCGACTTAGCTTGGGTTGATATTTGATCTTTCAGATCATCAAACTTCGTTCTTCGAAGTATTTATTTCCACTATGTCATTAGCTTCTGTCTATGAGCAATTCGTGACGGTTATAAGAACAACTCTTACTTGTTTGCACACTTGATATCATATGAACCACTTAGCTATCTCAAAGGCTAATCTATCTTCATATTTCGTTGGCATTTTAATTGGCGTTTTCATAGTGCTAACACATCTTTGTGATTATTACCTTATCAACAAATAGTGCAAAGCACATCTTTATGATTGGTGCATATAATTTGCCTGATCATCTCATTATCACTACTAACGCAATCATCTTTATTTATAAAATGACACCTCATTAATCATGCATAAATCACTACTGCCTATACATCTCAATTATGTTCTTCGCGAAATCTCTGATATTGTCATCAGAGCTCCCGCCTTCTTCCATAGCGATTCTTGCCCTCTCTCTCCACTTCAATGAATTTTCTTTGATCTCTTTCCCTCTCTCTCCTCCCATGACATTGTTTATGCAACTTTCGATTTCTTCGCCGGTCACAATCCCTTTCTCGTTTGCCCTAACCCTAAGACCGACCTTCCACACCTCCGCGATGAACGCCGCATTGGTCGGCTGGTCTGTCCATTGAGGCATCACCACCATCGGGACACCCAAGCTCACCCCTTCCATAGTCGAGTTCCACCCGCAGTGAGTCATGAAGCAACCCACCGACCCATGGCTCAGCACTTGGAGTTGATTGCACCACTTCACCACCAAACCCTTATCATCTAGTAACTCCACATCTTGCATGAAATTGCACGGGAGCTTCGTCTCTTCAGACTGTCTCACCACCCACAAGAAGTTGCTCTTCATTCTCTTGAGTCCGATTGCTATTTCCTCCATTTGCTCTTCTCCAAGGGAAGCCAAGCTTCCAAATGATACGTAAACGACTGAGTCGGCATCCTTCGAGTCGAGCCACTTAATGCATGTCTTGGCATCGTCGGGTTTAAAGAGGCTGAGTCCGTAATCTTTGTCCTCTGTGATTCTCTTGTCCAAGTACATTGATGGGATCGTTGGTCCTACAGTGAGCGTTGGGCATTGACTTTCCATCCACTTGACCACCTACACGTTTATTTAACACATGTACCAGGCATTAATTTCCATCCGATGCTCATGCAAGGATCAATTTAATTTCCATCCTCTGTACCACTCTTAAAAGAATTTATCACTCCTGTCACAATCATAATTCAGCCCTCTAACAATTGTCTTTCACACTACTTTATAAGGAAAAATAACATTAATAGTCTCTAAACTCTAACTCAATATGGTCTTTGAACTATTCGTGAATATTCAATATAGTCTTTTTGTTTGTTCAAACAAGGGAGAAAGTTACCAAAGGTCCCTAAACTATTGCTAAATGTGAAATCTTTTCCCTGAACATTCAATTTGTTCAATCTAACCCCTCAACTTTCCACAACAAAGACAAATCAATTCTATTGTAGTATTCACAAGTTTTTATAATTACACCTATTGTCCAAATTTTAGAATATTTTTTCATTTCCGTCAATCTCCTAAATAAAAAAGTGCTGACTTTTTATTATCTAGTTTACCTTTTTTGTCATTATGAATACTAAAATATTTCAATTTAATTATATTTTAACTTATGATTTCTAAAACAGTTAAAGTATAACCTTAATAGAGTTGTATCAGGTTGATAATCCTCCTATTTAAAGTGTTTTCATAAGAATATTTAAAAACGTTAGTAATTTATCTATAGATATTTGTACCAATATTAATTTAAATGCTGTTCCTAATATTTTATATAGATAAAATTATCAAGCTTTTGCTTTTCGTGTTTTCTTTTAGTTAAATCTGCGTGTTTTCCATTTTCTTGTCCGACCACTTCATCACCTATACATTTATCGAACATGTATATGATGCAATATATCTATCGCGCAAGTGGGAGAATCAGTTTATTCCATTATTCTATCTACCATTCTTAGAGGAATTCATCACTCCTGTCTCAATCCTTATTCAACCCTATAACAAGTGTCTATCGCACTACTTTGTAAAATGCCTTTTGTTTCTGTTGGAGGAGTTATTATGTATGCTTATTCAGAGTTTGACCAAGTATCAAGAAATAATAGGATCCACACCTAGTCCAGCTCTCATAAGTTTTTGGAATGTAATTGGTTTAATCCATCGCATCATTTACAGTATAATCGTCTACCTACTGTTCTTTCTATGAGAGGAAGGGGTGCAACTAACCTCGAGCTCAAGCTCAGCGAAGGTATTAAACAAGAGCCAGTTGGCTCTCATCGTGTTGGAGAACTGGTCCAGCACGAGTTTCACAAGCGCCGGATATGCATCAACATTGGCCACGAACGAAGGAAGATCGTTCACCCTCAAAGTTGACATGACCGGAGAAACAGAAACATGCCCTTGTCCTTGTGAATCTTCTAGAGGAAGCTTTAGCATTCCTCGGTGAACATGGTAATAAATGGCGCCAACCGCGCAAGACTGAGTGAAGAATGAAGCTCCGTGCATACCGTGTTGTATCGCTATGTCAAGAGCCCAGGGCATGACCGAGTCATACACGAGAACTTTTGCTGGATTATCTTGAGAAGATTGATGTTGCTCGATGAAATTAGTCAGGCTCTTTATGACCGAAACTCTGAAAAGTTCGAAGTAGACATCCAGGCTCAGCTCGTCAGTGTCCACTCCCTCGAATCCGTCAGATATGTGCTCGATCTTGATTGAACTCGTTGCGTGGTGGTTTGTTGAATAGAGGGACTTGGAAGGTTCGGAGATGGGGATTACGAGGGCAACGTTGAGACCCTTTGAGGCTAAGCGTTTCGAGAACTCGAGCATCGGGTTTAGGTGACCTTGTGCAGGGAAAGTGAGAACAAGAACATGGGTTAGTTTGAGGATCCTCTCACTTTTCTGTTCATCCATTTCTTGTCGACCTTCAACTCTTACAGAAGCTGATGGAATGGGAGTGAAAGGTTGATACTCATATCGTGAAGCATTTCATTGAATATATAGAACCAGATATTGCGCACAAACATTACCCAGCTGAATCGTTTGAATGGTAGTTATACGGATTGGATGAGTATTAATCACTCAAACCCAACTCGTACTTTCATTTAATTTGAATCATTCGTCACAGTACTACTGCCTCCGGATGGGTCTTCTAGTGTGTCTAATAGCTAAGCAAAAGCCACAAAAATGACAAGCAAAAAGTAAAATTGAGAAAGCAAGAAAACGGGCCACTGGCCTACCCACTTTCACGAACTCGAATGATGAAAAGCAAACATTTTTCTAGACTAAATTTAAAAGTCTTTCGAAACCTCCTAGTGTCGAAAACGCAATCAAATCTCACTCTCACTTTGAAATATTGCAAAAGCGAACATTTATATTTGTTTCAAAACCCTAAAATGGAATTTTTTAGCAACCCGACCAGTCCTTGTCTTTCATCACATGTCCTATGAAAATTCGCCAGGCGAAATCGTCAGAGGTCTCGGAGCAGTTGGTCTCCTTCATGTGTTTTCCTGTTTCCTGGTATAAAGCTATGAACTTCCACTACCATATCCATATATAATGCTTATACACACAAGTGACTCAGTCTAGTTAATGAAGACGAGTCTAAGTCCTTTGTGACACGCTGGAGACCAACTGCTCAGAGTCCTATTAACGTGTACCTATTTAGATGTAATTTCATGCAAAAGCACAGGACAATTAAGTACATCTAATATTCTAGTTAACCACGTAATTATCCAGATATATAATTCTTAATTCGTTCACGCAACCTCGCGTGTGAGTCTTGCCACGTCTAGTCAAGCCATCATTGGGGACAGAATGCCCCAAACAAGCTAGTGTTGAACGACTCATTCTCATAAAGTAAGTGAGATATACAACGAAAGGACAATGTTTCATTTTTTTTCGATGACTAAGCAACGTAAAACGTAATCATTCTTGCAATTCACTTGTCTTATCGACCATCATATAAGTTAAAGCAAATAGCTCTTTCATCCACTATCAGGTAGGGTTTCCGTAACTTTTGCCGAACAATGCGCGGCTAAGAAACATTAGTATATGCCATCTAAAGTGGCGCCATCCAAGGTACTTGCCAATTTCCCAATTATCTGTTGCTTAATTCTGTAAACTACATTCCTTGTAACTTAGAGAAAAAAAAAAAGAAAAAAACTACATGCCTTGTACACCAAAGAATTAAATTATTAATCACCGTTGAAGCATTATCCTGTATTGCTTGACTTTGGTTCCTATAAGCTCTTTATATTCATGTGATTACCCTCCACATATTGATTTAACATTTTGGGTTGCACTTTCTAATATGTATCAGAGCTAGTTCAATCTCTTGGGAAGATATATGTGAGGCAACCATTAAAATCATATTGAGGGTTTCTCACTTAGTTTTCGTAAACTGCATACAAAATATTTTGGGTTAATCATCTGGACAAAGCAAAAAATTTAGATTTAACAAGTTTATTAAACTTGCAGGCTGTTCCTCCTAGTAGTAGACAGGGCACAACAAAAAAACATGAGCTGGCAATGACGGCTGCAAAATCGACATCACTGCTTACCGAAGCAAAAGGAAGCTTTCCGCAAATCAAACGATAGAGCTTCAGACATTCCACACGATGCATTGACTAGGATGGTCCAAACGTGTCGTGATTACTGATAACTACATACATTGTCCAGGTTCTCTTTGTCAAAACACGTGAAAAATGATAAAGAAAAACGGACAAACAAACAAACAAGTCATTCTCAAAGTTGTCAAGTTGGATTTTGTTTGTAACTCGGTAGTCTAAGGTTAAGCATGGAGACGGCAAGGATAGGGAAATAAATATGATTTTGTTCTTAATGTCAGTGAGAAAAAGAAATATTCCAATTTGCGATGTTGCTAGAACTATCATTTGTGCAATTTAAATATCTGACTCAGAAATTGGCAGTTTGGTTAAGCAAATTCTATATATATATATATATATATATATAGTTATATAATTTATATATATTATATATATATATATAAAGAATTAGTAATTTGATAAAAGGGTTAGAATTACCAATAAGTTACCAAATATATTGCAAATTGGGAAAGTTACGACACTTTAGAAATGTTAACAACCAATTATGCGTTACCAACTAACTTACCAATATTTTAAATTTGCTAATTTTTTTGTAAAATTTCTAATCTAAATTAGAGTGACCGACTAACTTTTGTCAGATTAAATTATCAATTAGAGGAAGGCATAGAGGTCCCACTCCCAGGTGAGAGAATGAGGGTCCAAGGGTTGTCTTGGTGGGAATCGTAGGGGGCAGCGCCCTCGCCAAGCCAGATGGCTTTTATTGATTTAGACTTGTATTTTATTGGTAGTTTGAGCTTTTAAGCCCATGAATAACTATTGAGTTTATATAATCTCTTCCTCTTGTAATTGATAAACGTAATAGAGAGATGTGAGGTGCTAATTATAGTGAAATCATCTGTTTAACGTAGCTTTAGTTTAAGAGTAAATCAAAATAAAAACCATGTGTCCCGGTTTTTTCTCTCTCTCCCTATTTCCTTATGATTGTGTGCCAAATCCTAATAATTTTCGAGTCACCAACTCTCATATGAGTTATTCACAAAAAAATTAATTTTTTAATTTACCAACTTTTCTCTTAAACTATCAATTTTTATGTGTCTTGGTTAGCAACTTCTAACAAAAATTAACTTTTTATAGAGGTTACCAAACCTAAATTTGCATGATTCATTGACTTTTCTCTCATTAAATTACCACATAGTATTGAGTTACCAACATTTTAGTAGATCTACACATACCACTCTTTAATTGGTTGTTCTTTTTTTTTCCCAAATTTTTCTAATCTTTTACACACTTTTATTTGCATTTCTTAGCAACACCTTGGATTTACAAATTTTTTTTGTTAGAAATTAACAATATTAACTAGAGAGGCTTACCAACTTTTCTTTCACTAGTTTGCCAACTAGGTCGGGTTAACAACTCTCATTGACTTATATGACAAATTTATTTTCTTTTAATAACAAATATTTGTTATATTTTACCAACTTTTATTTACTTGTGGGACACTTCACAATTTGATTTTAAGTTTTTACTTGATAGATTTAGGATTTTATTATTTGATGTTTTCTTTCTTTCTTTAACTTGCTTTTAGTTTTTTTTGGAATTTTAGATAATGTGCCCATATCTTAGGTGATTTGATTTTCACTTTTAGTAAGATAAAATTATAAGCAGACATCCTAGATTAATTAAGAATTTAGCAAGACAGAATTTCTTGTGAGTTTATCTATTTCCTATTTTTTTTTAAGTAGAAATTCATTTGATTCGCAAAACAGTGAAAACACACAACAGTGCAAACGCACGAAGCACAACTAGAAAAAATCTCAGTTTTTCATTAACTCGTTAAATGATAAGCTACATTACGAAAACATAATGCACATTCGTATAACAAAAATAACGACATTCTAACTTTAAAATAGGAACTTGATAAACTAATAAGAAATTCTATCCTGCTAAATCTAAAATGTAAATCTAAAACCTAATCGCATGATTATCAAAAATGAAAATTTAATCACCTAACATATAAGAATATTACATAAAATTCTAAAAAACCTCAAAGTAAGTTAAATAAAGAAAGACAACATCAAATAATAAAATCCTAAATTTATCATATAACAAATTAAAATCAAAGCTAAAAGTGTACCGCATCATTGCTTCAAATTCAGAGAAAGCTCTTTCATAGTTCTTTCATTAATTCAAGGAAAATAAGCTACATTACAAGACAAAATAGTGCATATCCATATCTAAAATCACTAATGAGGCTCTAATTTCAAAATAGGAAATAGATAAACTGATAAGAATCTATCCTACCAAATCTTAAGCATAAATCCCAAACCTATATGATAATTATTAAGAGTGGAAATCAAATAGCCTGAGATATCATAATTTTATGTAAAATATTAAAAATCCAAAGAATAAATTAAATAAAGAAAGAAAATATCGAATAATAAAATCTAAGTCTATCAAATAAAAAAATTAAAAATCAAATCTCGAAGTACCCCTCATCATTTCACGATCTTTTCGGATTAAGTTACCAATTAATATTGATTTAACATCTCTCTTTTGACTTAGTTACCAACGTTTTTGGTAACATTTAAACTCTTATGTATACAGTAAGATTTAAACTCGGGCTTTGTTTGAAAAAAAAAAAGAAGAGAAAATGGAGGTAAAAATCAAACTTTGGGTGTTTTCCTTCCTAATTTACTTCACCCCTTGCTCCAAACATAGCACGAATGTTTTCATAAGCGTTTAAAGGTAAAATGGAGGAGAAATTCGAAAGGAAATTTATCTAAGATTCGAGTTAAAGCCCAACAAAACCCACACCTACGTCGACTTAACTTTGTTCCCCTTGTATTTGACAAGGCAATTAATGAAAGTCAAGCACAAATTCATCAATGCATTGGGGAACAGAGGAAAGATAAGCTTTGAAGATTTAACATTCAAATAATCAAACAGTCCTCATGGCCATGTATAGAAAATCCTTCGGTTTCGATCTACTCCAACAGCTTATAGACATATATTGCTGACTTTAACGCTCCAAAAGCCCCAAAATGGGAGTTGGTACTTAATGACCGATTCCTACACATGTGCGTTCACATACAAAGGTAGCAGGTAAGTCTAAAACTCAAGCTGCTTTCATTTCATACGTATTACCAAACTCCCTCCGGCTCAGCTTTTGGCCATTCTTCTTAAGCTAGCATTGGAGTTTGACTCACGCTTCCTCAGACTATATATATACATATATATCTTCTATAAAATTTTGTGGGATCATTACTGATTATTTCAAATTTATTGAATTTTAAGTTAAGAAACGTTGGTAACCAAATTTAATTAAGTTAAAACTAAATAAGAAATCGTTAAGAAACTCAAATGGACTTGGTGAGCCAAATTAAATGAAAATAATCTAAGGGGAGAAAAACTAGTAAATCGCATAAATTAAAGTGGTAAATTGATATGAGGGTTGATAAAATTTAAGGTTTTTGTGAGAGGCATATGAAAGTTGATAAACAATGGAAAAAATTAATAACTGAAAACCAAATAAATGTCGATAGTACCTCAAATGAGAATCGATAATCCAAAATTAGTTGGTAATTAAACATAGGGATAAGTGCATCAAAAGTCCTAAAACTTGTCATAAAAATGCAATTGAGTCCTAAAACTTTAAAAAAAAATGCATTAAGTCATAAAACCGATCGCGGAAGTGCAATTGAGTCCTTAAATTTTTTAAAAAGTGCAATCAAGTCCTAAAACTGATCCAAAAAGTGCTATCGAATCTTAAAACTTTCAAAAACTACAATCAAACCCTATTTTTTGTTTCACTTTTTGAAATTTTTAATATTCAATTGCCATTTTATGACAAGTTTAAGGACTTAATTGAACTTTTTGAAAGTTTTAGGACTCGATTACACTTTTATGACAAGTTTGAGACTTGATTGTACTTTTTGAAAGTATTAGGACTTAATTGCACTTTCATAACAAGTTTTAAGACTTTTAGTGTACTTGTCCCTTTAATATAACAAAAGTTGGTATGTCACCCAAATAAGAAAATTGTCCAAAAAGTCTTGGTCCTATTGTACGGCTACTGATTTAGTTCTTAACTTTTCGAGTTGGCCAATGCATTATGAACCTTTTGACAATTTTTTAATGTAATAATTCTGGCCAATTTAGGACGGAAATTGCTAACGTGATAATTCAGTTAGCATCTGTCATCTTACATGGCTTGACTAGCCATTTAACATGTCCAACAAGGCTTAATATAAAATCATTTTGAGGAAATTATTAATTGTTTTTAAACTTCTTTTTCTTTGAATTCTCCATCTTCTCGGATTTCTGGTCGTTGGGGTCGCCAAGGCCACAACAATGTCAACGACCACAAGCATGGTTCTCCAATATAGTCCATATGGCTAATTTAAGCCAAAAATCGCTAAAGTAGACCTCAGCCATCCCACATGGCACGATCGGCAATCTAATGTGTCTAACTCCACTCAAAATGACGTCGTTTTGAGAAATTTTTAATCTTTTAATTTTCTTTTTTTCTCTTCTATTTTTTTTTTCTTTTGTCCTTCATATTCCCCTATTCTCGACCAGTAGGGTAGTTGGCGTTTCGGCCATGGGTCGCTAACCACACAAGAGGGCCTTCGTACCCTTGCCGGCCTTCACCCAAATCCAGGCAAGGGCATCCCCTAGATCAAGCATCGCGACCCTTACTTAGATTAGACCTGCTCACTTGGATCTGGGTGAGAGTCGTGAGCCTTTGCCTTGGCCAAGTTGAAAAGTTTAGTACAAAATTAGCAACTGTATAATAGGTTTATGACTTTTTGATCAATTTTTCCTCACCCAAATAAAAACCTGTTGGTTCATAATAAATTTAAGGCAATGGTAAGAATGTGGTGCTACCGACTCGAGCCGTGATGTCCTAGACTGTCATAAAAACTATGCGGCTTAATTATCCGATTTGATTAAAAATGCAAGCGGAAGACGAAATTGTAAATCAAAGATAATAGAAAAAATACATAATAGAAGGCTCTTATTTATCTTTTTTTTTTATGTGATTAGTATATTTACATGACAAAGAAAATGACAACTGGAAAAGAAAGGATCTAGTCTACTCCTTCTACCGGTTACAAAATGTCACATCCACGCCTGTCTTAAAGCTGCCATACAAAAGCTCTAGGAGACTACCCGCTAGCGGCAATGATGCAGCTCAAACAAAAAGGGACTGCTGTGTCAATATCTGGCTTGATCAACCACTGGCCACGAACCTCCTCACACTCTCGCAAGGGTAGGGAACGGTTCCAAATAGGCGACCACCTATGCAGAAGTAGTCCGTTACTAAATGAAATGGCATCCGTCCTACAGGGATAAAGCAATCGACCAAGACAATGGTCAAGTGGCGTTCCCACACCACTTCAGGTATGACGGGATCAAGACGCTCAATGAATGATCCATCGATATCTAGTACCGAACCATATGTGGACATAAGTCTAGTGGGTGGATGGAACGCCATGCTAACGATCTGAAAAACATGGAAAGTAATAAGAGTGAGATAAACTCAGCAAGTAAATCAAGCCATGACTATTCTATTTAAACAGTGATATCACGATTAAAGAGTCTACCACAATATCATCGATTTGTCATGATATGAATAATAATAATAATATGTATATGAGAATGCATATGATATACCCATGAATTCCCCGCGAATGCCACTCTCATTCATAACCATCGATTTTAAGAACCGATCTTCTACAGACCACATAGCAGCTAACGTCTTGCTCCTACTCCGAGGTTATGTGACTTACTAGCGCATCTATCACCGAGACCACATAGCATGGCCTCAAGGTATACCAGCCTTGAGCTTCTCGAATTCCCTCGCTGGCTCCCATGGGGCATCATCGGTACTCTAATTAATGGTCCTCACAGTAATTCTCACAATGTAATGTATATGGATGAAATGACGGAAATGCAACATGTCAACTTCAATACTCGACAATTATTATATCAATATCGTAAATAAGATACGATCGACAATAGTCGAAATAATTATTATTCAAAGTGTCCATGGCTGCACCACTAGCTGCACCCTTTCAATCCCTTCACCACCGAAATTTTTTGGTATTCACCACATCATTGAGTTCATCATAACTAACTCACAAGACATATTGAAAGTTGTAAAAGGCATGTAAGCAATAAAAACTAGCCATGCAAAGCAAATCACGTCTGTCATTCACGTACAGAACCACTACACGACCTCATCGTGCCGATTTAACTATGAAAAAGTATTTTCGCTTCCTCCAAATTAGCACCAGCCGAATCATCAACATGAATGGCTACTGTCAGAATTTTTGAACCGACGAAAAATCACATTTTTCCACCGTCTTTATAGCAAACCACCTCGTTGTCACAAAACTACTTCATTTCGAAACTTCCACCAACGTCCACGAGTTTCGCATGACTACCGGTCAACTTTACGTACAACGTACAATCCAAGCTTCACCTCTAATCATAACATAAAGGGATGAAATAAAGAGAAATGGCAAGCATACTCACCTTAGATACAATCGTAAAGCTTCGTCCTTCGTGTTTCTCGAGGTATGCCGAAACTCAAGCTTCAACGGAGAGGAAACGAGCAAGATCTCAAGAAGACAAACGATGAAGAAATGAGAGTAAAGAGAGCGTACGATGGAGAGAGGCAGTTCGGCCGGTGGACAAGAATAAATAAAGGAGAAAGAGAAAAAGAAGAAAGATAGAAAGAAGAAAGCCATAAAATCAAGACTCATCATCATTCTCAATCAATGCAACTCCAAATAATATCTAATACATCATATGGACTTCAAAGATTATCAATTGAGACAAGACAAAAGAAATGAAGGGGAAGAGGGAGAGAGGTCGGCGTGAGAGAGAGAAAGAGAGAAGAAAAGAGAAGAAAGACCTTAGCCCAAAAGTTATCATTGTTCACACATAATGGGATTCAAAACTTCTTCAATAAAGCAAGATAAGAATCGAAGAAAAAGAAAAGAGATGGGGTCCTGCCATGTGAAAGGGAGAGGAGAGAAAGAGACTTTCTTGGCTAAGTAAATCATCACAACTCAAATAATTGGACTTCAAATTATATCAAATAAAGATTATAAAGTGATGATGAGAGAGAGAGACAAAAAGAATTTTGGTTTTGTCTCCTTGAATTGGACTTGTGGAGGAGATGTCAACTAAGAAGCAACAATCAAAGATAAAGAAGAAGGTTGGCAGCGACAAGGACAAAGAGAGGAAGGGGGTCGGTAGATTCCAAAGGAAAATAAAGTTTTACTTATAAATGGCCTTTTTCCCAAAAATACTCCTAAAATTTCCAAATTTACGATATTTCCACCAAGTCATTTTTACTTGCTAACAAACACCATGATCCAAAAACGCAAGGCGCCACCATCACTAGGCCCTTTAGATTCCACACCACATCAACAGAAATTAAATAAAGCTCATGCACATCAAAATCACGATCATCACAAAACTGATAATTCACAAAAGAAAGGTAAATAAAATATGAATTAATCATCCAAAGAGTATTTCTCAATAGCCATTACGAAATAACATTTCCAAATGTTATTTTCTGCGTATTAAAATAGGTGAACCAGAATCTGGATGTCACAAAGAAAGACAAATAAAATTTACTAAAGGATAAGTATAATTGATAATTTGTAAACCATACAAAATAGTTAGTATTTTCATAAAAATGTCGGTAAGTTACCAACAAGTTATTAAGATATAATGTAACTGATAATTCTTTTTATCAACATTCTTTTGACACTTCTCAATTTTATCAAAATCATCCAGCTCGGAGAAAAATCATTTTTGGGAATGAAACTGTTGAATCGTCCCTCAAAGAGTTTTTGCTAAGTAATCTTGGGTTTTTGCTTTTCCAAACTATGCATTATGGTACGGACAATAACAAATGGAGGGATATGAGAAGCTCTTGCATTGATATATACTAATAAATCATGTCTATCACAAGTCGAGAATTCCAGCTGATCTTATAATTTGTCCAAGGGACAGGATCATGTACATTGATCAAGGAATTTGTTATTCACTAGTACCATGTCTCCACAATTGATGCATACATTATTGCACATGCATATAATTAAATGTATCTGCATCATGTCCACAAATTAACCATGTTTGTCACAAATTCTTGGATGTATTTATCGGAAGTACCTCCTTCATCTACTGCTTCTCTAGCCATCTCTTTCCACCTCAATGAGTTTTTCCTGATCTCTTCCCCCTTCTCTCCTTCCATGATATCGTTCACGCAACCTTCAATTTCTTCTCCAGTCACGATCCTGTGCTCATTAGCCCTAACCCTAAGGCCGACCTTCCACACCTCAACGATGAATGTGGCGTTCGTCGGTTGGTCTGTCCACTGAGGCATCACCAGCATGGGCACACCCAAGCTCAGCGCTTCAAGCGTCGAGTTCCAACCACAGTGTGTCATGAAGCAACCAACTGAGCCATGACTCAGCACTTGGAGTTGATTGCACCACTTCACCACCAAACCCTTGTCATCGATCCCCACATCTTGCAGGAAATTGCAAGGGACCTTCTTCTCTTCCGATTCTCTCACCACCCATAAAAAGTTGTTCTTCATTCTCTTTAGTCCGTTCGCTAATTCTTCCATTTGATTTTCTCCGAGTGAGGCCAAGCTTCCGAATGATACGTAAAGAACAGATTTGGGTGGCTTCGAGTCCAACCATTTGAGGCAAGCTTCTGCTTCGGGCTTGAAGAGGCTGAGTCCGTAATCTTTGTCATCTTCGAGTCTCTTGTCCAAGTAAACAGACGGGACCGTCGGTCCTATGGTCATAATCGACCATTGATTCTCCATCCACTTCACGATCTGCTTTCAATAAATAAAGGCATATGCAATTTATCACTCTAGATATTGCTCTTATGTAAATTGTTTCATTTTCATTCAACTAGCATCTCATGTATGCTAGATTTCTCTTTTCCCCTCTTTTAAAAGTATTTCTTGAAAAACTAAAATCCTCTTACAAAGTGATACTACAATACTCCTCGCATGTGTTGATATGATCCACTTATTTATATAATCACTCAAAATCGAACGTACAACTTAGCGAACCCACTTTCTGAATCAGACTAGATATCCCTAGCACTACTCTGTTCTTTAAAGGAGTTCGGGCCATGTGTGATTTGTCAATTATGTAATACTTACCTCCTCCTCGAGCTCAGCAAAAGAATTGAACAAGAGCCACTTGGCTCTCTGAAAATTGGAGAATTGGCCGAGAACGACCGAGAGCGCGGCGGGATATGAATTGACGTCAACAACAAACGAAGGGAAATCATCTGGCCCTAAAACTGACATCACCGGAGGATCAGAGACAACATGCCCTTGTCCGTGTGCAGCTTCCAATGGGAGCTTGACCGTTCCTTCGTGAATCATGTAATAAATACAACTAACGACGCATGACTGCGTGAAGAACGGAGCTCCATGCATTCCGTGTTGTACTGCTATGTCCAAAGCCCAAAACATGAAGGAATCGTAGACAAGTACTTTGGCGGGCTTCTCTTCGCGAGATTGATGTTTCTGGATGAAATCATTCAAGCTGTGCACAACCGAGACTCGATAGTGTTCAAGAGAGTCATCGAAGCTTAGTTTCTCCCTTTCGACGTCGTCAAATCCATCGGCAATGTACACTACATTGATCGAGCTTGAATTCACCAAATTGAGGGAATTCTTGGTGGAGATGGGGATTATGAATGTGATTTTGAGACCCTTTGAAGCTAAGCGTCTGGAAAATTGGAGCATCGGGTTAATGTGGCCTTGTATTGCATATGTTAAGACTAACACATGAATGTCATGTGGCCTGCACATTTTTTTTTCTGTGTATGTCTCCCAACCTTTCTCTCTTTTGAATCTATGTACTTAGGCAATTATGATCACTCTACAAAGCCCATATTTATACACATTAATAAGCAAAATGAAAAAGATAAAGAGACCTATAGATGCCCATAATCCATGGAATGGTAGTTGCTGGTACTCGCTCTCATTGGTGATGGGTATACATCGACACGTGACGGTTCAACTGTTTGTTGGATTTTGGCCTGTACACTAGCGTATTCCAATTTTCCTAAGGTACTGGATTTTAAATGCCGTATACTTCACTGATCACGTTGAAGATCAACCCCAAATATGAATCATGTCGCAAAAAATCTCCACCTTGATGAGCTTTCCCATCTAAAAGAAGTCCTATCCTAACATGTAAAGTATTTCGATCGCCTTTTTGTGCATAGAAATAATATCTTTACATTTTTCATCCAAATTTTCCAATACAAGTCATTTATGTCAACATGCTTCCGACGTCTTTGATAACAGTTTCATACGCTATGAAAATGAAACTGCTACAAGCTATTATTGCAGCTAAGCAGAGAGGCGTGTTACCTACAGGTCAAGCTCCAGATCAATTGCTTTGCTTAAAGTCGTAAAACGTGATTTCTTGTTGGCAAGACTAAGAATAGCATATGTTTTTTGCCGTATGTTAAAGGTCAATTTCGGGGAGAGAGACAAATGAAGAGGACACTTTACCAGTGCCATAGAGTGATATTCGATTGGCAATAAATATTTGGAGACTGGCAAAAACATAAAGTATATGACATCATGGCTTTCGGAAGCAGGTGAACTCCTTACTATATATACGATAGGAAGTAAAAGACATCGAATCAGTTCATCTTATTTTTATACATTCCCCTATGGAACAAAAGCTAAACACCAATATTGTCTAGGATAGTATAATCCACACAAGCAACTTTCTACAGGTGTCATCGTTGAATTGAGTCGTAAAAGTGGATGCATGACCGGCAAAAAATTCATAAATTATTGCACTTGTACTAATTCTGTTTGCTACTTACTTTGTTTCCAATGGTAAGTTTGGTAAATATGGGTTTGAAGTTATGTTGATTTCACTAGTTGCTCATGATTTATTATATATTAGAATATTGTGAAAACAAACATCGCACACAATATAAAGAGAACAAGTAAATAAATTTTTCGACATCAAATTTATATGATTCGGTTGGTGTGATCTATTTTGCGAGGATAGAAGCACAAAATTTCAGTATTAATCAAAAAAGACAATGGAGATTACAACCAAACTTGAGCCACTCAAATAGTCTTAATACTTTCCAGCTCCAAATTATACGCAATACTATCGCATAGTATTTAGCTTTCACAATTTATCATGAAACAATCTATCTTACAAAGAAAGAGACCTCTTCTCAGAAATATTTTTTCCTACTTCTGTTACAGAAAGACTCGCGGATCTTCACCAGGATGTCATTTACGCGAACAGGGCAGCACGAACTTGGACTCTTTTGTTCGCTGCCACACGCTGCACACACCATGGCACTCACATCAAACCCAAGGAAGAAACGCATATGGCCAAAGAAAAAGGAAATTCGTGTTTTACTTGTAAAAGTTCGTACTCCCGCCAAGCTGACTTCGGACACTGGGCTTGCTTTTGAACATCGCATGTTCACAAGGTCCATTTCTATTCAGGTCGTGCTTCATTTGTGAATTCGAATTCGAGACATATCTTGAAGAACTTCCACTCTAACTCAATGTTAGTAATGTTATAATTGTTTTGTCAGAACCTGAACTTTCCTATTACTCTCACACGACCCTTCATAGCTGAATCGTCACAGATATCTTTCGAGTTCAAGCTATACTTAAATTTCGCCATAACCATAGACCTTGATAGAATGCAAACTCCACATGCACTTTAGCAATTCCACGAGACTTCTCAGACACAACCTTCTCTATCTAAAGGAAAGCAAAACCTCCATTGCAATCATACTTGTCAGGGATCGAATTCGCACCTTATTAAACTAAACAGCTACAACAAAATTTTGCTCTACAATGTCTACCTCGAGCAGACACCATTTGTGTCAATTACCGAGTTAGAACCCACTCCCTTAGAAAGTACTTGTTCCAAGTCCACCTTAAGCTGAACACCATCCAGCAAACCCATATAAACACTACTACAATACTCTTCTCCAAAAGTATTGGAGATACTTCAAATGCAACTTTTCTGCTAATAACTGTTGAATTTAATTCCGAGCACCACAATCAATACCTACACTCATCTTGTGTATAGCCTAGAAAGATGCACTTTCTTACATTCCCATCGAACTTACCATTACTCACTCGAACATTATACAAACAACCAAGTATTTGCAGAGTAGAATAATTAGCAAAGCATTACTTACACGCTTGTCCAAGTAGCTTGTCATACTAAGCACTATACCAATTCTAGCGAGCATTTTGTAGGCCGTCTCTAGTAGCGTCCACTCATCAACTCTACAACCTGTGGTAGTACAATGGCACTAGTGTGGTGTCTCATTATAACCTCCTCCAAGCGATGTTCATTCAATAGATCCAAGCCAAACTCCATGCTACTATTGCTTTGCACATGTTCAATTATCTTACTAGTCACCATTTTGATCATCATTTGCATGATTCTAACAATAGCATCAAACTTGTCCCTCAACGGAAACACCTAGATCCTCCTCAAATAGTCGTCAATAGTTGTTAGCATAAATCTAGAACATTTCCAAAAACGAAATCGTAACAACCTATGACCTCCAAGTGAATCAATTTTGCAATCTCCATGGTTTCTTTATAGTCATAATAAAAGAATTTTTTACTATTTGTTCGAGTTAGAGCACCTACATGCATTTAGTTACTCAGGCTTCTCTTGCTAATGTCCACTAAATACATACACCATAGTACATGCACAATGAAATCTAGCACTATCTTTCTTAAAGCTCATAAGGCATGGTGTTTGATTCCTCTCATTATCACCAGAACACTACAAATCACCTTTGAAACTCAACCTTCTTAATTATATGGACAAAACGCTGGGGCACTCAAGAAAATTAGGTTATTTTTCAATTTTGGAATGTGCCTCGCACCAGTCATTGTTCTCATGATGCCATTATGCATTCTCATCTTAACATCTCCAGAACTCCCAACATCTCACTCAGTAATGCTCTACAACTGCATGTTACTATAATTCATACATTGATAAGTAGTAAACAAACTCCTGTTTGATGTAACATGAAATGAACAACCATAATCTATAACCTATCCATAGAACTACGAATCCTTAATGACAAACAAGACATAATCTTCGACCAAAAAAAAAAAAAAAAACAAGACATAAGCAACCTTATTCAAGTTACCATCAAGTGTTACAACAATATGATAAGTAAACCCAACTCTAATTCCCTTGCCACTCCTATTCTTCAGCTTAACCAATCCCTTTTGAGATGCCCTCTATTGTCACAATTCCAACAAACAACATCACCGATCTTCGACCGAGTACGTCTGTTTGGTTTTACATTAATACTACTAACATGCGTATAGTTTTTCCTCGACTTTGATCTACTAAACCAGCCAGCATAGGTTCATTGGATTTTCTTCTACAAATGTCCATACTCAGATTCAAAATCACAAACCTCATTAAACGTCAAATTTCTTGATCTAGAGGAATTATTATTAGCAACAGTAGTATTCGAATGAATTTTTCAGACTATTTTTAAAATCCGATAAACAAAATCAAAATACATACATCATCGTCAAAGTCAATCTCAACCAAACTCAATTAATTATGGTGCGTATAATAACTATTTTCTTTCTCTGTTTTTCTTATTTTTGGATACTTGGAACAGGTTTGGAATAGAAATCCATTTGGTAACGCAATTTCATTTTTAAATTTTTGGAACAAATTTTTAGTCCAAAAATAGATTTGAAACAGAAATGAGAAGTAAAATTTTCTAATTTTCTATTTTTAGAACAAAAAGAAAAATAAAAACTATTCTCATCACTCGCCCTTGCCTGTCGCCATAAGCCGACCGATGCCGCCCCCCTGGCCTCCCTTCAACCACCATTGTCGCCAGTCCAATGACCATCGCCACCCCTCGCCACCGGCTGCCTCCTACTACCGCCAGTCAATGAATGGGAAAAAGCATACGAGAAAGAAATTTTGTGTTGTTATTAAACGAATTTCTATTTTGGAAAGAGAAATTTTGTATCGTTATCAAACACGTATCTCTATTTAGAACCTCATCCAAGAATTGTAAATAGAAAAATCCTTTTATGGCCAGAAATCTATTTTTAGAATAGAATGATTATCATTCACACCCTTAATGACCACATTAAATTCATTGATATGCTCAACAATCACACACCTTTGTTCATCTTTAAGTGAAAGAGACATCGCATCAAGAAGACCTTAATTGTTGATAGCGGAGTTCTTCTAGTACATGTTCAACTAAGCATTCATCAGTCCCCGCAATGGTTTTCTCATTCCCCATATTAAATGCGACATTACAAGACCATGTTCTGCTGAATAATACCTAAGTGTATCTAACAAATCCTAATCAGCTTGTATCATAAACTTTGGCTTCTCCTAAGACAAAGGTAAATGTTATTTCTTTGGTACAAATAATACTAAATTTGCATCTTCCTAAAACCAAAATTAATCCCTTCAAATCTATCATGCCATCATTGCTTCGGGTTAACTGAGCCTAGTTTTAACATCAATTGTTGTGAAAACGAGCAATCAAACACAATAAGTAAGACAAGGAAATAAATCGAACAACATTTGGTTTGATGCGGATACCATACTCTATGGTGAAATCTATCGCGACCTTCCCAAAGTGAATAACTAAAGAAAAGCTAATGGATTACTAAGCAAACACTTAGCGTGAACTCTCCTAGGCTCATGTCAATCGCAACTTTAGGATTTTAATTAAATCATCTAAACATGCAAACCAATTTAATTTGGAGTCGCCACTAATTTATTACGGGTCTCTTAAAAACCCAAGTAAAATTTGGGAGAACATTTTACTTCCCAACATTTTACTTCTACAAATCAGAGATTTCATGAATATGGGAGCTTAGTTATCTAGAGAAATCTAACGCCCTTTTGGTACATTTTCTCTTTATTGTAAGAATATTTTGCAAGCAATCTTGGTCAATTTTAATCTTGAACCACTAACATGTAATAGGTGATAATCTCGGTGTGCAATCAATAAAGTAGCAATTAATAATCAAAAGAATAAATAAATTGTAGGAAAGAACCTTGATGCGTTAGGCAAAGCAAAAGTGAAGCTTTAATGTCATCCGATGCACCAAGTGTCTTGTAAAATGCTAATTATAGAACAAACAATGATGCGATGTATGCATGACCTAGGCTACTGCAATTTATTTTTTGGGGGTTTTTATTTTAATGGATGCAATCTTAGTCTAAGTTATATCTACAGGAATTCTAAAATAAACTAATGACATGTGAAATGAACTTAAATGCAATCTATATGGACCTAAATCTAATGACAAGCAAAAGAATAATGAACTAATTTAACATGGCATGCAACTTGACTTACATGAGCTTAAGTATGTAATCACTAATGGATATATGACATGGATATTGTGATGTGGATATTACGACATGGCTAGAATGATGTGAATATGATGACACAGATATAATGACATGGATATGATGATATGTGATAAATGACATGAAATTCATGAAATTAATTCTATATATGAGATATGCACGTTATATATTTGCGATTTTCTTTAAAGCTTACTTAGGAAACTACTAAAAGTATAAGCACCACCACCGACGTCCCAGGCCCGGCCTTGATGGACCTGAGCACGAAAGGGACCCGATCCTGGACATGGGGACCTAGTCATAGGCATTGGGGTCACTAGCCCAGACATCGATGACCCAAGAATGAGCATTAGGGTTCCCGTGCCTAAGCACAGAGTTTCTGGTCCAAACACCGATATCTAGTCATATTTTGAAAAATGATTTCCAATTTTTTGAAGAGGAAATCACTTTCCTGAATTTAAGCATAGGTTTTCTACTAACTAAAAAAATATTTTCCATTAATTCATTTTCCTAGGCAATCTAAACTCCGAAAAATGAGGAAAATGTTTTCCCGAAAAAATTTATGCAAAACAAACAGAGCCTTAGTTAAAGACTCGTGCCACATACAAACTTTAGGTCTTTTGCTTTAAAATTACTAGTAAATGTAATCACTCTAATTAATACCTAAATTAGTTCTTCTATTTGAATAATGTCAAAGCTATTTTTAACAGGTGACACTGCGCATATCTGGAGGTTGTCATTGTATGTGCACTTAAAATTCTCAATCTTTACAACTCCACGATATGATAGAGTTTTTGATAATTTTAGTTTTGTGAGATGAGAATGAGGAGGCCTCGTAACTTGCAAGTAGATACGTCCTAACTCGAAAGTCATGCAACAGCCTCTGATTCTTGGTCGTGGAAAAACAAAGCTGTTAATTTACTCTTAGACCCCAAGAATTGGCGTGGTGATTAAATCATGCACTGTGTCTGAATGAGACAGATTCAATATTTAAAATCACAGCTTAAAGAAGTTTTAAAAGTTATGTCAGCCGCTTTATTGGTGGTGCCACACTAGATAAGTTGAGTCGAATCTCCAGAGACTAATTATGTTGCAAACTTAAAATATTATTCTGAAAATAATATTATAATTCGATGGAGACACAACCATGTACATCAACTCAGAGAGCTTATTTTTCACAATCATTCCACGTGCACATGCATCATTTGCACAAATCAACAACGTTCGAGACGAATTCTTGAATTTTCTTATCCGAACTACCTCCTTCATCTACGGCCAATTTGGCCATTTCTTTCCACCTCAAGGAGTTTTCTCTGATCTCTTTCCCTCTCCCTCCCTCCATAATCTCGTTCACGCAACTCTGGATCTCTTCCCTAGTGACGACCCCTTTGTTGTCGGCCCTTACCCTGAGGCCGACCTTCCACACCTCCACAATGAAGGTGGCATTGGTTGGCTGGTCCGTCCACTGGGGCATCGCCACCATCGGGACCCCCAAGCTGAGCCCCTCAAGGGTAGAGTTCCACCCGCAGTGGGTCATGAAGCAACCGATCGAGCCGTGGCTCAGCACTTGGAGCTGATTGCACCACCTCACCACCAAACCTTTGTTGTCATCATCTAACCTTACCTCTTGCATGAAGTTGGATGGGAGCTTCTTCTCTTCAGACTCTCTCACCACCCATAAGAAGTTGCTCTTCATCGACCTGAGCCCACTCGCGAGCTCTTCCATCTGTTCCTCTCCCAGAGACGCCAAGCTTCCGAATGATACGTAGACGGTGGACCCGGGTGGCTTCGAGTCCAGCCACCGGAGGCAAGCTTCTGCTTCGGGCTTGAAGAGGCTAAGTCCGTAGTCTGTGTCGTCCTCGAGTCTCTTGTCCATGTACACTGAAGGTATCGTGGGTCCGACGGTCATCATTGACCATAGGCTCCCCAGCCGATTCACCAGCTGGGATTTAGTGAACAAATCAATTAAGTTAAGCGCACGTTATTAACTCTCTAGTACTTGCATCCTTCGTACCCAAAAAATAACTTTCATCCTCGCAATAAAATACATTTTGTTTTTGACGTTTATTTCCATGTATGCATAATATATTATTTACACGTCTACTTGAAAGTAACAAGCTAACACTATCATGTATATAGGTACGCGCCAATCTCATGTCATGAATTTAAAAGCAAAGGTAGTACCACAATCAAATTCGGATTAATATAGAAATTAGCTTTATTTCTAGAAATTAGCTTTATTTCAAGCGTGCAGTATCTCTTTTTTTCCAGTAACAGTTAACAATCAAATTCGGATTAATAAAGTTTCTTAATGTAATGTAGTACCACAAGTTTATAAGGTCGTAGATAATATGTGCCGAACTTGGTCATTGCTTTTTTTGAAGTTCAACTATTTTTCCCAAACCACCCGCCTGGGTGGCGCTGCTGGAGCGCGCACTCTTCTTCTCGCAAAAGGTTGAGTGTTCGAATCCCGGGCGCCGCAAGGTGACTTAACCGGTGGCACGTGTGTGGTTGCTAGCACGTGTCGCCCCCAGGGTTTACTCCCCGGCTGTCGGCCGTGCGGGGGTTCCCTGGGTTATAAAAAAAAAAAACTATTTTTCCCAAACCATGGATACTATAATTTTTTAAATGATTGTGACAATTAATGAGTAATTTCAGGAGACTTATTGAGCTTGCTTAAAAGGGTTATTCAATCTTTAATATATTAATTACACATAATACGAGAAAAAAATATATTAAACATTACAAATTCGTTTATTTAGTTACTTAATAAGTTTGTGGGACAAAAGTCTTCTCAAAAGGCAATTTAGCCATACATTATTCCCGGGCGATTGGAATCTACTTACCTCCTCCTCAAGCTCAGTGAAAGTGTTGAACAAGAGCCACTTAGCTTTCCGGAAATTGGAGAACAGCTCTAGAACGATCTTGAGTACGCCGGGATATTTATCAACTTCAACAACAAATGAAGGAAAATCCTTCAGTTCTAAAACCGACATCAACGGAGGATCAGATAGAACACAACCTTGTCCATCTGCTACTTCTAATGGGAACTTCAGTGTTCCTTGGTGAGCCAAGTAATAGATCCAAGTCACGACGCAGGACTGAGTGAAGAACGCAGCTCCATGCATGCCGTGTTCTATCGCCACATCAAGAGCCCAACGGTCAAAGGCATCGTAAATAAGAACTTTTGCCGGATTCTCCTGACAAGATTGGTGTTTCTGAATGAAATCTCTCAGGCTCTGAGAAACTGAAACTCGAAAGTGTTCAAGAGACTCGGCAATGCTCAGCTTGTCCACATCGACATGGTTGTACCCGTCGGAAATGTACTCAACCTGGATGGAGCTCGCGTGTACCAGATTGAGGGACTTCCTGGAGGAGATGGGGATTAGGAAGGTGACTTTGAGACCCTTTGAGGCCAAGCGTTTGGAGAATTGGAGCACTGGGTTTACGTGGCCTTGTACTGGGTGTGCCAAGACTAGAACTTGAATGTCGTTTGCCGGATACATATTTTAAGCTGTTTAATCCTCAGACGGCCTCTCTCTCCACTCGATGATACTGAACGATGAGGCGATCCTTGTTATATACGAACGATCAATTGCAGAAATAATCCTTGGAATGGTAGTTGCTTGCAGTGGCATTATTGATGATGGGTGGTCATTCACACGTGATATTTGAACTGTTTGTTGAAGTTAGGCTACATATATTCTTCATCTAGATAGAGTGACGTGCCTCCTGTAATTCGAGTGAACCCACCAACGTCCCCCATCAACGAATTGAATTTTTCTTCCATTTCTAGCCAGGGAATCCTTTCCCCAGACATTTAATTGGTCATTTATCGTTCTAACTATCGTCACTCACATGTAAATCTATCTTTTTCCAAAACAAGCTATTATTTCAGTTAAGCAGAGAGTCACAATACCTACTGGTCAAGCTTCAAATTGAATGCGTTGCTTGAAGTTGTTAAAATGATTTCTTGTGGGCATTACTAAGAATATTGGTTATGTTCTTGCCGTCCGATAAAGCTAGATTTCGGGGAGAAAAGACAAAACCTAATATGTAATACGGCAAGCAAAGTGGACACATTGCCAGTGCCCATGAAGTGATATATTTGATCAGCAATAAAGAGCTGGAGACTGGCAATAACATAATATAAATGACATCATGGCGTTCGGAAGCAAGTAAATTGCTTATTATATTCAAGAGGAAGTAAAAGACAAGGTTGTCAGCCCATCTTTATCCTTTGTGCATTTCAGTATGGAACAGAAGCAAAACACCAATACTGACTAGGATAGTTTAATGCACGCAAGCAACTTTCTGCATGTCTCATCGTTGATTGAATTTGCAAAAGACAATGAAGGGCTTCTTGATTTGTGATATATGGAGCATGTTGCTTAATATGGGTTTGCAGTTAGGTTGATTTTACTAATTGCTCATGATTGGTTATATACTTATATAGGGAGCATCAACCACAATAATAAACAAAAACGGAAAATAGATCGAACACCGAATTTAGACGGTTTAGTTGGTATAACCTATTTTACAGGAAGAGTAAAACATGATTTCACTATAAATTAAGCGATACAACAAAAATTACAATCATACTCAACTCTCTCCAACACTGTCAATATTTTTTGGCCCAAATTACACTCAATCTCACACTGTATTTAACCCTCACAATTTGCTATAAAGTAATTTGTCGATCTCATAAAAAAATACAAACTTTATCACAAGATTTTTATTTTCTTCTTCTGCTACAAAACATTCACAAACATTCGCCAGGATGTAATTTATGCAAATACGTGTGCCATCGGCGATTTGCCTCGCCGAAAATCTTATGTGGATAATATTTGGAAATTTATTTAATCTAATGTTTCTTTTTTATCATTTTTTATCCTTTTTTTATTTTTATTTGGCCAATCTAATTTGCAGGTGGACACGATAAAGAACTTCATCGTCCCCATGGTTGGGGGTAGTGTAGCATCTAGGGATTTTGGCTAGCCAAGCCCAAATCCGGCGAGGACTCCGTGTTGACACCTATTTTTAATTTGCCCAAAATCAATTACACAAAATTTAGGAGTTAGTTTTTATTAATTCCTAAAACAAAAATATTTCTATTTAAATGCATTGCATATAGAAATTAGGAGCATTTGTATTAATAGGGCCTATTAAAATATTAACTTTAAAAAAATATTTCAAAAATTATTAATTAATTAATTAGAAAATAAAAAGAAAAAAAAAAAATTTGATTCGGGCCAGATCGGGCCGGGCCGACCCGGCCTGCTTTCTCTTTCCCCTCCCGGATGGAGCTCTTCCCCCCCCCGCCCATCTCATCTTCCCTTTCCTTTTCATTTTTTTTTTTTCCTCGAGCGGCCCGGGCCCGGCTTCCTTCCTTTCTTTTTTTTCCCCCGCGGCCCGGTTCGCCTTCTATTCCTTCTTCCCGTGCGGGCCCGGCCTCGCCCAGCTTCCTTCTCTCCCCATTGCGTCGCTATCCCGGCTCTGTTCGCCCTGCGCGCGCCACGTCACGCCGCCCAGACGCGGCGCCCGCCCTCGTCATCGTCGCGGGGGGCCGGAGGGCCAAACAAACACGGCGGGGTGGCATTAATTGCCGATCCCGTCTTCCCCGACTTCGGCTCCTTATCCTCTCCTCCCTCTCCTTCCCTATTCCATTACCTTCGCCATGAGAGCGCCCCCCCCCTCTGCACCGGTGTGAGGCATAGGCGGTGCAGGGCTGGGCGGTGCGGAAGCGAGGAGTGCCACCGCCGCCGCCTATAAAAGGCTGTAGAGAGAGAATGAGCCCGGCGCAGCAAAAAACCGAGCAGAGAGATTGAGAGAAAAGAGAGAGAAATAGAGAGAGAGTGAAAGTAGACTGAGAGACGCCTGAGGAAGAGGAAGAACCAGCAGCATCGCCGTCGTCCTCGCAGCCGCCGGAGGCCAACCAAATAAGCTTTCATCGACGGTGAGTCCCCAAGAAGCACTTTTGTTCTCCCCCCTTTTTTGGGTGTGATTTGCCCTGACTCTCGCCGGGTCTTAGGATGCATTCTCGCCCGTGCCGCCATCCCTAGCCGTCTGTGTGTCGCTGCCGTAGGGGCAAGGCCCCGAGCCGACCGCTCGGCCCCAGGGAGGTCGGAATCTTTACCACGCTTCCACCGCTCACGTAAGTCCTTAATGAAGCGCGGGTATTTGTTTTGGTCGCCGGCCGGCAAACGGCGGTCGGACGACGACGCCGGAGGGTGGTGGAGGCTCTCAGACAGTCTTGGGGAGCCGATTTGGGGGCAAGACGCGGGTCCGGGTCGGCCGACGGACGGCCGATTTTGCCCCCACGTAAGATTCCCTTCCCCGCGGGTCCTAGATCCGGGTCGGATCCGACCGAATCAGCAGATCCAGGCCGGGTCAACGCCGGGTCGGATCCGTTGACTTCCTCCGTGACGGATCAGCGGATCCGACCGGGTCAACTCCGGAATCGGTTACGGCCAGGCCGGCCGACCGGTTCATTTTTTTATTTTATTTGTTTTAAAAATAAAAAAATCAATCAAAAAAAATTTTAAAATGGGTTTTCTTTTTTATTTTATTTTTATTTTTCTTTTATTTGTTTTAAAAAATATTAAAAATTTAAAAAAATCGAAAAATATTTTAAAAAAATGACTTTTATTTTCCTTTTTTATTTTATTTTTATTATTTTTTTTTATTTATTTATTTATTTTATTATTTTTAATTTTTTTTTTTCTTTCTTCTCTTCTTTCTTCCTTTTTTTCAGTATTTAGTTTTTTTTTTAAAAAAAAAAAAAATAAAAAAAAACTGGAAATTTAAAATTTCTTATAAATATTTATATTTCCTTTTTCTTTTTCTTATTTTTTTTAAAAAAAAAAAATCCAAATTTTTTTTTTTTTTACATGACTTATCCGATGTTTTCATCCTTTATAAATTATGCATGTTGTGGTTTTATTTAGATTAAATAAGTTTCGAAATCGCATACGATAGTAAGTCGCATGTTTTATTACTGTTGTGCTATTATGCATGTCTTTTTTAATACAAATTGCATGAACTGTTGTGTTTCGAATGTCATCTGACTTAGTTAAGATTAGAATCTTAGGCTGCATGAATTGTTGTGTTTTTGATTTGCTAATAAACCACGATTATGCACTCGCTTGATCACCTCACATGTTAGGAGAAAGGTCCTAAAATCAATCCAAATTGTCTGACAAATGTTTTCAAAAATGAACAGGGTAAAGTGGTACCGAAAGGGCATTAGTTATTCAACTAGTGTAACCAAGTCCCCGAACTCAGTTAATCTTTGGTTCGCAGGAATAGGGTGATTCTCCCGTCACCCTATTTGGGTTTCTAATCGACCTACCCCAAATTGATTAGTGGCGACTCCTGCATGTAAATCACCCACATGTTAAAAAACTTAAACCTTAAGTCACGATATGGTATGGGCTTGGGAGAGCCCGAGTTAAGTCCCGAACCTAGACTTAGCACGTACCAGGCGAGCCTCCCTACTTTTTGCATGTTGTCCAAAAAGGGCTCGGGAGTTTTGGTCGCGACAGACTGGCGACTCCGCTCGGGACTTGTGTCTTTAAAAGTGGACTTAAGCCAAAATTTTTACGCTGTTCAAAATAATTTTTGTTTGGCAGCAAGGACTCCAGGTATGACCTTAACAGTAAGGTGTTATTTGTTTTTGCAGGTTTAAATTGATTGTTTATAATTTTTTGTGCATGTTTTAATGATTTAGCACTACACTATTACACACACAACCATGCTGCCGGACCTGGGGCGCAGTAGGACATTCTAGGATGGTGCTAAGAAAGATACGACCTCGAACGCGAGTCCGCGATGTAGAGGTTGCCTTTCTTTTCCCCGAAATTTATTTCTAAAAATCATAAAGAAATATCTTTAGCCGCTATTCGCGTGACTATAAGATATTCCTTTCGATTTGGCCGAGGTTAAAAGGACTTGACACCAACGCGAGCTGCGGACGGTCGTGCACCCTTTTAATTTCACTTTGTTAAGCCGGTCTAGATAGAAATCGAACCTCACTCCTCATGTGTATGTCGTTGTGATTGGCATGGTTCAAGGAAAGGTATATATCCTATCCCTCTTATTTTATTATTATTATGCAGCCTGCTAATTCAGTTAATTTGTTATTCTTAGGCCACTCTGTTGATTACATTCTATACACGATGGGAAGAGCTGATGTCCAATTCGTCCCCACTCCTAAAAAAGAGCTTCTGGCATGGTGGGACCGACTCGATCAAAATGGCCAGCAGTATGTCAAATCAAGAATTGGTCGCCTACTCCCCTTGCTCAAAATTAATATCCATTCCGCATGATGCGGGCATTAGGATACTACGGTGCCCACCGACATCCACTTTCATATTCGTAAATTTGAAATGACCCCGACCTTGGAAGAGTATAGCGTTCTCATTGGAAAGCCTTTGGGATCTGACCTCATCAAACCACTTTTGGGTGTGCTCCCTCTGTCTGAACTATCCCAGTTTTTGCGAACCGATAGCAATACCGTAAAAAGAGTTGTCAAAGCTCATTGCAATGCCTGCCCCTGGTTTTTTCTAAATGAACGTTTTGAAAGTCAACCCATGATCCAAAAAGCTAAGATTTTTATCCTTGCTTTTGTCGGGTGTGTCCTTTTCCCCCATCGCAGAAATTCAATAAATCCCTCAATTGCGTATGTAGCCAAACAAATTTGCACTGGCTCGGGCTATGTTAATTCGGTTTTGGCAGAAACATTTTTATCTTTAAACCGTTTTAAACAAAATGATGATAAAATCATGCGGGCCGCCCCGGAAATTTTGCAAATTTGGTTTTTATCTCATTTGAGGGGATTTGGGCATCTCATGCAGCTTTTTGAAATAGATGATTTTACGCATCCGATTCAAAGGTTTGAAGTTTTAAAAAATAATTCCCCTCATAAAGATTATTCTACTTGGATAAACTTTTTGAAAAACCCCGATCCCGAGGCCTTCTTATGGCACGCTAAGTGGTTCCACGAGGGTCAGGCCCGTTTCGCCCACCAGTTTCATAACCCTATTCCATTGCTTGGTCTATCTGGCATTACTTCATATTACCCCTATCCGGTAGCTCGCCAAGACAGGCCCCCTTGAGAGACCCCGCCACCTCTCAGGATAGACATGTTTCGAGTTCAATTCACCCGCTCGAACTACAACTATGCCGAGGAAATTCATGTCGTTCAGAGAAAGTGGACTGAGTGTCAACCTGAGAACATTCTTGTAACAGAAAAGGCTCACCATGCCTCTTTATTCTACATCGTACATCACCAAATCCCAGCCGATCTCCAGCCAAAAGTCCCGGATGTGACCAACAAGCCCAGTCGTCAAACACAAATCGACCAGCTCGAAAGGACAATGGGGACAAAGGATACGCTTATTGCGGAGCTTGTCCGTGAAAACAAGCGGCTCCAAGAGACTGTAGCTTCCCCATCGTTTATAGAATGAACGTCCTGGAGGAGCGCCTTTTTTGTAAAAACCCCTGTATTTTATCTTCCTAGTAGTTATATTAGAGATTCTGGTTTTTGTCTGTAAAAATGTTTATGGGTTGTACTAATGTTAATATAGCTCGGACCGCTGTTTACCCTATATATATTTTTTTTTTGGCTGCAAAGGACACCACCGCTGCCTTTGGCCCGGTGGTATCCGGGAATGGGGAAAAAGGTCCGAGCGGATGCACCGGGGGTCGAACCCGGGACGCCGCTTGTAATATATATAAATAAAAATCTTTTATTCTTTCATTCTTTTTTCATTTATTTATTTATTTATTTATTTATTTGTAAATAAATAAATTATGCAATGATAATATCTCTAGGTTTTAGAATGATTCTTAATTGAACATTATATTCATTTATTTCAACGCGTTTTCCGGTGTAGTTATAAAAATAGCAAGAAAGCGTTCGTCTCAACACTATGGAGGAGGAAATGGCGGTTCTCAATGCAATTCAAAATCTCACAAAACAAGTGGAATCCATTCGGGGCAAGCTCACGCCCACGCTGCGGTGTTTGTTGAGGTGGTGTTGCCGCCACCATCTACTGGAAAAGATAAAACCTCTGCTAGTGATAGCAAAATGCCTCCGCTTGAAGACGATCCACTTCCCCTTGCTATCAGAAAGCCTGAATCTGAAGTTGCACGAAGAATGAGAACATGACAAACGCCTTGCAAAAGTCGAAGAGATCTTTGAAACAGACTCCAAGGTCCATAAAAATCTTTGTCCCACTTGACTGTCTATATATAAACGGGTCAAAGTACCGAGAACTTCAAGATGCCGGAATTCGAGAAGTATGATGGTACCTCATGCCCAGAGACATCATCTGCACATGTACCATGTGCGGATGACGCAAAGATGTTGATAATGAACCCCTCATGATTCGGACCTTTCAAGGCGAGTTTGGCAGGGGCCAGTACGACGTGGTACATGTCAAAGGATATTGATGCTTTCAAATCACGGGATGATCTTGCTGATGCATTCCTCAAACAAGTACCAATTTAATCTCGACGTCACACTTACTCGAGATGATCCGGAACGACCGAAAAGAAAAAGAGTGAATCCTTCAAAGAGTACGCCACGGATGGAGAAACTTGGCGCCGGGTTACTCCACAACTCACCGATCATGAGCAAGTAAAGTTGTTCATAAAGTCTCTTCCATATAAGCACATGACACCGCTTTGGTTGGTGCCACCTTTGAATCTCTTAATCATCCGGGTCCCCTGTGGGAGAGCGAATTGAAATGGGATTGCGTGATGGGTGGTTTTCTGGACCCCCCGTCCCACGAGCAAAAGGCCGAGTAGGCGAAAAAGAAAAAGAGCCTCTCACGGAAGGGAATGTTTCGTATACCCAAACTGTTCATCCTCCCCGAACAGTTCAAGTGAATACTGAGCAGCAACCGACCTCGAGTCGTCAACCTCCAAGGCAGTATAAGAAAAGGCAATTCACTCCGTTGCCTGGATCCCCTTCTCAAGTCCTAGCCATACTCCGAAAGAAAAACCTGCTTTCTACTGAACCAAAACGGCCCAACTCAGAAAGTTTTGCGAATTATGATCCGTCCAAAAAATGTGACTATCATATGGGCGAGATAGGACACTCGACGGATGATTGTTATACCCTCAAACATCGAATCCAAAACTTGCTCGATACCAAAGCTTTTTCCTTCCAGACATCTAAACCGAATGTCCAAAGCAACCCGCTGCCCGAACATGAAAACAAAATCAATGTCATATCCACCTTTGATGCTGTCCGAATTAAAAGTGAGAGGGTACACGTCGTTGATGTTTACAATGCTTTAGTGAGAGCGGGGTATTATCCTACTGGCGAAGTGTTACCCTTGTCCCTAATGAAAGAAAGGGTTGCCAGCATGGCGAAAGCAGGTTTGATTGTGTATGTTGACTGTACCGGCATAGTGGCTACCATCTCTGAGGTCATCATTGACTGGGATAAGGAACTTTCAGAACTGAATACTGAAACAAGCGAATCCACCCCACGCTTGTAAACG
Organism: Syzygium grande; assembly: GCA_024733475.1. Lineage (NCBI taxonomy): Eukaryota > Viridiplantae > Streptophyta > Magnoliopsida > Myrtales > Myrtaceae > Syzygium > Syzygium grande. The sequence goes on along the minus strand of JAMXDD010000005.1, from coordinate 42,344,210 downwards.
AACATTTATCCGACAGCCCAGACGTGGAGGAGGAGCTAACGATTGAGGTACCTCTACCAGCAGAGCAAATAGTGATCGAAATACCTCAGCCCTACAGGTATGAAAATGAGCGGTGCGATCCGTGGTCCTATATGGGCTGGATGTGGATCTAATCACCGGTCGGGACGAGCGTCGCTCAAGTAGATGCTCGACCTCCGACTTTGTCTCGATGGGAAGCCAAAATTCCTGGCCATTATCAAGGCGATTGAATATAACGTCGTGGATCAACTCGTAAATTGCTGCTTTGATTTCCTGTTAGAATCGCTCTAAGCGTCATGAAACATCGAAAGCTCGATGAAAGTACTCGATGAAGTAAATGTTGGGAGATAATTGAGCATGACAAGCTCGAAGCATTTGTGGGGTCTATCCTTTTGAAGGATCAGATAACGTTCTCAGAAGACGAATTTCCAGCGGAAGGAAGGGGACATACCAAGGGTCTCTACATTTCCGTCAAATGTAAAAACGCCCACGTAGCTCGGGTTCTGATAGATAATGGGTCCGTACTGAACATCTGCCCGCTGGCAACCTTGCACCGTCTTAATGTGGACACATCTAAGCACCGTGCCTCCAAAACATCCGTCCGAGCTTTCGACGGAATGAAAAAAGATACTGTGGGTGAAATCGACCTGGATGTCCAAATTGGCCCAATAGTATTCAGCATCCTGTTTCAAGTAATGGACATCCCTACTGCCTTTAGTTTCCTGTTGGGCCGTCCCTGGATTCACTCTGCTGGAGCTATACCTTCGAGCCTTCACCAAAGCGTAAAGTTTGTAGCCCAAGGGAAGTTAATCACGGTCCTTGGAGAGGAAGACCATCGAGTCTACCAGGAAACCGCCATCCCGTACGTCGAACCAAGCGGCAAAGTGGAATCTAGCTATCAATCCATCGAGCTCGTTTCAACTGTTCATGGATATCGAGGAACTGCTCCTCTTGTCCCCAATATGTCAAAAGCTTCAGTTATGGTAGGAAAAGTCATGGTTGGAAATGGTTTCACCCAGGTCAGGGACTCGGCAGAGAAGGCCAAGGTATTCGAGAACCTATCCAAGCTACCAAGAATCATCGCATCGCTGGTCCTGGGGGTATCATGGAGGAAATCCATGCAACAAAGTTAAGGGGCATATGACTGGTCAAGTCGGTTTGTTACTCCCCCATATCCGGGAAACTTTTCCGACACCGCTAAGTTGTTACAGGATGAAAAATTTTATCTTAATCCCTCAGAACGATCCAATGAGGGATCCAAGCGTCAAGCTGAATGTTCAAGCCAACAGAGTTCCTCGATGCTTCCCTTAAATGTTGCTATTAATCAACATCGGAACCCAGACAAGCTACTAATTGAAGGGGATTGTGGACGAGAAGAAGCGCTGGATAACGTGGTCACTCTATTTGACAACATCTTTATAGGGGCCATACACGAGGACTCAACCCCAGAAACGAGTACAAACCAGCCTGATTTGCTCACGCGTTTGCAGTTCCTGTTAGACGAGCTACTAGAAGTGCTGGCGTCCCTAATAGATACCATTCACCAAATCTCGGACGTGTCACTGCCGGTTCCCAATCAGGAGCAGGTGACCTAGATAAATCGTCCCAGAGAAAATCCGCCCTCGGAAGCCTTTCACAGCGCGAACTTGGCAAGACATCCAACTCCTACAGTGGCAGGGCAATGTACGACGATACTCGCCGGTTCCCAAATCCATGGATGTCATATTCCCTATCCTTCTCCAAAAAGGACTGATCACGAGGAGGCCAAAGCACCCTACTCCTAAGTACTTCATTAACTACGATCCCTCCAGATCTTGTGACTTTCACTCAGGAGAAATCGGGCACTCGCTGGATGATTGTGATGCATTGAAGAATAGGATTCAAGACCTGCTAGATGCCAGGGCATTTACTTTTCGTGCTCGTGGCTGTGTCATGGTGAGGATGACCTCTTGGTGGTGCCTAGCCTTCGCGCCGCTGCCCCCGAGCTTTCCGATAAAGCACGCAAAGGAAAGGCTATCATGGATACCCTAGGCCAACCCAGTGGTAAATTCGACTATTACGTTGACTACCAGATGCCATCAAGTTTTTATGAAGACCAGCGGGATAGCATTCCTAGCGGATGGGACGACTTGGAAAAGCTGACACCCATGAAGAGAAGAGCCGATGAGCTGGATTCCTGGAACAATGAGTTTGAAGATTTCTTCGTCGGCGCAATAGACGAAGGACCGGTGGAGGGAATGGGCCCAAGCCCGCCTGAGTAGAATTCCTCTTCTCCTTCCTACATGAATCCCTGGAAAAGGGACTATCTTTGTGTTTTGTTTTTTAATGTTGTTTCTGTTGGAAGAAGTGTTTTTTCGAACTTTTCCTCTTTAGAGGTTGTAAATTCGTGTATTGTAAATAAATAATGTTTTGAGGGCATGAGGTAGTACACCAAACCGGCCCGTTGATGATATCCAGCCACAAAAAGGGAGGTATTCTGAGGCCCGGACTATCTCATGCTTCCTCGTTTCTAAAAATTTTCGAAAATTAAAGATATCTCATGATTCTTTAAAAAATGCTTTAAGAGAAAAAGGACAATGAAAAATTTATATTCCCTTTTGTTTGAGTGATCGATTTACTTTGTGTTTCAGGCATGATCTTGCGGCTTGCGAGGGAATTAGTACGGTCCAGCCTGATGAAGTAAATACTGATAGCAGTGATTCTGACGATTCAAGCGATGATCCTGCTGAAATCCAAAGAAACTGGGAGCAATATGAACAAATCAAGCCCCTTACAACCGAAGATACCATTACCATCAATTTGGGCGATACTCAGGATTCAAAAGAAGTGAAGATCGGGGCCAATCTTCCTGAAGAAAAAGCCATGCAGCTGATAACTCTCCTCAAGGAGTACCAGGACGTCTTCGCATGGTCTTATTCTGATATGCCAGGACTAGACCCTCGGATTGTCGAGCACAACTTGCCTACCAATCCCGACGTGCCTCCCAAAAAGCAAAGGTTACGAAGGACCAAACCTGAGCTGTCGAAAAAGATCGAAGAAGAAGTGATGAAGTTATTGAAAGTTGGGTTCATCGAGGTTTCACAATACCCTGATTGGGTAGCGAACATCGTACCAGTAAAGAAGAAGGACGGTCGAATTCGAGTTTGTGTGGATTACCGCGACTTGAACAAGGCTAGTCCAAAGGATGATTTTCCGCTTCCTCACATAGATGTCCTTGTGGATAGCACTGCTGGATTCGAGTTATTTTCTTTTATGGATGGATTCTCTGGATACAACCAAATAAGGATGAATAATCAGGACAAGGAGAAGACAGCGTTCATCACTCCTTGGGGGACCTTTCATTACAGGGTTATGCCTTTTGGTTTGAAAAATGCTGGGGCAACATACCAACGTGCTATGGTCACTCTTTTTCATGACCTAATGCATAAAGAAATCGAGGTCTATGTCGATGACATGATCGCCAAGACCAGACATGGGGAAAACCACATTGAAGCCTTGAAGAAACTATTTAGCCGGTTGCGTGAGTTCAAATTACGCCTGAACCCTGCAAAGTGCATTTTTGGGGCGACCTCTGGTAAGTTACTTGGATTCATCGTGAGTAGCAGAGGGATTGAGGTTGACCCTTCGAAAGTCAAAGCAATATGTGAATTGCAACCCCGTCCACGGTAAAAGAGGTCAGAAGCCTTTTAGGAAGGTTGAACTACATTGCTCGGTTCATCTCCCAACTCTCTGAGACTGCACGACCTTTCTTCAAACTCCTCGGGAAAGGCGCCCAAATCAACTGGGATGAAGACTGTCGAGAAGCATTCGAAAAAATGAAGCAATATTTGATGAGTCCCCGGTACTAGTTCCACCGGTTGCGGGGCATCCTCTAACTCTCTATTTAACGATTCATAGTGAATCGTTGGGAGCCTTATTATTTGAGCCACCCCGATGATGGAAAAGAACGAGCCATCTATTATCCGAGTAATAAGTTCACCACTTTGAAACAGAATTATTCGAATCGAAAAAACATGTGTTGCGTTAGTATGGGTGTTACATAGGCTCCGACAGTATACTTTGCACCATCAGACGCTCCTCGTGACTGAAAATGACCCTATCCGATATTTGCTTAATAGACCAGCGTTAGTGGGAAAATTAGCTAAATGGCAAATTCTAATTTATTAGTTTGACATTCAAATGTCATCCGTAAATCAGTAAAAGGTCGAACAATCGCCGATATCTTTGGTGATCGCTTACCGGAGAAACACATGAGGGTGATCTTCCAGATGATCGCATTTTGTCAATGGAAGAACACACGTGGACCATGTTTTTCGATGGAGCAGTAAATCTGTCTGGTTCTGGCACTGGGGCAGTCTTGATATCCCAGATGGACAGCATTATCCTGTGGCTGCAAAATTGGTGTTCCCCTGCACCAATAATATAGCCGAGTATGAAGCATGTATTCTCGGTTTACAAGCAGCAATTGATATGAAGATAGCCAAATTGAAAGTATTCGGCGATTCTGCTTTAATCATACTCCAGACCGTCGGAGAATGGAAGACTAGGGATACTAAATTAATACCCTATCATGACTATCTGGAAGACTTGGTTTCAGAGTTCGACGAGATCTCGTTTGATTACTTGTCTAGATCTCATAATCAATTCGCTGATGCGTTGGCTACGCTATCATCCATGCTACAGGTTACCGATGGTTTGGAAATAGAACCTCTTAAGATTGAAATTCTGACCAGGCCGGCGCATTGCATGACTGTGACTGATGAACCTGATAGTAAACCATGGTATTACGATATCATGAATTACATCAAAGAGCAGCAATTCCCTGAAGGGATTACTTCTGCAGACAGAAAATATATAATGAAAATGGCAATGAAGTTCTTCGTCGACGGGGAGAAGCTGTACAAGAGATCCTATGACTCTGTTTTGCTAAGATGCGTGGATGCGACTGAAGCAACGCGAATCATGCAGGAGTTGCATGAAGGAGTATGTGGTCCACACATGAATGGACACATGTTGGCTAGAAAAATAACAAGATTAGGTTATTACTGGCTTTCCTTGGAAAGTGATTGCATCCGACATGTTCGAAATTGTTATATTTTGTCGGATCCATGGAAACAAGATAAACGCTCCACCTACTGAGTTACATCAGTTGTCAGAACCGTGGCCGTTTTCAATGTGGGGCATTGATGTGATTGGCCCAATTAATCCAAAGGCATCGAATGGGCATCGTTTTATCTTGGTTGCGATTGATTATTTTTCTAAATGGATCGAAGCCGCGTCATATGCCAATGTCACTGCTCGGAATGTGATGAAATTCATCAAGCGAGATGTAATTGCCCGTTATGGCGTCCCTGAAGCCATCGTTACAGATAACGGGACAAATCTGAATAACAAGTTTGTTGATGATTTACTCAACGAATTCAAAGTTCGTCATTTGAATTCATCTCCCTATCGTCCCCAAATGAATGGAGCTGTTGAGGCTGCCAACAAAAACATTAAGAAGATCTTAGCCAAGACTGCTGAAAACTACCGAGATTGGCATGAAAGATTGCCTTTTGCATTGATGGCATACCGAACGTCAATTCGGACATCCATTGGGGCAACCCCTTTTTCTTTGGTGTATGGCATGGAGGCAGTCTTGCCAGTTGAAGTAGAAATTCCCTCACTACGGGTATTGTCCCAAGTGAAACTGTCTGATGCAGAATGGAAGCAGCAGAGATTGGAGCAACTGAATATGATTGATGAAAAGCGATTGAAGGCCCTTTGTCATGGACAATGCTATCAACGAAGGGTAGCCCAGATCCTTCAATCGGAAGGTACGCCCCATATACTTTGAAGCAGGCGATCTTGTCCTAAGAAAGGTGCTATCACTACCCCCGAACTTAGAGGTAAGTTTGCTCCAAACTACAAAGGCCCTTATGTCGTGAAAAAGATACTCCTTGGAGGAGCTCTGATTCTGACTGAGATGGATGGACGCCAATTCTCCAGCCCGGTCAACTCTGATGCCGTGAAGAAGTACTATCCTTAAAATGATTTCTCCCCTTCATGTTGATAGCAAGGGAATTGGCAGAAAAGTTATTGATAGAGACACTCCTAATGGCGATTCTATTCGGGGAGAAGCTCATGCATGACAAAATGGTGCCAATGCCGATCTTAACAACCATGGAGCCTCGAAGGTATTCAAAGGCTTTGAAAGTAGAAGCTAGTTTTGTTGCGAAACCCTCCACATCTGTCGAAGACCTTTAAAGTAGAGATTAGCTTTCTTTGCGAAGATCCCCATGCAAGCAATTGCACATGCCCTGTGCATGCCAGGAAGCAGAGGATTTTCGAAAAAGTGCTTCAAAGATACCGAATCAGCGTTGACACAAAGATGCCCGACAATAGGACTTTCCAACCGGAGGTACCCCTAATTATAGAGGATCTCATTCGAGCTTCGAGACCAAGAACATGGAGAAGCAGACTGAGGCAGAGAAAGGCTGAACAAAGAGGAGAAAAGACTCTACTAGCTTTGAAGGCAAAATGGAAGAAGGGTAATTTGTATCGTTCTCAATGTATCCTTCAGTCCCCTCATTTCTAACATAAGTTCTCGTCCTTGTCAGAAAGGAATTGTCAACATCCAAGAAAACTCAAGGAGTTGTCAGTTGTATCTCAGTGAATGGAATCACGAAGGGTAATGTTGTATCGTTTCCAATTCCTTCCCTTTAAAAAGCCCATTCATTAACGCGATCTTTCTTATTACCTTGCAGGTATGCTCCGTTGTCCCAGCATAGGTAAGTATCCCTTTCCTAAAAAAACTTTTCTCATAAGAGTAGAAAGAAACAAGAAGGAAGAAATAATTAAAGAAAATGGATACTATTTTCTTCCTCAAGTGCATTACATGAAAGGAACTCTTGCATGGTAATTTTGCCCGTTCAATTCACCAATTCCCTGTGAAAATCTTGACAATTCGACAAATGGTGTTGAATCGCTCCGATGTATTGAGCGAGGTGTGTCGGGGTGATGAGAGGCAACCCTTGGTCTATACACATTCTCACATACCAAACTCTTGCAAGATGAGTGAAAGAGTCTCATTTCTACAAGGTAAAGGGATTTCTCGCATAAGGTACGATAACCAAAGTGACGGGAGGCGGTTCATTTCTTTGCCCCATACACTACCATTGATCCTTTGCACGACCATTTTTGAGCCCTTTTTCGGAGGTTCCTTTCAAATTACCCCTGTTAAGAACCACCCCACATTGGGGCAGCTTGAGGTGCATTAGCCTCACGGGATAGATTCAAACTCGGAGGAAACAAGAAAAATATCCCTTCTTTTTGAGTCAACGCCCCTGTGGCTTTGACCTTCTTTGTTTTTCATGGAAGGTGTGGCCCTCGGCGAAATTCTCCAAAACAAGCATGACATCGACAGCCCAGACGGCCCGAGGCTAAGAGGGCTTTGTCAAAGAGAGAAGCAACAAACTAATACCTGTCCGAGAATGCCAATGATCTTATTGATAATGATGATGTTTTCCTTTGAGCAAGACAAGAAGGATGGAGAGTTTGTAATATCTAAAACTTTCTATGATCATCCGCTGCAACAGCTCGCACAAGGCGAAAAGATGTATAGAAATTTTCTTGCTTTCACTTGCTTTAACCTTTGAGTGTTTTTATTGCAGATGAACTCTCGCGATAATTTAAGTGCCCCAGGATGATGAAGAGCAATTTTTCTCCATCCCATACACCCATATCCTTTGCTAGCCCAATTGAGCCATCAATTTCATTTCATACGAACCCAGTTGGTGATCATCCTCCACACCGGGGCAAGGCAAAAGTCACCACAGTTTGAGCATCACGGTCTCAAGTACCAAATGAAGATGAAGACTCCAAGAGCCTAAAAACATGGTTCTATTCAATCTTGTTTAGGCTAGTCCTGACAACGCCAAGAGAATAAAAAAATGCTGAAAAATTGGGGCATGAAAAAGCAGTGTGCCTGGTAAAAGCAAGGCCAATGCCCATGAAAAAAAAAAGAAGAAGAAGAAAAGGAGAAGAAGAAAAACGATAAAAAAGATGAGAAGAAAAGAGTTCTTATTTTCTGGATAATGTGCTCCCAAATACCTCAAAGTTGTTAAGTGATGGATAATGGACAACCCCAAAAGGTCTGGACCTGAGTTCTCTTTTGACACAAATTCCTACTTTAGGAACTCTGTCTTGGCAAAGATCTGTTACATGACAGATAAAATGGTGTCCCGAAAAATGCTTGACACAGAAGCTTCCTAAGGAAAAGTTGTTAAAGATGCTGAAACACAAGGTTATCCGGGGAATCTTCCAGAAGGATCCTGATGGTGGAGAAGAAGACTGGTGACAATGCCAAGAGGATCACCAATTCTCACCTTTACACACATTTTTTAGCCCAACGATCATTTCGTTCCTCAACCTATAAACCGAGCCCACCTTACATCCCTAATGAAGTCTCTTTTGACTGGAGCATTTGAATTAACGCGAGATTTCAAATGTTTATGAACAACGTTCGAGGAAGTGCGAGCAAGACTATTTTTATCTTGTTTTGCAGGGTTCTTGACTTGTAAACCCGGAGATAATTGCAGAATATTTTCTTTCATGGCCTTGACTTGAACAGTCACCTTTGTTAAACCATTGACCAAGCCTACATTAGACCCTAAAGAAGACCTCTCAGATTGGCAGTGTCGTACCGCTTGCGAAAAAACTCAGACCCTTGTTGATGTGATGGTGGTCAGATTAAGTGTTTTTGATGTTCTTGCATCAATGGACGGGACAAACAGCCCTTTTCAATAAGAGTGAGTGGAAAGTCATCTCTGACTGAAAACCCCTCGTTCGCCATCTCGAGCAAGTCCACCTTGCGAAAAAAAAAAATTGTCTTAATCGACCCTCGGTGGATTTTTGATGATGCAAGCATGGTAAAATCATCATCGTGAACCTTCAAATGCACACTGGAATAGCCCAGCTTGTCTATCCACGATGAATGCATACATGTTTGTGCTAATCATTTTTGACAGCTCAGAATTTTAATCCCAAAGTGATAGAGTACAAAAAATTCGGCAACCTTTGGAAAAGCCCTCATTATCATCCCAAGAGAGTTGCTCAAAAAGGTTGGTTATTCAAGTAGATAATACATCAAACCTCCGGAACGCGTGCCCAAGTAAGTATATTCTACTCTTACTTGATCTCAAAATCATCGATTTCTTTTCAAACTACCCGGAAGGTAAACCGGTATTGCTTTGAAAATGAAATGCATCTTAACTAACTGGTCAAGATATTTCAGTATAATATTCAAGAATAGCCTCGATTGTCTATTCCTCCGGTCAATGCATATCGTTTGCACAAAAAAAAATTTATCTCGACAGAGACATGCCCTTAAGAGGCAGGAACGCACCCAGGTAAGTATATTCTGCCTGCGCCAGGTTCCAAAAATCCGTGTACCCATGATTGTTATGGTACCCCTCCTGAGCATGGGACTGACCCCCTCTGTTCACATCAAGTCTTTTCAGGTACCCCTTATGAAATGCAGGTACTCTGATAAAGCAAAATCCAGACAGTCAAGGCGACCGAAGAAAGGTTCGGGTCCTAGACAAGCGAAATCCAGCAGGCGGCCGAAGAAAGGTTCGGGTCCTGTGTAAGCGATTTCCCACAGTCAAGGCGACTGAAGAAAGGTTCGGGTCCTAGACAAGCGAAATCCAGCAGGCGGCCGAAGAAAGGTTCGGGTCCTGTGTAAGCGATTTCCCCAGTCAAGGCGACCGAAGAAAGGTTCGGGTCCTAGACAAACGAAATCCAGTCAAGGCGACCGAAGAAAGGTTCGGGTCCTATGCAAGCGATTTCTCCCCAGTCAAGGCGACCGAAGAAAGGTTCGGGTCCTAGACAAACCATTTTCCCCGTCAAGGCGACCGAAGAAAGGTTCGGGTCCTCGACACACAATATCAATTATCTGGAATTGCTCTACCCTTCGGCAAGGTAAGTAATACCAGGTATGTTTTTATTTGCTTTAGCATGCATCATCTTATCGCATCATAAAAATGAGACTCACGGTCTCACCAAAAATAATATTCATCAAGCATGCACGGGCCAAATCTAGGTGTCATTTTATCTTTGAAGCGTAACCTCTACGAGTTCAATCTCTGCGAGAGCTTAATCTCTACTGAACTCACATTCAAAGAGGGGCAATTTGTTGACACCTATTTTTAATTTGCCCAAAATCAATTACACAAAATTTAGGAGTTAGTTTTTTATTAATTCCTAAAACAAAAAAATATTTCTATTTAAATGCATTGCATGTAGAAATTAGGAGCATTTGTATTAATAGGGCCTATTAAAATATTAACTTTAAAAAAATTTCAAAAATTATTGATTAATTAATTAGAAAATAAAAAGAAAAAGAAAAAAATTTGATTCGGGCCAGGTCGGGGCCGGGCCAACCCGGCCCGTTTCTCTTTCCCCTCCCCGCGCGGATCAGCTCTTCCCCCCGCGCGGCCCATCTCATCTTCCCTTTCCTTTTCATTTTTTTTTCCTTGCGGGCCCGGGCCCAGCTTCCTTGCTTTCTTTCTTTTTCCCCCCCGCGCCGGCCCAGTTCACCTTCTATTCCTTCTTCCCGCGGGCCCGGCCTCGGCCCGCCCTTCCTTCTCTCCCTTTGCGTCGCTGTCCCCGGCTCTGTTCGCCCCTGTGCGCGTCGTCACGCCGACGGCCGGGCGGCGCCGCCCCCTCATCATCGTCGTTAGCGGCTGGAGGAGGGCCGACTGAGCCTGACTGACGGGGCCCGGCATTTAATTGCGGTCAAGTCTTCCGTTCCGGCTCATATCCTCTCCTCCCTCTCGGCTTCTATTCCCTATTACCTTCATGTGAGCGCTTCCCTCTGCCGGCCTGTGGCGCGAATTCCTTGAGGCATAGGCCGGTGGAGGCCTTTCGCTATCCGGACACGCGAGGAAGCTAGTGTCGTCGCCGCCTATAAAAAGGCCAAAGAGAGAGAGAATGAGCTCCTGGGGTGCCAAGAAAATGAAAGGTAGAGAGATCAGAAAAGAGAGAAATAGAGAGAGAGAGAGAGAGAGCGAGTAGACTGAGAGACGCCGGAGGAAGAGGAAGAACCAGCAAAGACGCTGCCGCCCCGCAGCAGCGGGAGGCCAACTAGCCGTGTCATCGACGGTGAGCCCCCCCGGCCAAGAAGCACTCGTTTCTCCCCTATTTTTGGTGTGATTCGCCGACTGCTAGGCCGTCTTAGGGCGCGATTCCCTGCCTATGCCGCCCCTAGTCTCCTGTGGTGTCAGGCCGTAGGGCAAGGGGTAAGGCCCCCGTGAGCCGACCGTCGCTCGCCGAGGAGGTCGGAATCTGCAGTTTTTCACCGCGCTTCCCCACCGCTCGGGATGTAAGTCCTCACGAAGCCGGGTATTTGTTTTGGTCGCCGGCAAACGGCGGTCGGACGACGACGCAGGAGGGTGGAGAGGCTCGGTGACAAGTCTTGGGGGAGCCAATTTGGGGGGCGACACGGGGTTTGGGTCGGCCGTGGACGGCCGATTTTGGCCCCGACGGCATTCCCTTCCCCGCGGGTCCGTAGATCCGGGTCGGATCCGACCCGAATCAACAGATCCGACCGGGTCAACGCCCGGGTCGGATCCGTTGACTCGAGTCGGCTCCGACCGACCCGGATCAACAGATCCGACCCGGGTCAACTCCCGGGTCGGATCCGTTGACCCGGGTCTGATTCTCGCCGACCCGGATTCGATTTTATCCGACCGGTTTGTTTTTTATTTTATTTTTATTTTTTTTATTTGTTTTAAAAATATTAAAAATTAAAAAAAATCGAAAAATATTTTTAAAAAATGACTTTTATTTTCCTTTTTTATTTTATTTTTATTATTTATTTTTTATTTATTTATTTATTTATTTATTTTTTTTTTTTTATTTTTTTTTTTTTTTTTTTTTTCTTTTTTTTTTTCGTATTTAGTTTTTTTTTAAAAAATAAAAATAAAAAATAAAAAAACTGGAAATTTAAAATTTCTTATAAATATTTATATTTCCTTTTTCTTTTCTTATCTTTTTTTTTTCTTCGAATTTTTTTTTACATGACTTATCTGAATGTTTTCATCCTTTATAAATTATGCATGTTGTGGTTTTATTTAGATTAAATAAGCCTGAAATCGCACGATGGTAAGCCGCATGTTTTATTACTGTTGTGCTATTATGCATGTCTTTTTTTAATACAAATTGCATGAACTGTTGTGTTTCTGAATGTCATCTGACTTAGTTAAGGTTAGAATCTTAGGCTGCATGAATTGTTGTGTTTTTTGACTGCTAATCGCTTCTGATTATGCACTCGCTTGATCACCTCACATGTTGGGAGAAAGGTCCTAAAATCAATCCAAATTGTCGACAAATGTTTTCAAAAAATTAACAAGGGTAAAGTGGTACCGAAAGGGCATTAGTTATTCAACTAGTGTAACCAAGTCCCCGAACTCAGTTAATCTTTGGTTCGCAGGAATAGGGTGATTCTCCCGTCACCCTATTTGGGTTTCTAATCGACCTACCCCAAATTGATTAGTGGCGACTCCTGCATGTAAATCACCCACATGTTAAAAAACTTAAACCTTAAGTCACGATATGGTATGGGCTTGGAGAGCCCGAGTTAAGTCCCGAACCTAGACTTAGCACGTACCAGGCGAGCCTCCCTACTTTTTGCATGTTGTCCAAACCAGGGCTCGGGAGTTTCGGTCGTGACACTCCGCCACATGCCTCGCTGTTCGAGACTCCCAGTGATTCCTCCTCGCTCCCCTGTCAACATCGCCTGTCCCTTTTGGCAGTCGATTGTCGTTCGCCTCTGTCCATCACCGCCTCGACCTTAGATCTGAATTCTCCTTGCTACGATGACCATCACCTTCGGCGCCAGCCTTCGCCATTCGGAGGCATGTCAGAGACTCCGAGAAGAAACCTTGCCTTCCCGACCACATCTCTTCCATTGCTGGTCGCTGGCCTGGGTTTTGGGGCTTCTGGCTTGCCGGTGGTTGGTCGATGAGTTGTTGGTCTTGACGCTGGTCGTTGGTCGCTGGACATCAGTCGAGGTTACTGGTCGGGGCCACGGGTGAGGCCGCAAATCTCACCCAGATATGGCGAGATTGTTGGTCGCCGTCTACGAAGGCCCTAAGCAGAGAGTTTCTTCTCATGCCACGCATAAATAAATATGCATTCGATTGTTCTTGATGCTCGAAGCAGTCAAGTGTGTCCTTGCTGAGAGTCCACAAAATAAAAGCTTCCCAGAAACTGAATAGAGATTTACGTATATGAAACAGTGATTCTTGCCACTCCTCTCTCCCCTAAACCCAAGCAACCGCGACCAGATCCAAAAGAAAACAAACATAAATAAATTTGCAATTTATTTTGTGTCGGCGAGGGTCATCAGACCCTCACCGGTTGCAGAGGCCTCAACCAGATTGGGTGAGGACCGCCTCACTCGTGGCCGGCGATGGCTTTGCCGAGGTTAAGGCGGCCCTCCCTCATTCTGGGCAAGGTCTTCGTGGCCAGAGAGCATCACTAGGGACCATCGTCGGCCCAAAAAAAAAAGCTAGAAAATTAAGAAAAATTAAGAAAATTCCCATCTGAATAGAAAACTAAGTAAAAAATCCACATAGGACGATTTGCAGGAAATGGAACTCAAATGATCGATTTTACTCCGATGTGGCGCTTAAGTGAGAGAAAAAAAAATTATAACACTCAAGTGAGCGCCATGAAAGTTATGGCACGCCTGCTGTTCTTATCCCAAGATTTGTACGATATACAAACATTAGCTTTCTTGCTTTAAGAGCACTAACATACGTGATCATACTTTTTTGAATACCTATGTTGGCTTGGAGGCTAAAGCAGGCTCCTTATTTAAATGCAACAATTATATTTAAAATCACAGCACCTCCGACTCAAAGAAGCTTTGAAAGCAACGTCCCCCGTTTAATTGGTGGAGCCTTACTTGATGAACCTGAAGAAGGAAGGTTATACATCCTCACGAGATGTTGAGTTGTATGTTCATTAATTAATAGTGTTGTAAGGTTCCGTTTGTTCCTCGGAATTTAACATTTCTGAAAAATATTTCCCTAGAAATAACTTTACATGAAAAATAATAACATTTTCTAGTGCTTGGCAGTAGGGGTGAGCATGGTTCGAGTGAGGCAGTTTCCATCTTGGAATCGAGAACTACCCATTAATGACTAGTTTCGAAAAATTGAAACCGAGAGCCACTCGTTAATTCCGTAGATCCACCGGGGAACCAAATTGCCATTCCAGTCCGATTCCCAGGTGGGTCCATAGAATTGATCCCAATCCCTAAAAAATTGCATTCATCAATCAATACCATGGTGAATCTAGTTTCTATGTTAGTACTTCTTTGGTTTCATCACACAATTTATTAAAAAAAGTATGGATTCTATGTGAACACAATGAAGCAAAGTTATTCTCAAGGGAAGCAAGCCAAAAGCCATTATCCAAAGAAACATTTCATGACTTCATCTAATAAGAGTTTTCCTCGTAAGCTAGAATCATTGGACTCTATGCAAGCATGTTACTTCGATCCAATCCAGATGAGGGGTTTTAAGCCTGAAATCGAAAATCAGACCGGTACTCACCAATTCTAATAAATTGGAACTGGGAACTGGGAACTAGACCGGTTCTCATGGAAACCGCCAATTATGGGCCGGTTCGGTTAGGTTCCGAGCGGTTCCCGATTCATTTGCACACCCTTACTAGGGAGTAGACTTGAAAACAAAATATTAGGCTTGGGAGTAGACTTGGAAAAGTTGAAATACGCTAAAACTGATTTCCTCAGTTTGGACTAGAAAATAAGAAACCATTTTCTACGTGATCTTTCTCAATAGTGGGCCTCGCTAACACTTATCATGAGCTTTTAACCTGGTTTGAGCCCAACTATTACTCGTTTTTTCTGTTCCAGCTCCCGCACTCCTTGTTCTTTATTTTTTCATCCACTCTTCCCCCTTCTTCGTTATTCACAGTAGGAATCATCCCTTAAATCCAAGCAACAACTCAACCATGGCAAGCCACACAAACTCAATCGACGCTAGAAATCATAGAAAGCCCCACTTCCCTACAATTCTAGATGACCGACCAACCTTGATTGGTGAAACTTCTCGCCTCCTTTCTCCATTTTGTCATTGTTGATAGGTATGGTCTGGATTGCAAGCCTGGTTGTTTCGGGTGGTATCTGTGGAGGTAAATGGTTGGTTGTCAAGTGGTGGTAGAGGTTCATGAACTTTAATGTCTTGGTTGGTGGTGGCTATGGGTTGTGATCAGTGGTCAGCGGTGGCTCTTTTGCAGGTGGTGGACTGTAGTAAAGAAAATGGCGGTGGTAAACGGTGGTGATGGCTGTGAAATGGAGAATCTGGCGGTGGCGTCAAGTTGGATCTAGTTTGCTAGTCGACAATGGTGGTGAGATACAAAGAAGGTTGTAGTGATGTTGTGGTTTGGCGATGTGTGAAGGATGGTGGTCCTTGTTCGCATAGCTGAGAAGATGTGTGGATGACCAATTAAGATTGAGTGTGAAGTTTCTTCAAGATGAAAAATTTTTTCCTTCACCGAATTGTTTTACTACAGTAAACACTGGAATTTATGAAAAAAAAAAAAAATTTTGGAAACCAATTTTTCACAAACGAACAGAACCCAAAATTCATAATGTACTCTGAAAATAATTATACAATTCAGTTAAGACACAATCATTTAGATCAAATCGGCGAGTTTTTTTTTCACCATTATTACACGTGCATGAGCATTACGTGCACAAATCAACAACGTTCGAGACAAATTCCTGGATGTTCTTATCCGAACTACCTCCTTCATCTACAGCCCGTATGGCAGTTTCTTTCCACCTCAAGGAGTTTTCTCTGATCTTCTTCCCTCTCTCCCCATCCATGATCTCATCTATGCAGCTCTCGATCTCTTCCCCGGTCACAACCCCTTTCTCATTAGCCCTAACCCTGAGGCCGACCTTCCACACCTCCACGACGTATGTGGCGTTGGTAGGCTGATCCGTCCACTGGGGCATCACCACCATGGGGACACCCAAGCTCAGCGCCTCAAGGGTAGAGTTCCATCCGCAGTGGGACATGAAGCAACCGACCGAGCCGTGGCTCAGCACTTGGAGCTGATTGCACCACCTCACCACCAAACCTTTGTTGTCATCACCTAACCCTAGCTCTTGCATGAAGTTGGGTGGGAGCTTCTTCTCTTCAGACTCTCTCACCACCCACAAGAAGTGGCTCTTCATCGACCTGAGCCCACTCGCGAGCTCTTCCATCTGGTCCTCTCCCAGAGATGCCAAGCTTCCGAACGAGACGTAGACCGCGGACCTGGGTGGCTTCGAGTCCAGCCACCGGAGGCAAGCTTCTGCTTCGGGCTTGAAGAGGCTAAGTCCGTAGTCTGTGTCGTCCTCGAGTCTCTTGTCCATGTATACTGAAGGTATCGTTGGTCCGACGGTCATCATTGACCATTGGCTCCCCATCCAATTCACCAGCTGGGATTCATTGAACAAATTAATTTACAGTTTCGTACACGGTATTAATTCACTAGTGGCACGTGTAAAATGTTCCATTCAACTTATACTAACATCCCTTTTACCGAAAAAAGAAGTTACATTCCTCGCAATGAAAGATGCACGTCTTCTTGGAAGTAACAAAAAAAGGATACACGTTATCACGTATATAGATACGCGCCCAATTTCATGAAGAGATTGCCTCTCATGTCATCAACTTTTATGGCCAATCTCGTGTTATGAATAGAAAGGCAAATATCAATTTTTATTCTAGAAATTAGCTTGATTTCAAGCGTGTTGTTTATGCACATGAGCTCAAAAAAATCTCTTTTATTTTTCCAGTAACAGTTCTTAATAAAATTCAATTCCTAAAGCTATATCTTTTAATGTAATGTAGTACCAAAAGTTTATAAGGACGTAGATAAAATGTGCCGAATTTAGCCTTTCGTTATGAAATTTTGTGCAATTCAACCTTTTTTTTCCCAGATCACAGATACTATAATATTTTAAATGGTTGTGACAATTAGTGAATTACTTCATAACACCGATTGAGCGTACTTCAAAAAATTTTGATTTTCAAAGTATTAATTATACATAATACCAGAGAAATGTTATTAAATATAATATGTTCTTTTCATTTAGTTAGCTAACAAGTGCCACCGAAAAAAGCCTTCTCAAAAATACTCTAGCCATATAGTTTGCACTGGTGATTTGAAGCTTTTTACCTCTTCCTCGAGCTCAGTGAAAGTATTGAACAAAAGCCACTTAGCTTTCTGGAAATTGGAGAACTGTCCGAGAACGATCTTGAGCACGGCGGGATATTTACCGACATCAGCAACAAATGAAGGAAAATCGTTCAACCCTAAAACCGACATCACCGGAGGATCAGATACGACACGCCCTTGTCCTTCTGCAGCTTCTAACGGGAGCTTCACTGTTCCTTGGTGAACCAAGTAATAGATCCAAGCAACGACGCAGGACTGAGTGAAGAACGAAGCTCCATGCATGCCATGTTCTATTGCCACGTCCAGAGCCCAGCGGTCAAAGGAATCGTAAATAAGGACTTTACCCGGATTCTCCTGACAAGATGGGTGTTTCTGAATGAAATCGCTCAGGCTCTGAGAAACAGAAAGTCGGAAGTGGTTTATATACTCGTCAATGCTCAGCTTGTCTGCTTCGACGTTGTCAAACCCGTCGGAGATGTACTCGACCTGGATGGAGCTCACGTTTTCCAGATTGAGGGACTTCTTGGTGGAAATGGGGATTAGGAATGTGACCTTGAGACCCTTTGAGGCCAAGCGTTTGGAGAATTGGAGCATTGGGTTTATGTGGCCTTGCACGGGGTGTGCCAGGACCAGAACGTGAATGTCCTTGGCCGGATGCATGTTGAGCTGTTTGCTGCTCGAACAGATTCACTGTCGACTCGACAAAAACGAGTGTGTTATAAGTCACGTATGGTCTGAGGCGATCCTTTGTTATATAGAAACATCTTTTACCGGAATCCTGGGAATGAATGGTAGTTGCTTGCGGTGGCATTATTGATGATGGGGGCTCTCATTCGCACGTGATATTTGAACCGTTTGTTGAACTTTAGCTACGTATAGTCTTTATCTCGAAAGTGGGACAGGGTCTCTAGTGATAAGGGATAATTACCAAAACAAAAATCATAAATCTATTGCAATTGTGCCAACTCAGTCCTACACCTTTTACATTTGTGTTAATTCAATTCATCTAGCCAATTTTGGTCAGGAGACGCTGACTATCCGGCTAACATGGACATGGCAATTTTTAAATTTTTTTAAATTTTTTTATTTATATATTTGTTCTTTTCTTTTTCCTTTTCTTTTCCCCTTAGTGGCTGGTAAGGCTCCCCGGCTGCTGGCGAGGGCCACGGCCCTCTCTTGGCCTTGCCGGAGGCCAGCAATGCCATGACAAGGCTTCCCTCGCCCAGATCTAGGCAGCCTCGCCCATGGCCGTGCCTCAAGATGGAAGGTGGAGCCACGTCTGAAACCAGCCTCCCCTTGATTCTTCCAGTTGTTCGACGAAATTCCTGACCCATCCCGCTCACTTTAGGTAGTAGTGCCACCAGAAGACAATGGAGTCTTTTCAACGCACCAATGGAGCTTATACTCAATCACTTCAACCAGAAAGATCAGGACTTTTGGCGATTCTCTGCACACAAAGAGAGAGGGGAGCCTTGGACGGGAGATTTGCAAGCCACATAGGTTCACAATTAGTTGCCGCCTCACCTAAATCTGGGAAAGGGCAGCCTTGCCAGCCGCAGGCGAAGGTGCCAATGGCCTCGCCAACCGTGGGCGAGGCCAACTGCCCCTGCAGCCCCTTGCCCCAGCCACTGTGGGAAGAAAAAATAAAAAATAAAAAAACTTGAAATAAATAAAACAATACTAAAAACTTTCCACGTTAGCATCAGCCAAATAGCCAGCATCCACGTTAGCGACGGCCGATCAACATTAGTTGGATAAACTGAATTAACACAAATGCAAAAGAATTAGAACTAAATTGGCACAAAAAAAAAAAGTTACGGACTGGATTTGCACAATTACAATAGGTTTATAACTTTTTTAATAATTTTCCCATGTAATTCGAGTGAATCCACCAACGTCCCCCATCATCTCCTCGCCCCATTTGTTGGATCCCCCCATATATATATATGTGTGTGTGTGTGTGTGTGTGTGTGTGTGTGTCCTTTTTTTACGTGTTAATTATAAAACGAATTGAATTTTTCTTCCATTTCCAATCTGGGAATCCTTCCCCCAGACATTTAATCGGTCATTCAACGTTCGAACTAGCGTCACTCACGTTTAAATCTATCTTTTTTCGAAACAACCTATTATTGCAGTTAAGCAGAGAGAATTGCATTACCTACTGGTCAAGCTTCATATCGTTTGCATTGCTTAAAGTAGTAAATCATGATTTCTCATGGGCATTAGTAAGAGTAGCGTTTATGTTCTTGCCGTATGATAAACATGGATTTCGGGGAGAAAAGACAAAACCGAACATGTAATACGACAAATAAAGTAGACACTTTGCCGGTTCCATGAAGTGATATATTCGATCGGCAGTAAAGGTTTGGAGACTGGCAACAGCTTAATATAAATGACATCATGGCTTTTGGAAGCAAGTAAATGGATTACGACACACTGTTGGAAGTAAACGACAATGGCTTCGGGCCATCTTGTCTTCTACATTTCAATAAAGAACAGAAGCAAAACACCACTATTGACTAGGATAGTCTAACGCACGCAAGCATCGTTCTGCGTGTCTCGTCATTGATTTGATTTTTAAAAGACCATGAAGAATTGCTAGAAGATGTCTATAGTTGTCTCTACCCTACCCAAACGTCGGGGTTTGGGGTTGATTGGATTTATAGATAATGTCAAGCGAGAAAGAACAGTCCTCATACTCAAGGTGCTCGCCCTCGTTCGGCATGGGTTCTTCCAAATCATCACCTCGCATAACATTGGGAAATTCAATCTTGATCTAAGCTATGAGATTCTATCCTATTCGGGGGTCGCCAGCTAAGAGCCAAGTGGGACACAAGAAGACATCCCACTTCTTACAAACCAGAAATTCTATTGGAGACTTGGTTATGCCAAGCCCTTTCGCTACCAAAAATCATTTTGTTTGCCTACCAAGTGATTCATTCGGTATTATTAAGTTATGAATCCTAAGGTTCTTTCTACTAAGTGTTCATGCATGCTTATTTATGAAAACATTCCGCGATTGATTATACTAGGCAATGACTCATATATCAATTCAAGATAATGGAGGTGACACATCAAATGATATAGAACACAAAATAAAGACGATGAAAGTAAGCTATGCGGAAATAGACTTGACACGAGTCTGAAAAAGATATACACGGCTTCGTTGTTAAGCGTCGGAATATGAACCTCGTGAGCTGAAATTAAAACCTCACATCACTCAAACATGATAAAAGAACGACAAAATATAAAATGTAGTAAATTAAGCTGATACAAGTCGGGCAAAAAATATACATAGCCTTGTTATTAAACCCTAAGACATGAGCCTCATGAGCTAGGTCTAAAATCGAGCTTACGTCTAATTCTAAACCAGAGAGACATGCTTGATTGAAAAAGTAATCACTAAATGTAATCCCAATATAAACGCAAATGAGGTTTTTCATGGTTTGCTTTTTATTATTATTTTTATCTTTTTTATCCATTTCTAAAGGAAACACATCCTAAAAATTCAATTTATTTCAATTTGACGAAAAATCACTTCCAAAGTTTATTGGATCCAAATCAAATGAAAGCCGATTAAAACTATTTCTAAAATGCAATTACCTAACTAAGACTTGCACTCTCCTATCATTTTTATTTTTTCATCTCTTTTTTTTATTTTCGTAATATTTTTCTATTAGTCATTATTTCTTTTTCTTTCTCCTCTTTCGGTCATTCACCAAAGAGGCACAAAGTCTCATCTCCAAATTTCTATTCTCTCCTTCGTTCCTTCCTTCTGCCCTTTTATTCTTTCTCAACATCATTTTTCACCTTCACTCATGAACACGTATACAAGTGTCACGGCCCAGAGGTTTTCTGCACGAAGGACCATGGATGATCCATGAAGCATAGGCGAATCTCGAAGCTTCTAAGTCCCAAGTTTTCTTGTGTATTCTAAACCACTCCTATGGGCGAGTAATGTTGTAAATGTACACTCCTGTAATAAATGCAGGAAGTCGATTAATGGGAAGATGTAATCTCCACTGTTAAATTGAGAAAAGATCTACAATTATGATTAAGCTAGTACTTATATATATATATAGGGGTTTGATTTCCCTCATTTGTATTATCTTACAAGTAAAAAAATTTTCAAAGCTTCTCCCTAGAGTTTCTCTCTCTACGATCCTTGTGAGTGTGAAAAAATTTCTAAGGCCGCATGGGTAAGAAAGGCTAGATCAGCATTAGTTTTTTCAGACTGCTGCCCGTGACACAAGCATGACTTGTTCGCTGAATGATCCTATTCTCTGCTCATGACCATTAGTTGCAGCCATTAGCAAGACTTCATTTGAACAAGAAGCATTCCGACGTGAGCAGATAAATTCACGCGGGGGATTCATTGACTTCTAAAATCCACAATCAGATCAGAGCAAAGCAATATAGTATCAAACAAAGCATGAACGGCTGAGTAAGAAAACAAACATGACCAGCGAGTAGGAGACTCAGTCCAGGTGGAGCTATTTTTATAACATACTTGGTCACACAACACAATCTGTAGCAGAGGCTCATGTGCTTTTAATCATCCAGATTATCACAGATTCACATATAACAGAGAGTAACTTGAATGAACTTAACATGTGCAATAAGCAAGAATCAAGTAGGTTACATGTAAATAACTGTCTCGGCTATGAGTCAAATGAGCATGATTCGGTGATACGGTAATAGAACCGAGCCTGTGCATCCTCAGTCTAGACATGCAGTAGTCAAACAATCATTAAGATGTAAGAGCACTTCTCAAACTCGAGCACTGATTCGTTCAGGCATTTTATCAAACAAATTATGATCAATTCAACCGAGAGGTATAAATGCAACATTGATGTATCGGTTTTGATCCAAGCTCTCACGGCAAAACCAGACCGTCAAAAAAGGTGTAATCAGAGACAAATTTCACATGAGCCTCAACAACATTTCTCGGACTCAAACTCACCAAAACAAAGCAAAGAGGTGATTACCTTGGAGATGCAGTCATTGGCCTAGAATTGATGTTTAAACCAAAGATCAAGGATCCTGGAACTAAGTCTGAGCTCTTCGAGCTTTCCTGACCGGAAAACAGAGCTCGATTGTTCGGCGGGGCAAATAATGAAGTGGCGATGGCGCAAGAATAGACTGGAGACGTCCAAAATCAAATCTAGCGAAAAGGAATCGCTTCTGGAGAGAGGATTCCGTTAGGAGTGAAACAAGAAGAAGACATACAAATTTTAACAGGGACAACCTTTAAAAGTCAAAAAGGGAAAAATCACGATGTCGCATTAGGCAATCTCTTTACTGTAGTATCAGTTTTCATAATTAGAAGTTACAACTACAAAAGAAATTGTCTCAATATATAGTAGGAGTTTATGGCATGCAAAGTTATGATGGAAATTACATGTATGACGTTAGTAGGAGTCTATGGCATATAGAATTGGTACACACCATCCTACAAATCCGTGCAAATACTACCGCAGTCACTCCTACTCAGAAATATTGAAGATTCATCAATTGTAATCTCTCTATTGGTAATAGATAAATTTAATTTTAGGTACCATAACCAATAAACCCACTCACCTTATGCACAATATAGAAACATGCAATTTCTTGCCTTCCCATCGAAATTCATCATTCCTCCAACACGAACAACAAAATATTCTAAGGACATAATAATCAACATTACTTAACAACACATCTTCAAGAGACTGACATCTTATTACAATTGATAAGGATCTATATACCAAGCAGCTTGCTATAATAAGCATATCCACAGGCAACTTCTCAGAAAAACTAGCACTAAAGAGCATTTTATGGGCAGTCTTAAACTACGTCCACTCATCAGCGCTACAACCTATTGTAGTTTACTAGAACAAGTTTGGTCTCTGACTATACTCTCCTCCAGGTAGAGTTTGCATAACAGCTTTAAGCAACTACACATGTTGTGAAGCCACTACACATGTTCAATCCTCTTACTGATCTATGTTTCGATCAAAGCTTTAAATTGTCTAATCCTAAAAACAACATTGAACTTGTACCTCAATACAAACACTCAAATCCTCCTCAAGAAGTCATCCACAACTATAAGCATAAATCTAACACTCTTCCTCGATGGAAATTGCAAGAGCCTACAAACATCCTAATGAATTAATTATACAATCTACATGGTTTCTTTAACAATCTTATTGAACTACACTTTTCGTTCTTTTCTTAGGTTACAACACTTGCATACATTGAATTTCTAAACCCTTAACCACACATCAAATTCCT
Source organism: Syzygium grande (assembly GCA_024733475.1). Classification (NCBI taxonomy): domain Eukaryota; kingdom Viridiplantae; phylum Streptophyta; class Magnoliopsida; order Myrtales; family Myrtaceae; genus Syzygium; species Syzygium grande. The sequence continues at coordinate 42,320,678 of JAMXDD010000005.1, read as the reverse complement.
TTCATTCAGAACCTTCAAGCTTCTTGCCAATGTGCTCCAAGCACACATGATGTGGCCGATGACGTGGCCAATGATGTAGCAAGTACATTGTTAACTCTGATGTGGCTGTTGACGTGGCAGCTAATGTGTGTAACGACTTGACTGCTCATGTCAATGTTTATGTGTTGATGACGTAAGCGATAGATGTGCAAAAACTTCTGGCCCGTGAGAAGTGCATGAAAGCTCGAGGATTGTTGAGGAGACAGTGCGTAGTGGCGCGTAAAGGGCGCATTCAGCGGCCTATCGCAACAGAATTTCATGATTCAGCTCATTTGAGGGCGGCAAGTCTAATGGCGATACTTGTTTTTCGAAACAAGCAATGAAAAGTGTCAGAATAGTACTCAAGAGTGGCAGACTAGGTGGAAAACGAATATCGGCGCAATTGACGTTGCTACGACCATCATGTTAAAAGACTTGAGAGGCGCTTCCTCTAACAGCAAGAACTATAATACCAAGATAAGAATATGGAGAAAAGAGCGTTTAAGTAATTTCTGTATATCCCATAAGGAATAGTCCATGAGGTATTTATATTTTTTACAAGATGATTGTATAAGGTAACAAGCTATTAAGATATCAATTTTAATCAATTAGGGATATGCAAAATTAAGGAAGTTGTATGCACAATCTTTGTGGAGAATCAAAAGACATATAAAAGATATTTTAATTGTATTACAAGCATATCTAACAATTGGAATTGAATATTCAGAGAATAATGGTGTCCTAAATTCGTAATGTTATTCTGAAAATAATCTTACAATTGGATTGTAACACAACAATCTATATCAATCAGAGAGATTAGTTTTTACCATTATTACACGGGCAAATGCATCATGTGTGTAAATCAAGAACGTTCGAGACAAATTCTTGGATATTCTTATCTGAACTACCTCCTTCATCAACGGCCCGTTTGGCCGTTTCTTTCCACCTCAAGGAGTTTTGTCTGATTTCTTTCCCTTTCTCTCCCTCCACGATCTCATTCACGCAACTCTCGATCTCTTCCCCAATCACGACCCCTCGCTCGTTGGCCCTAACTCGGAGGCCGACCTTCCACACCTCCACGATAAACGTGGCATTGGTCGGCTGGTCCGTCCACTGGGGCATCACCACCATGGGGACCCCCAAGCTCAGCGCCTCGAGGGTAGAGTTCCACCCGCAGTGGGACATGAAGCAACCGACGGAACCGTGGCTCAGCACTTGGAGCTGATTGCACCACCTCACTACCAAACCCTTCTTGTCATCACCTAACCCTAGCTCTTGCATGAAGTTGGGTGGGAGCTTCTTCTCTTCAGACTCTCTCACCACCCACAAGAAGTGGCTCTTCATCGACCTGAGCCCCCTTACGAGCTCTTCCATCTGGTCGTCTCCGAGTGACACCAAGCTTCCGAACGATACGTAGACGGTGGACCTGGGTGGCTTCGATTCCAGCCACCGGAGGCAAGCTTCTGCTTCGGGCTTGAAGAGGCTAAGTCCGTAGTCTGTGTCGTCCTCGAGTCTCTTGTCCATGTATACTGAAGGTATCGTTGGTCCGACGGTCATCATTGACCAGTGGTTCCCCATCCAATTCACCAGCTGGAATGCAATGAACATATTAATTTACAGTTACGTACACCCTTTTAATTCTCTAGTACTTGCATCCTCTGTAAAGAACTTTCAACCACGCAAAAAATTAGGTTTTGTTTTTAATGTTTACTTTCTTGGGTGCATAATATATACACGTTATTTGAAAGTAACAAAGCTACACGTTATCGTGGATATGGGTACGTGCTAACATTCATGAAGAGATTGCCTCCCATGTCATCAATTTTTGTGGCTAATGTCGTGTCGTAAATTTAAAAGCAAATTTATATTTTATTCTAGAAATTAGCTTGATTTCAAGGGTATAGTAATTGCACGTGAGCCAAAAAAAATTCATTTTTTCCAGTAACAGTTCACGATAAAATTCGGATAAACAAAGCTATATCTTTTAATGTAATGTAGTACCAAAAGTTCATAAGGACGTAGATAACATGCGCCTTTGCAGTTCAATTATTTTTCCCAAATTTTGGATACTACATCTTTTTAAAATAGTCGTGACAATTAATGAGTAACTTTAGGATACTAATTAAGCGTATTTAAAAAGGCTGTGCATTCCAAAATATAAATTATATATAATACGAGCAAAATAATACATTAAAAACCAAGTGTTCGAGTTTATCAAGTTAATTAATAAGTGCAATCCAGAAAAGCGTCCTCAAAAGTCATTCTACCCAAATAATTTGCACAGGTGATTTGAAGTTACTCACCTCCTCCTCGAGCTCAGCCAACGTATTGAACAAAAGCCACTTAACTTTCCGGAAATTGGAGAACTGTCCGAGAACGATCTTGAGTACGGCGGGGTATTTATCGACGTCTATGACAAATGAAGGAAAATCGTTCAGCCCTAAAACCGACATCACCGGAGGATCAGATATAACACGCCCTTGTCCATCTACAGCTTCTAATGGGAGCTTCAGTGTTCCTTGGTGAACCAAGTAATAGATCCAAGAAACGACGCAGGACTGAGTGAAGAACGCAGCTCCATGCATGCCATGTTCTATTGCCACGTCCAGAGCCCAGCGGTCAAAGGAATCGTAAATAAGGACTTTAGCCGGATTCTCCAGACAAGATTGGCGTTTCTGAATGAAATCTCTCAGGCTCTGAGAAGCTGAAAGTCGGAAGTGGTCGAGATACTCGTCAATGCTGAGCTTGTCTGCTTCAACGTTGTCAAACCCGTCGGAGATGTACTCGACCTGGATGGAGCTCGCGTTAACCAGATTGAGGGACTTCTTGGTGGAGATGGGGATTAGGAAGGTGACCTTGAGACCCTTTGAGGCCAAGCGTTTGGAGAATTGGAGCATCGGATTTATGTGGCCTTGCACGGGGTGCGCTAGGACCAGAACGTGAATGTCCTTGACCGGATGCATGTTGAGCTGTTTGCTGCTCGGACAGATTCTTCTCTCGACTCAACAAAAGCGAATGTGTTTAGAAGTCACGTATGGTCTGAGGCGATCCTTTGTTATATAGAAAGATCTTTTGCCGAGATAATCCTGGGAACGAATGGTAGTTGCTTGCGGTGGCATTATTGATGATGGGGGCTCATTTGACACGTGATATTTGAACCGTTTGACGGATTTGGGCATACAAAATATTCTTCATCAAGAAAGATGGACAGGGGATCTTCAAATTCAAGCGAACTCAACCCATGTGCCGTGCTCTGCCCCCCATCATATCCTTGCCCGTTGGTTGACGTATTAATTATCAAAGGAGTTGAATTTTTCTTCCATTTCTAATCAGAAAATCCTCTCCGCCAAGACATTTGATTGGTCATTCGACATTCTAACTAGCGTCGCTCACATTTTAATTCATAAAAGGTTCGTATTTTCCTCTTATTTTGCTCGAAAGTCATTCCCTGGCGAATCTATCGGCTCAATAAAAAGAATTATTATGCTTTGACTAATCAACGTCCTGGTCAAACATCACAATCCTTGTACTTATACGGTGCGAAAGAAGCAAGAACTTGATGATGATTTTTTGTAAAACCAAAGAAATGAATATTAATGACAATATAAATCTTTCCAAAAGAGCAAGAGCAATGTTCGATTGATAATAGTAAAATAAAGAACTTCAATAACTGGAAATGGACTGTTGAGAAATGATTGAAAATATACTGCATGGAAGTAAAGTGCATTGATAGAATTAAATTTTGCTCTTCAAATATTTATGTGCGCCTTTCCCTCTACGCATGCGCTCCTTTTATAGTCCGTGAGTGGCTAATCCATCCCAATAATTTTTCCCGCTCATTGAAATCAAATTGCATCTCCATATTTGATGGTGATAACTGTCCTGACTAGGGAGCTCGACTGCAGTATTTGGTTGACTATAATTGTCAGATAACACCTTAGTCATTGTTACCGCCTCAGATTTGACTGTAATTATTGCTCCAGCTATTTTTATCCATATATTTGTTTTGATGTAAACCAAACCTCGTAAGTCGATGTTAATGCTTCTCGACTCAACTGACATTTTAAAAACTAACATTGACTCCACAATAAGTTGATATATAAAAACTGTTCTCGCGTGTCAACTTAACTCGATTGGCTTCTCACAATCAATGCTTGTGTTTGATTTTATTCACAACCGATATCAAATCATATGTGCTAGTGGACATACCTTTTACCCCTTTCTTGTTGAAGCCCAACATATTATATTAATCAGTCAATATTCACGAAAGACCTTGATTTTGTCAAGTCAATAGCTCTACTTTATCGTTGGAGCCCGACTTGAGAGATTCCTCTTTGTCTCAATGGTTTGAGCACATTCTCATTAACATTGACCGGAGTTTATATCATTCTAAACTCATAGTCAATGTATGGTCAATAACATCAATTTTGATTAATTGTAACTCTTTCACGTGAAAGTTGGCTTGTTTATAGTGTCAACATCTCCTCATCCTACAACTTTACCTTTGATTAGTGATTTTTAATTGTAACTCTTTCACGTGAAAGTTGGCTTGTTTAGGGTGTCAGACACCTCCATATCTCTATTTGGAGGTAACCTCGTCCTATAACCATGCCTTTGATTAGTAATTTTAAATTTGGACATCACACATTTTTAATTTTAATTAAATTATGTTGTGAATGATGTTCATAACTTATAACTCACTAATAAAAAGTACGGTTTCCTCCCCTTCCACCGAGACGGAGGAAAAAATAAAAGCCCTTCTTCTTTTTTCTTTTAATTTTTTTGCTTCAGCCAAGGTCTGATCCCTCGACTTCAACGTTCTCACCCCAACCTCCCAGCCACCAGGCAAGATGTCACATTAGGCTCGATAAAATACTAGTTTTTAATTTTCTAAGCTCACGAATCTCTATATAGAAGATGATGAATCCAACGCTGCCACTTAAAAGATGAAACTATTGAAATTTACATCGCAATTATAACTATACGAATATTGAGACAGAATTCCGTTTCTTTTCAAAGTAGTAATAATTAAGATCTGCATTCCAATCTTTAGGACGATCTCCTCCACGCCAATCATCACATTCATGAATCTAGGATGACCATCGCGTTAGCTTTTACTGGACTTCGTTGTCGGGCAATGACCAGCTCATTCGTTCGTACCCTCAGTATATTAGAGCGATAGACTTGACACCAGTTCATTGTGATTGACTTACATTACTGTTAAGGGTATGCAATCAAATCGGATTTACCTAGAAATCGGACCGGATCACCCGAAATACCGGTCCGAGAACCGGTTCCTATTTGAACCGGTCTGGGTACTGGTTCCATTTTTTGGAAACCGGTTCCGGTTCCCGGTTCCTAATTCCAAGTGAAAATCCACCCGGGAAGCGGACCGAATTTGGAACCGGTTTTTAGCTAGTGTTGAAAATATATTATTACTATATTTTGGATTGTTATTTTTAGTGAATAGTAATTTCAATTGTTCATCACAGGGATTGTTGCCTTTTGGCGGATAGTTATTATTATTATTCATCTTTTACTTTGAATCGTTTCATTGGTATTCATATTATTTTACTAGAAAAAATGAAATCAAAAAAGGAACAAAAGAAAAACAGGTTCTCGGGTGGATCCTAAAACCGAACGGAAGAATAGAATAGGTTATAAGTTCCAAATATTGAAAACCAGTTATAACATGATAGGTTCCAAACCCACCTTGAACCGATTACTCCTAATTACTGTGTAAGCTCCTAAAATTAAAGTACTAAAGTAAAAGCGTTATGTCCACGATTATCTGGTCCCCCGACAATATCAAGTATACGATCAATACTTATTGCGTTCAATGAGGAATACAATCTTGTCTTGACTTCATCCGGTCCACATCTTTCTAGGATCAAAAGAGGCCTCACCAACCAGTCAAGCTTGGAATCGATTTCTTTGCCGAAATTTGCCAACCATAATTTCTTGAGGGGGACAGCAGACAAAACGTTTGAGGCTATGATGTTACACGACGAGCAAGTCTGGACATTTTTGCTTTTGGAATAAGTAGTGCCATAAGTGAGAGTCGATCGGCAATTCGTTCAGATGGAGACGGGCAAGAACATAATGTTCTCGTCACGGCTTACGAAAGCGAGTAAGTTAAGCCTCTAGTCTTACGGACAAAACAAGGGCTACGAAGTAAAAGACGTTGGCTTTTGGCGGATATTATCAAAGTGCACGTCAAAGTCTATGAACAAAAGCATGCTTGCGAAAATGACTAGGATTATCCATTGCATCCAGATAACCTTCTTCATGTCTGCATGCTTGATTTTAAATGGAAACGACAGTGAAGGGTTTCTAGAAGATGTGATAGCCATGTGTTAACCATGTTCATCCTTCGTTTAAAACTTTTGTACTCGTACTACCTCACCAATCATCTTGTCGGGGGACACCGATCTATGAGAGTGCCAATATATATGTAGACGAAAATCAGTAGGTCCAGAGAAATTCTGAACTTCAGAAGATGAGAAAAAAAAAAAATAGAGATCATTCGGCGGTTCCTCACTTGAGCTCAAACTGTTTGATTGGGGCTTTCAAATCTAAGTGCATGGAAGAAGAAATTGCATTGGAATTGAAATTACATAGAAAGGAAATACATGGAACTAAATGTATTGAAAGGAAATTACAAAGAGTTGAAAGTGCTTGGAACTGAAAACACAATGAAAGGATATAATAGACTCCGGAGAGCAGTGTTTGCACATGCGTGTGCTGCTCTCATGGCTATTTCTTTATAATCTCCATGGAAGTAACTTCTCCATTTTTCTACCCCATGATCTCACACACACACGCTCACTACCATAGTGAGCGTGTGTGTGTGAAACACACAAAGAGCCCAACCAACCCCAGAAGTTCAAACTCACCGTTAGAGCTCGCGCGGCCATCGAATCACTGGCCAAATCCTTCGCCAGCCACACAATCGGCCTCCGTACGATGTTCGAGCCCAGCGCCTCCCGGCTCCAGACTTTGCCGCCCTGGATCCGGTCCTCAGCGCGCAGACTGTTCCATATACACAAGCAGCTACGACTGCTTCACGGCGGAGATGCAACGGCTTCATGGCGGAGAGATATCGCTCACCTGCTTGCTCGGCTACTGAGGCTCACGACAAAGGGAAGCAATCAGTTTTGCCGCTGATCGAAGAGAGATCTAGGTTTTTTCTTCAACGTAGCGCGCCAGAGAGGGGAGAGAGAAGGGAAGAGAGACTGAGAGAGGGAGATGGGTCGGCCCAGAGTGTCAATGGGCCAACCCTAAAATACCACATCTCTAATGAAACTCCAAATTTTAGGGTCATGTTTGAATAAAATCAAGGCCTGACCCCAAAATACCCCAAATTTGAGGGCCGGATCGGGCCGGCGCCGGTTGGGCCGGGCCGGCGCGGGTTTGATTGACACCCCTATCACTACGTACACTTTCTTTACTTCAAATTACTTCTCCTTATTTCTGGCTTAACTTCCACGTTGTCCTCAACTACTAACCTCCTATCTCTCCATGCTTGCCACATTTTATATCCGCATGACATGTAAATTGTGTTGAGATGCATGTGTGAGTTGTGTTGCAACAAAGTAAAGATTCTAGTTGAAACATAATATGCAAAAAGGTACCCTGAATTAAGGGAAGCAGACCTAACACTGAGCATACACGTAAGGAAGAAATTGTTAAGATGTGTGTGGGTTTGTTACAAAGTCCCACATCGAAGAATTAAAGCGGTGTAAAGCAATTAGCATATCATAATTTACCCATAATTTATTGGCTTAAGCTTTTGAATGAATATGGGTACAATTAAATATGTCAACGTGCTGAAACTTAGGCTCATTCTTAGCGATATCACCACTTAAAGGTATTGGACTTATGTTGTACGCTCCAAAACCAAGTGATGGAAGGAAAATTACTTAGAGCACCTTTGGACAATAACATTACAATCGGGTAAGCCCCCTCTTACCTTCATATGCTTTGGTGCTTAAGGATGCCATGCACGCGGGACTTTCTATGCTTTAGATTGTCTCACTACCCACAAGAATAACTTCACATGCCATAGCGATGGGGAAAATTGCCAAAAAAAAAATCGTAAACCTATTGCACGTGTGCCAAGTCAGTCATAAACCATTCAATTGTGCTGATTGAATTCTAAATATTTCCATATTTTGCTAATTAAGTTCATTTAGCCAATTTTGATCGAACATCACTAACGTGAACGCCGGCTATCCTACGTGGCATGGTGAGGTAGGACAGCCAACACTAACATAGACATTTTTATATAATATTTTAATTATATTGTATTTCTTATAATTTTTTATAATTTTTCTTTTCTTTTTTTTTCTTTCCTTTCCCTTTTCTTTTTGCTAGTGGCCACCAGCCACAGGCAATGTATGGGAGGGTTGGCCTCACCTAGGTGAGGATGAGGACGAGTGCCCTCTCGTCAGATCCGACGAGGCTGCCCTAGCTTGGGTTGAGCCTGACTGTCGTCAGACTTCGCCTAGGCGAGGGCTAGTGCTGGTAAGGGTCCCCAACTCTTATGACCTGATGAACAGTCCAGACCATTTTCCAGACAGGACTATAATTGTAGTGATGGAGCTAGTGAAGAACTCTCTCCACAGACAAGCCTCAATCCATCGCATGGACTGATGAATAGTCCAGACTTCAAGCCCAAAAGACTTTGTGCAAAAATGTCGCATCTCCTCCTAGCTGAACAGCCATTTTCCTTTTGTCTCTCTGCCCAGAATCGATTGGAGTAAGTCAAGCTAGAAAGTCTCAATTTTTATATTTTTCTTCTTCATCCCCATTCAATATTTATCAGAACCATTGCTGGTTCACAGTGGTGGTGAGTATTCTCTCTGTGAGATCGTGGTCTAGCTAGTTCAAGCTTGAGAATGAACGAATCGGATTTTGAGGTCTTTAGTGATGACTCTCGAGTCAAACCTGTTAGGGTTCATCGCACAATCACAAAAAAAAAAATAGAGAGTGAAAGCAAGAAAGAAAATTTGAGACGCAAGGTTTTATCCTAGTTCACCCTTAAACTAGGATTATATCCAACTGAGGATTCCATTATAATTAACACCTCTCACCTTTTTATTACATCTCGCAATTGCAAGCAAAAGAGAATATATATAGGTAATAATTTGATTCAAAATAGGACACATCTTTCTAGAAAACCAACTTCAATTAGGAAACTTTCCTTTTTCGCACTCAAACTACAAAAGCCCTCTAACGTTTCGAGGGCGCTGCCCCCACAATCCCCACCAAATTGGCCCCCTCGAACCCCCGCCCAATCAGTGGAGAGCAAGACCCGTGCTGTCCTGTCATTAGGGAGTATAAACCAATCCCCAACAAAACCTGGGTTTAGAACATTGCAAAGAAATGGGTTGTCATTGTGTTCGTCGTTGGTGCTTGACAAGCGAGGGTTGGCCTCGTTATATCTAGCAAGGGGAGCCCTTGCCGATACTCACCCTTGCCCAGGCAAGGTCAGCCCTCCTGGCCATCGCCTATGGCCAGCCACCAACAAAAAGAAAAGGGAAAGAAAAAAGAAAAGATAAAAATCTAAAAAATTAATTAAAAAATTTGAAAAAAAATTAAAATATAATTTGAAAATTTCTACATCAACACTGGCCTTGCCGCACAGGACAGCTAGCATCCATATTACTGATGTCCGACTAAAATTGACTAAATGGACTCAACTAACAAAACGCAAAAAAGTTAAAGATTCAATTAACATAACTAAAAAATTTAGGATTAAATTGACAAAAGAGATTTAGGATTTTTTTTTTTATATAATTTTCGCCGTAGCAATGCCACTTTACCCAAATGACACACACATAAACACACAAAAGCAAGAGAGTCCACATAATCCTTTGTCTATGGCTCTTCCATTTGATCGTCAGTTGGTGATGAGAGGGGACATGTTCAAAGGCGAGGAGATTGACCCCATATAATCCTTTGTCACATTCTAGTTTCTAATCTTTTGTTTCTGTAGATCGAAGGTATTGTTGGCCCAATTGTCAGCATTGTCTTTACATCGCATACCACCTGCCCAAAAGAAATTAATTTGTAGTTAAAACTTTATTTTAAAATCTTACAAGTGTGCAACAAACAGCCTTAGTACAGATGGTCTTAAAAATTTGCTCACCGTGACCATATGGGGTCACAGGTAGATCATTGTTACTTGTTAGCACCCTTCAGAAGTCAACTTTAATGTCAGAGTTAAAGTTAACAAGAATTAATGCCATTGACCGTACATCAACCATGGCTTTGAATATGATCAATGTAAATGAGAAAGGGCTAAAAGCATTGATACCAAGAGGAATCTCCTAAGTCAAGCTGTGGTGATAAAGACCAATTATGTTTATTCATCAACTAACGGCGGTTCAGACATCCCGGTTATCCTACGTAATATACCATCACGTTAACAATTTCCGATGAAAAATAGCCAAAAGAGCTATGTTAAAAATTCCTTTAAAGATTTAGAACTAAATTGGCAAAACTAAGAGGTCTAAAACTAAATTGATATTCATACAATAGGTTTAGGATTAATTGACAATTTCCCCAGGGTGGAATAGTTATACCGACAGATATGAAGCTGAAAACAAATCTCAATAAGTGGGAAAGATTATTTGGAGAGGCTAGCCACCCATGGAATATAAAAAAGAGCACATATGAAGAGGAAAAGACACCCACAAACATCCGGAGAACAAGATTGACTTCTGTCTAGGCACTTAACTTCCTTGCAATTTATTTTCAATCATCTCCCAACAATTTATTTCCAGTCATTTCAGTTGTTTATTTTCTTATATCACTCAACCACTTGCTTTTGTTCTTTTGAAAAGATTTATTGTCATTGGTGGATTCATTTTATCAATTTTAAAACCCAATCATCTAGCTCGTTTTCCTTTCTTGTTGCACAACAGTCATTCAATTCGAAGTATATGAACTGCGATGTTTGACTAGGGTCGTTAATCAATCGAAGGATCATAATTCTTTTTGTCGAGTCAATGATTCGGAAGGAGCCATTTTCGAGCAAAACATCCATGTTCAATACTCACAATTGATCAATGGGAAAATTACAAAAAGTTATAAACTTATTACATGTCCTAAACTTTTGTAATTGTACCAATTGAATCCTAAAATTTTTTACTGAAAATTACTGATATCGACGCTGGCCGTCCTATGTGTATGTGACACGGCCAACAATGATGTGGACATTTTTTTAATAATATTTTAATAATTATTTGAATTTTATGGTTTTTTTTCATTTTCTTTACTTTTTTTGTTTTTTGGAGTGAGGGCCAGAGACCCTCGCTAAGGGTGAGGGCATCGCGACCCTCGCATAGGACCTCAACGGCCACATTAAGGGCGTCATGGCCCTCATTAGATCTAGGCAAGGGCCGCAACGCCTTCATTTTGGCCAAAAAGGACACCAGGCAAGGGCCACCAAGCCTTCGTCAAACTCGCGACCCTTGTCCAAAGCTAGCAAGGGCCATGGCGCCCTCGCCCAGAGCTTGTGAGGATCGTCGGCCCTCACTCCAAAAACATAAAAAGTAAAAAAACCAAAAAAAAAATTATAAAAAATTCAAAAAATTATTTAAAATGTTCACCTTAGTGTCAGTCGTGCCACATAGGATATCTAGTGCCCACATCGGCAATTTCCAATCAAAATTGACCGGATTGACTTAATTGGCAAAATATGAAAAAACCCAGGATTCAATTGGCATACTTTAAAGGTTTATGATTAAAATGGCTAAAGTGCAATTGGTTTATGACTTCTTTGGTAATTTTCCAATTGATATGCTACATAACTTAGTTTACGATTTTGTGAACAAATCTCATCATGTCCAACATTCTTTTTATTTAACAACTCAAAATTTTTAAAACTGTTGATAATAGTTATACAAAAATTCTATTGATACTAAAACAAAAGAGGGGGAAAATGTTCATAAAGTCCTAAATTTATTATACCACCGCCAATTCAATCATAATATTTTCAAATTGGTCAATGCAATGCTAAACCTTTTAATGTGTGACACGGCCAGCGGCTGATATAGATAATCTTAAATGAAACGACATCATTTGCAATTCCTTTTAAATTTTCTTTTTTTTCTTTTATTCCCTTTTATTTTCTTTCCTTTTGTCTTTCTTGTCCTATTCTGCTAATTCATCTTCTTACTCTGCCAATCGTCGGGGCCTAGGTGATGGCAACGAGGGCGTCGCGACCCTCTCCTATGGTAGGCAACCTTGGCCGACTATTGTCGAGGCCCTGTCACCTACCGGAGAAAGAACATGAACGGTAAAATATTAAAAAAAGGAAAGAAGAAAAGAAAGCAAATAAAGTAAAGAAAAGGAAAAAAAAATAGAATTTTTTTTAAATTGCTAAATGATGTAAAGATCGTCCACGTCAACCACCGGTTGTGCCATGTAAGATAACATACACTAATTGGACGGACATATCAGCGGTTTTTAGTCTAAATTAGTCGAATTAATTACATTGAAAAATCATTAAAAGGTTGAGGATTATGTTGATCAAATTGGAATATTCAGAATTGGAATGCCAGTCATACAATAAGCTTAGGATTTTTTATGGCAAAACTCTCCCAAACAAAAGGTCATGAACTAAGGTCTCCACGTATCTCATATCTGGCTTCTCAGTTACATATTGTTCACATTCCAATTTACGCAAATGTCAATTTATGGTGAGGGAGAGCGTTAAAAACACTTAAGGTCATCATCTCATAGTTTAGACCTTTAAAAGTAGTCCAGTGAGATTCTGTCCTCTCTAGATCTTGCCACGACCCTCCGTATCGGCCACAATATCTCTCATCCTCTCTCTCACGCGCCCACTACAAACAGAATGAAAGGGGAGAAGGCAATGGGCTCTCATTTGGATCAAACTTTTATTAGGCCATAAAATGACGTGAAATGCTGCAGCTCTGACAATCAAAGTTCCGTACGTTTGACTGGACATAGATGTGTCAAAATGCGTTCAAAACCGATTTAATAACTCAAAATCATTTGAATGAGCCGTCAATTGGTCACATCAAATTTGGTGTGCCGGGCATAATGGTTTTAACAGAATGAAAAGGCTAAAACAATTGGATCGTAAATGGGTTCATTAGAAACATGTTAACAACCTACTTAACTCATTTATAATAAAAACAGCACACAATCTGAGGCTTCAAATCTTCGATTCCTCGGAAACCAAACCCTAAGCTAACGAATTCACGACGAACAACAGACATGTGAAATCTAGCGACGACGCACATGACGCGTGGGGACATCTCGGGGGGAGAGAAGGAAGTGTCGACGGCGAGGGGCGAATAATGGAATGGCGGGGCCGCAGCTGTCTCTGGCTTCCTCGACAACCTCCATGGCGTTCCAGATGTTCGCAACTCCCGTTGGTGACCGATCGTGCTCGTGCTTTGATGATTCTTCAAGCTTATGCCTTCATTTTCCTGGGAACAGGCGGTGATTTTGGATTCGAGATTAGAAGGTAAAAATGGTTGGTACGGTGTTGTGAATGATTAAGGATCCTCCTAATATTCCGAGAAAGGTTTGGTTTGAGTGATCAATTTGAATTGGCCTATTTTTATCCGATCCACCCATATGACGATTCTATCGACAGATAACAATAAGCTTATCCTCAACACCGATGTACAATTACTACCCCCGGAGGCAGTGTGAGAGAGGCTGTTTGTTTAGCGAGGAAGTGACAAAATAGACTGAAATCGACAAGACAGAGGATGCTGCAATTTGATGGGAGGGTATGGTATAATCTTAGAAAATGTCAAAACTGAGGAGAGGGAGACCAAGGAAGAAACTTTCTAACAATTTATTCATATCATCATCCAGATCGTGCACATATGTAGAGAAATCTGCCATCGCATTTTTATTAGGAAAAGATTGCAAAATAAAAAAAAGATTACATGATTTTATAAACCATGTGGACCGAGCCTATCTAAATCATTGATTATATGAATCTAACCGAGAAATCAATGTGATTAATGGCTCCGGAGGACTCGATCTATACGATTTAAAATTCATGCATTATTTTCCCAGAAAACCACTCCTAATATCTTAGGCGGGCCAAAACCTGAAAGAGAAAATAGTCCCACTTGCCCTAGGCTATACGATTTTCGATGTGGGAAACAAGCGCATCAATGTTCTTGTCTGAAGACCCACCGTCGCTTATGGCCTTCATGCCTAGACCTTTCCACTTCCTTGCATTCCTCCTCATCTCTTTCCCTCTCTCACTATCCATTACTTCCCTTATGCAACCCTCAATCTCTCCCCTCCTCACCACCCCATCTTCATCGATCCGAACCCGTACTCCAACCTCCCAAACGTCCTGAATCAGCTTGGCATTCATTGTCTGGTCCGTCCACTGAGGCATTCCCACCATCGGAACCCCCAAGCTCAGCGCCTCGACTGTCGAGTTCCAACCGCAGTGCGTGAAGAAGCAACCGATGGCCTCGTTAGATAGCACTTCGAGCTGCGGACACCAATTCACGATCAAGCCCTTCTTCCTCTCCTCGTTATCATCAGCTTCATCATCAGCTTCTAGTTTCAAGATGTGCTTCGGGACTTTGTCCTCTTCAGATGCCCTCACGACCCACATAAAGTGAGATCCGCTTTGCTTCAAGCCCCATGCGAGCTCCTCCATTTGGTGGCGGCTGAGAGACGCCATGCTGCCGAAGGACATGTAGACAACCGAGTTCGGTGGCTTCGATCGGAGCCAGTTGGTGATGAGGGCGGACTTGTCCAGCGTGAAGAGGTTGAGGCCGTATTCTTTGTCGTTCTTCACTCGCTTGTCCAAGTACATTGACGGGATTGTAGGCCCGATGGTCGACACCGGGCAACGTTTTGACATCGTATCCACCACCTGCGAGAATATATTGGATAGACATATGAAGTCAAGTCGTATTTGAACTTCCACATAAGTTTTCTTTTCCCCTATTTTTTCCCCAAAATAACGCCTGTTACGTCCTTTTCCACACATGGTATTGACTATGTACGACATTTACTGGCTCTTTTGACTTCTTGTGCTGCGCTGAGTGCCGTTCGGAGTCGAGCACCTTGAGAAAAGACATGCATTCAATGCTGGAATTGTAGTTATTTATCGAGATGAGTTGGATGCATTTAATTGGGTCGATGTAAATGAAGCACGTGTTAACTTCAGGCCCATGTAAGTCCTCGGAAAACATTCAGTCCTAGAAACTTGACCAAAAAAAAAAAAAACATAGAATCCTAGAATAGAGAGTCTCGCACGGAGTCAACAATATCTAACGATTTGCAATTCTTGAGCTCGTACAGTTCGCCAGTTGGATCGACCCTATTTAGAAGACCTCTGTCTTTTTGTTTACCTTGGATCTTGGAAGCACTGGTATAGAAGAATTAGGAAGAAGTATATGTAGCACACAACCATAAATTTATATACCTCTGTAAGAGCTACAAGTATTGCAGTATTCAAGAAGCATTTTGTCATGCACTTCTTTTGTATGGATTTGCTCCACCAGAGATCACATGATCATTGTTATATGATGCTAGACCCAAAATATAAACGGTTGAGATTCACTTGATTTATGATGAATCACAAAATATCTTTCTAGGTAAGCTAGATTTAACCCAGCATTTCAGCAGCTAAAAAAGTACAAAACACGTCCACACAGTCCACAAAAAAGGACAAAGGATTATACGTGTTATCATACACAACTAGTCACTGGTAACCAGAAAAAACCTCTCACCTCGGCCTCAAGCTCGTAGAAGGTGTTGACAAGAACCCAATCAGCCTTGTCCGTGTTGAGGAACTGGTGCAACACCATCTCAAAGTAAGCCGGGTACGAGCCCGCCACATAAATGAACGAAGGCATGTCGCGAAGCTCGAGCGGCGGCAATCCCGGCACACAAACGGGCAGAGACTCAGCGGGCACCTTCAAATGCCCATGGTGGACCAAATAGTAGATGTAGTTCACCGCACAAGCCTGAGTGAAGAAGGGGGCTCCGATGAGCCCGAACTCCTTGGCCACGTCGAGAGCCCAAGGGAGGAACGAATCGTAGACGATGCAATCGACGGGATGGTCGGTGCTTTGGTACTTGACGATGAGATCGGACAGAGTCTTGGACCCGGCAGCCTCTAGCCGGGCGAGGTAGGTGTGGATGCTCTCGGCCTCCGCGAAGCCGCCGCTGTCATGGCCATCCGAGATGGTGTCAAGGCCAACCAAGGGGGACGTGTCGGGTTTCATGGAGTTGAAGATGAAGACGGTGGTGGCGAGGGTGGCCTTGAGGCCTTTGGAGGCCAGGCGCTTTGAGAATTGGAGCATTGGGTTGATGTGGCCTTGGCTTGGGTATGGCACCAGCACTACGTGCCCTCTATATCCCTTATCATCTTCCATCTCTCTCTCTCTCTCTCTCTCTCTCTCGTTCGCAGGGTAGAATCGAGAATTAATGGCCTCAAGATGCTGCTCTTATCTTGATCGGCTTGGTCCGGGGTTTAAGTAGGCAACGAAAAAGCATGACACGTACGTTCCGCACGAGCGTGAATACTGTCTGTATTTACGTACAGGTGCTGAGAAAGAATACAGAGTTGCTTTTTCTTTTATGCTTTTCTAATTTTTGCCGCTCGAGTTTTGACATGCGAATAGAAATAAAAACGACCAGCTAAAGGTTTTCTGCTCGCACATGTAAACTTATACATGTTGACGTGATTGTTTGGATGCGATATTCCACGGGAGTCCCGAGAGTTCCGAGAATTTCGGGGTGCGGAGCGCTGTAACCTTTCCCATGCGTCAATTCCTGTTAGTAAAAAAGTGAGTTTTCGACTTTCTTCAAAGTCATTTAATTGGATGGAATATGATCCGCATAATTGAATTTTCGTCGTCCGTCCACTTTAATGTATTTATTAACAAGCATGTTGTGAGATGTAAATTTTTAAATGGGTGGATCTTATGATAATTTTTAATTATCTATTATTTATTTTTTTATTCAAAATAAGTTGTTATTTTCACATAAGCATTTCTCCTTATTTACGTCGTCTTTTTTTTACTAGGCGTGACCCTCGCAGAAAAAATTGTGCAAGATAGATTTATTACCTTGTCCTCAAACTTGGTAGTGCCAAAATTTATGCCCCAGAAACAAATGCCCGGTTTCCAAAGATACAAATTAATCACACTATGTTCGAATATCGAAATTGTTTGGTGGAATAGTAAATGATAAAAAAAAAAAGGATTTAATAAAATTTATGCCTCAGAAATAAATGCCCCGTTTCCAAATATACAATCAATCACACCATGTTTGAATATCAAAATTATTTGGTGGGATAGTATATGATAAAAAAGGATTAGATGAAAATTACTTGAAGTTTTATTATCCATTTAATGGACCATTATATTGTTTGATATCTGGCAACCCTCGCGGGACACAAGCGAGGGAGTCGGCCCTCACCCAAATCTAGACAAAATCCAAGCGAGGGCGTTGGCCTGCAAGAATATGAAGGAAAAAAATTCTAAATTTTCTGAAAAAGATGTCGTTTTGAGCCTCATCGAACACGTCAAATTGCCGACAATGCCACTTAAAGATGATGGCCATTGATTGAACCACCACATCAGCGATTTCCGATCTAAATTGGCCGGATGGATTATGTTGAAAAATCATCGAAAGATTTAGGTTACATTAGCCAGATTTGAAAGTTCAAAATCGAATTGGCGGCCAACAATAGGTTTAAGACTTTTTGGACAGTTTTTCCCTTTGCTCGTTTTATCTTTTTTATTTCTCTTGGTGATAAAAAGTATTCTTTCAGTGCTCGATTACAACGATGATTGATGAAATGAAAAAAATAAAAATAAATATTAATAATAACAACATGAAGCTCTTAAACTTGTGAGAATAATTTTAGCAGGTGTTTCTGGGGATCAAATACTGAGGCAAACATTGCTACGTTTCTCGCTACATGCCAAAAGATACACCTAACAAAGGTGTAGCAAAATTTAGTTGTCGCATGAATATTTGTTTGATCCTTCAACGTTCGCCCATGCAATTGGAAGGAATCGTTTGACTAGAGAGTATCTGCTTTACTTACTCTAACCAGCAGCAAAATTGGAGTGCAAGAAAGGGCCTACTCCGCAGAGATAGAAACAACTAACTATCTTCGAACGTCTGGATTTTGTATATACTGGAAATTAATCATTTAATCAAGGGTTTTGACAATTCCTAGTTTGTTTTTCAATCATGGTCTAGTCTTCCTTGTCAAAATTGACCTCCCTTCTTCTATTTTAAATTGGAGATTGTGTCTTTACCATATTCTACTTATTCCTTTCTCATTAGTCTAAAGCCAAAAAAACTGCCTCGCGTGATTTTTTTCAATAAAAAGAAAGCGATAATGACACAAGCAGTCTCTGAACTTTGACTCAATATGTAATATGGTCTTTAAATTTTTAATTTGTTTAATGTAATCCCTAAATTTTAACCCAATTGTCAATGGGATCCTTGAATATGGTCCCTAGACTTTGGGCATATGTTCACTGTATTCCTTGAACTTGAATAAATGAAAGACTACATTAAATATTTCCATATAGTTCAGGGATTAAATTGAGCAAGTACCAAAAGTTCAAGAACGACATTGAAAAACTAAAATATTCAGGGATCGCATTGCACATCAAATTAAAGTTTAGGGATACCATTCAACAAATTAAAAGTTTTGGGATCATATTGCAAATTATGCTAAAAAAAATTATATATGTCATTTTTCCTAAAAACGAAGCGAAAACAAAACCCATTACTTGGAAAGTCCCATCATTGATTGTTCAACATAAAAAAACTACAATAATTTCCATGCAATATACAATATATTGAGATTTTATTGAATGAAAACATCGACTTTTCTTGTTGATGTTTGACTGTCTTTTAAAGTTCCGGTCCCTCGGCATTGAATACGAGCGCTAAGGAAGGTGCTTTGAATTATTGGAACAAGATGCTCCGCAATTCGCATTCCCATTGAATGGTAGACCGACAACGCTCATGGTGTGAGCGTTTCCTGGTCTGGGGTCTGTCTTCCTAAATGTTAAAAGCAAAATCTGCAGACAAAACTAAGATGATTCAAGGAGAGAGATAAATATAAAAAGGTAAACCTGACACGATAAGTTTACATTCTTCAGGATACGCCTATTCCGTGAAAAGAGATTGACGAGATGGTTCATTATAATCAACGAAAAGGGTACTATAATAATTTAATCATACTCATTCGCAAGTGTTTCTCGACCCTTATTACACCCAAAAAAGCTCACAACAATTAATCAAGAAAGTCTATCAAAATAGGTTTCTTTTGACGGCTCTCTAAAAGCTTTTTCTAGGCAAATAGACATGCGACCCTGTTGGTAAAGGAATTTAAAAAGGAGGGCCGAAAAGTACTTAGCTCAGCTTTCGATCCTCGTAACCACCACACGTGCACACACATGTATATAGTTGAGAGGAGCGAGACACAAAAAAAAAAAGTATTCTTTCTGTGCTCGATTACAATGATGATTGATGAAATGAAAAAAATAAAAACATTAATAATAACAACAAGAAGCTCTCAAACTTGTGAGAATAGTTTTAGCAAGTGTTTCTAGGGATCAAATACTGAGGCAAACATTGCTACGTCTCTCGCTACAAGCCAAAAGATAGACATAAGAAAGG
Source organism: Syzygium grande (assembly GCA_024733475.1). Classification (NCBI taxonomy): domain Eukaryota; kingdom Viridiplantae; phylum Streptophyta; class Magnoliopsida; order Myrtales; family Myrtaceae; genus Syzygium; species Syzygium grande. The sequence goes on along the minus strand of JAMXDD010000005.1, from coordinate 42,300,977 downwards.
TGTAGCGAAATTTACTTACTCTAACCAGCAGCAAAATTGGAGTGCACTCATGCAATTAGGAAGGAATCGTTTGACTAGAGAGTAGCTTCTTTACTTACTCTAACCAGCACCAAAATTGGAGTGCAAGAAAGGGACTCCGTAGAGTTAGCAATAATTAACTATTGGTAAACTGGAAATTAATAATTTAATCACGGCTTTTGACAATTCCTAGTTTGTTTTTGAATCATGCTCTGATCTTCCTTGTCAAAATTGATCTCCGTTCTTCTATTTTAAATTGGAGATTGTGTCTTTACTATATTCTACTTATTCCTTTCTCATTAGTCTAAAGCTAGAAAACTGCCTCGTGTGATTTTTTCAGTAAAAAGAAAGGGATAATGACACAATCAGTCCCGAACTTTGGCTAATATGTAATATGGTCCTTGAACTTTTAATTTATTCAATGTAATCCCTAAACTTTTTACCCAATCTTCAATTGGATCCTTGAACTTTTAATTTATTCAATGTGGTTCTTAGACTTTTGGTACACATTCAATATAGTCCTTGAACTTGAATAAATGGGAGGACTACATTAAACATTGTCATATAGTTTAGGGACTACATTGAACATGTACCAAAAGTTCAAAGACGACATTGAAAAAATAAAAAGTTCAGGAATCACATTACGCATTGAGTTAAAGTTTAGGAACCGCATTGAACAAATTAAAAGTTTTAGGACCACAATACACATTAGACTAAAGTTTAGAGATTATATGTGTCATTTCTTCTAAAAACGAAACTAAACAAAACCCATTACTTGGATACACTGTAGCAAAGTCCCATTAGTTATTGTTCAACATAAGAAAACCTACAATATTGAGATTTTATTAAATGAAAACATCGACTTTTCTTGCTGATTTTTGACTGTCTTTTACGTTCCGGTTCCTCGGCATTGAATACGAACGCTGAGGAAGGTGCTTTGAGTTATCGAAAGAAAATGCTCCGCAATCCGCATTCCCACTGAAAGGTAGACTTACAATGCTCGCGGTGTGAGCGTTGCCTTGTCCGGCGTCTGTCTTCCTAACTGTTAAAAGCAAAATCTGTAGACAAAACTAAGATGATTCGAGGCGAGAGACAAATATAAAAAGATAAACTTGACACGACAGGTTTATGTTTATCAAGGTATGCCTATTCCGTGAGAAGAGATTGGTGAGATGGTTCATTATAATCAATGAAAAGGATATTATAATCATTTAATCATACTCATTCACTAGTGTTTCTTGACCCTTATTACACCCAAACAAGCTCACGAGGATTAATCAGGAAAGTCTCTCAAAATAGATTTCTTTTGACTCTCTAAAAGCTCTTTTTCTAGGCAAATAGGCATGCGATCTTGCTGGTAAAGAAATTTAGAGAGAAAGGCCAAGAGTACTTAGCCCAAGGTTCGATCCCCATAACCACACAAGCATGTACATAGTCGAGAGAAGTGAGACAAAAAAAAAAAAAAAAAAAAGCTCTTTTCTAGAAGTTAGGCTTCCTGTAATAAGGGAAATAGGTCAAATCCTATGCTTTATTTTCTGTCCTGTGCGCATTCGGACGTTCGCCCGAAGTCGTAAAATGTCCGAAATCTTCTCGGCCGAATACTGCTCAAGTCAGACGTCCAGTCCAAAGTCCGAAATCTTCTGAGCCAAAAAACTGCTCGAGTCCGAAAATAAAGCCCCTGCTTTGTTTTTGATCAGATGTCCGAAATGCTGGTTTTCAAGCTTTTACACTTGAGTGGATGTTCTACCAGCCTTGGCCGGACATCCGATCTTGCTTCCAGACGTCCGTTCTGGACTCGTGGTAGCCCCCAACTTCGATGCTTCGTGCCGAACGCCCGTCACTTGATTTAGAACGTTCAAAAATGCCTCCTTGTGCACTCCAAAATATTTCCATCGTTCCATCTGTCCTCGAATTATATCAAGTTGGTTTTAAACCCTTGTGTCTAATTTCAAGCCATATTCAACCCTAAGTGTGAAGGAGGCCTTGGACTCAGAAGTCTCATTTTCTGGAACAGCACTCGTATTGTATACTTAAAAGGATTTGGCATCTACTTCTACGGTCAAAGGTCTTTATGGATCGCTGAAGCCTCACACAAAAGCATATGGTTGGTAGTGGTGACACTATTTCACTATGATATGATGATTGGTCGGATATTGCTAGGTAAAGTGTCCGCCAAAGGTTCATCCTATTACCCTGGCTTAACAGGTTGCCTAGATTTGACAGAATGAAGGCCTGGTGCGACACTGATGGATCTTGTATTCCATCCAGGTTGATTCTATACTTCTACGGTCAAAGGTCTTTATGGATCGCTGAAGCCTCACACAAAAGCATATGGTTGGTAGTGGTGACACTATTTCACTATGATATGATGATTGGTGGGATATTGCTAGACAAAAGGGGTGTTTGGTCGAGGCGAGACAAATATAAAAAGATAAACTTGACACGACAGGTTTATGTTTATCAAGGTATGCCTATTCCGTGAGAAGAGATTGGTGAGATGGTTCATTATAATCAATGAAAAGGATATTATAATCATTTAATCATACTCATTCACTAGTGTTTCTTGACCCTTATTACACCCAAACAAGCTCACGAGGATTAATCAGGAAAGTCTCTCAAAATAGATTTCTTTTGACGACTCTCTAAAAGCTCTTTCTAGGCAAATAGGCATGCGATCTTGCTGGTAAAGAAATTTAGAGAGAAAGGCCGAAGAGTACTTAGCCCAAGGTTCGATCCCCATAACCACCGCGCGCGCATGTACATAGTCGAGAGAAGTGAGACACAAAAAAAAAAAAAAAAGCTCTTTTCTAGAAGTTAGGCTTCCTGTAATAAGGGAAATAGGTCAAATCCTATGCTTTATTTTCTGTCCCGTGCGCATTCGGACGTTCGCCCGAAGTCGTAAAATGTCCGAAATCTTCTCGGCCGAATACTGCTCAAGTCAGACGTCCAGTCCAAAGTCCGAAATCTTCTGAGCCAAAAAACTGCTCGAGTCCGAAAATAAAGCCCCTGCTTTGTTTTTGATCAGATGTCCGAAATGCTGGTTTTCAAGCTTTTACACTTGAGTGGATGTTCTACCAGCCTTGGCCGGACATCCGATCTTGCTTCCAGACGTCCGTTCTGGACTCGTGGTAGCCCCCAACTTCGATGCTTCGTGCCGAACGCCCGTCACTTGATTTAGAACGTTCAAAAATGCCTCCTTGTGCACTCCAAAATATTTCCATCGCTCCATCTGTCCTCGAATTATATCAAGTTGGTTTTAAACCCTTGTGTCTAATTTAAAGCCATATTCAACCCTAAGTGTGAAGGAGGCCTTGGACTCAGAAGTCTCATTTTCTGGAACAGTACTCGTATTGTATACTTAAAAGGATTTGGCATCTACTTCTACGGTCAAAGGTCTTTATGGATTGCTGAAGCCTCACACAAAAGCATATGGTTGGCCTTGGTGACACTATTTCACTATGATATGATGATTGGTGGGATACTGCTAGATAAAGTGTCCGCCAAAGGTTCATCCTATGACCCTGGCTTAACAGGTTGCCTAGTTTTGACAGAATGAAGGCCTGGTGCGACACTGATGGATCTTGTATTCCATCCAGGTTGATTCTATCCGTCAATGAAGCTAGCTTGCAATTGGCCGATAAATGTAGACTAAGAAGCCTTTTGGATTCGATGTGTAATGGTCATAATGTGATGTACTTATCTTACAAGAAAAATATCCCCGTCATAGCCTGCTGTCCAGTGCATAGAGTAAGTAATCTGGAGATTATATTGCATTTCGAGCGCGCAAGCCCTTGAATTTAAGGCAAATTATTGCATTCATCATGAGCAGAAAAATACGATACAACCCATAAACGCACCGAGGAGCTTCATTGTTCGATAATATATGCAGCGAGATCCATCATATGCACATACGATACATCTCTTATAAACCATACATTTACAAGACATATCTCACTAATTACAGTCGCCATTACGATGTTCCTAAATGAATTCTTCATGGTCACTAACGTAAGATATTTGACCTCAAAGCATTAACAGAAGAAACACATAAGAACCAAAAAGATATATGGTGAAGCTCGGCTCAATTCCACAAGCAATTCCCCAGAAGCCTATCAAGCAGGTCATGACCAAGTTCGGGATTCATTGCCCGGCAAAATTGATCTCGAGAACATCTATGCAGGATGAGAAGAGTTAGTATGCTCATAATGAAGACGGTCCTTCATCATCTGAGTTACCGCATTGCTTCCTCTCCACGAACATGGGAAACGGTGGCGGAATGGCAGGATTCACCGGTAGAGAAAATGGACGAGCAGAACCGTATATCGTTCTCTCGTTGATCTTTCCCACTTCCTTGCACACCTGATCGAGAATAGACAAGAAGTCCCTCACCACCATGAAGATCCGAAACGGATGTGCCTCTTCCTTAGCCGAATCGCCGTGGAAATATTCTGTTATTTCCCTCACCAGCAAGAGGGAGTCGCTTTCTTGGGCCTGGATCCGCATGATGTCTTCCTCTGCTTTTGAGAGGAACCCCTTCATGAATTCTGCGAATTTCGACCCTCTCTCCCTGTTTGCAACGTCGCTACTTAGCTGTACGACATCCTTTACTTTCACGACCCCCTGAGCCAGTTTCGCAACTTCATTACTAAGAACACATGAATCCATGGAAGCTGCTTTCTTTACACTTGTAAGCTCTCCGCTAAGACTGGACACGACTTGCAGCCCAAGCTTCCTAAATTCAAGATCATCGCGAAGAGAGGACTGCTGATTTATGTCAGGCATGGCATTCTGATCGCTCCCTGATAAGCAGGAACCTTCAGCTCTGACTATTTCTTGCACGACGAAATGCAAGAGAGTAGTTTTCCCATCTGTGCCCTTCACATCTACAAGTTTGAGAAGCGTGTCCAGCTTGAATGCATGCGCATCGCCTCGGTTGGTACCTACATTCATGCGGTTTCCAGTTTTAAGCACAGCATCCAATAGCTTCAAGAACATCTTGCTGTTCCTGAGTTCTTGACAGGCTGCCTGTGAACATTCAAAACATGTGAGCAGCTCCTAGAGGACGACAAAACCATTCTTTTGGATTATTAGTGATCAACCAACACCTCACCATAATCATGCAATATTTGAACACGAAATAGAACAACTCCTCAAGAATTTAGAACAAAAGAGAAATGCCGCTCAGCTGTAGGACTCGAGGCTAAGCACTCATCATACTCAATGGCACCAGGATCGTGAAAGAAAACATAAATCATGGTTCGGACATTTGTAAGAAACATCAAAGAATGGAACTGCAAGACTATGGACAAGCTGATTTGTTTGAGGGTGAAGAAAGGCGGGATTCAGATCTTGTGCTATTGACAAAGCCGCCATCTTCTGTTGATTTCTCTCTGAAGTCGTCATTGTTTTCACATAGGAGAAGAAGACAGCAATAGCTCAGTAAAAAGCTGTTCATGATGGTTTAGCCATGTGCAAGGAGTTAGGAAGTGCCAATGGAACTTTCTGCAACTTACTGGATCATTAGGCCAAGTGGCAGAATATCAGGTACTGCCAACTGATTTTGCAAGGAAAAGAGAGTTGATCCTTAATCAATTAAATGTAACCACAAAGGTTCACCTTCCTTCACACAGTCAAGAGGAAGCTCAACTGTTAGTTTTCCAGCATATTAGATGTACAGTCTAAATTGAACAATCAACTAAAGCATTTCCAGAGCTTGTGTCTACATGACCTAACATTGCTCCAATAGCAAATTCTAGCCTTTCTAATAGTAGTCATGCATATATTATACATACACCACACAGGAAATTATCCATAAGCAAGCATAGTCATGTACCCAGAAAGAATAGTCCTACCATTGGGCATTCTACACCGTTCTCAATAACTTTTTTCTTGAAAGGTCAAAATGAAGTACAAGAGAATCATGTACATATAATACTTCAATTTGAAAGTCTGTGAAAGTAAACATCTTGTGATAGTGCGCTTGCTGGCAAAAGCAGAATAATTAAAACAGAAGACATTGGTCATGGTTTGAGGACACAAGGAGTGGATCAAAACTGTCCAATAGATGATAAAACCTTAAAAAAGATGGTCAAGGCTTAGGCATCATATAAGACCAGTGAATCCTAATTATTTAACTAAGAACTGTCTTTAGAACACGTTCATGCCACTTTAATCACAATTGTAGGAAGCAGTTGCTATTTACATGAGCAGGCTGCGAGGAGCGACATATATTGACATAGTAGTAATAGCTACACATGCATTTTGCCATGATATAACGAGAAAATACCTTTAAAGTTTCGAAAGACCGTCTCAGATACTCGATTTCTGCGTCAAAATTGGCTATGTAAAGCATTGCATTGATCCTTTTAAATGCAAAAGGTATGTCAAGCAAAGCCTTGAGAAACTTTTCAGCTGGACCTAGTTTAAATGGTGATTCATCTTTGAACTCTTTCAATTTATGCTCTTCTTCCTTGGTCGGGGCCATTTTCAGCAAACTTTCAAGTAATTCACTCCCCAGAGAATCGGCATTACCTGTTTAAAAGAAGCAAAATGCTTCAAACTGAGAGTGAAAGATGGCACTTTAATAAAAGGCAGTTGCTGCACAATTATATAGAACACTGGTTTCTTCTTTCCCTCCTCACAGTGTTTCTTTCAGCCGGAGTAAAGAGAAGTCGCCTTTGCTGCAATGCTCACTTCCCTTGTTTTCAAAAAGAAAATCGAAACACTAACAAAAAATATAAAACTCATTTAGCAACCTTTAGTTTGACATACTTTAAGCCATACAGAAAATGCTAGAAATATGTGATTGAACTACATAGACAAATATCGGTCAAAAAAATAGACTACGCAGATAAATATGGAAGAAAAAATTCATTATTTAAGAAAGTTTCCTACCAAAGAAAACCATCCGACCTTGAAAAAGTCATTCAACTTGTGAACCATGATCAAAGTTTGATGGCCCGAAAAAGATTGTGGGACTATTAGAAATAAATCCAAACCCAAATTAAATAGATTTTGGGATACCATCAGCTTGAGATCTTACCAGTTATATGATTTAAAGAAGCATTCTTTAGTTGAGCAGAATCAACATAACTATTTACCCAAAAAAGACACAGGCAGGAAGATACAGTCCTAGTGAAGATGAGCACTTACCCTCTAAGAGAGCTTCACATACTTCCTCAATGGTCACATTAAGTGCTCTCAACAAAATCGCAATGTTCTGTGACTTTTTAGGATCAAGAACTCGGTTCTCCGGGTTCAATGAAGTCAGAACGGAACGGGGAATGCTGCCTTTCGCACCTACTTTGGAGCTATTTACCATAAATAGGGTCTCAATCATCTCCTCATTGAGTCTGCAAACCAAACCCAGATTCAACAAACTTATAAACCTCTGCAGAGACTGAATCCACACGTTTGTTCCGAACAAGACACGTTAGAGCAACTGTCTACTTTTAATATGAAAAGGATCGATCAAGGAGTAGCTTCTATCTATTCACCCAAGAAAAGAAATACTTACTGAAAAGAGCTAGATCTGAGCTGATCCCACACCATAGCCCGATCCGAGGTGGCTCGAACTTTATCCCAATGCAACGGCTTCAATTTTGGCTTGGAGGCCTCATCATTCGGCCTAGTAGCCTCAACATTGCCATTACCACTCTGCATTTCGTCATTCGCCAAGTTTTGGAACACAGCAGGTCTTAAAGGTGCGACAAGAACTGGAGGTCGTCCCGTGATCGGATCACGAATCGGGGCCAGCTTCTCCCAAAATCTTGGTGGCGGCACAGGAGGAGGCGGCGGAGGAAGCTTCGGGACACTCTGAATTCCCACCACAGGCTCTCTATTCACACCTGAAACATCTGAAGCTACTGCATTCTTGATATCGTATGAACCTCTCTCTGCTTCTGATGTTTGCGAAGAGGACGAAGACCACGACTTCAAAGATGGGGTTTTTGGCGGCAGAATCATCAGCTGTGCTCGGGACGGAGCCGGAATTTTGAGAAACGCTTCTGGCGAGCTCGACTTCAAGCTCCTGGGGCTGGCATTCAAAGGTGGAGAAGGACTGTGAGACAGAGAAGGCCTCGAAGACCCTGAATTCGAGTACGGGTACGATGCAGTTCTTGAATTGAAGCTCCTACTCCCATAGCGGTCCACTAATGCGATGCCGGAAAACTCTCGCCTTGAGCTTGACAGGACAGGCTCGTCGACAATGGTGCTCTCTCTCCGGCCCGAAGACCCTCTTGGCGAAAAGAACTCCTCTTCTTCTTCTTCTTCTTCTTCTTCATTTCCATTTTCGTCTCGGTCGTCTTCCACCACAGAATTCTTACTCCTTTGCCTGAAATTGTGCCGAGGAAGTGGCGGCAGCGGCTTCAGCTTCCGGCGAACCCAGCTTTTGGTACGCGGAAGCTGAAGACAAGCCCGGGATGATGCTGATCTTTGCACTTGCATTGCTGGATTTGGGAGTGGCAATTTCGCCGCTCAGTCCTTGTGGATTTGGCAGAGTACCCAGATAGAGAAACTCCCTGCTGGTATTGTTGGAAGAAGATTTGGGGGTTTTCCGGGCTGGAGCGGCGACGCCAGGGGAGGAGGAAGAGGTTGAGGAGGCGTTGGGCGGGAAAAGGCGGAGGCTATCGATTCTTGATTCCTTCTCGTCAGCGGCAGCAGCTGCGGCGGTAGAGGAGGAGGGAGGGAAGTGATGGCGGTGCTTGCGATAGAAGTAGAGGAAGGCGGCGAGGGTAAGGATGAGGGCGGCGGAGAGGAGAGAGACGGAGATGGCGACGGCAATGAGGTGGTTGGGGGAAGAGGAAGGGGAGGAAGGGGAGTGAGGGAAGAGGAGGGAGGAGATGTTGGCGGGGAATGTGGCGAGGTAGGTGGAGGGAGACGGCGGCGGCGACGGGATGGTGGGAAAGAACGGTTTTTGTGGGGTTGAGGAAGCGGAAGACGATGAGGAGGGCGTTGTTGGTGTTGATGAAAAGGGGAGCTTTGGCTGTTGTTGAGGGGAGGATGATGGAGGCTGAGTTGGAGGGAAGGAGTCGAGTGGGAAAAACGGCTGGTGGAGGATCCGCCGGTGGTGGCGGTGGCTGTCGGTGGTTCTGTCGGTGGTTCTGGCGGTGGCTGTGGAAATGGCGAGCAACAGAGTGAGGAAGAAAATGGAGGGACTGGGCATCGTTTCTGGGTTAAAAAAATGCTCTGCTTTGTAAACGGTGTATCAAGAACTCAGGTAGTTTGGGAGTTCATGACTGCTGTTGAAGGTGAAGATAAGGAAGAGAATGTGCATTTGCAAAGATCAATAAGGAATATCTGCAAGAGAGAGAGAGAGAGAGAGAGAGAGAGCATGTTAGGTGGGTGAGAGGAGAATGTTTAGGAGGACGGGAAGAGAATGGTAGTTCAGTTTCAGAACCAAACCCCATCATCTCAGAGCCAAGGAAACGAAAAAAGAGCAGAACCCACCATTAAACTCTGATTCAGTAAGTAGAAAGAAGTGACCCTTTTTCAGTGTTCACAAAAGAGGAGCAGGGAGTGAGGGAGTGCAGGAGGACGAGGGGATATTGATAGCGATGGTGATGGTCACAGCCAGCGGACCATTACTGTTGGGAAGGTGAAGAAGAGGCTCAAACATTGAACAAAGAAAGCAGAGGGAGAGAGAGACGGGGAGGGGGGTGGGGGGGCATACAAGAGGTCAAAAACCTGAGACTGACAGAGAAAGACAAAGCTCATTATGGGGATTTGCAATTTTCTTTACTCCGTTTTCAAACCAAAAGATTCTTACAGTGATCGTACACTGAGACAGAGCGAGAGAGAGACACTGTCCTGTTTTTGAGAAGACGATGAGCTGTTCTACTTCTGTTTGACACCACGGGAGTGAAAGTGAAAGCCACTTTGAGAAAGCGCTCCTTTTCTTTCTCTCTTCTCTTTCTCTCTCCCCTCACCTCCTTCATTCACCAAAAGAGAAAACAAAAAGCACAAGAAATCGAGAAAAGAGAGGGAAGCTTTCTTGAATCTTTTGCCAATGCACACATGAAGTTGAAGTTGAAGCTGAAGATGACATAAAAAAAAAAGGAGGTGAAAGAAGAAAATCTTTAGGGATTGTCCTCATTCTTTGGGGACGGAATGATAGAGTGGGAATAAATTTGTGTGCAGGAAATGCGAATCCAACCAACTTTTTCTGGGTTTTTTGTTTGGTTTTGGGGTCCAAAAAGGAGGTGAGTAATTTCCTCCATCTGCTCACACACCCACACCCACACACTGTTTCCTCTTTTCACCGCCTTCCTCTTTCACGACCCTCCCCTTATATAGAATTGGTCACCCAAGTTTGACACACGATGTGTTTTGACTCTTTTTAATTTTATTTAGATTTTTTTGACGAATACTCTGAGATACTTCTTGAGCAACCGATTTCAAAAAATTTACGGATTTAATTGTATGATTGGCCCCGTGTTATGCACGAGCAATGCCTGGAATTCCTTCACTCTAAAATTCAGCAAACCGTATTCGAAGTGCACTTCTCTAGTCAATCCTCGTTACAGTTTATTACATGATGACATAGGAGCTGTTAGCGACTTGACCCAAGTTGTAGATGGTAAACTTAGGCCCTTGGACCCGGTTCAAAGAAGATATCCCCTAACTTGACCAAAAGAGGTGTAGTGAGATGCAACAAATCTTATTTAGAGCTCACATCGTTTCATGTGGCATTAGGTTACTTTAAAAAGTTCTATATAATTGGCAAAACGAATCAAATGCAATTGATGAATTTGATGCTCGAATATGCAAGGCTCTATAGAAGGAAAAAGGCCTATCTAAATCACAGTTCATGAACCAAATGCGATCATAGTCTTTATCAGGCCCACATGATCAACTATTATAATCGGCCCCGGGCCATATGACCCTAGGTTCCGATTAATCATTTGTCCCATCAAGTCAAGTTGTAATTAGCAAAGTCAAGCTCGACTTAACCGAAGTTTTAATGAGCTGAAGTTCGACTATATTAGCCAGTAAAACTTTGTTTAAGCTTGGACTCGGAATCTCGAATGCAAAATGAAATTGAAGATGCTATCCATTTGTTTATCCCTATCTGTTCATCTGCAAAAATCAATTAAAATATACGAGAAGATGCCTGTTAGATTCGGCAGGTGAATTATTCGAGTCAAACTCATTTCAAGCTTGAGCAGTACTCGAACTCAAGGACGACCTGTCCTTACACCAACCTAAACCCACTAAAAAATTTCTAAGTTGCATGTTTGCCTCTGCCTATAATTAATGTCTTGCATGCAGTGAACACTTAACTCCATCACTTTGCTGACTTTAACCTTACTGAATAATACGAACTCGGCCTCTTCAGAATCTGTAAATCCCAAAATGCAACAAACAAAGCTAAAATATTTTGAGTTCCGATTTACTGATCACGCATAATACGAGAAAGATGGTCAATCAAGAATAGCAGACTTTCTTTAACTTAGTAATTAGGACATTTGTTCTTCGACCAAAAAAAAAGACATTTGTTGATAAAATTTGATAAGAATTAAGTGACCGTCCTTAATTCACGGTGAGATTAAGAACTTGTCTTGGATCATAAATAAATAAATAAATAATAAATTATTATGAGCTTTATTCCTTTAAGAATTTGTGACTCACAACATGCTGTAAAGATAGTAAAATCCATAAAAACTTGAGTTAATATCACGAAAAACCCCAAACCGGTACACTTGTGATAAATTTATACCAAACTAAAACCTCAAACTGATATATTTGTGACAAATTTACCTTTCTTTAAATTAGATTAATATCATGAAAAATTATAAACCGGTACACTAAACTCCAAATCAGTATACCCGTCAACTGTTACGTGTCATCCAACTCAAAACATATGGCAAAATTGTTACATATGCACTATTTTAAGATTTTTTTTTATGATCAAAAAAATGAATTAATTAATTAAAAATTTTTCGTGATATTACCCTAAAAAAAAACCTTTTACCATCGTCTCCTCTCGCATGGCATAATTTACGAGGGATTGCTCCCGAGGATTGGCAAGACTGGAGACGGCGTCGCATGCAGTCGGCGGGACAAAAACAGAAAAGAGAGAGAGGGAAAGAGAGCGACCCCACGTCGCATCACAAGGCCCGGGGCCGTACAAGGCCGTGAGAGAGATGGGGTGAACCCGTGAATCAATGGGGGGAGGTGGTAACATTTGGATCGTATTGGCGTCAAAAGCACGTGAGTGAGAATAGGGAAAGGGCGGCTCCTTCTGTCCTCCCCCGCAGAAAAGTATAATCCTCGAAACAGTCGGTATCAATAATTTAACAAGCGCTTCCCCAGTATCAAATTCACTCCCCGCCCCCTCGTGTAAAATGCTGACCATACCAAATAAATGCGTTTCCATTTCAAGACCGCTAAGCCCGCCGGCGTCTCAAACTTTTGGTCATTTTTTATGATTCGGCAGCCTTAGCAAAGTACCCCGAAGACACATTTTTTTATGTTCTCTTCCCTTGTCATCCTTTAATTGTAATTTCTCTCCTACTGGTTCCTTTTTCCAACCGATCCGACTCTTCTCACCGGATATGCTTCGTCTAAGGATCCGACTACCTCACGTGTTGATCCTCCTGCATGTCGCTTCGATAGGGTAAAACTAACTCTAGCTCATCTTCGTGATCGTCGTTTTTGCAATCGTTAACGTCAATCTTATCGAGAGGCTCGCTTAGACGCTCATTAGCAGGAAGATGTGCCCGAGGGATTGGAGGCCGGCTTTAGAAAACACTCAGCACATGGGACTTCGTTGATCTTTCTTATCCGAAAAAGTTACCATAGGTTGCAATAAGGTTTATAGAATTACATCTTGCTCTGACGGTGCTATTGAGATAAATAAGGCTCGCTTAGTAACAAAAAGGCTTTACTTAGAGTAGCTTAGAGTAGGGCATTGACTTTGAGGAAACCTTTGTTCTAGTTGCTCGACTTGCATCTCATCGTAAAACCATTGGTTGTTGTTAAGGCTCGCGGCTGGAACTTATCAATATAAGGATGTCAAAGCTGCCGTCTTAAATGGCAATCTTCCGGAAGAAGTTTATGCGCAGCGCTCTTTTGGATATGGTTGTCCTCCAATCAAGGCTTGTCATCTCACTGAGCCTTTACTCGGCTCGAAACAGGCACCACGTGCTTGGTTCACAAAAATCCATCATTGCTGCCGAATGATCTGATTTTCTTTCTAGTCCTCAGAATCCGGATTTATTTACAAGAAAGTCTGATGGAGGCATTGTTGCCCTACGTGCATCGTTGAGTTTTTCTCTGCCATTGTTTTTTCTCCCTCAACTTTGATTTCATGCACATACTTCTGAATTTGTATACTTTATTTCGTAAAAATTGCCGAAATTGTTCCTAAACAAGGGCACTTTCTTGCCTAACCTCATGCACGGCCTGCATAGGAGTTAGGGATAAGCATGGTCCGGGTGGGCGATTCCTACCCTGAATCCGTGGACCGCCCGCTAAGGACCGGTTCTAAAAAATTAGAATCGAGAATCGCCCGTAAGTTCGCTTCACATCAAATACATCCGTAGCCTATATTATATATCACACATAGGAGTTTGCCACAAGTTCACAATAGCCTATATTATATATCACACATAGCCTATATTATTTGCAAGCAAATAAAATAACAACTCTCCTATTTTCTTTTTTTTTGGTTAGATTTTTTGAATTAAAAATTAAATAAATAATATATATTATTATTATATTAGCGGTCCGGTCCAGATGGGGGGTGGGCGGTTCCACATCGGGAACCAAGAATTGAACCGGTACCCACTAGTTCCAAAAAATTGGAACCAGGAACCAGACTGGTTTCCTTGGGAATCACCGGGTCTAGTCCGGTTCCGAGCAGTCCCGGATGGTTCGGGCAAGTCCCGGTTCTTTAGCACACCCCTAATAGGAGCAAATGTTTTAGGTGCACCTAAGATTAATTATGACCATTATCTCAATGTTTGTATAGGTCTAGGATCCACTTGTTGCACAATTAATGGTGACCGAGATTTATTAATTCAGGAGTACCCGACATATATTTATTTTTAGACGATCCAATGCTTGCTGTGGCCTACGACCGTGGCAACCCTTGAGTGCGTGGAAGCCAACTTTTCCTAGAATAAACTCCTGAACGGCGTTAAGCGCAAATTTGACGTGTTGGGGAGGGGAAAACATGGGAGAGAAAGTGGGTATTCCTGTTAGGATATAAAAGAAAAAGGTTTTACCCTAATGTTCAATTATTAGGCAATAATTTAGTTGGATACAAGCCATGGGTCTCCATCCTGAAAGAAAAAGAAGAGATCAAATACCATCACTATCAGAAGATGCTGCGTATGATTGAATGCTAATGCTTGCATCTTGCATCTTGTCTATCCTTTTCTATGTGATTTTCCTCTTTCTTGCAATTCACAACTTATCTTGTCTATCTTTTTCTATGTGATTTTCCTCTTTCTTGCAATTCACAACTTACCTAACGCCTCTCTCTCTCTCTCTCTCTCTTTATGGAAATCCTCCAACACCACAACCAACCCCAGTCGTAGACATGACTAGATGATACAACGGATTATCGATCATAAGGTGACCATTTGTACATGCTTTGTTGTGATTTTGAAAGTATTTGAAGATATTTTGGAAAAAACATTTTTCTTCGATTTTTGTCACCATAAGTGGCCACCAAAATAGGGGTCGCCATGTTCGGCCCCATAGGGACACTGATGCCGCTATCCAGCTCGTCGACATCTCTATTCTCCCTTATTTTTTTGGCATCCCTTAACTTTTGAAATGGTTAGTATTGCACAATAGTAACACCGAAAGTAAGATGAAGTACAAAGGGCTTGAGAGGAGGAACAAACAATTCGTGTTGGCACTCTAATGCCAGGTGGTAGCTGAGGAATGTCAAAGTCATTTGAAGTTGCTGGAAGTTAAAATATGTATACGGATGTCATTTCAGGAGACTCTCAACGGTTGAAAGTCGAAGTCCCGAAATTCGGAAATACTATGTTAAGGAGTCCACAGTCTGCAAGTAGAGAAGAGCCAATGGCCAAAAATCCCTTCAATAAATGAATTAATAGAGATTCATGGTGAGAGGTCTAAGATGATTAGCGGACAAAATCATGCTATGCAGCAATCCATTGGCGGTGAATGGATTGCCCTATGTTAGGAGGACACGATGGGCCAATGAGTGTTGCGGTGTGTTAGGAGGGCATGGGCTAACCATGGGTTGTCGCGTATCCGGAGGATATGAGCTGATATCAAGTTTGCTAGAAAAGGTTAGGGAATAAGACGGGTCATTCCTAACAAGCGATACTCCAAACGCATCAAGTCAAAACTCTCTAAGACATCCTAGTCGGATAGGGATAACTTAGGATCTCGCCATTCATTCTAAGCTATTCCAGCATGGAGCTTTGCTTTGTGAAGCAAGCCTAGTACAAATCCCCAAGCAAGGTTATCTGTTAGTAAATTTGAGAAATTTTAACAAGCATCTGTTTTTCGTAAATATAAAAAATGACCAAATTACGCATCTAAGTATATTTATCATCTCACTCTTTTGACTTTCTTATATGATTTGTCGGATAAAAATCATCCAACCCCTCAAGCGGGATAAAATTATCCAGGTTACGCCTGAGCAATATCTTGTTCGGGCCAACAAATGCTGCTTAGGACTCTAACAGAGAGAAAAAAGAGGGAATTTGATTTGAATCTACTTCTTTTGAGCAAGTGACGATGTTGGACCATCATGCATCGGTTCATGTGTATTCGAAATTTTCATCAAAAGGGGGTAAAGTAAAGGAGAAGGAAAGAGATGGAGACATAAGAAATGCGGTTGATGCGACGTCAAAGCGTATGAAGTTTTGAAATAATTAAGTATGTGCATAATGTCACTTCTTAAAAGGTATTTTAAACATGTCTTTTTTATTTTACTCTATGCTCGCGATCGATATACAAAATACATTTTCTGTCACAATAGTCCATGAGATGGCGCGGCTGTCCCACTCCACCGGTCTCTTTAGCTCTTTTTCATTGCGCTCTCAATTACCTTTTTCCTTCAATTATTGTAATTTGTTGGGCCAATTCAATCATTGTGATCGACTTGTGCAATTGAATAGAGTTCTTTTTGGGGGGTGGAAAAGTTCTTTATGGGCTCATCCGACTTTAGAGGTTGGATACTAGAGTCCGGTTCATATATGGGCTTCTGCGCTTATTCTGTGAAATACTGAATGCCATCGAAAACAATTTATATCGTGTCTTATTCCATCATAATCTTATATTCGACCAACAAACAAGAGTCTCAAATTGTTTTCCCTTTCCTAGCAATCCCTGCTCGTGCTCGGCCCTCAAAGTGGGAATGATGCTTCAAGTGCTACCCATTATCATGGCTAAACGTCTGCAAGTACTAGTAAGTTGTAAATTACTACCTCAGCTCAAGCACTAGAAAGGTCGCGGTATTGATCGAGAATTCGAATGCACGAGGCCATGACATATGACAACCTCACCTTGGATAAGGTAAACTCCACTTGAGTTCCAAGTATAGCCAGTACAAGTTATAAGCCATCGTTATGGAAGAGATTGCAAGGAGATGTGTACTCGACAATTGAACATTCTCCGCAAGAATTGGCACTGAAAATTTTGTAGGATGACTATTCACTTGACTTATTGACTGGCTTCCCTTTCTCCCTTAGCTTGGCGATGGATTCTTTCATGGCCTCTTTCCTCTTTTTGCTGGCCAGTATTTTCGCCTGAACACCACTCACATTCGGGTCCTTTTTCTCCTCCGGCGGAGGTGGCGGCGGCCTTCTCGCGGCCGCCTTCGTGCTATGCTCGCCGAAGCCCAAGCTCAATGAACCAACCGCTAATCCAAGCGCAACGCTCCTGTGCTTAAAATATTTTTTGTTGAAAACGAGGCAGGAATGAAATGAAAATGTGCATTGGGATGATTTCAAGGTGGCATTCCTAATTCTGACAATTAAATGACATTATCAAGTCCTAACTACGGGATAGCAAACTCTCAGTGTAAGAAAATGAAATCTGAACGACTGTTTTGCCAAGTCCCAAACTCTCTAAAATACATTGAAGTGGCGTCCGTAGTCGATATACTATCACATCGAATGTTCTAAAATGCAGCATTGGGTATATGCAGATATCTTATGCAGGTATCTCTTATGATTTAACTCGACCGTGTAGAAGTGAACATGGAAACAAACCTGCGGTGGACTTGTACCGGTTCGTCATCAGGGACTTGTTGGCGAGCTCCAAGGAATCCTACAGTTGATGGCGACAATTTCTTCTGATTCGATTTGCCCGAGATGGCAGTGGCCGCGGCCAGAGGCGGAGATGCTGGGTTTAATGAATGACTCATGGTTCGGACTTCGGAGGCCGCGCGGTGTTCTTTTTGTCCAGAAGAGGGTGACCAAATTTTTTTCGGAGCTAAAAAAGGGTTACGTGGAGAGGAACTGATAAGCGTTCGAAGTGGATAGTGTTTTGAGCTTGGACATCAACGAAAGCAAGAAACTCATTGGTTGAAACTAGATAGCTTTCCCACTTGTGGGTCCCGACGAGCGGCTACGTTCGTTCGGTCTCTTGGGGCTTATACTTGGAATATGTTCTTTTGATTCTCTCGCATCGGTGTAAACCACCAATTTCTTGACCCCATCACTCTTTACTAGAGACGAGACACGATCACGTTCCACCTTTCTAGTGCTTTCAATTCATGCTATACTTGAGCTTCTTTGTGCATTCTCGCGTAGATACACTAGTTTTCAACCCTAGCACAAGTATGGACTACCACAAACATCCCTTTTATGCCATCTGAGCCTCTGAATTCGGAATCCATGAGTAAGTGTAAGCAAAACAAGGATGGCAGCAGTATGATCTGCAATTATTGGAAAACCTGAAGCCAAAATCAGAACTTCCACTCATTCTAAAATTCAAATATGAGATCATCGACATCAACCGAAAAAATCGAGAAAACCAAAAAGGTTACAAAGTGCTAAAAGTATGAAGTTCTGAAATCAAAGCTGCAAATACATTAATTTCACTCATCCTCCTCCTCCTCCTCGTCTCCAACAGCTGAGTTGAGGGCATTCAGGCGCTCTATCAACTTCTGTTTCCTTTCCTCATAGGTTAGCTTCTTCAAGTTAAACCTATTCAAAGATGAAAGGAAGGCATCATACGGCCAGTCAGAATACAAACAAAAGATCCATCAAGATATCCAATTCCAGTGGACGTGCAAATAAGGCGGGGGAAAACTAGTGACAGAAAGCATTTCTAGGACATGGACATCCAGGTTATTTCATTTATTAAATGGCGTTTCTACTTTCAGGAAAGATGACTATAATAAATGACAACATATAAAATCCAATATCAGACAAGTAAATAATATAGAATAACAAAAAAATATGGCAGTCATAAGAAATTTATGCAGTGTCTAACCTCTTGTGTTCCTTGGGTGCCGGCTTGTCAGACTTCTTCAGTGTGGGATCAGCCCGAATGGCAGCGTGGACTTTCTTGTACAAAGCTTCAAAATCATCTGCCTCTATTCCTTTCTTAATATATGCACTGAAGTGAGACTGATACTTTTCTGGCTCATCTTCCATCAGAGACTGACAAAAGGAAGAGGTAAACTACTAAATCTGGTGAGAACAGGAAAAGTAGACAAATGGTAAACAAAGCCTTACCGACATATATGCGGAAACATGGCCACCATAGATATATTTGCAATGGACTTCAGGATCAAGCTGCTTGCTGTCCTTTGAGAAACCAGCGAATCGCTTTTCGCTGTGAGGAATATCGAGACCTCCGTCCAATGCTCCCTGCCAAACAATTTAACTCAAGCTATATATGTAACCTTATTTCATGTAAACACTTTATCTAGCATGTTATATCCGCAATTGCCAACAAGACATTTTGTTTCGGGAAAAATGGACTGAAAACATCCCACTATAGAAGTCAACAAGAAATCTAATTGTGTAGATTGTGTCAAATTTGTTAACTCACAACTCAATTCAGAAAACCCGATGATAATCACTGAAAACATTTAATGAATTGCCACGGAAATTTGTCTAAGGAAATACAGCACGCACAGATTGGTGAAAAGTATTTCCATTATATTGGCTAAAAAAACCCTGCATCGAGAATTACTCGATCAATCAACTCGAGTTACTGGTAACTTTAATTGATTACAGATTTTGGGATAAGGGAGTTTTGTGCAAATATTTTAGGATCTTGGTTTTTTCTCGATATCTTTACTCATGTATATCCCAAAGGCCAATCCAATGATAATAACTGAAAACCAATGACAAAAGGTAACAAACTGCACAAAAAATACCTTCAAAGCACCGAACACACGGTTTCCGGTTGTTGTTCTCAAAAGGCCAACATCGAGGAAAGCGCGGAAGGGCCTCCTGCTCTCAGCAGGTTCAACTGTGAAATCCTCCCCAGTAGCCTAGCACAAAAGAAGTATCTTATTTACAAGCGTAGACATAGAAGAAGGTTCCACAAGATGATTGGGCATCAGGAAAGTATACCTCCACATTTCCCTCATATTCACTATCCATTTCAAGCTTTTTCAAAACTCTGCGGGCCAACAGCAGGCCAGTGCAATATGCTGAGGACAAACACCAAGTAAAAAGCATTATCAGGAGTATAAACTAGATACCATTTGACCATATGCGCATGCATGAACCAAAAGTTCCAGACGGGAGGAAAAGAGTAAGAAACAAACCAGCTGCGTAATTAGTCAGACCAGCTTCCAGCCCATAGTGAGGCAGCTCATGAGAATATGCTGAAGCAAGCACCATATCACCAGCAATGCTAGCTGATATGATTTGGGCGGTGATATCTTTATTGGTCTAATAACAAGGGTCAAGGTACAAACACTGACTACTTTAAGATGAATAAAACTTCACGTCTCATCAATTCACAGCTCAAACCAAAGCCCCAATAGCCCTCTTTTGTCTGCTCCAATAGGTCCTTAGGCTATTTCAGTAATCCTTCAACAAAATGCAACGCACCATATAAAACTATCATGAAAGCACCAAGAGTTCACCCCTTGCTGCTCCACAATGAATTTTTCTTATACGTAGAAGAAAATTTAAAACCTGACGGGAAACCCCCTATTCTCTTTTTATCTCTCTTTCACCTCTCTAGTAACCTAACAACTAGAATAGAAGCATGAATAATTTCTTCTTCTGGTCAAAATATATAGTAATAGAAAGACGGGAGAAAAAGATAACAAATCAGCAAATGTCATATGCGATCACCATTTGCGATAGATGATATCAAGGATACAAATCGGACCACGAACCGATATTTTGGAGTGTTGTACTTGTTCTTATCCTGATTAATCAGGCGAATCCTGGCTCGGTAGTCGGTCTTCCCCTCTGTTAACGAATTTCAGAGAACAGCGCGATGAGTAATTAAATCTCAAATTCAACATCCGCATATTTGGTAAGAGTGCGAAGCATCATATATACCTCTCCTTCTCTTATACTTGACCTGGAACCGCTTAAAATAGGCCTTCGACTTTTGAGACTTGACGAACACCTGTGTCAAAACCGGACACGAGAAAACATCTCAAACGAACAGATTAATACACCAACCCGGCATGAAAACACAAGAACAGCAGGAAACGGGAACACGGGAATGCATGACCAGGGGAGCTCCAGAGTCCGATATCAGCAGAGCCCGGAAAACCCCAAAACCCATACTCCAACTAATGGAACTAAAAGCCCACAAAGGAACCGACACACAAGAAGCCTGAAGTTGCAGGGCAGAGCTGAAAAGTACATATAATGGAATCTTCGGCTCCGTCTTACATCGTTATGCATAATCCATGAAAAAGCACTAGACCAATATAGATCAACAACCAAACAGGCGAAGGCCCATTTCCCAGACAATGCGGCACGAAACAAGGGTATTCTAACACGGGCACAGGAACCGACAGCAAACATCCCATAGAGCAAATACAGAGCCAAGCTCATGAACAGTCGACATCAAGAACTCCAGAGACGATGAGACACAGACCATCTTCCGAACGAATTACGCTAAAGGGTCACAGAAGCTAAGCGCGCAGAGATCACGCGAAAGGAAGCGGAAGCAGCGGAGAGGTTTCTCACCATGTCCGCGACTGTGGAGGTGGAGACGGCTGAGAGAGAGAGAGAGAGAGAGAAGGAGAGAATGCAGAGCAGCGCTTAAAACCCTAGTCGTCGCGCGCTTGCAAGCTGAAGCTGACGCCAGTTAAAATGCAGATGGGGGCGTACCTGTAATTTCGACGGGCTGGGATGGACCTGTTCTTACACGTGCGATGGGCCCCCAAAACATAAGTGACCGAAGTCGAGCCCATTTAGGAGCTCATTATGCAATGTCGCGATCGTTACGTGAAGCGTTTGAAAAGCCGAACCAAACTGGCCCGTTATCTAGAGATCCGCTTTCAATTTGTGAAGACATATCGTTCAAGCCATTATGTTGGTGTGGTGTTCTTTTGGGCTTTATGTAAAATCCACCCAAAATTGACTTTGGTACACATCGAAAGCATCTCCGGTACGATATGATGGGATGGTTGTTCGGATGTCGCATGTCCAAGATCGTCCGTGTAAGAAAGTTTGACCGGCCAATCGAGTCAACCGGCAATTGAATTTAAGCTTGATTCGACTCAATCATGATAGGCTTGATTTTCTTGCTCGAAATCGAAACTGACTAAGATTTTATCTTAGCTGGAGCTGGAGTCGAGCAACTCAGTATCAAAAAAGTTAATCTTTCCTCCAAACTCTCAACTTGGAGTTTTGAGTTGTGAGTGGAAAATAACTTGGTGAAAAATCCGTGGTGCGCTTCTAATGTGTATGTGTAGGTACGAGCCACTCAAGCAAGTATCCACAAATTCGAGCTCAATTCAATTCAATGATCAAACCAAACTGACAGAACTACCAAAGAAAATGGACCCAAGCTCAAATAATCTTCTAGTGAAGATTTACTTAAGAGTAGCATCTCATTGGCAGTCCTAAAACACAGATATCAGTCAAGCCAAGTATTGCCACTCTGAAAGGGACTGGATTTCTCCTGTTCCTATACACGAGTAAGCGATGGCAATCAAAGACTCTTTTAGTTTAAGGCGACCACCAATCAGACGGATGATGTGTTGGGAAGGCAAGCTACCGCTTCCGCTTGAAGCAGTGTCGGGACATGAGGGATCATCATACAGCTTAATGTTCATTTTTGCCCTGGTGATTGACTACCTCAAAAGGCTGTGAGTCAAATCCGACCATATTTAGAGGGCAAGATCAATGTATTAGCCCTTCTGAAGACAAATTATTTACAAAACACAGGTGAGGAAATTATTCTCGAATTTGCTCAAGTATTTGAATATCCCCTCAACGATTAAGTCACTCCAAAGAAGACTAAAACTTCTAATTACAACTCATCCAGCAAGTTCACCAGTTTCTGGAACCTCTATAACAGCACAATCTATCACAGAATCCTACCTCGTGTACCATCCATGTTCTGATTCTATCCACCATTATTCAATCACAACAATCGGATACCCATCAGTTATTCTGGACATCTACACAATCTTTCTCTCATACCAACCAACTGCTCAACAGAACCGTAAACATTCATTTCCTGTCCATCACGTCCATCTCTGAGGCCATATTCATCAGCTATGCAATGACAGCTGTCAACCGACTATAGCATAACTCATAACATTCTTTTTACCAAGCGTCTCTCTGCCCCTAGTGATCATTCTGTGGGTGCTGACATGCTGTTTTGGGAGATTCAGGCGGAGTCATTCAAGACAACACAGTATAGACTCTACCTTCGTGTATCCCATGCTGACACCTGTTATCACGCATCAATAAGAGGGACATGATCAGTTTTGTTGGCACAAGAATTGCTATCACAAAGTATATAGAGAATAATAAAATTACTTGCCTAGTTGAGAGTTTTGCTTCTGATGAATATATCTCCTGGCCTTGCAACATGAACCTATCATTCTTTTTCAGCAATAACAACAAAAACATCTTTCACCGACCACATTTGGCGCTCATCTTTTGCAGGGGGATTTATGACAGCTTTCTCTGCGTTGGCTAAACGATAGCCTATTATGATTTCCCTCCTCAGTCGGGCGCGTAATAGTAGTTCATAGAAACTCAAGTCTTCACCTTCATGAAGGTAGAGATCTGCCGGTCTAATGTGCATCTCATTTCCCTGGTAGCGGCCATAAAACCCACCATTTAGCTAATGAGAATCTCCAAAACTATATACACGCAGAACTATGACAAATTAGAAAATATATGCACTAAAAGAACACTAAGTTTCTCAGCTGTAGATTAGGAAAGTCATGAAACATGAGAAACAAACAAGAACGAAACCATATAACTTGACACAGTGCAGACTTCCAAGGGAGTAATGACAATAGTAAATGAGTTCGAGTGAAATTTGTCTATAAATAATATATACTTTGTAAAGCCTTTCCAAAGTGCAAACTACCTATAAAAATTCATTTTTGTTAGATTCAAATTATACCTCCTCTGCGAAGAGCTCTTCCAAAACATCATTTATCTGGCGATCCTCAGCAACCATTGCCAAAGCCATGCTGACAAGCTCGTTTGACAAAACATAATCACTGATTTTGGACATAGATAATAGATTTTTAGTCCTTGGATCAAGTATTTCAGATATGATTACTGATTTATCAGAAGCCTGCTGCATTTCCCCCATCCAAGAGCCTTGTGAGAAATTTCCTCTGCGAGATGGGGCCACACTATAAGGGAGGCGCTTTGCCTGAGAAACAAAAGAGAGGACAATGGATGTCGACAAGTATAGGAAATAGTTTTGACCAAGACAAACATCAAGAACAGTACCGAGACTTTCCCACTGCGCAAGACTGCTAGGTAGAACCAACTATGCCCTTGGGTCTTTCTACTACACAACATCCTCGACAAAATCCTTATGAGCAACGACAATGTGAGAGTCCACACCAAGCCCAACACCCAGCCCAACCCCACCCCCCACCCACCCACCCCCAACCCCCACCCCCCCCCCCCCCCGTGGGGTGTAATATGGTCAAGCTGAGTTAACACTATCGAAAGTTGAAAATCCTCAATCAAGCCAGGCTATTGGCAACCTTTCCCCATGGATCCAACAACCACCCCATAAGAACCTCACAAGCATGACCATTGCAGTGAATATTACACAAAATTAACCCTCAAAGAAAAAAGTCTGGCGGAATGGAAGAGCAGTAGTATATATTCCAATTAAGTGATGGTCAAATGCTCATGTTGATTAGGGTGTTAAAAAATTCAACTTATAAAGAGTAAAGTAAACAAGACATCCCCTAACGAATTAAATGAAGCTCAGACTTTGGAGTACCTGTATATCACGAATTAACAACAATGTGGCAAGAGATCTTGAATCAGCTTGAATGGTTGAATCTTCCACTGATTCATCAGCAAGAATTAGAATCTGTAGAATCAGCATCCAATGAGAGCATTTCACAAAATGATTCATCAGCAAGAATTAGAATCTGTAGAATCAGCATCCAATGAGAGCATTTCACAAAGGGATAGTATTAACCTAAGAAACTGACAGGTCAAAGTTGTAACTGTCTTCTCTATGATCAAAATGAAGTCAGAATTATCAGATCTTCTGAGCATTAGACAGATTAAAGAGGAGTTCTGTAAAATGTGCATTCATTTAAAAAAAGTGAACTTCTTGACTAGTTGTTGTAGCAAAATAGCCAGTGCTAGTGCCTAACTAAAGCAAAAGATTTAAGAGAGAGAGTTTCATTCACTTACTGAATCGAAAGTTTCCAGAGGGAGACTCTCCAGGTGACGCCGTATAACTGCGTTTCCTTCCCGATTTTCTAGTTTTATGTTTGCAAGCCTGTTAATGTCAAGACCACCATCAATAAGCTTCTTTTCCCTCTCCTTTTCTGGAACCTCATTGAACATCCAGAGCTCTGACTCAGGTGCTAGAGACGCATCCAATACCTAAAGGACAGACGGCCAAACCATAATCAACAGATATGAATTGAGACCTTTTCCATGGCACTACAACCAATAAAGAGGTAGTCCTGGCTTGTGAGATCATATTTGTAAGCCCTTATTAAATTATGGCCAAATGAGCCGAGTAAACCACGGTCCTTCTGCAGAATTCCAGAGAGAACCCATCTGTTTAATGAACCTAGACACTTGACCCTGCACCCTCTAATAATTTTCCTTACAAGGTTGGGCACTTGAGATGCAAAGATGAAGAAGTGGCAGAGCCAACTCACTGGCAGGGGGATGATGTGGATTTTCTCCTGTAATTTAACCAAACTAAAGGAGTTTCACCATTACCTTCTCTGTATGAAAACATGCAGAAAAATTCCAACATATCACCTGCTAATTCTAGGTTTGCTTATAATTACCATAATCATATCTTCCATATCTCGCCGCCAACCACAAAAAAGTATCTTTTCTGAAGACTGGTCAATACCAAAGTCTTTGGGTAGATGTCCCCTCCACACCTGCAGCATTAGGTGAAAAGAAACAATTAGGGGCTTCATAGAAAGAGCTTACCGCAATCATATCATCAATGTCTCTCCTCCATCCACATAGTAGAATCTTCTGTGGCTTTCTCGCTGGAAGGGGAATGTGAGCGAATGATGCTTCTTTGACCTGAATGATTAAATTAATTACATTTTTATTAAAGTTTTATCTCTGGTATGCCACTCAGTTACCAGATTAAGCATCATTCTGAATGAATAAGAAACCAGCTAAGTTTCATGGCAAGGAGCAATACAGTCTTATCTTCTCAGTTATTACACCAGTCATACTGTCATACTTGTGCAACCTTTCCAAAATAAACAACCACATTAACCAGGTGCTATTGTGACATCGTGGTCTTTCCAACTGCAAGGGTATTGAGCACAAACAATGACAGTTGCTCCTGCTGGTGATTGCCTACCATAACACCCTTTCTTTTCCTCTCAATAAGTGTGCTTGATATAGGTAAACGTAATTTTTTCTAATCCTATGCTGACATTTCTTAAGTCATTATGCTGAAAATAACAAACAAAAGTCCGTCAAGACCATCTCTAAAAGAGAAAAAAGCACCATGGGTAATGCTGCTGGAGCATATGTATCATCATCTTCTGCTATGACAAGAACTTCATCGCCCTCTTGGAGAACATAGGAGTCGTCAGGATTCAGGATAATCTTACCACCACAAGATGCAACCTTGATTCCACAAGGTATTGCATCAGGAAAACTTATAAGCACATCCTCAAATTGAACGCCATCCAACTGGGGCCATCTTTTGATGTAAAACTCACAGTTTTCAAACCCAAGGATATCTTCCCAAATCTGCCATGAAATCACAAAGCCATCAGATGATTAGAAGCGGGTGAAAAATCAACTATAGGAACTATTTGCTTACTATTATGTTTGACAACTAGAATCTGTGAGCCAGGGGAAGAATAATTAGCAGAATACTGGAAAATAATCATCTTGAAGATTAATTGCCAGTTTAGTTACAAAAAATTAACACATTGCATGAAACTGACCTGCGCCAATCCAGGCTGCCGGGCACATTGAATCATCAAGCGACCAATCACATCATGTGCCACAACAGTTTCAACAAGGTCTCCGCCAACAAGTTTAACGAGAATTTCATTGTCAAGATCGCTTAATTCAACCACAATGTGCCCTCTTAACCCTTCTTTAACTCCAGTTAAACTTAGGACCGTCCTTAATGCACGAGCGTCACTCTACATCCAATTGGCAGAATAATACAATTGAATCAGCTCCTAGCAACTACCAAAAAGGCATAGAACTTATTTGTGTTGATTAATCAAACCTGGTCAGCATTACCATCTACAGCAAGGACAACTATTGCTCTGGCTTTGGAGACAGAGACCTGCATAAGAAAAATAAAAAGGCTAATGTATCCTGCATATGCAATTTGGAAAGCAAAAGGTAATGAACTTTTTGCTAAAGATCAAGTACTCAGTAGAGGTTCTTAAGTAAGAAAGTCGCAAGAAACAAGACAAGATGACAAAAGTATATAAGAGAAACAATAAGACAGAAAAGTTACGCATATAGAGGGGTTTTGGGCTCATGGTGGAGTTTATGGGAGTTTAGAGAATTCTAAAAGATTGAACCACCACAAATAGGAGGGGGATTTTAAAAGGCAAGCATGTGCTGATATATGTGCATCAGATGAAGATCTACAGCATGGACCTCACTTACGAAAGAAGTGTCATCAGGATTAGGTCTGTTAACACACAAGGGAGAGAGAGAGAATGAAAAACATATATATAGAAAGGGAAGGGAACTGGGTGACGCATGAACTAGCACTGTCTATGTTTAGCATGTTTTTATCACCTGGTTCACCAAAAAGAAAAAAAAGCATATACATATACGTGAGAGAGAGAGAGAGAGAGAGAGAGAGAGAGAGAGAATGTCTAACGTCTTATTGAATAAGATCAGAATTTGAAGAAAACGAGTTGTTCTCAGCGATATATGGGGCTGTGCATATCTAATGGTCTATCAATTTGCATCAAGTGAGGTAACAACAAACGACGAACCAATCACTGAAAACAAACAACCAAGTGAACATCACCATATAAGTGGATTAAGAAGAGATATTTTAATTAAGGATTTCACCTCAGAACTTTCAAATGGCTTCATTCTCAACACTGAATAAAAAAACCTTACAGAATATATCATGTTATCTTTCCCTAACCCCTTCACACATTTCCTAATCACTAGTACAGTTGAGATCTGCAGTGTACATCAAAACAACAAACAGAGAATAAAGTTGGCTAAATAATATAACTCCTTTCAGACATATTTGTATCAAATCTGGACACCCACTTCTAGTTAGTTCAATCATTAATATTTCAAAATCATTACTTTCACTATTGACCAATAATGACCTTTTTCAAGTCAGCCAAAATTAGAGGGCTGCCACTTCTGCATATAACAGATGTTCCTTTGAAATCAAACTCCATCTTAGCAATGTCAAGTTCCATTTCCTCTTTATCTCTTTCAGCCATCACCACAATGGTGCCTCCACCCAAACTCTCATTTGCTAGCGCCAGCTGATTCAACAACGATCCCTGCATTTTCCATGAATTCTGTGTTAGCACTAGGACGGATATAGCAAATAACAAGCACATATTTTTTATGAAAATTTTAACATAGAAGTATGTCAGCGAACATAACCCAGTGCTCAAGGCCAGAAAAAAGAAAAATTCAGTGCAACTGATATTAAATAGACTAGAGATTCCCTTGATAGGGTAAGCTGGATGGTACCAGCTTAGGAACCAACAACCAGCAATTTTGCTTAGTCTATAGGGGGAACTAAACTATTGCAGTTTCAATAACTGATTTCAGTATGGTGGTCTTACTCACATTAGGACAAGCATGTCATGCACGAACTAATGTCTGCCTGTATTATAAGCACAAGAATCACAAAGAGGTAAAGTAAAGAGGAGAAACTGAATAACCAGAAGTTTCTGATGTAAATTCTGAGTCTCTGTTGTTAAAGTGAAAGACATTGAGTCATTTTCAAATTTCTTAGATTTTTTCTATCTTCTAGAATGTGAATGGGGCCACCCCCTTGGTGCTCTGCAGTACACTTCCTTATTACAAAAAAGAAGGTAAATTGTCAAAATCAGAAGTTTAAGAAGTAAATTTTTGCAAACCATAACATGATTATCTCGCAATTAACACTTTTCCCTTTTCTTCTTCTTTCTTTTTTTGTTGTGGGGGGTGGGGGCGTGCACAATATTTAGATTTAAGAATCAGGAGAATCAGGATATTACCAATTTATCACTC
The DNA here is from genome assembly GCA_024733475.1 of Syzygium grande. Classification (NCBI taxonomy): domain Eukaryota; kingdom Viridiplantae; phylum Streptophyta; class Magnoliopsida; order Myrtales; family Myrtaceae; genus Syzygium; species Syzygium grande. Next base: position 42,272,139 of record JAMXDD010000005.1, on the reverse strand, counting down.
CACCCAAGAACTAAGGTGTGATTCTGCTCAACTACTTCACTTCTGCCTTTCCTCAAGGAGTCAAACTTCTCGGAGATTGCATCAGAAACAAGTCCAAGCATCATCGCGAATATAAGCATTCCTCCAAAACTAATGGAAACTGATACGAACCTTGAACCAATACCTTCTGAATCAGCATGATTGCCTGCACTAGCGACATATGTCCATGATAACCAAAGACAATCTGCTATGCCATCATCTGTGACACCAAAAAGTGCAAGTCCTCCCAGACAGATGAGAAGTAATGTTGCAACCAACAATGCCAATGGCTTAGCATATGGATGAACCGAGAAAGCTACATCCAGTCGATATGCTAGCTGCTTGCTCAAAGATACTTCTTCCAAAATACCGTCTGATGATCTTGACCTTGGGACTTTGTCAATGCACTTGAGCAACAGAATAGGAATACATAATACGGAGAGCGAGCTTATCAGAGCAATGTTTTTTAATCTTTTATTAGGTCCATCTTGATTCTGATCATCTATAGAACCTTCAACATCTGCTAAATCCAATAAACTGCAGGCTTGCAGTGTAATCCTAAGTTGAGAAATTTGCCCCTGAAATTTGAACCAAACTCCATTAAAGAGGAAATTCGAGGATAATTACTACACATATTAATTAAAACTAGTACTTATAGTATCATTATCCTTGATAAGGATTAAAAAAAAAATTGGATGAGAAGTTAGCTAAAATTTCCTTGCTTACATAAGATACCAAGCTGAGGATGTTCATACACAAGTAGCCATCTTATGCTTTAGCCTCTGGCAACAAAGAACTGCATGTTTGGTTTGCATTATACTAACTATTTCATTCCCAATCTAATCGTCATTAAAACAATTATTTCCTTTGTTTGGTTCGAAAAATAAATTGATAATAGCTATTCATTACCTCAAAATCAGGATTAGTTACTCGACAGAGAGAGAGGGGCGGGAGGAAGGAATGCCTTTCATGCAGACAAAAATAGCTCAATTTTTCATATTTCTAACACGACCTTGCAATTTTCAATATATAATAATATTTATAATAAGAATTTGTACTAATCATATTTAAATTATGGAAACGATATAGCATTTAATCTATATGAATTGGTAAATTGAAGAGAATATGAATGCAGTCAATAATACAAAAACTAATTTATCATCTATTTCATTTACAGCTTAGCTTTACTCATAATTAAAGCTTAATTCATAGTCATTAGTCTAATTTACATATCAGCCAAGTAAATGTACTTGATACCAATTTATAATTGAATAACAGCGATGGTTCGTGTTTATTATTTATTGAGAAGAAGATAATAAGTTATCTTCTATTACCAATTACATATTTGACTAAAAACAACATTTCATTGCAATAATTATATATTCCAACTTATTGTCATAAGTTATTGTCTATGGCCAATTATTTATTTGAGATAAATCATATATTCTAAATACAGTTAGAATTATAATTGAGAACCAATGTAATTTAAAAAAAATATAACGATCATTTAGTTTACAAAGTACGTACATAATTTATGTAAAATATCTCTCTCACTAATATTCATATTTCACCAAAGGGTATTAAGGGTAAGTTTTCATTCTTAACTTGTACCCCATACGAAAATAGCCTACAGAATAAGGACTTTGAATAACTATTCAATCTTGCAAACAAACTAGAAAATAGCTATTGCGTTCCTATTCCCGCTCTATCCCCCCAACATGGAATTAGTTATCCAATTCTGCAAACCAAAACTCGCGTCACCATGAAGATTCGTTTTTGACCAGTTTCAGTTGAACCAGCTCGAGTCCTAGAGCTAAAAAAGTTCATTTACCCAAGAGAGTAAGCCTACTGTGCATGAATTTTGTTTTTCTGAAATTGCAAGAGTGCGGTAACTAGACCATAGATTGGGGTTAATTACAAAAAAAAGCACCAACTTTAGGTCGAGGGACAATTCTGGCCCAAACTTTCTTTTATTTCATAAAAAAGCACCAACTTTAGGTTGAGGGACAATTCTGGCCCGAAATTTTTTTTTGTCTCGTAAAAAAGCACAAACTTTCATTTAAATCCCAAATTTGGCTCCCATTGACTTTTTGTCTGAAGTTACCCTTGTTTGAGAAAAAAAGTTATGGTGGTGAGCTTGACGAATCTCTTTCATGGCGTCCGCTAACAGGTGGTGATATACAGCTTCAGATTACGACAAAACGACGAAGTTTGGCAAAAAAGATTTAATCTGGAGATATTTTTAATTTGCTGGTGAAGTGAAGGAGACGAACAGTTTCACCGTTATTCTTCAAGCTGTGGTTCAGAGACTAAGACAATAAATAATGCTTTAAATCCAGTCAGCAAGTCACGTGGATTTATTGCTAAGGTGGAATAGTCAAGTTGGAAAATCAACGGTTTTAAGTCAATAAGGACCAGATTTGGGATTTAAGTGAAAGTTGGTGTTTTTTTACAAGACAAAAAAAAGTTCGGGCCATAATTGTCCCTTGATCTAAAGTTGATGTTTTTTTACGGGACAAAAAAAAGTTTGGACCAAAATTGTCCCTCGATCTAAAGTTGGTGCTTTTTTTTTTGGAATTAACCCCCACAGATTGCTAGTTTGACCGATAGAGTTCTCAAATTCGTTGAGCAGAAGATTTTTCTCAACTCCATTAATTTAACCAGAATTACTCAACCATCTCATTCAAGGAATTACTGCAGATTACATGGAGCTGCAGATTCTACGAACAGTATCCATCACTCAAACCTGAAAACGTTCCTAATCAATCGTTTTGTCCGAAGAGAAGCCGACAGCAGGCCAAAAAAAAAACAAAAAAAACAAATGAATTCTTTCACATCATCGCCAAGCGGAGCTAGCCGGCAAGAAACAGGGGACTGCAATTTGACTAGTCCTCTAGGATTAAGAACCGTGAGCAGATCCATCTTCCAAGTTCAGTACCGACCATGAACTATACACAAGGAAATGCGTTATTCGGTTGTTTCAGAGCTTCTTTACCTGCAAATCCTCGACCTGGCTACGCAGGCTGAAATTCTTGTGCACCACCGAACTGAAAGCCGTCAACGCAATCTGCAACACCGCATCGTCCTTCCATTAAAAACAGAGAACAAGAAAGAGAAAAAGAAAAAAAAAGAAAAGCTAACTACTTCAGCGCCAGCGCGCGCGCGCAAAGGAGACGCACCGCCACTAGAAAAGCCATCCGCCACCGAAGCCTGAGCCCGAGCCTCCTCCGCAAGTCCCCGATCCCTTTGCCCCGCGACGGAGCTCTCTCCGCGGGGGCCTCCGGCTTCCGATCCGAACCGGCGCCGCCGTCCCGCCCGAGACGGCCTTCCTCTCGCCGCCCGCCGGCGACCTCTCCGGTCGGAGAGGGAGGCTACCGAGCCTCCGGCGGGCCCCGGCATACCTGGCCTCGCGGTACGGAGCTGAGCTGACAAGAGGAGCGGAGCGGAAGGAGTGCGGCGGCGGTGTGGGAGGCGGCTTCGGGTCGAGGGAAAAGGAGGAGGAGGAGTAGGACCGTGGGTTGGTGGAGAACCGGCGGGGGTATTTCGGGGTTTTCGCCGCGGAGGCGGCGGCGGAGGAGGAGGAGGGGTGGACGCAGTACGGGGAAGGAGCAGGGAAGAACCAGTCCCGGCCGAAGGAAGGGGACGACGACGACGACGCCGCCGCGTCGGGGTCGGCGTGGGACATTTTGGGGATTTCGGGGAATTGCGGAGGGCAATTTCGGGAGCAAACGGAAATCGAATCGGGAGCAACGAGGGAGAACGTTTGTTACGTAGTTCGCTTCTTAAGCGGCAAAGGCAAGGTTTAATTAAAGGGAGCAGGAGAGACGTATGATTAGTTACATTCATTAGCATAAGCACATTAAATTAATCGGGTTTTGATGTAGACATTGTTTTTCCCCCCTTCCGTTGTTGACCTCGGCCTTCCACGTAGGATTGATAAACAATATATATACACCACCGCCTGTCGAGATCAACGAATAGATTGAATGCGCGTGTTATGAACCCATCTCGCAAAATGAATTTGATGATTTGATCAGCGAAGAATCGGTCGTACTAACCTTTGAAAAGGGTTTGAGGTTGTTAATGTGAAATTGCGAATCCATCCAATCCGCGTCATCGAGAAATGAATATCACACCAAAAAGGAGATTTTTTTTTTTGTTTCTTTATAAGTAAGTGCTGAAACTAATAAGTACGTGTGGAAGTCGATTCCCTTCTTGAATTATTTCCAAGTATTTATAGCAAAATTCATGATGTGGATGAGTTAATGATTATGTCAGAAAGAAGCTGATCACCCACCTAGTCTATAAGATAGTTAAATGCATAAATTTAGAAAGATTCTCATTCAAGAAGCAGCAACACCAACTTCACGAATAAAAACAAAGTGACATTGAGGAGTTAACAAGACCTTGAGATAAGCAAGGCTTTTGAAGTCATGGGACTGTTTGACCAAAAAAATCATGGGACTGCAGTCCAAGAGATAACAAAGAAAAGGACACCAGAAGCCCAATAAGGCCCAACGACAACCCAAGTAAACCCATCAATTCACTCTCACAGTAAGCCCATGGCCCATGTTTTAGCCCTTCAATGGCAAAGCCCCGTAACAACCCTAAACGCTTGAATTTCATTCCCGATATATATGTATTCTAGACGGAGCTGATCATCTTTGACTCATTTAAATCCAAATTTTGGATTTTGGAACTTGGGGTTCACACCTAAGGGCTCTCTCATGCATCCTTGATCTCTGTCGTGGTGTTTCGTCGTGGCATCGAGCATATTGAGACTAACTTTCCTATTTATGAGAGAAAGAGAGGCTCTGTATGTTCAGATTATCTCGTCGAAAGAGCAACTTTTTTAATCTTTCCAGAGCGGGCTTTTCTTTTTCGAGATTTCAATCCAAGCTCTTGATTACATTCACCTTAGTTAGCGAGGCAGTGTCAATCATATCTTCATCCCAGGAAATACTGGTGGTACTCATATTTGGTACTTGTAATCCAAAAAGAACCATATTTAGGATTAAGTTGGTTTAACATCCGTTTGTAATTTTTTTTATCTTTGTTTTCAGAATTAGTAATCGAATACTGTTATAGCTTTGACCCTTATTTATTGTCATGAACAACAAGTGAAGATCTTCAAACATTAGAGTTCAAGCATAATTCTATTGTTCCATGTCAAAAAAAAAAAGGCGTTTCTTTTACCATGCCGGTTAATTTTAATAATAGTTGGTATGTGTCAATCGATGACTAATTTTTTTTTCGTTTCAAAATCTGTTAGTAACTTACCAACATTGTTATAAAATTATTAAATATCGGTATAGTTTGCAAATTAAAAATTCTTATACTAGCTGACTAATTTTTATTTGTGTAACTTATTAACTTTTCGAATCTACTATCTCTTTTATGAAATCACCAATCTAAATTAGAGTGACTTGTCAATTTTTGTCCGATTAAATTACCAACAAATTTTGAGTTACATGCCAGCTCTCATTTAAGTTGCTTATAAACGTTTATAATATTTTTTTTATTTTACAAACTTTTCTTAAAGTTGCCACTTTCATTTGCCTTAGCTAGCAACCCTTTAAATTTATTAACTTTTCTTAGAGATTGCCAACCTAAATTATTAAGACTCGCCAACTTTTCTCCCATTAAACTACCAACCTAATATGAGGTTACTAACTCTTATTTAAGTTACTTATTAACATTTTATTGATTTTTTAATGGGCTTTTGTACGGTACACGAAATGTGTCTTTACACAAGCAAGCTTGAGTAACACCTACGTTTACTGACTTGCCGACATCTCTTACTGTTAACAGACTTTTTATTTGTCTATCTTAGCAACATCTATGTTTAGGACCTAAGTATATCATTAAACTTCTTCGTCTCAGGCCTCTTCTAGAACTCGGGATCCCTAGGATGTAAACCAAGGCGAGTATATTCCCCCCTCCCTAGGGAAGACAAAGCTACATGAGGAATTGGAGGTGTGAGGCATGCAGGCACTAACGCGTTAAAATAAAGAATGCATTTGTGGAGCCCACCCCACAATATGGAGATAGGCCGCAAAGGCCCTTGTAGAAGCGAAAGCTCCCCTTCTTTAATGAGGTTACCTTTTAACCAAATACCAAAAATCCAAGAAAAACCGTTGATTAAGAATTAACAATCTTAATTGGAGTGGCTTATCAGCACCTATGTTGACCAACTCTTTTAGGAGTCACCAACTTATTTTGGTTATCAATGCTTATTTGAGGTATTTACCAAGTTTAATAATAATAATAATCAATTTTCTAATATTTTATGAATTTTTATTTTACCTTTCTTAACTACGCCTTAAATTTAATAATTTTTATATGAAATTACTAACTTTAGTTTAAGTGAATCATCAACTTTTTCTTATTAAGTTATTAATTAGTTACATGCTACCAACTATCAGTTGAGTTAGTTAGTGATGTTTATTTCTTTTGTTTTAGTTTACCAACTTTTTTTAATCAGGTTACTTAACCAGGAAAAGAGTTGGTAGGCCGCTTAAATAAACTTTGGTAATTTCATATCAATAGTCGGTAAATGTAAGATGTTTGTGACAGGATAACTAAAAGTTGGTAAAAGATAAGAGATGTTGGTAAGCTAGTGCACTGGATAAACTTAGGTACCTATCTCAAATAAGAACTGATAAAGCAAAACTAGTTTAGAAAGGGATGTAAAAGTGGCAACTCCAAACTAAAGTTGGTAAATTAAATAAAAAAACCAAATAAACATTATTAAGTACTTCAAATGAGAGTTGGTAACCCAAAACTAATAGATAATTCAATGGAAGAAAAATTGGTAAGTCAGCTACCAAAAGGATAATAATGCCATATAACAGTTGGTAAATTTAAGGCATTGGTAAGAAAGGTAGTTCAATAAGGTAAAAGATGAAGTTGTTTTGTGTAAGAGATGAAGAGAAGTTGTAAATGTGGGTAATTAATAAAATAACATCAGTTACTCAAATAAAAGTAGGTAATGCTGAATTAAATGATAATTTAATCGAAAAAAAGTTGATAAATCACTTCATTAAGGGTTGTAAATTTTTAAAAAATGGAAAATTAAAAACGTTGGTATGTAAGGCAAATAAAAGTCAGTAAACCATAAGAAAAATTGGTCTATTAAAATAACCAGAAAACGTTGGTAAATTATTCTAATGTGAGTAGGTAACCAAAACTAGTTGGTAACTTTCCCTAAATATTTGGTAAATTTACGGCATTAGTATGAATGGTAAATAAAAGTTGGTAAGAGGTAAGATTAGTATTTCTTTACTAAGTAATAAGAAAAGTTGGTTATTTGATACAAATTATGAACATTAGTATTTTACTCAAATAAAAATTGGTAACGCAACAATAATTGGTATTTTATTTAGATAAAAGTTAATTTTCACTCTAATTGAGGTTAAAAACATTCTAAAAGTGTTGGTAAATTTGTAAAGTTGGTAAGCAAGGAAAATAAGAATTGTAAACGAGAAGAAAAATTGGTAAATGAGAAAAAAAAACCCCACATAAACGTTAGGAAGTAACTGAAGCAGGTGACGAAGCAAATTGGTAATTTAATCAGAGAAAAGTTAATGACTCAGTCAAAACAAATTTGTAAGCTAATATGATATTTGGTAAATTTAAGAAGTCGGTAATAAATGTATATAAAAGATAGTAAAAGATAAAAAGAGTTTCTTTTTTGTTAGAGATAAGAGAATATTATTTGTCAAAGATAATAAAAATTGGTAACTGACTCAACTAGGAGCTGGAAAAGTAAAACTAGTTGATAACTTAACTGGTGAATAGTTGGTAATTACTATAAATAACATTGGTAATGTCTAAAAATAGTTGGTAAATTTGACGATTGGCAAGCAAGGCAAATAAAAATCAGTTTATGAAAGTTGATAGATTTACAAGAAACATGGCAAGCAATTGAAAGAAGAGTCCAAACGAAAACTAGAGGGTAACCTAATGGGAGAAAAGTCAGTATGTCACACGAATAAAGTTGGTAAGTTCATATAAGATTATTAAATTTAAGTGGCTTGCAAATTTGATAGAAAATTTTGTAAATAATAACAAATTTTAATAAATTAAAAACATTGAACATAAATAAGTCACATGAGAATTGGTAAGTCAAAAGTAGTTGATTATTTAATGAGGCAAAGTTGCTAAGTTGCTCAAATAACAAATTGGCAAGTTCATATAAAAGTTGGTAAATGTAAGACGTTAGTAAAAAAGGCAAATAAGTTGGTAAAAGATTAAAAAAAATGAAGTTTATAATGTACAAAATGTCAACAAGAGTTGGTCATTGCCTATAAAAATAAATAAATGAAAAATGTTTTCATCATTCACGAAAATATTTAGGTATAAATTGTCATTGATAATGAAAACATCTTCTATTAACTAATTTTTCTAAGCTATATAACCAATTATTTTTTGAAAAATATTTTTCAAGTTTTGAATTTTTCGTGATACAAACGTACCCTATAATTAAATTCATCCCAATCCTATCATTTTGTGGTAACTTCCACCGAGCCACTACAGAAAAAATATGCATACCAACCTAAAGCAACATTGTCTTGATGTAGACTACTCTATGTGCGGTTGAAAGGGACGGAGCTAAGGGTGAGCAACGGTCTAGGATTGACCTTGGACCGGCCCAACCCAGCTAGTCCTAGTCTGGTTCTTAGGGGGACTGCGTCGGTCCTTGGTCTTGGGACATCTGAAACCTGCACTATGTGGGTTAGTCCTCGGTCCTAGGAATTTAGGATCGTTCCAACCCGGACCAACCTTGTATATATATATAAATAAAAATATATTTATTTATTTTCCAAAGAACCTAAGGCCTCTCCCTCTTCTTCTTCCGGCATTGAAAATAGAAACCCTATTGACTATTGAGTGTCGCCTCTCTTCTTCCCTCGCTTCTCTATGGTTGTTCGCTAGATCTACCTCTCCTTACTCACCTCATGAACCAACTTGCCTCTCTTGGTCCGTCTCGGGGCCTCACAAACGGTGAACACAAGTCGCTTCACTTGGCCTTCCTCGGAGTCTCATGAACAAGATATGAAGTTGTTTGTTTTGTTTTCAAGTGTTCAGAAATTGAAGCAATCTTTTGAGAATGAACAAGATATGAAATTGTATAATTCATGATTTACGTTATGTATTTTGACCATTTTATTTTTAAATTTTATTTCACATGTTCATATACTACTAAGTGGGGATTTTTTTTTTTTTTTTGGTAAGGTAAGAGATAATATTAACTTTACAAACACAATGTACAACAAGGATTTTTGTTGTTGCGTTATCTTATATTCTTATTTGATTTGTACCGGGGTCCATAGTTTGGTTGCTCATTATTGCATCGTTGACGGATAAGTATTTTCAAAGTGTATCATTTGTCCTTTCAATGAATAAAAAAATGAAACATAAAAAAAAAAAATCGATTGGTCCCGCATTGACCTTGGAACCAGACCGGACCCATAGGGTTGGTCTAGTCCTCGATCCCAAAAAATTGGGGACTAACACTGTGTGGGTTAGTCTTAGGGTTAGGTGTTGGACCGGCTCAATCCGGACCATGCTCACTCCTAGACGGAGCATAACAAAGACGCCTTGGAAAAAGAGGTGAAAATAATTATTTATTGTGGTGGAGTTAGTTAGCTCTTGTCAGCTTGTTTCTGCTTGTGTGCAAAGAAGATGATGCAAGCAATTCCATCATTCACTGTGTGGACTCCAACCATGCAAAGCATAATCCCTGTTTAGCCTTCATAAAGTTTTTTTTTTTGGTAAGGCTGTTTAGCCTTCATAAAGTTCATTTTTCTTAATATGAAAAGGCAATATCGAAAGCGTTACTTTCAGTTTCAGCCTTTGACTGGCCACATCTGCCTTCAAATTTCCACCAAGGAAATGTTAGTCTAAGGAAAAGAAGGAGAGGAAGATATTGTTAATTAGATAAGCTGGTGAAAGGAATATCTGCTTGTGAGTATTCATTAGGTATGGTTTGGGGTTGAATAAAGAATTTCCACATGCGTTATCAAGACTTGACAATGTGTAACTTTTTCATTGTTGGCTGCACATGCATATGCATCTGTATCCTGATATGCGATGAACTTGAGAATTTTATGAGCTCCACAAGCCTACCATTGTAAATCGGTTCAACTATGTTGGTGGATATTCTACAAAGTTTGAACTATGTCATATACGAGTAAAATCTGTCTAGCTACATAGAACTTTTGAAAAATTTGTCAAGGTCTAATCCAATACTTGTGTATCAAACTCATTTCCCCCGAAAAAATGATCACGGCATGATCAAATTTTACATACCCTGATGGGGGTTTCGTAACACTTCAAGTGATGAATTAGGGTTTCTAGATTGCTTATCGGGCATTAAAATTGCGTGGGGCCTCTTGATTCGATCATTAATTTATTAGATCTTATAAGCAAGAGATTTTTGAAACCTGGGTCTAAGCAAAATGTACGTTCGACCCTAATATATGTGTGTGTATGTGTCTGTATTGATGGTGGAATTATTATGCGTGTAATGGGAAACAAAAATAGAATTCAGTGGGAGTCTTTGTAGTCTTGCATCGATCCCTGCTTTTGGTCAAGGTGCGCCAACCTTTTGCTTTATGAATTTTAATAAACAACATGAAATTATTTGGAGAGATCTAAGGTCTATATGCCTAGAGCTAGTGAGTATAAATTAAGAATAGAGGCTAGCTTTGTTCACACTGTTTTACTATATCTAATGGAACAGTAAACGACAGATTCAAAAGAAAACCGACCAGTGTAAAAGATCCCTCATTTGCTCCACAAACAATCCAACCTATTCACAATTGGCCTAACCAAATGAAAAAGGAACTATTTAAGCACATGTGGAGCAGTTTCTATATCAACCTAAACCTGCGTTCAAGATTCTGTCATGAAATGACGGGTTTACCATCTCACAGAATTACAATAATGTAGAGAAGCCATGATGAAGATATAGAAGGCAAAAGGTTGGATAGACCCACGGATCCTTCATTGAAAAGCCAACACATGCTAGTTGTGTCTATATGCATAGTAGACCTGTCCAGTGGGTTGGTCAGGTCGGGTTTGGGTCGGTTTATAAATTGTTCGATCAAAATTCACTCATTAACCCGTTTATGATCCATTTATTCGTACTAGAAGTGAGCAGTTTCAAGTTCTGTATATGTTTCACATGGAACCTATAATTTATCCATCGAAACAGATTGCTTATTTTTTGAAACTTGAAACCTACCCTACATACCATGGAATCTAGAACCTATAGGTTTCAGAGTCTACATAATTTTTACATGTATTATTGATTGAACAATTGCAGTGAATCATTATCTTTAGTGACTATTACTTGCTATTACAATCCACTGAATACAACTTATATTTAGACACACGAAGAATATGAAACATTAACGAAGTAAAAGTCTCAGTTATAAAATAGAAGCTCAGATTAATGGTTTTGATTATATACTCATTATCGAATGCCATGGAATATCACAGGATTACGTGAAAACATAGACCAAGAAAAACATAAAAACTTATTCTAAGTTCTAGATTCTACTTATCTAGAATCTGGAACCTACCCGTCGAAATAGGTTTCCTTTTTTTTGGAACTTGAAACCTACCATGTACACCCTAAAACCTGAAATCAAATAGGTCCCACCAGTTTGGTTCTCCGGTTCGAGGTTCTATTCTAGAGTCATGCTCACCCCTAGTGCTAAGCACCACCACCACTAGCGACAACTCACCACCGCCATCTCACCATTTAGCCACTAAACCCGCCGCCTCTCTTTGTTTATGACATCATAGCAAGTATATTTGAGGCATTGAAAACTATCTAGCAGTTGTGGACCTTGGTTATTAGTTTGTCAGCCTCAAATACGAGGTAAGCGACTTTGATTTGGAATCAAGAGTTGAGAGAGAGAGAGAGAGAAAGAGAGAGAGAGAGCGCGCTTGGTGAGCGAAGGAGTGCCACTGGTGGTGGCAACTAGAGTGCTAGCTGCAATCGGCCCCAGGGGGGCTTTTGTTGACACACATGGTGAATTTTTAACTTAGTACTAGAGCTACAGCCTACCAAACTTTTTGCCAAAGACATGGCCCTCTGCATTTTAGGGGTACCTTAGTGCACCTGGTGCAGTCATGCCAAATTGACTGAGACATCCTCTAACCTCAACCATCTCTCCACTCTTTCTCTCTCTCTCTCTATCTCTCTCTGCCAGAGACAGGACTGTCCTTGCCCGTTTCCATGGACCCTCGCTCATCATGCCTTGCCCTATTCAACCACGTTTCCCGTGGACAACCTCCATGTGAAAGGGTTTGCCATGCATTGTCAGCCATCGATTCTAATGAGCACTTAATTTCTGATTATATTCTTCTTATTCTGGTCGTCTGATAACGCAAATCCTATTATGAATCGGTGTAGATCGGTTCCTGGTAACAATACTTCAGTTGATCCTTCACTGAATATAAATACAAGTAGCATCGTGAAACGAATCAAACATCGTCGATGTGCCTCTACAGTCAGCCTCTTTAATTAAGTTATCATGTTAGGCACCTTCTTCCTTTTCTTTTGTTTTTTTAAGGGTTCGAATCAGTTGATTAAGGTAAGGCCATTCTTGTAAATCTAGCGAGATTCTTCCGCTAATGCACCCAAAGTCCAACCGGTTACCCATGTTCCTTCAATTCTGGGGCCAGGAACGAGGGGACCCGTCATGCCAGCAACAGTTCAAATTAGTAATTGGAAGAAATGGATTAATTAGTCGAGGTATGCTTGGGATGTGGTGTTCAGGCTTGTCCTAATTAAATACTTAAATGGACCGGCTCCTTCGCACCGTCTACTAGAAGGGGGGGCAAAGTCCTCTCAAAAGTCCTAAAGGCACGTTCCATTGGGTCATTTATTTACTTCAAAAGCAAGGCCAACTCATGGCAACTTGCCAATTGTTTTGCCTGAGGGCTTAATGACTTTGCTCACATCTTCCCTCTCTCTCTATATATCGATGGTGGGCGACGAGCGACCGCAATGTGGCCGTGCATGGACATGTTCACTGCTTCTCATACCCAGATGGAACCGAGGGAACAAGAGCCCTCTCTCTCTCCTGCTCTCTCCATTGGCATTAGGTACCTATCACCTCTTCTAAACTATCCCTCTTTCTCTAACTTGATTCATCTTGCCCGAGCTTCCCATGAAATACCATTTTGATCATCTGGAAAGAGCTGAACCCTAGCTAGCTTAGCAATTCCAGTCCAATCAAGACCCTTTGCATCATAACGACGTTTTGATTTTTCTTTTTCGTTCATCTTTTTCCTTCCATGTACTTTGCACATGCGCATGCGATATATATCACAGAGATGTATATGTCATGTGAAAAGAAACGACTTGACTCTCTCTCTCTCTCTCTCTCTCTCTCTCTCTCTCTCTAGTCTCTATATATCTTGCCTTTTTGTGTGTGGTCGATAGCTCAGGAAAGGATGGTGCAATTGAGCAGGTGGTGGTCCAAAGAGACAGTGGCAGTGGTGACCGGAGCGAACAAAGGGATCGGGTTCGCGGTGGTCAAGAAGCTGGCTCAACTGGGTCTCACCGTCATCCTCACGGCCAGAGATGCCGAGAGAGGACGCCAAGCGGCCGAGTCCCTCCGAGTTCAGGGCCTCGTCGACGTCCACTTCTCCGTCCTCGATGTCTCCGACCCTCTCTCCATCGACGCCTTCGTCTCTCGGTTCAGGCTCCAGTTCGCGGCCCTAGACATTCTCGTGAGTCTGCTCGTCTTTTTCTTCTCTGTTTTCAATTATGTGCAGTGCATCTGTGGTCATTTATAACAGCTTATATTATATACAACATGCATGTACATGCGATATAAATAATCCCGCATGAGTCAGATAATGTGTCCAACACTGCATTCGCTGGACAGAGGCTGGACCGGCCTCCCCATCTCTCTCTCTCTCTCTCTCTCTCTGATCAATTATGATAAACTATAAGTCCTTTTTTCGCTTAGGACATTGGTTAATCCAAAGAAAGAAGGTGAATAAAACAGTGACATGCACTGTATTATTGTGCTTAAAGTAGAATTATATGCATGCATTGCACATATTTGTTCAATTCAAAGAAGGTTTCATTAAGAAAGATAGCACGTGCTGCTGGTGCTTCTCTTGTTTTTTTTCAAATAGAATCATAGAGATCTTCTGCATATCACAGTTGACCAGGAAGAGCTCCATTTTCCAGATCATTTGCACTGACCAAAGTTTATCTTTATTGGAGAAACAAAACTTCCTTGAAACGTGGTTTACTTTATCACTGTTGGAGACAATTAGGGATTTCTTAGGATAATTTCCTACATTATAGATATTTCCTAAAGATATTTAAGATATTTTCTCTGATTTTTCATATCTCGTTTAATTATGTATATCTAATTTAATTTTTTTGGATAGTCATCTAACAAGAGATTTCTGAATTAGGGATTTCTCTAACAATGAGGATGTTGAATGCTTAGAGTGAAATTTGCATAAGGTTATTTTGTATTTTGGTGAAGCAAAACCTTGTTGGCTTTTTTCAATCAGACCAACCACCAGAAAGTACCTATCTTTTTGTATAGTAGTTACGCGACTAATTTAAAGTCTGTTTGGTTCAACTTTTTCACAGTAATTTCAAACGTAAGAAAGGGTGCTGGAGCTTTTATAAGTGTTTTACAGACAAATCAACAAATACAACACCTCCAAAGTTACAATAGCTTCTTAGAAACTGCTTTATTAAATTTTGAAGTATTGCAACCTCAAAACACGTACTACCAAACATGTAACTTATAGCGCTTCACAGCACGGTTACAACATATCACAAATATGACTCAATTATAATCATACCAAAGAGCTCTTAATGACTTTTTAAACATGACAATCAGCTGATAAAATTTTTATGTACCAATAGCTCTTCACCTTTTAAGAAACTACAATAAACTTCTTTCCTTGAGAATTTCCACGGATAAGTCAATAGTAAGTAAACTTTTGATTGATATTTAGTGTTACCAATAGTAGGTGTAAGAAAGCTTAGTCTTCCCGTATATACCAAAGTAAATTATTTCTCAACTTGGAATTATGTGGTCACCATGGCCCCTTTTTCACAATGGGGAGCACCATCATTACAAGATGTAGCTTTCATACTGGAATTGAAGTTCAAAAATACTTCTTTATACTTTGGAGTTGCCAAAAAATTTGAAAATTTTGGTAGGGCAAAAGTTGAGGGATACATATAATAGTAACTTTTCTCTCCAAAAGTAGGGCCTAAGAGTAATGTATTGAATGTAATCCATAAACAAACATGAGATATTTTTAAAGGATTTTTTTAACAGGATGAATAACACATGCACTCTTGAATGGAAAACAAAAGGTTATCTATAATTCCAAAACGCTCTTGAAGAGGAGAAGTATCATAAATTCATAATTTGATGTTTACTATGGTTTAATAAGAATGTTCTTTATTATTATCAATTCGTGGTACTTCGGTCTTTCTCCCTGAAGGTTCCTCCAGTAAGCTTAGAAGTTTGCCTCAGGACATACTGGCCACATTCCCAAGGCTAGTCGTTCGCCCCCCACCTTCAGTAAGGCCACCATCCTGAGGGCTAGAGCCTTGTTCTATCTAATAAGGCCACCATCCCGAGGGCTAGAATCTTGGCCGCCGCCGCCGCCGCCGCCGCTGATGGAATTGGCCTCTTTTTTCTCCTTGGTAGGGCTAGAGTCTCCGTCACCGCTACCGTTCAACCATCTGGCCGTCCACATTCCCGCCCCTCGGTTGGAGGGCCTTCTTCTTTTTATCTCGGTCGGTATACTCTTCTCTGAGTTATCTCCCCCGCTGCTGCCACCGCTCATCCCACCTCACCGGAGAAAATAAGTGAAGATAGAACGAAACGTTGGCCGATTCCCGCTGCCGACCGGATTGGCCTTGTCTTTCTCCTTGGTGGCTAACCTTCTGGCCACATTCCCTCGTTGCAGAGGTTTCTTCATTTCTCATTCTATCTTCGTCTGCGGCTGACAAGGGATTTCTGAGTCTTTTCCGCCAGCGCGGCCGCGTTTTTCATCTATAATTATATATTCGTCAGTGTAACATGGACGTCATCAAATATAAAACTTTGCATGACTTATATAAGTCTTCGAAATGGTGTTATCCAACCAAACTGTAATAGATCTACTTTCAAACCCGCGCAGCGCACGAGATTTCAACTTGTAAAGATACGTTGTTAATACCATTTATCTAAGTTCCTCATATTTATGTCCTAACATTTGATTTCTTGACTAATCTCCTTCATTCAGGTTAATAATGCTGCTGTCTCCTTCAACGACATACATGAAAATTCAGTGGATAATGCCGAAATTGTGGTCAAGACCAATTTTTACGGCTCAAAGTTGCTAACCGAAGCTCTCTTGCCCATGTTTCGCCGTTCGCCATCTATTGGTCGGATACTAAATGTTAGCTCTCGACTCGGTGCAGTCAATGTAAGTGACCCGATGAAGCATGAATTACTTAACATCAACTTAATTTATATTGGCAAATTGTTTAAATTAGTTAGACAAGATCTTGATTAACTCAATGGTTATTAGCGCAGGCGCAGAAATAAGTGGTCGAATATCTTCCTTAATGAACTCTTTTGTGCTATGAGCTTGGACTAGCATTGAAACTGAATCGCATATGCAATCTATTTACAGTTAATGAAGAAGAGATAGCTCAATCATGCTTTTATACGCTAGCTCGAACAATATAAATAGTCTGCCACAAAGATTCAGCTCAAAATGGAGCTACTCTTATTTTCTCATGCTATCTACATATGGAGAAAGACTAGCAGTTCGTAATACAGTCAATGTTTTCATGCATGCAGAAAGTGACAAACCCTAACATCAGAAGGATGTTACAAGGAGAGAACCTAACGGAGAAGCAAATAATGGCAATGGCTTGGTCCTTCCTAGAAGATGTGAGGAGAGGGACATGGAAGAGCCAAGGCTGGCCCGAAGTGTGGCCGGATTACGCAGTGTCAAAGCTTGCACTGAATGCGTACACAAAGGTCTTGGCGACCCGCTATGACGGATGTGGTTTGAGCGTGAACTGCTTTTGTCCTGGCTTCACGAAGACATCGATGACCGGTGGTAAGGGAACTCGAACCGCCGATGAGGCTGCAGAGGTTGGTGCCATGATAGTGTTGCTACCGCCCGAGAACCTGCCAACTGGGAAGTTTTTTATGGGATGCAACCCCGTCATAAATTCGAAGTTATAGAATGAACGAGCTCTCATGTTGATTCAAGACTAGATCGTCAGTTTTAATCAACTAAAAGTTATCGATATAGAGCGAAGCTCAACCTTGTCTTTAAAAGAACCAAAACTAGCTCCACGCTAGACAAAGCAACGAGAGACAATGGCAACCATCGAGGCAAAGAAAGAGTGGAGAGAGATGCCGTTAGGGATCGGGTTGACTGAATGTACTTTTTCTAAGTGAAATTTATGTATGAACGAGCCAACATTAATAGACAATGGGCAGTTTGGTTTAACTTTGAAAAGAGATTTTTGAAAAATGCAAAAACCTTTAAGTTAAAGCCTATTGAGAAAATGCAAATGATGTTTGGTAACACAAAATTTGTAAAGTTACTTTGGCCAAAGTAATGTTTGGCTAATTTATTTTTGCAAAAGGCTTTGAGATCCTTTTTTATTAAAAAAAAAAAAAGTTACCCTTCACCGTCACCGGCAAAAGGCTACGGCCGCTAGCGAGCCAAATCTGGCACCGGTGACCTTCGCCCTTGCGACCTAGGTGGCCGTCACCTGGGGTCGCCCGACCTCAGGTGACGAGGCCTAAGGTCGCACGACTTAGGCACCGTCGCCTAGACTCGCGCAACCCCAAGCGATTGCTGCTTGAGGTCCCGCAACCTCAGGCGGCCATCGCTTGGGTCAGACGACCTCGCCGGCCCCTCGCCAGCCCTTCACCGTCCAAATCTAGTGTCGTCAAACGCTCTTGCCGGCCACACTTGCGTGAAGAAAATAAACGGTAACAAGGGGGCAAAATCGGAATATTAAAATTTGAGTGAAGGTAGTTTGGGAAGGAAATTTTTTTTTTCAAAATGCTGAAAGCCCAAAGCTGATCCAAATGCTAGCATTTGGTCAATGCTAAGGCGAAAGCTGAACCAAACGGGCCAACAACACAACCTTACTCAAAAGATATCGACATGCAACAAAATGGCCATGCGCAGAGATATCTATTGCCTCCACCATGCTACTTGCTTCACAATAACCGCAGCTCTTGGACATGTTTCCTCCTCTTTTAAAGAACGAAAAGTCAAAACATCTCAAGTTTACAGAAAATGGGGGGAAAAATTGCAGGTCTGATTCTTTAATCTCTTCAGACCTTAAAGAACATCATGTAGTCAACTCATTAAACAGCGGTATCGAATGAAGCAAAACGTCCACCCCTTTATAAGATTACTTCAATTCAGTCAGTTATGGCAAGCGAAGACTTCAGTCTCGTCACTAAATGTGGCAGTGTGCTGATGCTGTCATCAATCGATTGCTCGACACAAGCCTCCAAATCTTTCATGGCGTCAGTCCTAATCTGTTGGAGCTTGGCTGCCTCAAACTTATCTTGGCACACCATTAAGGACCTATTCAACCTTTCCTGCATCACACATAAAGACGCAATACTTTCAAATACGAAAAGGAAAACACTAATTCAAATGCACGTAGAAGAGACCTCACCATATGTGAGATAACCTTCTCATTTCCCAGGACATGCAAGGTACAGATTACAATGCAATCTCTTTGGAAAAGGTAAACTAGCGCAATTACAATGCAAGCTCCATGGAATTAAGCAGATTGTTTGATGATAATTCTTTTTTCTAACAGCAAGGTCCAATGCCTCCGTGAAGTTGAGGATACCAAATTCTTGGGACAAGGAGCAAAGTAGCACTAGATATTTGGTGATTTAAGTTATCCACAAGATGAGGATTCATATTGATAGGGCGAAAACCGATATTTAGCAAACTCAGCCTCTAGATCTGAGTCAAGCCCCATAACTTCCTTGCTCCCACCCGATCAGAGAGCATACAATTCCAGTCCATTCCCTCTCAAACTTTAGCAATTGAGATTAAATCTTTAGCATATTGTTGATGATTCTCGACCTTAAATGTTCTATTGCTCCTCTCTAATTAGAGATCCCACTATATGCCAGATCGAAACAACAGAAACCACAACACGCGGCGTGCGGGCCAGTTCTTATCAGTGTAAAACAGCTCTCTCTGTTCTTTCATCATGTAAATCTGTCTCACTTGGATATGTGAAAATCTAATAAGAAGCAACATGCCATGAGTTCATAAACTTTGATGAATGCAGAAAGCGATTCATGGTGCTTATGTTATCACTTGATCTGGACATCGTGCAAAACTGATGATTAGACACCGCCGAGACAAAAAAAAAAAAAAAATTTCAAGTCGCCTTGCCCGACAATCCAAAGACATGAAGCTTTTATGCAATTAACCCAAAAATTAATATTTCTTCAATCGCACAGAAAATCATAAAAGATCTTCTTTTTTTTTTGTTTCTTTTAAATTCATATTAGAGGCCCGCGAAAAGTTAATTCCAGTTGCACTAAAATGACCTCTTTCAGAAGATAGCAATTGCAACGCTTCAGTTATAATACCTCGAGCTCTAAAATAAATCATCTCAGCCATAACATTAAGCTACTCTCAAGTCATATAAGGAAAGACACCCAAATCAAATAACATCATAAGAGCGAAAAATTAAAGGGGAAAAGGGAAAAAGCAACCGACTTGAAACTTGCCCATCTCGTTCTCGACTCGTTGCTGAGCACCGACAACGGGAACGCTGCAATTTTCCACACAGCTGCTAATCTCTTCCTGTCTCCGCCTTCTGTCGAAGCACTCGTACGCACATTTGAAGTACGCTTGCTGCACGCAATCGCGATCCAAATTCATCAAACAACAAGAAGAATCACAGCCCAGATACACGAAATTCCTCCCGTCATACGAAACGGGCGAGCAAAAACACCCTGAAAACCCATCTGACTACTGACCCACCACTCAAGAAAACCGATACCCAGAAAACTAAAGTCCCAAGAAACACGGAAACAGAGGACGTAACGTAACGTGACGTACGTACCTGAAGGGTGAAATTGACATGATCCTGGATACCGGAGAGATGAGCTTGGGCGGCGGCGTTGACTTCGCCGAGCTTGCTCCTGAGTCGGTCGGAAATGACCTGCTCCTCCGCCGCTGCAATATGGTCCATGTTATCAGGGGAGGGGTTTTTTGAGGGGGTTTTTTGGGGGATGGTTAGCCGTGCTTGCCTTCAGCTTCAGAAAGCAGACATTCAAGTTGAGATGTGAGGTAGGACAGTATATATAATATAAGCCCTAGAGTCCACATGGGCTCGCTCGAGCCCATCTCCAGCGATACTCATGAAATACATAACATTTCTGGAAAATTGTTCAGAAAATCCTAAACCTATTGCACTTTTGCCAATTCAGTTATAAACCTTTCAATTTTACAAATTCAGTCTCAAACCTTTCACTTCTTATCAATTGAATCCTTTCACTTATTGTCAATTGAGTTCATCTAACTAATTTTGGGTAGAAATTGCTAACGTTGACTCCAGTCTACGTGACGCTGACATGGACAAAATTTAACAAATGTTAATATTTTTCATTTTTCATTTTCTTTTCTCTTCCTTTTTCATTTTTCCATTTTTTCTTTTTTTTTCTCTCTTTTTTTCCCTCCCCTTGTTCCTCCTCTAGCCGGTCTCTGAGCGTTGACAACCAACCACTGGTGAGGCTGACCTTGCCCAGACCTCGCCCAACCATGGTCGGCAAGGCTCGCCTGAGGCTAGCAAGGTCAACCTTGCCGGCCCTCCCCTCTGGCCGATTGTCAACGCCCCGCGACTGGCTGGAGGAGGAAGAAGAAGGGGAGGAGAAAATAAAAGGCAAAAGTTGAAAAATAATGAAAAAGAAAAAGAAAAAATTAAAATGTTATTAAAATATTATTAAAAGTTATCCACATCAGTATCACGTAGCCCAGTCGGCGTCCACGTCAGCACTTTTTGGCTAAAATTGGCCGGATTGACTCAATTGGCAAGAAGTGAAAATGTTTATGGCTCACTTGGTAAAATTGAAAGGTTTAATTAATTAGAATTAAGTTAGCAAAAATACAATAAGTTTAGAACTTTTTGGACAATTTTCCCCGCCTAAAATCGGCTGCCAGACCAAACTCTCTCCTGAAATGCAGCTATGATCTCGTTCCAGTGGAAGCCGTTTATCAACCGACGTCATCAGCATCCTAGCCACATATTCAGCACCAGCTGTGCCAGAGCGCTTCCCAATCAATCTCTCCTCTTCCTCTAGCAAAGTCTTCAGCTTCTTTAGTCATTCCACACCACAATACCCCCTTCTGATCTTTATACAACTCAATACAGTTTCGGTGACTTCCGAATAAAGTCCACTATACTGCGTGCCTTGGGTAAATCATTCTGTTTCCGTTATTGATCCAACGACCTCACGGGGATTATCATCTCGGGTTCTTTCTTCAACACTTCGATCAGAGCCAACACCTTAGACACCGCTTTATGCTTCTCGGTGGCGATTTCGAGATCATGCACCCTCTTCTTCTTGCTCCTATCTTGCACTCTCTTGCTGGTGGTCATGAATCTGAGCTGCGACCAGTTACACGAAACCTCGGCCAAAACTCGAGTTTCTTCTCAGGGTAGGCGAACGCACTAGGGAGGTGATGATGCATCCAAACTCTCTCGCCACACTCCATTCATTCGGGTTAGCTACTGTTTTAACAATGAATTGAAGACGGGTCATCTCAAGGTGCTAATGCCTTGCTACAAATTCAAGAAACAAGCCCAAGAAAAGCAAATGGCTCTCACTCTGGACAGACTTCAAACAGATCACGTGCAACGGAACGAGGAACAGCAAGACCCCAAAATGAAAATATACGACAAGATCGCCGAAAATGCATGATTACCAGCATCAGTTTTGACTTCAACAGAAGCCAGTTGGGATTTTAGGTGTGGCTTGTGCAAAGAATGAAGAAGAAGAAGCAAGGCGCGAGGACGAGCCAAACGGGCGATATAGACAATTAAAAACATCTTCTCATTATATATAAATCCAAAAAAGTTATGTGAAAAGAAGAAGAAAATTTAGGAAAATATATGCAAGAGATAATTAATTGTTTTAACTTTTAAGACTGATTTGCTTATTTTGGCAAAATCTAGCCGGAATAATTAATTGAACTTTATCAAAACTTCTTTGGTACGAGGGAGAAAGAAGCACTGCTGGAAAGTTTAAATATTTAAGAAGCCAGCTTCTGTTTTTCTATGGATTGTAGTATAAAAATTATCTGATGTCGAATTTTAACATGCGACAGAAATGAGCTATAGAGGCTGAGCAAGAAACTCAAAAGCCTTTCCAAGAGACGAAAAAGTTCAAAAAAGAGCATCAAACTGAGATACATACTCTAAAACCGCCTTCTAGCAGAATTTAGATTGTTTAACGAGTAGACTTATCAAATGGGTGGATCGGGTGGGATCACAAATGGTCCAACCGAAATTGACTCATTAACCCGTTTATGACTCATTTACGTGCAATGCAATTTTTTTGACACATACTCGACTCAACCCATATTGCTAAAACATTTTCATATTTAATTAAATCTATAAAAACTCATACCTGAACTAATATGAGAGTGCGAAGTGAGCAAGCGTGAAATTGAGCGAGGGAGAGAGATGAGTTGAGTTTAAATAAGTTGTAAACCCATTTATGACCCATCTATGACCCATTTAACACTCATATTATACCTATACCCATTTAATGAATATAACTAACCCATTTATGACCTATTTATTAATATATAGGTTTAAAAATGGATTCATGACACATTTTGATAAATCAACTAAAAGGCATGCGGAGCTATTGCTGCTGATTTCACCATGGCCAAATACAAACATAGTGAGCCCCAAAATGCAAAGGGAAAATGACAAAAACGGTCCTGAACTTTGACTCAATGTGCAATTTGATCCATGAACTTTTAATTTGTTCAATGTAGTCCATGAACTTTAACTCGATGTTCAATGTGATCCCTGAACTTTCAATTTGTTTAATGTGATCTCTAAACTTTTAGTACATATTCAATTTAGTCCCTGAACTTTATAAAAATATTTAATGTAGTCCTTTCATTAATTCAAATTCAGGGACTATATTGTACATTTTCATATAGTTCAAAGACTGAATTAAACATGTACCAAAAGTTCAGAGATCACATTGAACAAATTAAAAATTCAAGTACTACTCTGAACATTAAGCTAAAATTCAGGGACTATATTGAACAAATTAAAAACTTAGGAATTAAATTGCACATTGAGCCCAAAGTTCGGAGATTGTTTGTGTCATTATCCCCAATGCAAATAACCAGCAGGGGAAGGAAGAGCTCAAAGAGTTCTACGGCAGTGAAGGCGGTGAGTTGTCTAGACTCGTGGAGACTAACAATCATGGTTGATGGTAAACGATAGTTGCGATATATAGGATAAAAAACCACTTTTGTCCTCCATCTCCTTTATCTCCGGACCACTTCCCCCAGCCTACCTTCCCGCCAAGCACCTTGGAAGGAAAAAAAAACATCAAATAGAAACCACTTAGCTCATACCTTAATTTATCGGGTCAGCGGTTTCCACGAGCACAGTGAGGTAATAAGGCTCCTCCAAAACAGAAGCCTTATATCCAGCAGATTCCCATCTCTTGGAATGGAAGGATGTGATGTGAAACCTTTATCTACAAGGACATAAACTTCCCACAACACAGTGCTTCACCAATATGTTCGAGGGCACAATAAGAGGAGAATAAATTGCTTTGAATACACAAAAGCAGAGAAAAACTATGACACGGCGTGAGATGAAATTTTCTGGGTGAATAGTACTAGAATGCTGCAAAATTTACGGCACTTTTTGTACTATTGTCGATTACTGATACATCTGTCAAGCTATTAGTTGGAAGTATAATACATAGAATACAACATGAGCATCTAGACCAGTCAAACGGGAATGGATACGATGAATGTTACCTACTACAATGAATGTCACATTTGCCAAGAGGCTCCCAATCCCCAACCTAAAAGACAAGGCTCCCCACCAATATAGAAGTTAAGGGAACTGTGAGATTGTCATCGAGCTCAGAGCTCAGAGGATGTGATTCCACCAGTGCACAAGCAAGAGAGACCATCAAGAAACCAGAAACCATCTCCCAACTTCCTTGGATATAACCAAATGACGAAAAATAGGACAAAAACCTGAAAACAAAGTAAATTGTACCAGTCAGGCCACCACTTAAGCAGTTTTTAGTTTGCGGTCGATACAGAATCATGCCATATTCAACTGAAGATTACCCAAGAGATGCTACAAACCCAGCAGTGAACATTGCAATGCTACCAGCAAAAGATTTATCACTGTTGTAAGGAATTTTATGACGGCCAAACCGCCTTCCAATAATGTCTGCAAAACCTGAAAACAAGCAAAACAGGTGTCTGAGCTTAAGCCTACCCTTTTAATTATAGACGTTGGGGCGAATTATGTAAATCTTCAAAATAATTACCACATCTCCTGTCCAGGAAATGCAGTGAGGAAGAAGGAGGCCAACCAATACCGTGCCACACACTTGACATCTCTGTATTACTTTAAGCCTTGACCAAGGATGATATCATCTACTGGATGATGGAGATATCTTCACACAGCTATCATTTTTTACATTACACACTCTAAAAGTATTTCTCAAGTTTTAGGCAGGGCTGCAGGGGGCACATCCCATGACATTGAAGAAGTCCTCGGTATGTCCTCCCTTAGAGTTACTTTATCCAATATGCCGATATAACAAGTAAGAAAATATGGAATTTAGATTACTATACCATCTCCTGCGCAGAGGTTGCATATTGTTGCAATTGCAATTGGAGAAGTTCTCCAGTAATATGCACAAGCGAATGTAATAGTGGAAGCATAGAATAGTGGCCCTTTAAGAAGTTCCCTGAAAGAGATCCAGATGATTTCAGTTTCAGAAGTTGAACAAGGTTTCTTGGAGACAAAATAGAAGAGGAGAGCAACACAGCAGCAAGAATGAAAATCTGAAATATCTGATGCCACCACTAGATTGAATTGCTTGACAGAGAAAATCACTAATCAAATAACTAATTTCAGAATCACTGTTGTGATTATGGTAATATAGGCAATGTAATCATATCACACAAAGTTCACTTCTCTTGTCAATGCAAGGCAGATAATAAATAACTCGAGTTACGAACCTGTGGTCCCCAAATCTGCTCATAGACTTCACCGTTGCCTCATCTTTCCAAATGCCAGATCCCACAAGAAACATGCGTACGATGTTAAGCCCTGGAATTGTAGCAGCTAACAATGCACCTTGATGCCCAGAACTGTAATGAAATAGCAATAGCCATTTCACCAGACAAATAAGCCAGTATAATTCTAAAATAGGTAATTTAGTCTAGAGATTACCTGAATAATGGCCAGCAAAGCATGAAAACTAATCCAATGCTTACATGCACAAGCTTCCTATTAAGTTTCTAAATGAGGGAAAAAAGCAAAGACATTTAGATGTAATGAACAGCATGAAAACAGCAATCACTCTACAACTTGCTATATCTGCAGGGACTGCCTTCAGATATGAATAAAATTGGTCCCATTAGTGAAATGAAACATCCCAGCATCCAGACACAGCATCAGCAGCAGGAAAATCACTGAACACTCTTCCTTTTGTTTAAAAGGCAAGAAATTCCCATAGGAGGCAATACCCAAATCAATTGCCTTCCTCAAAAAGTACATACATATATGCATACACATACACTCTTATGATTAATCAGGTCGTCATATTTTCTTAAAATCTTAAGATGTGAAAAGTTTATTATAAAAGTTTATGAGGACATACCGAAGTTTCATTGATCGTCTTATGAATGAAGGGGTTAATCTGTTTCTTTATTACTAGTTCAAGTAATCTTTTCTGCAGGAACTGAACACTAAACGAAAGTCCCGACTTTTTTTCTCCCTCGAAAAGTGGAACCTACCTTTTGCTTCATGAGATGGTTCATTGGAATGTAACGATCCTCATCAGTAATATTCCTTATAGTCATTTGCAACTCCAATGGATAATAAGATAAGAATAGTATCTTTCACAAGTCCAATCCAAATTTTTGTTGGGCAATACATAGGTTGATTCTTGAACAAGAAGCACACGGCAAAATTAAGTTGTAAATGGGGCAAGAAGAATTGAGACTTGGCTTTAATACTGCGTCGCAACATCGAATCCAAAACATAAGCTACGGGGTGGGTGGACAGATGCTACATGCATGTAAGGCCCGAACACAACTGGCAGGTCAGAGATGCGGTGTACACTACTGCAGACTTCATTCACAACAATTCAATGGAAGTCGGCGACAACAGACAAGGCAAACTATCGAAGTCGGAATCGCTTATAGCTATATATAAAAAGGAAACGCCGCCAAACTCGATCTGAACATTCTCACAGGAGATTGACTGCCCTGTAGCTCTCACAAGGGCTATAATCTCCTCTAATTTTCCTCTTTTTTTTTTTAGCGCTAAACAGTTCTCTCTAATCGCACATCGGATTTGATTCCGCGGACCAGATGTGTAACTCGTCATCCCGATAAGGCCTGAAAGAATTACTAGCGTCAAACGCTGGCCCGTTGACTTGTCTGCAAACGAACCTCAGTTGCGAAACGCACGCTCTGTTGAACCCACATTTGCACCCATTTTCCAAAGATTAAGAGCTCAAACCGCCTCCTTTATCGGAGGAAGGTAGGCGAGGCGACGATTGAGGAACACGCGACGTGCGCGCACGCGCACGCAAGAGAAGCGAACGAACAACCAATACAGAGAGGGAGATAGAGGGAGAGAGAGAGAGAGATCCCGTCCCAACCTGGTCAAAGAGGCCGCGCTTCGCCGTCTCTTCGAACAGCCGGAGGCTCGAGAGGGCGATGCCGCCGGACAGGGCGGCGGCGAGAGCATCGGAGACGAGCGGGTTCCCGTGGAGCATGGCGGCGGCGGGGGGCGGGGCCGGATTCCGGCGGGGCGGCGGCGGCGGCGGCGCCCCGGGGGCGGGGGCGGGGGCGGCCGGGGAGGATCGGAGGGTGCGGTGGCGGGGAGCGGGGAAGCAGAGGGTAGGGATCGGGGCGAGGATGGGGAGGAGATGCGAGCGGTGAGATCGGAGGGGTGGGTGGGCGGTGGCGGTAAATTCGACGGAAGCAGCAGCCGTCATTCTCCCTTTTCTTTGCCAAATTCGGGGGTGGATGAAGCGGAGGCCGTTGCCTTGGTGGACTTTTGACTTGGGGCCTTTTACTGCGCTTCTTTGTCGCTTCTCGACAGCTTTTTACCGTCCGATGAACCTGGAGAATCAAACGTGTCTTAATTGCTCCATCACAAGTTCTAACGCTTATAATAATAAAAAAAAAAAGTAATTGAAACCTAGGAACTTTTTAAAAATGTGATCAAATTTTAAAATTTATCAAAATTCATCCAATCAAGTCTTTGACAAGTTTCAAGACTAGACTCTATATTTTGAAAATTTTAGGACTCGACTACACTTTTGTGAGAAGTTTTAGAACTTAATTGCATTTTTTAAAAAAAAATTTTAGAACTTAGTTGTACTTTTATGATAAATTTTAGGACTTGCAATGCACGTATCCCTAATTGCTATTACCATATCAAAACTTTAGCTGTGAATCGAGGCTCGCGCTATTTCCGCTCTTTATTGGCTCCTGACACTTCCTATCACGTTAGATTGCCTATATTAATCCTTGCGGGCCCTACTATTGGTTTGAAATTATTTCCTACCTTTCTTTCTCCCTTTTTCTTTATTATAGGTTCGCGCTATTTCCACTCTTGATTTTATATTATTCTTATCTTCTTTTTGGTTTTTGTTCCTTTTCTTTCCCCATTTAGAACAAAATTGGTGTCTGTCTTTTTAAAAGAATAGTTCAATTAGCGGGTAGCTAAGTAATTATCATGCTAACGAGTTGTATATTTCTCTCTTTTTTTACTAGGAAAATATTATTCAAAAAATAACATAAGCACAAGTAAGAGCGAAAAGGACAATATATCAATTTTAGTACGCACAAGTAAGAGTTTAATATGTGTCATTATGTTGTGATCTACGCATTTTAACTGCTTAGCTTACATTTTATTCGGTGAATCTAATCGCCCGATTTTAATTTATTTTTCATGCTACTATTGCATGAATTTTTAAAAGATACTTTCAAAAAATTAAAAATATGACAAAGTTAAGTACATGAAAAATTATAAGTATCCATTATTATCATGGAATGCAACACAAAAAAATGCTTCCTAAAACATTATTACATAGAAATGGTATAATTAGTTGTTAACAAGAAATTATGGCAATTGTAATTGCATTATAAGACAACCCATTCAAGCCGTTTGCAAATACATATTTTTGCCAATTGTAAATGCATAGGAATTTTCATAGAGCCAATAGTGAAAAGAAAATTATCCTCCTTACCAAAAAAAAAAAAAGAAAATTATCCTCAAAGTGAATGTACTGCAATAATAACATGTTGCATATGCAACTTAACAAAAATTATAATCTGTTCGATTGCTTGGCTCTACTCTTTAGAAAAAAAAATAGTTTATCTGAATTAGACAATAAGGGATTTTACAACAATAAAAAAGTCATTATTTACTAAAAAAATATATATCTAGGTGTAATTTTCAATGTCATAGTGCAAGAAGTTCCATCCTTAGAATAAATCTTTCAGGTTGAATTGTTGCATGCTTAAATCCTCTGTGCCTGTTATATTTCACCACCATAAATTCCATCCGAGATCTTTGCCTTTTGATTTACATGTTCGACTATTATGGCCATAAACCATACAAGTATCACATCTCTTCCCCTTTCAACAATCTCAAATGCAAAAGGATCATTAGTTTAATTATTGCTTCTGCTTTAGTTTTTGAATTGGAAGGACAACTTTTATGAGATGTAGCTCGGGGCTCATACAAAAAAAGATAACTTGCTTGTACAAATTACCCAATTTACTTTCGGATAACTTCCTTTTTTGAAAGTGGCCATTCTTGACACCTCTTTCCAACTCCTAAAGTAGTTGCTGGAATAGATCTTCATTAGTTTGGGTAATATCACAATCCCAAAAGCACCTTATATCAAGCCTCCATTGTTAATAAATTACATCTATCGGAAAACCTAAATCTTATTTCATGAGCACATAAGGCCCGTGGATTGCATAAAATGCCTAGTACAAATAGGTTGCTCAACTATACTTTTAGCAATCTCATATTGCTTGTAGAGCTTATCTAAAGCAAATACCGACACCTGAATAATCAAGTTCCTGAAAAAAGAAATAGATAATGAAGAACTCTTACCTTTTCATTTGATAATTTGGTTTGGGTTTCTTGAAATCGATTCTCAACTACAAGGCGTCTTTTCTTTTTCTCCTTGACTAAATTCCTTGTTGACACTTATAGATATGCTTTCAAAGTCGAATGTGTCATCCCTTAAAATAATACGGTTCCTAATATGCATGTGCAAATCTATTCATGGAGGCACAAAAAACCCTTTAAGAGGAACTCATGTATTTTTAATGTTATTAAGAACTAATGGTTTTTTCTTACAACGATCTTCAAATTGCCGAATGTTGGGATCATATTCCACTTCATTTTTGGAGTTCAAAACCTTGGACCAATCAGGCATAAAAGGGTCCCAATCCATTCCTTCTTCAATTGAAATTTACATTTTACCACATTATTCTTCTCAATTTGCCAAATACACAACAAGTTCACACTTCAAGGAAAAAATGAATCGAATTGCATTAATCAACACCGACTCTCTATCAACGATGATGGCTGAAGGTGGCTGAAGGTTGACATTCAACACCCAATATGTTGCTAAACATGGTCAAAGCCCAAACATAACCTTCCTCTTCTTCCTTTCTCCAAAATGCCAAACATGAATAAAAAGGAATATTAAGGCTAGGAACTCAATGATATCTAACAAAGGCATTTTGTATCTATTAGTCTTGTAAGTACAATCCATTACGAAGACACTTGAGAAGTTTTTGTTAGTGCCATGGGAATAGAATGAGAGCAAAATAAATGCATCAAGTAACCCTCGGCATCATATTTAAAATTGTAGATGAATACACCAGAACTAAGCCTATCCAATAAAGCTTGGACCATAGTGCGACCATTTAGATATTCACGACAAATTTAGCTTTCATGTTGTAAACAATTTTAGTAATAACTTGAACGTTGAAATTACATTGTCTCAAGGATGGAAGAATTTGGTGAGGAGGTATATCGACTTTAAATATCTCTTTAACATGCG
This sequence comes from Syzygium grande, assembly GCA_024733475.1. Classification (NCBI taxonomy): domain Eukaryota; kingdom Viridiplantae; phylum Streptophyta; class Magnoliopsida; order Myrtales; family Myrtaceae; genus Syzygium; species Syzygium grande. Next base: position 42,241,708 of record JAMXDD010000005.1, on the reverse strand, counting down.
AAGCTTCCACTTTAGAAAAGCGACAGCAAGTAGGATGTCCGAACATATCACTCGAAGGATCATGATTATGTGATGCATTTGATATTTTGAGTGACCATGATCCGTTCTTCTCTTTTATAGGAGCGAACTTCATAAGGACAATCAATCAAAAGAGATCTAGTCTTTCTTCTCTAATGTGTGATGTAAATATTATGTCCATCACAATAATTACCTCCCTTGTTACAACAAAACAGAAAATATTTGTCCCTCTTTGACCTTTATTCTAAAGAAAACATAACCTTGAGCTAAAAGAAGCGTCTGCACACCGCACAAAAGATTCTCCCATGTTAGAAAATAACCTAATAAAGTTTCAAATATACCTTTTGACATGATTGATTGATGTTCTTCATTTGCAGTTTGAGTATTTTTCAATAGGGTTATTACTGCGAAAAACTTCAAACTGGTACGCCTGTAACAAATTTATCTCAAACTAATTTTTTGATCACAAAATATCCAAAAATAATTTTTTGACCATAAAATATCCCAAAATGGTATACCTGTGATAAATTACCTAAAACTATTTTTTTATCACAAAACACCCCAAAATATACCATTGGATTAATATCACGAAAAATTACAAACTGATAAATTTGTGGCAAATAGAGGGGTAAAATCCTAAACTGGCATACTCGTCAACTGCCACGTGTCATCCAACTTAGCAATGTAACGGTAAAATTTAATGTAAACTAATAAAGAGTAAATTTGTCACAGGTATACCAGTTTAGGATTTTTTGTGGCCAAAAAATTAGTTTGGGATAATTTGTTATAGATGTATATGCTTAGGGTTTTTTTTTTATGGTATTAATCCTTTTCAATATTATCTTTCATAGTGACTGCACTACAAAAAAACAAAACAATGAAAGATGGGTAAATTATGTATAATGCATACATCAACTATAATATTCAATTATTTACCTTTACCAAAAAAAACTATAATATTCAATCTTTGAGGAAATTCTCGTAAATTTATATTGAAAGTCAAAGTCGAAAAAATCTTGATTATGACAATAATCTAGGGAAATAAAGCAAATAATTTGTAAATAAAACTAACATTTCTTTAACTTGATATCTGATTAGTGCTTGCTAAGATTACAAGTCACAACAAATGGAGAATAAGTACAGAAGAAGACTAACATGAAGGAAACATTGAAATGTAATGGGTGTGGACAAAGTGGCTAGGGTGAAAAAAAATTATTCGAAATAGACGGTCATTTTGCCTTTTAATAAAATTGAAACAAAAGAAAAAGAAGAAAAAAAATGTAAGAAACAATCTTAAATAAAAGAGTGGGACCCACAAAGAATAATGTTGTATAATTAACGTGACATCTAGTGCTAGGAGCCAATTAAGGGTGAAAATAGTGCGGGCCTTTCTTAAAATTTAAAATAACTTAAATAGTTTATATGGAAAAGTTAAAAGATAGCTCTTTAACGAGGAAAAAAGGACATATCATATAGCTCTCATTCCTGGTTATTTTATTAGTGTAATTGCCCATATTACGATTGGTATAATAAGAAAAGAGTCATTTATTATTATTAATAAGATCATAAGTTCGATTCACGTTATGAGCCAAGATTTTTTTATGCATATTATCACTATCATTAATGAGATCACGATGCGAACTATTATTATTGCGAATTAGACAGGAAGGTCATCTATTATTAACGAGATCGCGAATTCAATTCACGTTCCCAAGTAAAGATTTCTTGGCGGATACGTCTTAATGGGGCTGCCATGATAGGCTTGCCTATATAAGATCTTGATGATAGATCTGGATAGGCTGCTGTGACCGGTATGCCTACACCAGATCGCTATGATGAGTCCTGGCACGGGTTGCCTTATTCACACTTCCACTAAAAAAAAAAAAAAGAAAAAGAAAAAGAATGCTCTCTCTCAATCAAGAGACGTGTTAATAATTTTTTTACAGAAGAAAAGAGAGAAGACTAAGTACCTATCTGCGAAGACTCTGGAATGCAAAAGTTGCGGAGGTAGGAAATTAGAGCAGCGCCACCGACCAGTGGCGGCTTGCCACCTTCTCCCTTCTCCTTCTCAAAGGTACGAACTTCACCGCAAAGTCGAAGACGCAAGGGAGACGATGACGGAGGAATCGCGCTCGCGTTCGCAATCCCCGCACGTTTGCGATCAGATCCCACATCTCCTCTCTTCCTTCGTCGACACCTTCGTCGACTTCTCCGTCAGCGGCGGCCTCTTCCTGCTACCCTCCCCGACGCCGCCCCCGGGGCCGCCGCCGCTGCAGACCCTCCACCCCGCTCCCGACCGCCTCGTTGCCGTCGGCGACCTCCACGGCGACCTCCCCAAGTCCAAGCAGGCCCTCGCCCTCGCCGGCCTCATCGACGGCGAGGGCAGATGGGCCGGCGGCTCCACCACCCTGGTCCAGGTCGGCGACGTCCTCGATCGCGGCGGCGACGAGCTTAAGGTCCTCTACTTCCTCGAGAAGTTGAAGCGGGAAGCCGCCAGGTCTGGAGGTAAGGTTATTACTATGCATGGGAATCATGAGATTATGAATGTGGAAGGTGACTTTAGGTACGTGACCCAGCACGGATTAGAGGAATTTAGGGTTTGGGCTGATTGGTTTAGGACTGGGATTGCTATGAAGGGGCTGTGCAAGGGGTTGGAGAAGGAGAGGGACCCTTTCGATGGGATCCCAGTAGCTTTTCCAGGCGTCAAGGAGGACCTTTTTGATGGTTTTAGGGCTAGAATTGCTGCACTGCGGCCCGGCGGTCCAATTTCAAGTCGTTTCTTGTCGCAAAATTTGACGGTGGTGGTTGTTGGCGAATCTGTTTTTGTTCATGGAGGGATCTTGGCGGAGTATGCGAGTTATGGATTGGAGAGGATCAATGACGAGGTGAGGGATTGGATTAATGGCCTAAAGGGGAGATTGTCGCCACATTACATGAGAGGGAGAAATTCTTTAGTTTGGTTGAGGAAATTCTCGGATGTGGTTGCAAAGAACTGTGATTGTTCTGCCCTTGAGCATGCTTTAGCCACGATCCCCGGTGCGAAGAGGATGATCATGGGGCATACCATCCAGGAGTCTGGGATCAATGGGGCTTGTAACAATAGGGCGATTAGGATTGATGTTGGTATGTCAAATGGATGTGGTAACGGTTTGCCTGAAGTTTTGGAGATAACCAGGAATTCGGAGTTGAGGATCTTGACATCCAACCCTCTTTACCAGAGTAAGCACAAGTCTCATTTAGGTGATGATAGAAAGAGTGGGCTCGGATTGTTGCTCCAAGAAGGGGGACCGAGGCAAGTGGATGTGAAGGCTTGAATGTCCCGAAGGCCAGTCTCTCTGAATTAACTAGTTTTATTGGATTTGTTACAGAGGTAATATCTGGACGATGTTGGGTCATATAGTACAGTATTCAAATTTAGATGGTCATTCACCTTCTATACCATTGAGAATAGATAAACTTATTTATGAGAACTTTCCACATGATGTTCATATTGTAGCTGGAAAGAGTAGACTAATTATTTTCAGATGAAGGCTTTGAAATCTGTAAGCCATTGATTATGAATAGGTTGCAATCAAGTATAAATGCATTCTCAGAACGTCAAAATTTTAGTTTGTACTGTGAAGTTGACTTTTTCCTTTCCCTCGTCTTCTCTTTATTTCATGTGAAATGGTGCTCTAAAACTGCAGAAAGTTGACTCCCAAATAAAACATGCGTGCTAGTACATCGTGGAAGTTCATCAGCATATGTCAGTTGTCTTGATTGGTATTTGACTTTTTTGTTGTTGCGAAAATTTAGAGTCTAAGAGAGCATGCGTCTTAGTTCCATTAGGAGAGTACATACACTCTCTCTGCTATTTGTGTTAGGGAGCATCAAATGTTTTCATAAGATTTTAGAAATCTGACTTTGTCAAACGTTTTCATGTGAATGAAATAGGTTGTTAGTTGGGTTGGATTGTGGTAGTAGATTTAATTAGCTGGATCTGTATACTAACTGAGGACCAGAGATTGTCCAACAGGCTGTAGAGTTGCCGTATAACATACTTCATCAAACCGAAGGATGTCAACATTTGTAGGGAAGCTTATTTGCAAGATATATAGCTATTAAAACTGTTTTTTCCCAGTTTATTATGGCCTCTATACCAGATACATCCCCACAACAAGAGCAACAGCTAAATGACGAATTTTCCGTTTCTTAGTAGTGATCTTGGTGCATATTTCTCGTTTCAAAGATCAAGTATCCATAAACCTTATTAGTTCATTAAGTACATATATCTCAGGCATTTCTCCCAGTACAATTCAAAGAAAATGTTTGGGCTTAATTTGTGGGAAATCTTTAACATGAGCAACTGCAATGATACACGCACCATTTTAGCTAACACAAATGAGTCCAGTAGTAATATTTGTTTAACACGCAGAGATACAGAGTCTATAGGTTGAATAGATCATGTCACTGCGATATTCCTACACGACTTGAGATTTTCTGTCATCTATATATCTTGTGACTACAAGCTTGTAAGAGACTGATTTCAACCGATATATGGGAAATTTCTTCCCTAAAGCTTCACTTGTCTATCAGAAATCCAGCTGAAGGGAACAGTGAGTGCTTCGTCGGCCCTTTCCCAAGCTCCTGCCTCCAGCGTTCTAATTTTTGGTATTAAACGGCAGACGTAATCTTGGGCTCTTCTTCCCTCTGCTGAAAGTCCAGTCAGATTCTCCACCTTCCATCTTCGCACCAGAAACTCCAGAACATCTGAATAGTCCTTTGCCGTGTAAAGTGCCAAGACAGTGCCATCTGGATCGATCTCAAAGAGCTTCTCCATGATTTTTGTATAGGCTGCTTCGTGGCGCTTCTCATCTGATGCAATTGTACCCCAAATTTGAGCCAATTTCATGTCCCCATGTGCCTTGGCAAGCCTGCTGGTATTTCCGTGAGAAATAGATGTCGCTCTTTCTTGAAATGAAGTGTATATGAAGAAGACATAGGGACTGTTTTCCGTTCGAGGACCCTAGAACAAAAATATAGAGAGCTAATTAGCCACAAGAAGTACAGAGTTGCCTCAAATTTTAGTGGCATCTTGCTCTACTGATTCTTGTGGGATGACTCTTGAAGATAAAAAGTCATATGCATAAACCACTGTTCAATTGCAGAGGCATAACATAAATTTGAAGATGACAATCAACAATTACGAGATGCGATGGACATGTATGTCAGCCAAAATGATTCCAGTGCATTCAGTATCTCTTTCAGCTGCTAAGGATTTGGATGCATATGATTATGACTTCGTGCTGATGGACTCGCATATTAGTTGATCATAGTAGAGATAGGATCTCACCATCCCTGCCCCGATCAGATATTGAATCGTTTTCTCAATTCGCTTCATGTCCACTCGACCAGACAGGTACAAATACTTGTTCAGGAGGTCGCCATGTCTGTTCTCCTCTGCAGTCCATGCCCTTGTCCAAATGGCCCAAGGTGTTAGGCTCGAAGCTGTCTCGTCTCTAACTCCGTCCAAGGTATTAAGCATCGTCTGATAAGTAGGAAGGGCTTCTTCCGTTATCATGCTTCCAACCAAAGCAACAAAGTAGTCATCAGGGATTTCCCTAGCCCTCTTCCTAAGTTCCCTAACTGTTCTTCAAACCCATCTGATGCTGCATCCGGCAGAAAGTCTTGTGGTTGCCAACAATTCTCGATGGGTTTCAAGTGAACCAATACATTCTTCTCGACCCAATCCTCCATGCACTTGAATATTTCGATCTTTTTGGGTGGCATGGAGTGGGTTACCTGAACATGCGCCTCCCTGCGAGGAATAGAAGGCAGCTTGACGTACTCAACCTCCCTGCGTCGAACATATGATTTCTCAAGGCTTGTGACAAGCCGGAAACAAATTGAATGTTGGATCTAGTTAAATGTCAAATCGTGAAATGGTGTTCCTCTGTGATCAAATAATAGGAATAGCAGATGTGTGGATTCACAGAGATTGCATGGACTTTGGCTGGTTGGGATGCTGATACTGAGGAATTTGGACTGAAAAATAAAGATTGACCGGAGCACTCCACGCTCCACCGAAAATGATTACGTCTGTTCATGCTAATTTAGTTTTCCAGCTTCTTTTTTAATTTTTTTTCTTTCATTTTGGAAGTGAGAATCTACTCGATTCCACTTGATATTTACTTTGAATTGTATTCAATTCAATCGGCAGAAAAACAAGGCGTATGAAGAGATACTCTGTTTATACAGAAGTTCCTTGATCATTCATAAGAACCAAATGATACTGAATCGGCATTGATAGCCTTAACTCGCGTCTTAGCTTGTCTCTTGCCACGAGCTTCTTTCGTGCTCCTGCTACAGTATAGAGATCCTTAGTGGGGTGGTTGGTGCCAGCGCCGGAGGTGAGGTGGTTGAAGGGTGCAGGTTAGAGACGGATCGAGATCTTTGGGGTTACCAATTTGATATCTCAAGGTTTGTGTTTTCAGTAACTTGGAAGCTTGGGTTTTATTATGATAGTTAGGGTGTATTTGATTCGGGAAAAACTTCATGATAAAGGAAAGCGCTTACAGGAAATCATTTACCAAGAAAATACTTTCCTCTTTTCAGGTTAGAAAATTCATTTTCTTAACTTTAAGTATACATATTTTTTTTTATCGTAAATGATTTTTCTTTGACTAATCATTTTCATCAAACCAAATGCGCGAACGTCCAGAAAACTAATTCGCGAAAAATTCTTTTACTTAAACAAGCATAACCAAACAAGAGATTGAATCATTAGATCTCCACTTCAAGGTGGTGAATTGAAGACGTCGATTCGATCTCTTAAAAGGAACTATCACAATGCATAGTTTCGCTCAACCATAATAGAACATACGCATAGTTCTTACAAAAGACTGCATACTTTATGCACCTCAACATGGAAACTAAATCAAGGACTTTCATTAGCTGCAAAAGAATGAGGGAATGGAAGAAGGGGAATGTTGAAAACTCACTTGGTGTCACCTGAGCGAAGATCGGAGGACATGGACTTGGGAGATCTGAGGCTGCGATCCGCGATTGGAGGCAACTTAAAGGAAAGTGACTTCATGGGTTTAGAAGTGAGAAATGGACCGCGTTGGAGGGCCATTTTTGTTTATTGATGATATGTGTTGCTTTTTGCTTGGCTTGGTTTTCTCTTCGAGGACGAGACTGCACATGCCGATTTTGAGCAAACTTTCGGGGGGAATGTAATGGACGTGAAACTGGAGATTTGTTTCTAGGGGGTAATCAAGCTGGAATCTCACCATGAGCTCGAATCACATTAACCACATGCACATCAGGCCGAATTGCCACGAAGAAAACGCACAGCGCTTATAGCTCGACACGATGAGCTAAGTACATTGATCGAGATGCTTCATGTTAAAGAATTGCACCTCCTCCCTTCTCTCAAGAATATCAGATATTTCTAGGTTACCTAAGTTCTAGAAATATCTGGAGGTATATTTATATAAAAATATGTAGAGAGGAAATATCTCGGATATTTCTCTAGCTAGAAAATATTTAAGAAGATATTTTACTATTTTAGGATGTAGAACCACCTCTTTAGGTGTATAGATAAGCAAGTGCTCCCATTAGAGCAAGTGTGGCGTGTGAGAGCTTGGCTCCCATGAGTGAGTGTGTGAGAGAGTGCTTGGCACCCGAGGGCGTGTATATGTTCTCTTAACCGATATAAGAGCGTGTTTTCTTTAAGTGAGCCTTTTGTCTTTTCTACCAACTGGTATTAGAGCCACGCTTCTGCACCTCCACAATTAGGATCAGAGCCAACGAATTGGGATTGTATCAAAGCAGGTGGCCGGGGACTGTGAAGCCACCAACTGGGAGACGTGGTACGCGAAGATAGTTGATTTCCTAGTTTATCAACGGGAAATTGAGATTGATAAAAGTAAAGCCAAGGCCATTTCGGAATTACCGACACCGACAAATAAAGAAACAATTGCAAATGGTGGCAGGAAAAATGAATTTTTTACATTGGTTTATTTCTAACTTGTCTAGCAAAATATGCGTTTTTTCTCCTTTACTTAGATTAAAAAATCAAGAAGAATTTGTCTGGGAGAAAAGCAACAACTTGCCTTGCGATCAAGTTAAAGAATACTTAATTAATCCTCCTCTTTTGATGCCACCTAAAAAGGGTAGGCGGTTGAAACTCTATCTGTGGGTGACTGATACTACAATCAGAAGCATGTTGGCACAAGACAATGATGAAAGCAAAGAGCAAGCATATCAATATCTTGGTTGAATGTTGAATGATATGGAGAGGAGATACATTGCGATTGATTGAAAAGATGTGTTGGTCTTTGTATTTTGCACGTACCAAATTACAGGAGAAAATTATCCAAAAAGTAGTAAACTTATCGTACGATAGTCAATTCAGTATTAAACCTTTCAATTGTGATTATTTAATCTTAAACTTTTTGAGGATTTGTCAATTTAATTATAAACCTTTTAACGAACTTATCGATAGACATGAATATAGATGATCAAGTACAGTTATCGACACACGATGACGGCTGGTCTGTCACGTCCCGAACCCCACGGCACGCATCATCCCTACCTTGGTTGATAAACTGCAATGTCCCAGGCAGTGTCGCTGACCCATGCCCAAACACACAGAGATCAAGCGTGAGCGAAAGTAATAATTAAACAAACCCAGACAGCTACCATATAAGTTAAGGATAGCCATGCACCAATCATTATAGAAGAAAATAATTACACATTTATATTACTATTAAAAACCATTTGTACAATATATACAAGTACAACCAAAAGATATAAACGGTCAGTAGCTACTTGATCAAAAAGGGGTAAGCGGCTAGGGAGGTCAGGCTAAACTCAGGAAGAGGACTACAGTCCAAAAAGTAACGGCCCTCTCTACTAGCTATGGACACTGAGTGACCCTAAGGCTCCCAATTAGGGTCGGACGACTTGGAAGAATCCTCTGACAACTCCTCGGAGGCGTCCTCAGTAGACCCTAACTCCTCCGAATCCATGGCTTGTGCTCGCTCATCCTCGGAGTCCAGCTCCAACTCTGGGTCAAGGTAAAGCCCGAACCCCTCCTCGTCTGATCGTAGCTCCTCAACCTCTCCGTCCTCGATCACGTCCTGCTCCATGGCCTCGGGTTCATCTTCCTTCTCATCCATCGGCTCGGGGTCCTCTACTAGTACATTAGGTTCCTCATCCATCTCCTCCTCCTGCATAATCCACTCGGGTGTGACCTGGGAATTGATCACCTCACCATCAGCTATAACTGGCTGCATCAACCCAACACCATTGATCGGGATATCAAAGGTCCTGAGGGGCTCTCCCTCATTTCCATCGGCATCCTGGTGGCACCATGCCACGTACTCCTGCTTCTGGTAAAAATACTTGCCTATATTCACAATCAGTTCTGATCGATACCTCATAAAAGCCTCCCCATTTCCTGAGAGGTAGGTACTGGTATACTACTGGATCTGCATAGGGATCCCAAAAAGAGACGGTGGTCTCTCCATCCTCACGGCTGGGGGTCTGAAAAGTTTCAATTTACACAACCGTGAGACGAATCTCAGTGAGTTCAACCCCTAAACCTAGGTTAGGCTAGCATGCAATCTTCTGACCGGAAACAAACATTTAAAACCACAATACAACAACAACCAAACAATCCTCTGATCCTGCAGGTTAGATAGTTCAATATATAATAATCACAGCACATACGTGACACGTATAGTCACACGTATGCCAAACACATGCTCATGCCCTTCAATGTTCATATTGCATGCCATACTCCGAGTTTTACACACTCGTATGCTAGTCCATGCATGTTTATGCATGCAAATATCGTCGATATGTCATATGCATTTTCTGGCTCACTAGCCCACACTGGCACACTGGCAATTGCCCAATTTATTAAGATTTATTACGACTCGAGTCAACAATATTCACGGCCCGGTGTGTCTAGCCTACTTCAAAGTGCATGAGGCGCAGCACCGATCTGGCCTAGTGTCTCTAGCCTGCTTCAAAGTGCATGAGGATGGTTGTCTTCCGGACGTACCGGGCATCGTCTTGCTTCAAAGTGTATGAGGACGGTATTGATTCGAAGGTCCTTAGGTGATCACACAACTAATTGTTATCTGAACCCCGCGTAACACGCTTCAGGGTATTTTAGGTGATTACATGCTCATGACAGGCACGCATTCTTGGCACAATTTCATCACATGCCTCACTCTCGACATACATAATGCGTGACCATGCTATGCAGTACAATGCACCACGAGCATCAATTTAATTTAAACACTCAAAGTCACAACACGTGCTCAAACAGCCCAATTAATACCGTGTAGCCTAACGTGCGATTCACAATTCAACAGTTAATTTCAAACCAATCATTGACCAATCGCACCCCACATTAGTCAACCACACAACATGCGACATGGCAGTACGCAATCAATCACAATTAAGCACAAATTACGTACACTCAGTCAACCCGGACATACCCGGCAATTTCACCAATGGGCTCCTAAATTGGCCATTTAGTCCAATTATTCTTCCCAATAAATTCTCATTGATCCACTATATTTTTTCAATAATAATTTCTATCAATCGGTCCTCAACCCAGTCTGAAATATATACCGATACTACCTAAACCAGTCTAGAAAAATGCGCCATTAGTCCTAATCCAAGTTTAAGAATTTTACTCACTTAATTCAATGTCATGACGATGAAGAGCGGCGGCCGATCACTGGTGAACAATGGAATCGGTGGCGGCGTTCTTGACAACGGCGCATTTAACGTACGGTGTATGGATGACGGATGATGGAATGGCGACGTACGGACGTCAAAAACATCACAGTGGCAACAGCTCGGCCAATCGGGCTCTGGCACAGGGGCAGTGAGGCTTCGGCGTAGCGGCGGTGATGTCCGAGAGAGAAAAAAGGAGAGAAAGAGAGAGAAAGGGAGAGAGAAAGGGGTCGGACAGAGGCGAGGCTGAGGCTAGGGACTGAGGTGGTCGATGGCGGGGCACGGTGGATGGCGGCGGCGCTCCGGCGGTCGGCGGTGAAGCTCCGGCAAGGCTTGCCGAGAGAGAGAGAGAGAGAGAGAGAGAGAGAGAGAGAGAGAGAGAGAGAGAGAGAGAGAGAGAGAGAGAGAGAGAGAGAGTTCGGGAGAGAGAGAGAGAGGAGAGGGTGAGGAGAGAGAGAGAATTCAATTCTGGTCAAATAATGGGGGCTAGGGGCGCCAAGTGTCGCCAATCCGCGAAAATGACCAAAACGCCCATAATCTAACGGTTCTAATTTATCCTTATCCAAAAATTGAAGGGTAAAATGGTTTTTGGCCCTCATAATTGATGCTTATCTAAAATAATTAATACCTTAATTAAATTCCAAAAATTCGAAGCTGAAAATAGCCTAGGGGCAAAACTGTCATTTTTCCGATTCTGGGTCGAAGTTCCATTTTTCACCCGTACCAGCCCTAAATGTGCGTGGCCAACATAATGTGGTATCGGAATCGCGAAATTTATTGCAGAAGCCCTCGAAAATCCACGTCAAAGTTTGAAGGGCAAAATCGTCAATTTTTCTAATTTTTGTCGAAATTCCAATTTTTGGTCATAACCACTCCTGGTATGCGTGGCCACCCTAAAACGACATCGGCCTCGAAAAATAACCTCATTTGGCCTCGAAAAGCGACGCTGGTGTCCAGAGAGGCAAAATCGTAATTTTTCATTCCCAGACCGAAATTTCAATTTTTACTTGTACTAACTCCAAATGTGTGTGGCCAGCATAATATGACAGCAGATTCCCAAAAATAGCCTCTTAAGCCTTCAAAAATTGACATCGAAATCCAAGCCCAATTCCGTGAACAAAACTCGTTAAACTTTCAATTTTATGGTCTCTCACTAACGGGCAACAGTTTAGAGGTTACGCGTATCGATCTAGGGCTATCCGTATCGTGATGGTCTCGATCATTGAGAGAATGAGAAATTATCACTAGTTCCAGAGATCACGATCATTCGATTCAAGTTTAGGATGGTTGGCCATGTGCACTTTCCATCTTGCAGAATTACCTGTGTCCCTATTGTACATCGTTAGCCTTGGCCAAACCAAATCCATTACTCGTTTCTAAGATTGGCCCACGTTGGCCCAAAATATTCCCTCAACGTCTCTCATGATCGATATCTGTTTCGCAATAGGATCCCCGGTCCACGTACCGTTTTCTAGTTAGCCATGCCCCATTAGTCAGTATTCCAAGAGTGATCAACTCTGTGGGCGAGACTTACTAAAATGAAATGCGAAATAATATCAGTTTTATTGATCTCGAAATTACATCGAAATTCGGGCTGTTACATGGTCGACGGTTAACACTCAGAATAAATTTAGTTAAGTGTTGAAGGCATAAATATAAGACAATAAAGATGTCAATTGAGGAATTGTAAACGGTTTGTAGAGAAGGATAACGTGCAATCGTAGAGAGCAATCATGGAGCCTAAACTTGCAAAAATGAAATTGAGTCTAGTGACAACCCAAGGATTGTGACCGCTTAGAATAAGACGAACATTCAGTTATAGGATATGATCATGGAGCCCAAAATCATGGATATGTGGTTGTAGCTTCTAATTTGAGTATTAACCGCTTAAGAGCGATAAAATTCTGTAATAGGCTATTGAAGCTGTGTTAAATCGCTGTAGAGGAACCCTCAATCATCAACACAAATAAAGTTTCTTTCAATTTATCAAGTTTAATTTCCAGTTCCTGCATTTACTTTCTTTTAAAGTAAGTAGTTCCAGTCCTTGTTCTTGGGTATGCACGATACTTCTTGTCTGAATTGCCACGGAACTCGACTTAAATAAAATCGAAGATCAACCCTCCGCGAATGAAAGGTATTTTGTAGAGTGGAGCCATTCCCAGTGAAACAAGCGGGAAAGAGTAGACTAATTATTTTCAGATGAAGGCTTTTGAAATCTGTAAGCCCTTGATTATGAACAGGGTACAATGAAGAATAAATGCATTCTCGGAAGTCGGAACATCAAAATTTTACTGATTTTTACCTTTCCCTTCCCTCTTTTCTTTGTTTCATGTCAAATGTTGCTGCAACACTGCAGAAAGTTGCAGCCCAAATTTAAACATGCGTGCTTGTATTTCTTGGAAGTTCATCGGCAATGTCAGCTGTCTTGAGTCGATCGGTATCTGACATTTTCGTTGTTGCCAAAATTTAGCCTCCAGCACTGGTTGTCTAAGAGATCATCTGTCTTAAGATCCAGTAGAAGAGTATGTACACCCTTTCTGCTATATGCTTGGCTACGTTAGGGAGCATCAAATGTTTTCCTAAGATTTTAGAAATCTGACTTTTCCAACTGTTTTCTTGTGAATGAAATGGGCGTTTAATTGGGTTGGATTGTGGCAGTTGATTTAATTAGCTGGATCTGTATACTAACCGAGGACCAGAGATTGTCCAACAGGCTGTAGAGTTGCCCTATAACGTACTTCATCAAACCTAAGGATGTCAACATTTGTAGGGAAGCTCATTTGCAAGAAACATAGCTATTAAAACAGCTTTTTCCAAGTTTATTATGCCTTCTATACCAGATACGCCACCACAACAAGAGCAACATCTAAATGACGACTGTACCTTTTCTCAGTAGTGATCTTGGTCCACCATTCTCTTTTCAAAGATCAAGTATCCATAAATCCTCATTAATTCATTAAGTACATATTTCTCAGACATTTCTCCCAGTACAATTCACAGAAAATATTTGGGCTTAATGTGCGGGAAATCTTTAACATGAGCAACTACAATGATACATGCACCATTTTAACCAACACAAATCAGTCAGGTAGTGATATTTGTTTAACACGTGGAGATACAGAGTCTATCGGTAGAATAGATCATGTCCTGCAGTATTCCGACAAGACTTGAGATTTTCTTATTTTCATCTAAATATCTTGCGACTGCAAGCTTTTTTTTGGGTCAGAGACTGCAAGCTTGGGAAAGACTGATTCCAACGGATATATGGGAAATTTATACCCTAAAGCTTCACTGGTCTATCAGAAATCCAGCTGAAAGGAATAGTGGGAGCTTCCTTGGCCCTTGCCCAAGCTCTCTCCTCCAACCTTCTAATTTTTGGTGCTAAACCGCAGACGTAATCCTGGGCTTTTCTTCCCTCCGCTGAAAGTCCAGTCAGGTTCTCCACCTTCCATCTTCCCACCAGAAACTCCAAAACATCTGCATAGTCCTTTGCTGTGTAAATGCCGAGCCTCTGCACAATGGCCGAGTAATGGGAGAAAATGTTGTCATCACAACCGTCATACATCAGATGTGCTGGCATAGGCATTCTCTTTCTCATCATGTCTGCAAGTGCCGAGACAGTGCCATCTGGATCGATCTCAAAGAGCTTCTCCATGATTTTTGTATAGGCTGCTTCGTGGCGCTTCTCATCTGATGCAATTGTCCCACAAATTTGAGCCAACTTCACGTCCCCATGTGCCTTGGCAAGCCTGCCGGTATTTCCGTGAGAAATAGATGTTGCTCTTTCTTGAAATGAAGTGTATGTGAAGAGGAGATAGGGATTGTTTTCCGTTTGAGGATCCTGGGACAAAGATAAAGAGAGGTAATTAGCCACAAGAAGTACAGAGCTGCCTCAAATTTTAGTGGCATCTTTCTCTACTATTCTTGTGGGATGACTCTTGAAGATAAAAGTCATGTCCACAAAAATCACTGTTCAATTGCAGAGGTATAACATAAATTTGAAGATGACAATCAACAATTACGAGATGCAATGGACATATATATCAACCAAAATGATTCCAGTGTCTCTTCCTGCTGCTAAGGATTTGCATGCATATGAGTATGACTCTGTGCTGATGGAGTTGCATATTAGTAGGTCACGGTAGACATAGGATCTCACCATCCCTGCCCCGATCAGATATTGAATTGTTTTCTCGACTAGCTTCATGTTCACTCGTCCAGACAGGTATAAATACTTGTTCAGGAGGTCACCATGTCTGTTCTCCTCCGCAGTCCATGCCCTTGTCCAAATGGCCCAAGGTGTTAGGCTCGAAGCTGTCTCATCTCTAACTCCGTCCAAAGTATTAAGCATCGTCTGATAAGTAGGAAGGGCTTCTTCTGTTATCATGCTTCCAACCAAAGCAACAAAGTAGTCATCAGGGATTTCCCTAGCCCTCTCCCTAAGTTCTTTAACTTGTTCTTCAAATCCATCCGACTTCGGGTCCGGCAGAAAGTCTTGTGGTTGCCAACAATTCTCGACAGGCTTCAAGTGAACCAATAAATTCTTCTTGGCCCAATGCTCCATCGATTTGAATATTTCGATCTTTTCGGGTTGCATGGAGTGGGTTACCTGAACATGCGCCTCCCGGTGCGGAGCAGCAGGCTTATTGACCTTCTCCCCTGCATTAAACATATGAATGGTTAGTGATTTCTTATGGTTCGTTACAAGCAGGAAATAGATTGGATGCCGGATCTAGTTAAATGTCAAATCGCGAAATGTTGTTCCCTATGCGCTCAAGTAACAGGAACTAGATTGAGGATTCAAATGGATTATAAGAACTTTGGCCTGTTGGCATACTGATACTCAGGAATTTGAACTTAAACATAAGGATTGGCCAGAGCACCCCCACTCTACTGAAAATAAGAACGACTGTTCATGCTAATTCAGTTCGCCATATTTGTTGTTGTTTTATCTTTCACTTTGGAATTAAGAATTTGTTCATCGTATAAGAATCTACCTGGTTCCACTTGATACTTTTCATCGAATTGTATTTAGTTCAGTCAGCAGACAAAAAAGGCGTACAAAGAGACACTATGTTTATACGCAAGTCCTTGAATATTCGCAAGAACGAACTCATTATGAGGTGGCATTGTTAGCCTTAACTCGTGTCTTAGCCTGTCCCTTGCCTTGAGTGATATCCTACGATAGCTATAAAATCATGAATTTCTTTATAACGGTGTGAAGACTGCCTACTTCCTTTGCACAGTTTCATAAGTTTCGTGCTAGTGTGGTGGTTGGCGCTGCCGCCGGAGGTGATGCACACCTTGGTGTAATGGCTAGACGAACTCGGATGATATTGAATCATTTGATCAGCACTACAAGGTGTTGAATTGAAGATGCCCGATTTGACCTCTTAAAAATGGGAACTATTGCAAAGCACAGTTTCGCTCATCGATAACACAAGACGTGCAGTTCTTGCGAAGGATACATAGCTCATGCATTCAACATCAAAGACTAAATCACACTAATTAGCTCCAAAAGCAGGAGTGAATGGAAGAAGGGGGAATGTTGGAAACTCACAAGGTAGCGGAGCCAGAGACAACACTGCAGGACATGGACGTGGGAGATCTGTGGCTGGGATTGGCGATCGAATGCAACTTGAAGGAAAGTGGCTTCGTGGGTTTAGAAGTGAGAAACGGACCGAGTTGGAGGGCCATCTGCTTCTCTTTTATTGATTTGTCAACGTGATGAGCACCTTTTTGACTGGCTTGGTTTTTTCTTTGAGAAGGAGACTCCACGAAGATGATTTTGAACAAATTCTGGGGGGTCTTTATATAGGGCAATGGAATGGACATGAAGGGGTAATCGTAGCTGGAATCTCACCATGAGCTATAAAGTATACTACTAACTTGATCGAGGTGCTCTACAAAGCCAATACACATGTCACTTGCACATTGGTTGATACTTAGTCATTACTCACTGTTGAATCAGTCAAAACAGTTTATAGTCAAGAAAATACTCACCGTTGAATCCATCTCAAAATTGGTTACAGCTAGATCGTCCATTGCTATCTACAAAATCCGGAAATGGGTTAACTAGGCCTCACCAGGAAATTCACCAAATCAAAATGTCATAACTACTTTTTTTTCAGAGTGATTCGACTAAGAAAATCTTGAAATATACAGTTTTGTCATCGAAAAATCATATGTAAGACACATGTAGATGAAAAAATAGATGGGCTCGTGCAAGTTTTTAATGCTATATCGACATTGTTAAGCATAATCTACCGTAAATGTTTGACTTTCGAAATGATAGTTATTAATGAATAATTATGATCGTTTGCCTGATTTTCGAGACATTGCATGAGCGCAACGGTCCCTCCAAAGTCCCAAGTGGAACCACCACGCAGTCAATAAGTGGGCGCAACATTTAATACAAGATGAAACAACCAACTTGTAAAAAGACTAAAGAAAGTACATAAAATATTTATCGTGATTGAGCAAGTGTAACCAATGTTTAGAAAGTCCGAAAATTTATGATATAGCATCAAAAAGTTGCCTGGACCTCTTACAAGCATTGATGAGTTGAGTTCCACAGTTGTACATGGTTGAATCATACTCAGACTGTAATCCTAAACATAGGAAACGCATATACTAAATTTGTTTACAAGGTGTGCATGACTAATGTCTTGAAGCGTTTATATGAACACACCAACTATTAATAACTACTTGTAAAGTATCGCGGCATTAACAATAATTATCATTATTATTGTTATTGTTATCTATTTATTTTTTTTTTTCTTTGACTATAATTAGCTGTTTTGATTCGAAAATTATATAATTTGTATTTTATATTTCAATTAGCAAACCACCACCAGCCCTGGCAAAGTTAGCGTTTGTCGTTGTAGTCACTAAAGTGGCTTCACTCATCTCACCCATAAATTTATTTCTCTCTGATTGCAAGATTGCTCGATTTGATTCTGTTTTCTCCGTAAGTATTTCAATCATGTAGTATATAACTAGTAGAGACAACGATAATTGTCAATCAATCCGGAAATACTCAGCATATTTACAACTCAATTGATAAAATTAAATTGATAAAAATGTAATATATTTGAGATTTTTTTGATAATATTTTCCCGAAACTATTGCTTTGGCTGTGATAGATCTGTTCAAAGTCAAATATGGTTTTCCACTTGATATAGTCTTGGGGGCCCTAGTCTGAAATTATAAATGCGAGACTTCATTCAACATATGTGGACATGACGTTTTCGGTGCACTGTGAAATTTAGTCAAGCGAAAGAAAAAGGTAAAACTCTATTATAAATTTACCGTTCCATGCCCGCCCTCACCTATGGTCACAACTTGTAGCCTTCATGCAACTACCAAGGGAACCTTCTTGTCCCCAATTTGAATTACCTATAGAGCCACCGCTTATATTCTATATATATATATATATAGGGAATGAGATTGTACACATATTACTATAAAAAGATTGAAAATGCTGAAAGCGAAGAATAAAGTTGCCTCAGTATCATTTAATTGTATCTAGCGAGAAATAAGTTCATGTCAATTTTTGATGGAATGTTTTTCAAAAGATTATCTGGTGTTTTTCATTAAAATTCTCACTAATCAAGTATTATCTTAAAAAGTTATCGTGTCTACCTATTTTAACTATAGAGTCCATTAATATAGATAAATATGTGGACCGTTTCTTTTTAATTTTTACGAACTAACTGTGAGTCATGTCACTTATATAAATTACGAAAATCAATTTGGGATCATATTACATTAATAGCTTACAACGCCATAATCATGTATAAGAGTTTTTACTTTGTTACAACCAAGCTAAATTTGTTAAATTATATATTTGAAAACTTAGAGATATATATTATCACTTAGGAATTTTGCACACGAAACTTTTCAATCGTATTATGAATCGTGGGACCTTTGTTGTAGTCACTAAGTTTTTCCGGATTGATCAACATTTATCATAGTCTCTGCAAGTTATATACTGCATGCTGCTTACCCGCAAAAAATATAAGTGAATGATACTTTGTGTCGTCGTCGTCGCCATGATCATCGTCTAAGTTAGATAGATAGATCGTGGATCAGTTTGCATCAATCGGACATCCAACTTTGTGCAGAGCATGAAAAGGGGGCACGAGAACTGCGTCCAACGTCGTCCACAAGCATTAAATGAAGGTCCGTCCGTCCATGCCAACCGAGCCTACATAAGCATCGAGCGAATAAAGGAAAGGCTCTGAAAATTGCATCAGTCGTGCATTTTCAGAGGAGTTGGCAGGTCTTTACGAGGCTACAAGTTTGGCCCATAAACAGGACGCGTTGTCCTCTCAAGGCAGTTGGAGGGGCTTTAATAGGCGACTATGATATCAATGCACGAGATGCAATAATGCGTCCCCATAACAAGGAAATTTTTTCCGATAGGGTAAAGGAGGGAAAGGGAAAACCAGGCGGTAGCGACTCCAAGTGGACGTTATCATGTAGATTTCGCACGTCAGACCTTGTCATGGTATGAGTCGTAACTACTTCACACCACCCGCACCCGAAGATCCAAGGTTGGTAAGCCCATCACTATATGGTGTACAGTAAAATTATTTTTAACTGTGTAATCCAGTTTTAGTGGCTAAAAATCTGTGTAACATTGCAAGCCAAAGCTAAGTAATAAACCCATGTCTAGTTTATTTATGCCGGCTGCCAAACCATTTCAGTCGCTTTGTTGCGTAATAGAGTACATTGTCGGCCCTTTCCTAATAGTTTAAACATTGGAAAAAATAGTTTGTTTAACGTGGCACCAAAATATAGGTCTAACTTCAAATCTTGATGCTCTCTCTCAATTTTCTCTTACCTTTTATTCTGCATGTTTTCTGGTTCGACGATTATTCTATTAAAGTAATTCTATCCGCTACTTGTCCTGCCAACGTAAGACCGGCTCGAACGTGAGGATGAGTGTGTTAAGTTATAATACATTCGGCTGATGGTTGGGATGGTAAGGAGCATTGATAGCTGATTGAGTTCTTAGCAGCTTCCACAAGTGTCTTATTAGTATGATGCACAGAGTCATGTTTAGCACCCAAAATGCATATAGAGGAAGAAAGGACATGTCATTATTGCACATAGCACGGCAAAAGTCTTTCAAAATAGGTTCTTCCATTCATTGACATTCTAGCGCCCATAATGGAGCCGAATCAAATAGAGTCGTACCACAATATTAATCTTAATAGATGCAAATAAATATGATAAAAATAACTCCTTTTATATAGATTGTGCAGTTTGTAGTTGGTCCCTAATACGAGGAGAATTACCAAAAAAGTTACAAATCTATTGTACTTATTCTAATTCAGTTTGGCCCAAAAACGAAACGCGTTGTGTACTCTCAACAGAGTTGGAGGACTTTAATAGGCAGCTATGCAGTTAATGCATGAGATGCAATAATGCATCCCCATATGAAGGAAATTTTTGCTAATAGAGTAGAGGGTGGAAAGGGAAAACTAGCGATAGCGGCTCTAAGTGGATGTTATCATATAGATCTCGCACGTCAGCCTTGTCATGGGACGAGTCATAACTGTTAAGAAAACCTCCCAATAGATTTTGAAGTTGACAATGTTTTGCAAGTCTGATAAATGTCTTGAAGTATTTTGATTCAAGAGATTATTCTTGGAAGAGAAGACATGGCAGTCTCTTTCAAGATCAGATTATGGAATTTACTTCAAGTAAAAGAGTTTTAGACTTTACACTAGAAATGAAGGGTTCGGACATTAAAGAATAACTCACCCGGACATAAATTCTGAATGCATTTCCAGAGATATAAATCCTGATTTTGGCACAAATTCAGAACATACATAACGGATAGTGATTTGACTCGGATTTCACATATAGAAGGATTTGATTGACTCAATCTTGAAGGTTATTTTGCAAAAGCAAATCCATAATGCAAACTATTATAAATCGATTGGCAATCAATCTCAAGGCAAGTATCTTATTAAATGGAGAAGCTCTACTTATGGAAATCGAGACTTTGGTTGTATGGGATATCAGATTTAGCGGGATTCAGATTTTGTTATTCAACGGCTGCTCAATCCCCTTAATATAAATCTGTCCAAGATGAAGATTGGAAGATGATCGTATCAAGATTGTCCAACAGCTAGATTGGAAGCAAAGGAATATAAAATGAGACCAAGTGCCGAGGAGCAAAAGCAAAAGATGAAATTCAAAGTCTACAATTTCAATGTCTGAGCATACTCTGATCTATGCTACTTGTCTTTCATGAGCTAAAACTTGTGATCTTGAGAGAAATACTGAAAGAGTGATTTAGTAAGATAGTGAGATCTATCATACACTGAGTGTTATCATTCATAATTGTAATCTCTTGATTGATCATATAGTGAAATCCGGTCAATAGACTATCAACGTGAGAGAGTGGACGTAAGCTGGATCTAAGTCGAATCACTATACTTCTTGTGTGCAAATTTTCTCATCTCTTAAAGTTCCTTTTATTTATTACATAGCACACTTGCAAAATTAATAGAAAAAAATGGTTTAAATCTGAACGTTATTTAGACTTTGTTCTTGTTTTTTTACTTCCGCTTTAAATTGGTCAATAATTATTTAAAATCGCCTAGTCACCCCCTTTAGGCAATCCTTACTAGTCACCTAAGTAACTACTTCGCACCACCTGCACCCGAAGGTCCAAGGTTGGTAAGCCCGTCACTATATGGTATACAGTAAAACTATTTTTATTTTATAATCCAGTTTTAGTGGCTAAAAATCTGTGTAACATTGCAAGCCAAAGCGAAGTAATAAACCCATGTCTAGTTTTTTTTACGCCAACTACCAAACCATTTCTATCGCTTCGTTGCGTAATAGAGTACATTATCGGCCCTTTCCTAATAGTTTAAACATTGGAAAAAATAGTTTGTTTAACACGGGACCAAAATATAGGTCTAACTTCAAATCTTGATACTGTCTCTCAATTTTCTCCTACTTTTTATTCTGCGTATTTTCTATTTTGACGATTATTATATTAAAGTTATTCTATCCATGACCTGTCATGCCAATGTAAGACCAGCTCGAACGCAAGGACGAGCATTAAGTTATATGCTAATAAATACATTCGGGCGAGGGTTGGGACGGTAAGGGGCATTTATAGTTGATTGAGTTCTTAGCAGCTTCCACGAGTGGCTTGTTAGTATGATGCACTCTGCAACCAATCTCTTAACTCAAAATTGTTGAGAATCATATGTTTTAACACACAAAATGCATACAGGAGAAGAAAGAACATGTCGCTATTTCACATAAAAGGCAAAAGTATTTCAAAATAGGCTCTTCCATTCATTAGCATTCTAACGCCTATAATGGAGCCAAATCAAATATAATCATACCACAATATTAATCTTAATAGATGCAAATAAATATGATAAAAATAACTCCGTTTATATAGATTGTGCACTTTGTAGTTGGTCCCTAAAACAGGGAGAATTACCAAAAAAGTCATAAACCTATTGTACTTGTGCTAATTCGATTTCACCCAAAAATGAGACGCGTTGTGTACTCTCAAAAGAGTTGGAGGACTTTAATAGACGGCAATGAAGTTAATGCATGAGATGCAATAATGCATCCCCATATGAAGGAAATTTTTGCTGATAGAGTAAAGGGTAAAACGGGAAAACCGACGATAGCGACTCTAAGTGGACATTATCAAATAGATTTCTCATGTCATACTTGTCACGGGATGTGTCATAACTGGTGAAAAAGACCTCCTAATAGGTTTTGATATTGACAAAATTATCTATATATGTTTTATAAGTTTGAAAAATGTCTTGAAGTATTTTGATTCAAAAGATTATTCTTGGAAGAAAAGATGTGGCAATCTTATTCAAGATCAGATTATGGAATTTATTTCAAGTAAAAGAGGTTTAGACTTTATATTGGAAATGAAGGTTAACACTTTAAAGAACAACCCATCCGACATAAATTCTGAATGTCTAAACAATTTCAGATTTTTAGCACAAATTCAGAACATATAAATCCAGATTTTGGATTTCACACAAATTTAGAACATACATAACGGATAGTGATTTCGGACTTTGGTGCCAAAATCGGAAAAAAAAATTTCACATATAGAAGGATTTTTTGATTGACTCAATCTTGAAGGATTTTTATTTTAAATAAAGATCAAATTCATAATTTAAACTATTATAAATCGATTGGCAATCAATCTCAAGGCAAGTATCTTATTAAATGGAGAAGCTCTACTTATGGAAATCGAGACTTTGGTTGTATGGGATCGACGAGCGGGATTGATTTTGTTACTCAACGGCTGCTCAATCCCCTTAATACAAATCTATCCAAGATGAAGATTGGAAGATGATCGTATCAAGATTGTCCAACAGCTAGATTGGAAGCAAAGGAATATAAAATGAGACCAAGTGCCGAGGAGCAAAAGCAAAAGATGAAATTCAAAGTCTACAATTTCAATGTCTGAGCATACTCTGATCTATGCTACTTGTCTTTCATGAGCTAAAACTTGTGATCTTGAGAGAAATACTGAAAGAGTGATTTAGTAAGATAGTGAGATCTATCATACACTGAGTGTTATCATTCATAATTGTAATCTCTTGATTGATCATATAGTGAAATCCAACCAATAGACTATCAGCATGGGAGAGTGGAGCGAAAAGGTTTGATCTAAACCGAATCACTATACTTCTTATGTACAAATTTTCTCATCTCTTAAAGTTCCTTTTACTTGTTACATTGCACACTTGCAAAATTGATATAAAAAATGGTTTAAATCTGAACATTATTCGGACTTTATTCTTGATTTTTTATTTCCGCTTTTAAATAGGTCAATAATTATATAAAATCACATATTCACCCCCTCTAGGTGATCCTTTATAGTCACCTCAATGACTACTTTGCACCACCTACACCCAAAGGTCTGAGGTTGGTATGCCCGTTACTATATGGTATACAACAAAACTATTTTTTAATTGTATAATCCAGTTTTAGTGTCTAAAAATCTGTGTAACATTGCAAGCCAAAGCTAAGTAATAAACCCATGTCTAGTTTTTTTACGCCAACTACCAAACCATTTCCGTCGCTTCATTGTGTGATAGAGTACATTGTCGGCCCTTTCCTAATAGTTTAAACATTGGAAAAAATAGTTTGTTTAACACGGCACCAAAATATAGGTCTAACTTCAAATCTTGATGCTGTCTCTCAATTTTCTCTCACTTTTGTATTCTGCATGTTTTTTTTTTTTGTTTTGACGATTATTCTATCCAAGACCTGTCGTGCCAACGTAAGACCGGCTCGAATGTGAGGACAAGCGTTAAGTTATATGCTAATAAATACATTCGGTCAAGGGTTGGGATGACAAGGGGCATTGATAGATGATTGAGTTCTTAGCAGCTTCCACAAGTGTCTTATTAGTATGATGCACTCTACAGCCAATCTCTTAACTCAAAATTGTTGAGAATCATATGTTTTAACACACAAAATGCATAAAGGAGAAGAAAGGACATGTCAATATAGCACATAAACGGCAAAAGTCTTTCAAAATAGGTTCTTCCATTCATTGACATTCTAACGCCAATAATGGAGCCCAATCAGATAGAGTCATACCATAATATTAATCATAATAGATGCAAATAAATATGATAAAAATAACTCCTTATATATTATTGTGCAGTTTGTACTTGTGTTAATTCGATTATAAACTTTTTAATTATTTAATTGAGTCAAATATTTTCACGTTTGCTAATTGAGTCAATTCGGACAATTTTGATTGAGTCAATTCGGACAATTTTGATTGAAAAAGATGTGGATGTAAACCTATCTAATTGTTAATGTGGACATTTTAAATAATATTTTAATATTTATGTTCTTTTTTTTTTTTCTTTATTTTTTTTAAAAAAAATTTTGATTGGCGAGGACCTTGTCTGCTACAAGCGAGGGAGCCATGACCCTCACGGGTCTAGGCAAGGGCCACGATAGCCTTGCTTGATTTGGGTGAGCGAGGTCCTCACCGACCTCTTGACCCCTAAGTCTAGGGAAAAAAAGAAATAGTAAAGAAAAGAAAAAATTCAAAAAATTATCAAAACTATTAAAATATTATTTAAAAAAATCCATGTGGGTCCAAATTTGTCTGGTAGTCGCCAAAGATCCAAAATGTAAAATAGAATGGAGTCAATTGGCAAAATGTGAACAGGTTTAGGACTCTTTCTGTAAGAGCATATGTATGTCAAACACAAATCACTATAGAACATTTGGAGTCCCGGTAAAACTAAACTTCTAATGGATTAGTTGGCCAATGTAAAGAAGAAGAGAACTTTGAAGGAGAGGCCTGCGCCGACTGAAAACTTCCTTCATTGAAATTTGGCATCCTCCATCAAGTTACACAGTGGAGAGAGGAACTTCATGCCTATTACGCTCCTGGTTCTTCTGCTTTGGCAATTACATCATATGGTCTTCACCTGTATAAACAGAAGTTACAATTGCCTGCACAATCAGCTTAAGCATGAGAATTTATAAGCAAGGACTAGATTCATACGACTGGAATTCATTTGGGCCATGACTTATGCAGGCTGGAGAAGGCCAGAGGGCACTTGAACGATGGACAGACTGGATCAAATGTCCTGTAAAATAGTGATAAAGAAGAAACATGGCGCATGAAGTAGGAGCGAAAGAGACTCGTCATCATCTTCAAAATTGCACGAGACTACTTTTGCTTACACTCTTACGGACAACTGAAAGAGCCAACCAAATTCGCAGAAAAAGAACAGACATCGTCATCTTAGGACTAACATGACATCAAAACTACAGTTGCTCCCCAGGCTAAAATACGTGAATTATATATAGCAACAACACCAAAGAGAAACAACTGTATCTACAAGCAAACCACAAATTCCTCCCCTCACATCACTTTGCAGCAATTTGAAATGACTCGTATTGTGATTTGATACTTTTTTGTTCGATTAGAAGCTCGAGAGACAGACTGGTACTGATTGATATATGGGGAATCTTTCCACCTTAAAGTTTCACTTGTCTATTGAAAATCCAGCTGAATGGAACATTGGGTCCTTCCTTGGCCCTTCCCTGAGCTCTCTCCTCCAGCCTTCTAATTCTTGGCGGTAGCCCGCAAACATAATCCTGAGCTTTCCTTCCCTCAGCTGAAAGGCCAGTGACATTCTCCACCTTCCACCTTCCCACCAGAAACTCCAAGATGTCGGCATAGTCCTTGGCTGTGTATACGCCGAGTCGCTGAGCAACGGCTGAGAAATGGTCAAAAAGGTTGTCATCATGACCGTCGTACATCAAATGAGCCGGCATAGAGATTTTCTTCCTCATCATGTCAGCAAATGCTAAGACAGTGCCATCTGGGTCGATCTCAAAGAGCTTCTCCACGATCTTGGTGTAGGCCGTTTCATGGCGCTTCTCATCTGATGCAATTGTGCCACAAATTTGAGCCAATTTCAAGTCCCCATATTCCTTGGCATGCCTGGCAGTGTTTCCATGAGAAATGAATGTCGCTCTTTCTTGGAATGAAGTGTAGATGAAGCCAAGGTAGGGGCTGTTTTCCGTCCGAGGATCCTAGTAGAAGGTACAGACGGGATATAGGCCCGGTTAGTAGAATAAGATGTAGAAAACAAACATCATATGTAGTATCCGCATATCTAACGGGATCTTCAACAACTAATTCTAATGTAGTAATTCGAAGATCAAATCGAAGTTTGACAGCAGACACAGACACAGAACTTAAAAATGAAGGTCACACATTAAAGATTGCAGCAGAGGGAGGAGCAACAAATAGTTCAGAGGAATCAGAATATTCAATTGAATGCTTCTCAACTTACGTGGACCTATCTTTGGCTGTATCCTACGATCATGTGCACTTAGTGTCTTTTTTAACTGCTAAGGTTTGGCGTGCATGTGAGTATGATTTTGTGCTGTGGGTATGTATATCGATTGGGATATAGCTCTATGAACTCACCATCCCTGACCCGATCAAATACTGAATTGTTTTCTCAATTTGCCTCATGTCCACTCTTCCAGATAAGTACAAGTACTTGTTCAGGAGGTCACCATGTCTGTTCTCCTCTGCAGTCCATGCCCTTGTCCAAATGGCCCAAGATGTTGGGCTTGCACCAGTCTCATCTCGAACTCCATCCAAGGTGTTAAGCATTGTCTGATAAGTAGGGAGAGCTTCTTCTGTTATCATGTCTCCAACCAAAACGACAAAGTAATCATCAGGAATTTCCTTAGCCCTCTCCCTTAGTTCCCTAACTTGGTCTTCAAATCCATCAGAGGCAGGATCTGGCAGAAAATCCTGCGGTTGCCAACACTTCTCAACAGGCTTCAAGTGAACTAATATGTTCTTCTCGGCCCAATCCTCCATAGATTTGAATATTTCAATCTTTTGGGGTGGCATGGAGTGGGTTACTTGGACATGCACCTCCCGAGGGGGCATAAAAGACTTCTTGACACTCTCAACCTCCCTGTGTCAAGCATAAGAAGAGGAGCTGATCATCGACATATCATTACAAGCAGGAAAACATGGATGTCAGACCTAGTTAACAATGTTGAATATAGGATGATTTCCAATCAGTCAAATGATAGAAAAAAGATTGTGGGCTCACATTGACATCTCAAGTGAAGCACGGGAACATAGGCCGGTTCATGTAAAACATGTTCTGATATGAATACTATATGCAAGAATGTAACCTCAACAAGGAGACTGAAAAAAGTACGTCAAAATAACTACTTTGGTTCACATTAATTCCCCATTGAAATTATTTGCAACTGTATACTCACTGATCCCATGATATGCTTTTCCATAATGCCAATTTCCATGCCACCAACCATTTCATGAAAACAACAGAAGCCATGCTGGACCAAACAATTTTCTAGGAGTTTTATGACTTATAGAAGGCAAAGTGCATGATTTAGTATAAGAACAGCTAAGTGTTCATTGAGAGATTCTTCATTTTGACTCCCTCAAAAACTTAAAAAGTCTCCCACCTTCATAGCCCTCTCAACTGTCTTCCACTATTTGTCGGTCTACTTGGGTGTCAAAAGATCAATCTAATTAATTTCATCTATGCACATATGAAGCAAAAGGGGTAAGAAGTTGCTACGACATTTTATGTTAAAGTTTAATATTGGGATTGCAAGTATATAGCCTCTGGCCTCTTCCTAAATTGTTTATGTGGAAGTAATCGAGCAAAACAATGTCAAAACTTCCAAAGCTAATGCATTAAATTGAAAATTTTGCAGGATCTTACGATCCTCTATCCAATCCTACAATCGGATCCTTAAAGACCTCCCTACGATCCTACCTAGAATCCCGAACCTTACAACCTTGGTTGCAATGCCATGAATGGTTAAGTTTTAGACAAGTGATCATAGATCAAGCTAAGTTGCACCTGCAATACTGATCGAACGAATCAACATTCATTTTCAAGAGAGACAGTAGTCCATGACTGTACAAGGCTGCACCCTCATTGAGAATAACACAAACAAATCAGATCCCTAAAGAGAAGCATCCACCGCAGGAGATCAAAAGACAGGAAGCTAGCTCACTTCAACAAGGAATGTGGGACAGGAGTACATCAGAGTAGCTTACTGATAACTACCAAACCAAGAAAAAAGGCAAGTGGGAGGATTACTGCAAAAGATATTAAACTTATGGTCACAAAGCATAGGAGCACACAAGCATGACCCACGGCTACAAGTCACTCCAAGTCAAAGAACCACCACCTAAGGCCCAAAACTTATGGAAGCAGCTGAAAGAAACACGAGACTCGTTGCATTAAATACCAAACTCAAACAACTACTTCATTGATGTTTACAGGAGAATCCAGAATTGGACAACAGGAGGGGAAAAAAAAACATCAGGAACACAAGAAACCATCAAGATGAGAAAAGGATCTTCTGAAAAATCATTGGTCAAGCAAAAAAAAAAAATTGGCCCACTAAAAGTTCAAGAAAATCCTATCAAACTCCCAACATCCACTGCGCCTGTGGAAAATACATGAACATACAATAATTAAATTCAATATTTGACAATATCCCTCGATACTGTCGAGAAAGGATGGGGTGGTAGGTCAAAAAATTCAGAAGTCGCACGAGATCTGAACGTGACCAGCAAAGCATTTAATAACTCAACCATCAAGGAATAAACTTTCAAGAAAATACGAGGCTTGACTCTGTTTTGGCGACGCAATTATTGCAATGCAGAGCGCAAAATTACAGCCGAATAGCCCAAAATATAATCAAAAAGAGCAAAAAGAAATTGTGCCAACCTGCAATGAAAAACCCAACCATCCACCTGTCCACCAAGCAGGCTACGACAAAACCACGTATGAGCTCAAAAAGAACATCACCTTGAAACCTGGTCATCATCCTCATCATCATCTAGGATGATCGATTCCGACCGTGAAATTTATATATATAGTTAATTTATAACAATTCAGAAAAGGGAAAAACGAAAAAGATCTTGCGAGGTAGAGGGTGGGGGAGGAACACAACAAGTGACAACAATTCAGTCTTCAATGAAGAAACACAATGAGAAAATTTGCAGCCCAGAAAAAAGAACGAAATGAGATTTTTTTTATTTGAAAATCCACCGCCAAATCGATAGATTTTGCGGCAGTAAATTCGTCAATCCTCCCCTGGTTCATGCAAATCACGCCATCGAATCGACAGAGCGTACCGAATCTAAAAAACTTGCAACAGAGCTGACCACGAAAAGCTTACGTATCGGTATGAAAATAAGACAGAGAGCCCCGGAATCCCGCAAAATAACCAGCTTTGAAGTGAATCGAAGGGAAAAATCAGCCGAAAATCATCACATGATTTGCAGACAAGAGAGCCTCTTGGTAAACAATCGAACTCGAGACGGAGAAACTCGATTTATTCGATCATGCAACGATTCGATGGTCCACGTTTTGGAACCACAAATTCATCGCCGCCGTCCATTCCGTCCATTCAATCAGCAGGCAGAGAGGGAAAAGAGAAAAACGTGGAAGCACACGCGACAGAAACATCAACCGCCTCGGCACAGAAGCGAGACAAACGCGCTGCGAAATGCAAGAGCCGAGAGATCACGCTCCAATCGCTTGACGGCACCCGCGATTCCGACCGCATCGAGGGACCAACCCCGCCGATTGGGCAAAAGATCCGCGGGTTGGGCGAAAAGGGGGTCGAGCAAATGAGATGGGACGCAATGGAGGGAAGGAACGGGAACGGGACGTACTTGGTGGAGGCGGCGCCGGAGCGGAGGGTGGAGGCCATGAAGATGGTGGGAGATCTGAGGCTGCGGCTCGCCATTGGGGGCAGCGCGAATGAGGGCGGCGGCGGCGGCGACTTCGTGATGGGCTCGGAGGCGAGGAAGGGGTTGAGCTTCAGTGCCATTCTCAAGGTTGTGATTCTTGATCCTCTCGCGCGTGCTCTCGCTCGCTCGCTTCGTCTTCTTGTCTCTCTCTCTCTCTCTCTCTCTCTCTGCAACGGTGGGCGTGAGAATGATTTTCCTCCACAAGAAGATCCTGAGGGAAAAAGCTTCCCCCTTTATAGCGGGAGGCACAGAAGGAGAGAGAGAGAGAGAGACGGAGAGAGTTTTGCGTTGTGATGTGTCGTGCGACCCGTGCGCTCGTGGGAACGAGGTTGTGTCCGAGGAGAATGCCACCGTTGGGTGCTGATTATTACGATTTTGCCCCGCGCGATTAGTTCGTTTGTTTATTTAAGGTTACGAAGAACTATTTATTATACTTTTTGCCGATTTAATCCTAAAGTCTTTTTAATGATTTGCCAATTGAATCCCGATCATTTTTCATGATTTTCCGATTGAGTCTATCCGTTCAATTTTAGCCGGAAATCACCGACGCGAATTTCGCCTCTAGCCAGCCCTCACCTTTAGTCAGTCGTCTACCATTGCCAATGCCTTGGGAAGGGAAGAAAAAGAAAAAAAATAAAAGGAAAAAGAAAATAATAAATAAATAAAATAAATTTAGAAAATATTAAAAATTATTCAAGTATCGTCGGTTGACTACGGCTAGCGTACATATCAGGGATTTCTATTAAAATTGATCGGATGGATTCAATTGATAAAATATAAAAAAAATTTAAGTTTTAATTAGCAAAATTAAAAGATTTATTTATGACTTAAATAAAAAAAAGTGCAATAGGTTAACTTTCATTTTGTTACGTACGTCAACCCGCGCGTCTATTGAACTTTCATGACTTCAAGGACAAAATCGTGATTCCTTATCGAATCACTTACCCAACCCAAATTCATACAATAAATGTAGAGAAAGAAAAGTACGTACTAATTTTAAAGAAAGTACCGATATAAATGAATAACAACAGCATTAACATCGGCCGCCCATGGTTAACTTTAAAGTAGAAAGAGGCTTTCAAATTCACTCCGAAGACCTTTTTTTTTATTTTTTTTTTTTTTTAACTTTTACCTTTATTTAATAGGGATCCGATGGGAAACAAAGAGAGAGTCGGTTGTTGTTTGGCACCATTTCATTTCCTTGTTTAATTCACGCCAAGACCTTATTTAGGAATCTTTCGTCTTTGCCTTGTTTTTTTTTTTTTTTTTTTTTGGGGTAGCTTTCTTAGGTTTCAACATATATTGATATAAACACGAAATGTGTCGGGTAACCCTGACCTGCTAAATTTTGGATAGACCCTTCGCTAGGAATTATGCCATTCCTTCCATATAATTAGCTATATACTACTTGGCACAGGAAGGTTATTTTTCTCTTTCCCGTTAAGTGGGTGTACGAAAAACTCCCATACCTCCCTTCGCTGCCTATTGCAACCATCGATGATCACCTGTGCTACTCATCGATCGCCACCACTATCTCCGCCGACATCGAAGCCGGACCGAAGACCCGAAGGCGTTGTCGATGGTCCACTCATGGTGGTCATGTTTCGGTTACCGGATAAAGAAAAAATTATTCGGGACCTGTTTGTTTACACTTGACAAATATTATTCAAATATTATAAGTTCATAAAAATATTATATGCGAATCTACGTATCGTCATTTAAATGTCATGAAAGTTTCAGATTTAAAAAAAAAAAGAAAAAGCTAGCAATGTGAGCTACAAGATTTAGATTAAGGAAAGAGCAAGAAGTAAAAATCAATCTAGACATGCTCTTATGTTTTGTAATATAACACGAGGTATATCATTCATTATGTTCGGCCAAATCTTGTTCGTCACCGTCCCGTCCACTTGCAGTTAGTAACACCCCCCCTCTCCACACATGGGTTGACAGGCATGTTCCTAAAGATTAGTCGAGTGAGAGGCTCTACGATTTCAATACGGGATCGTCCGCGCCAGAATCAAGCGTTCGATCCCTCGGATTTAATCGCGGGCACCTCCCGAAACCAACCGAACGGCGGCTTCATTTTCAAACATACCTCCTCGATGATAGCGAGAACGCGAAGACGACAAGAAACATGAAGAAGTCCGATGATGTAGTATTTTTAATTCCCCCAATGCAAGCTACGCATGCACGGTACATACTTTTGTACTTCGACGGATCCCTCCTCGATCAATTTTGCCTTCCTCTCGCATAAAAGGAGCCGCTCGCGAACGGCACTTTGTACGCGTTTGGACTTACCCCAAGTGAAAATACAAATAGAAACAACTATAGAAGGACAAATGCTTGTTCAGAAGATACCCTCGGCCTTCGAGGACAGACAATCTATCCCTTTGTTATGCGGCAACCAGCATCAAATGCAGAATTCCTGCGTACATCAAGCTTGGTTTCAATTTGGAAAAATAAGAACGGTCAAAATACGAATATATAATCATCCTTAAACAATATCTCATTGCTAAAAGGACCAAATTGCCCCGCTTTGCAATTTCCCAATCCTCAAAATCTCCGGCTACACGACGGCGGAAGGCTTCGGCGGCGGCTGAGTTTAGGGGTCGGTGGCTATGCTCCGGTTATGTGTGGATAGGGAATTTAGAATTTGGGTGGGGGCATTTTTGGAAAGAAAATGACGTTTTTGCAAATAATGCAATAGTGATGATGAAAAGTGCTCTTCAATGGCGAAACACGATATGTTAATTGGTGCTTCTAAAAGTAGAGGAGGCAAGTGGTAAAGGAATGAACTTTGTGGTTGGTTTTGGGAATTTTTCCTTTTTATGATCTTATGCGAGTGACACCGAATTAAGGGTGCATTTGGTTTAGCATAGCATCCAAAATGGACTTTGGGATCCTAAAGTCCTTCGGTAAATGTAAATTGTGTTTGACAAATTTTTTGGACAGGAAATACAATCGCATTTCTAGAGACCTTTAGCCCAAGGTAAGTCGGGAGATGCTTTGGAATGCTGCATTTTCGCAATGGAAAGATACTTTTTTTCTTTCAATTTTACCCTCGCTATACTTTCACAATTACAAAAATGTTCTCGAAAACTCTAACTTTTCTGAAAAAGGCTTGAGCCACAGGCGAGCTGCTACTAGCCTCGTCTAAGGTCATGAGCGACCGAGCAATCGTCACCTGGGCTGGAGCGACCTAGGCTGACGGTCGGCTGGAGTTGCACGACCTAGGTCAATAGCTGCCTAGGTTCACGCGTCCTAGGCCTTGCCTGAGGTTGTGCGACCTCAGGCGAGGCTGCCGACGCTAGATTTAGCCTCGTCGATTGCTAGTCCTTTGCTAGTTTTGAGTTTTTTTTTTTTTTATTTTAAAATAAAAGCAAAAGGGCTTTGTAAAGTGTGATTTTTCTAAACACCATTTAAACCAAGGTTGTATCGCAGTGTATTTTATTTTAAAATACACTTTACCAAACACTACTTGTATTTTGAAAAACCTATTTAGCCTCAAAGCCTTTGCATTTTCTCAAAAATATTACCCCAAAACCGAACCAAATGCCCTCTAAAACACTCCAAAAGAAGTGAAGACTTCCATCCATCTTGGTTAATCACTCTAAGGAATGTAGTGACACAGACGGTACATATTGATAGCAGCCATTTGCTAAACTAACTTTCACCTGCAATAACTACATAAATATCTAAGTCTTGTCTCACTTTTAATTGTTTTATTTGGCCCTCGTTTACGTATTACTCTAATTTTATGGTTCACTTTGCTTGAAAGAGAAAAAATAAAAATGGCCAAAGAACAATAATAAAAGGGTAAAAGATAAAAGCTAACTACCCACTTTCTCCTCAAAATTACACTCTGGTAACATTTCTTAATTGTCCCTACAGTACAACGATCAACTTCATTGTTCTCTCATTTTCCTGTTCTAAATTTTGTATAAATAAGTGTTTTTAGTTATTGAAATAATGGTAATAGTGTTCATTCCTTCTTCTTTTTCTGAGAACCATTATAGCTTCCCAGATAAGAATCTAGATAGTGGTAAAAAAGAATTTAACGCCGCGTACTTTATTTCTTCATCCGATTAAAGTTATTAAGTTTATTATCAATTCATAACGTCGTTACACAAGGAATGACAATTTGTGGCGCGTACACGGCGCATACATGAAAACTAATTTGATATAATAAGGGAAAATTAAAAGAGGTAAAGTGGGGGAAATTGTAAGGGTGAAAATGGGAAAAAAGAGGGGGAAAAAAAAAAGATAAAAAAAAGAAAAGATTAAAAAAAAAAAACGGTAAAGAGGAAAATGAAGGGACATCCCCACTTGGCAAGCTACGTCGTTTGCATGGATTCCACCGGTTCGTATTTTTGCCTTTTGCTTTTGTTGCTTCTTCTCCTTCTTCCCCCCCCTTCCGACTCTCCCCTTCTTTCTGTCTTAACGCTTGTCAACCCATCCCCCACGGCGCAACGTGCAGGCACGTTAGGTGCATCGTTTGACAAATTAATGTATGCGTAAATTGCTCATATAAATTCCCAACATTACAAGTAATTCAGAAAGTAGCCGATAAATTAGGAAGGGTAAATTTCGTATGATGCCCCTTACGTGTTTTAGTGAAAGTGAAAGATCGATTTTGTTATGTCCAAGTGCACGCGCTTATCTATCTTTGCCGGAAAGAAGGAGCGAGCTCGGAGGGTCAAATCGTGCGACTTCTCTCTTTTAAGTGTTTACGTAATTCACACCGTGCTACAAAACTATATTTGGGTTTATAAACTTTGGAGCAATCGTCGTGACTCCGCACCATCCGAGACCTGTTAATTTGAGATGGGTGAACTTTGTTAGGGTCGTCATTAGACTCCCATTAAAGTGCCTGGGAAGCGGGATATATATGCAGCCTGCCCTCTTTGAACCTCGCGTTTGAAAATATATGCTAGTACTGCCATTAGGCGACCATCACCGGTGGGAACTAAGACGTATATGCATTAATCCGTGTCGATCACATTTTGAGATCACATAACAAATAGGAAACGCATCGAATTGCACAAATTAAACGAAATGATCACGGGACCGACGAATCGAATAAAAATTTATTTTAGACGATGAAATGAAACAGAGCCATATGATTAAGTTGGAAGACAAAATTTAAGCTCTTAGAAGATGAACGCCCCATATCGGTGCTTCGACAGAGGAGATAACGGGAGGCGCCGAGATTACGGCTTTGCGTAAATGAATTGAGTTGGTCGATTCGACGATAAAATTTAGAAACAATTTAAAGGTGGAGGATTAAATTAGGGTTTGAACTTAGATGAAGTGAATCGGGGAGAGAGAGACTCAGGTGTTAGTCAAAAAACTCATTTATAGGACGGTAGGTCACGTTTTTCACGATTTATTTGGTCGGTTCATTTCCCCTTCCACACATCGTGATCGACGAACGTCACGGACATTTTTGTTGAACGTAATTGGGCTGCGATTTGAAGGCGAGGAGTAGATCATTGGCGAGGTGGGGCACAGAGAAACTAGCGACCTGGAATGGACAATTGAGCAGTCCCAATCGACCCATCTCACGGGTCGCTTCACTTGGACACCCGGACGGTACTACGAGAGGAAGTTGATCATCGATTCATCAATAAGCCTAGAATTGATTCTTCCCGAGGCGGTGCCCGAGCAGTTAACGGGATAAGAACTGGACAAAACGGAGTCCCTATCGACCCATTTTACGGGTCGCTTCGCTTGGACACCGGAATGTCGTACATGTCGGATCCAACTCTATCAGCTCATAAATAGCCGAAAACGTAAGACGATGTCACTATCGATGCATTCAGGGCGTATTCCTGTCGCCAGCATATCGTAGGAATGTTTTGCGTCATCGCAACCGAATCAGGCCGTCACTATTTCTCGTGTCCTCGACGTTACCGGTGAAGTTTTCCTAATACGGTGGGCGTATAAGCTGGACAGAAGACTGGACCTGAATGACGGGTTTGCAGCTCATTGAATTTTATTAGAATTTAGGGAATTTCTTTATGGGCCTAATTAACTCTAATCCTAATCCTGGATTTTGTAAACACTAATTTGCTATGCATTACAATTGTTACCAATCTTGTTCAACATGGATATTTTTGGGAATGTCCTCGACGAAACTTACTGGCCTGCTTTCATAGCACGTAACAATCCATGTTTAGCACAATCTAGAGTGACAGAAATTTGTCATATAAATCGGAAAGAGACGATCCGAATTAGTGAACATTTAAATTCAATAGTGACTATATCTTTCAACAATTTAATGAGATTGCGTTATCATGAAGATCCCACACCCGCTACGAAATGTTAGGTTCGTGCCCTATCTATTCAATCTATCTGTAAATGTACGAGCTGCCATCGCAGCTCTGCCGACGTGCCAAAAGTCAAGAAGCCTGTTCACATGAGATAGCGAATGTCCAAAGCACCAGCTGGTGAGAGATTAGCTCTTGACATTGAACTTGAACTTGGAAGTTCATGAAAGGAGTATCAATTTGCTGCCGTATTTAATGGTGACATGACCATATATCTACAGAGAATGTGGAGACAACAAATGCAGTATGGCCGCAATATGATCAATAACATGTCGCTCTTCACAAACATTTGGTACTGACTAACTAAAGTTGCCAATATGAACATATATGCGCACTTCCAGATTAGTCTACTGTGGGAAGATTCTGCAGAGAAATTCCTCAACTAAGCTCCGCTTATTTCGCGAAAAATGTTTTTCAAAAAAATATTTTCCGGGTTTTTCAGTGTTCGGGATAGAAAATAAACTAATCCTGAAAAACATTTTCTCTCAATGAGTGAAACCATAAAGAAAAGTAAGGAAAATGTTTTCCTCTTTTGAAAAGCGGAAAACATTTTTTGCCAGCCTCCTTCTTTCCTTGCCGGCCGTTGGGGCCACTGCAGCCGGTCGTCGCTGCCGGCTGCTGCTGGCCACTGGTCATTCGCCACCACCACGGCCGCAGGTCACTAATCGCCGCCGCTGCGGCCTGCCAACAGTAGCTGGTAGCTCGCCGCTGTCGCCACTGATCGCCGAACACCAGAAAATATTTTTCGAAACTTTTCAAATTTCAACTGAACACTGGAAAATTATGCCATTTTTAAGGAAAATAACTTTCGGGAAAATATTTTCTAAAAATATCACATTTCCCATCAAATGAACGAAGCCTAAGTCCAGGTAGGACTCGAGCAAACTACTCACTGCATGAACCTGCTCTTATTTTTTCAGAAGGATTCAACCCGCAATCCAATCTCTTAGAATATTTGAATAACTGCTTATCAAAGGAGAGTTGAAGGCCTTTGATAGGACGAAACGGGACCTCTACTCTCAGTTTTGAAAACACCAAGCTTCCTGATGAATGTATTAAGTCGATCGAGGTCGGTGTTACTCCTTCCTGTTTCTCAATGAACCTCAATAGAGACCTACGACAAGGCGATCCCCTCTCGCCGTACCTCTTTGTACTAAAGCCAGTCTTACACACTTTACTTTTCTTGATGACTTAATGAAATTGTTTCTAGGTGATAGGAGCTCCCCCCGTCAAACCTTGCCGTCTTTCGACATTTTCAATCCATGTCTGTCTCGAAGCCTAAGCCACAGAAGACTCAGCTATTCCCTGCTCTGCTGAGTGGTTTCAACAAGGGATGCTTGCCCGTAAGATACCTTGGCCTTCTTTCGGTCTCTGGTAGGCTATCCGACTAAGGAAGCAAGCCTTTCATTGTGAAAATTTACAGTTAGGTTGGAACCTCTAAGAACCCGAGCTATGCTACAAGGGTGCAACTCACGAAATCTGTGATTTTTAGCCTGATACACTATTGTTGCCAGGTTTTCATTTTTCCCAGCAAGATTATGGAAGCTGCGGAGAGGGAACCTTCAGCTTTCCTGTGGAAAGGCCAACCCATGTCTATTTAATTTGGAGAACCTCTTGATGAACCTCTTCTGTTATTTGAATCTGACTGTTTATGCTTGTTCTAAATTAAGCAGCTCCTATAGATGTTCCCCATAAAGATAAAGAAATCAAATAAATACGTACTACCTGAATGAAGTACGTATAAACTCAACTTCTACAAAGAAGCAATTTTTATTAGTTAAGAAAAACATAAGCAATTGAATGTAGCCATCACATTGCCAATCGAATTACCCTTACAACCACACTAAGAATCTCAAACCCTTCATTTTTTTTCTTTTTAACTTCTGCTTGTTATTCTACTTCAGTATCCCATTCCCGTGATTCGTAAAACCATGCACAATCAGAATAAACACCAAACTTGAAAGGAAAAAAGAAAACAAAGAAAGAAACGTATCACACAAATCTGTTAAATGGCTTCCTTCCGGTACCAAATCCAGCGGGCAAAGAGACGGTCGAGTCCACGCTCGCATTCCCGATTGAATGCAATGGCTGGTGCTTGTCCAATACTTTTTGAGAGCCAGAGTCCTTTCCAGAGAACAAAGAGCCTTTGTTCCACTTGAAAGACCCGATGCCTTGCGCGAGGGGGAACGAGATACGCCTCTTCGAATCGCTGGTCGGAGTCACAGGGAACCTCTCTCTAGGATTACTCCCGCCTCTGACTTTGGCTCTGGCCGAAACCGTGGGCGCCATATAACTGGGAACCGAAAATGGAGGGCAGCTAGTGAGGCTGTCATCATCCTTCAACGGTAGATCGAATGGAGATTCGGCTCCATTGACCCTCAATCTCGTATACTTTGATGCGGTTGAGCTGCTTGCCACGGGTATTTGACTTGGAGGTGGGGTCCGGGCTTGTTTTGACGGCGTGACAATCACGGACCTCGATGATTTTGGCGTTTCGATGCCGTCGAGCCCGAAAAGCTGCATTTTGTTGCTGCTTGGTGGTGTCCATGGGCTTGGCTTCAGATCGGTGTTTGGCCTGGGGGGTGTGAGTTGAAAGTTTTTCAGAGGTTGGATTTCTGTAGGATTTGAAGATGGCAACTGACGGTCCAACCAACTCCACCACCAAGGGAATCGCCCCGTCGGGATGGACATGGAGGCCATATGGGCTGATTTAGGAGTGCTCTTCCATAGCTGTTTGGCATGGGCAGAAACAGAATACATAGCAAGTAAAAATGACGTCACAATGAATGAAGGACAGAAGAGCCAGTTATAAGATTGATGTAATTCGTCCCCCATTTCACCCAAAATTTACTTGGATGTAGCAAAACACCCGAGTAACTCTCCGCATGTCCTAGGCTGAGCATCCAAGGTACACAGAAGATAGCTCTGACCTGATGAAATTGGAGACGCGAGAACAAACTAATGAAAAGTACCTGATGAGAATATGCATAAGCCATTGCTCTCTCTCTTTTGATGAGCGCCTCCACCTTTCTGTGCAACCTCACATCAATTTCCTCTTTGGTAAGCAAGCTATCGTCCCAGTCATCGTGATTGCCTGCTTCAGACTATTCCATTCTTCACATCAAAATTGGTTTGCAGACCATATATCCAAACATCATATGGAGAGAGAGACTATGCTGGAGCGTAACCATCACTAGTAATGGTAAGAAAACTTACGGCTTGGCTCCATTTGCCGAATTGGCTCTCCGTTTCCTTGTCATTCCTATACTGAGCCTGATGACGAACTTGGTTCTCTAGCATCTGAATTCTCCGCGATTGAATCTGCGACTGAACTCGCACGAGAAGCTGCATGTACTTCAAGGCGTTCACTGTCTGGCGCTTTACATTTTGCCCTCTTACGACTCCTTGAAGCCTCACTAAACCTCTAAGTGCTCTGAAGCTCCTCCTTGCCTGACACACCGAAATGGTCTCAAATTGCTATAATCATGTCACATTTTTTTCAAAGCAGATGATGCTGCGCCTTTTTTTTCCATTAATTGTCCTTCTTCGATTAACAATCACACTCTGAGTGAGTTCAATTACTTTTAGACTCTTATGAACTAAAACATTGTGGAGCGCTGAGCACTAGAGAAATGTATTATAAATATATATATATATATATATATATATATATTAAAACCTCAAAAATGTTAATAAGCATTAAGTAATTTCAGTTAGTGATAAAAGAATTTTGAACCTACCATGTAGCCTCTAAATGCTGCTTGAATCCTGGTAGCTGAAGCATGGTGATTCCGCAAAGTTGGTTCTGGCCGGTGCCTAATAATTTCTCTCTGATGAATCCTGGGAGAAGCCGGTTTTGGAGTAGCAACTCTAGGAGAAGCAGCCCTCGGAGATGCAGTTTTAGGTGACGCAACCATTGGAGATGGAGCCCGAGGAGAAGCCACTTGAGGAGCCACATAAGCTGAAGATGTCCGTGGTTGCTCGGGAAGAGTGGGCGTGGGAGGTCTATATATGATTTTTTGCTCTCTCTCGGCATCTCCCAGGATCTTCTCGATACTGCTTGGCTCTCTGAAGAATGGAATGAATGAATTTGGCTCTCCATGTCTCTGCTTCGCTTGCCCCTTTTTCTTGTCCTTCTTTGAAGATTTCTTCTCTGATTCCTGCATGAAGCGACCACGTACAGTCCAAGGTCTTACATAGGTCTAGCTATCCTCGACAATACGGACTCGGGTCTAACTTTTTCTGCAGTTTTTCCATCTGATGAATGTTTGAAAGATATTTCAAGTTTGGAACTCTTTTTTCATCCTCTTGAAGTATCTTAAGGAATATTATTTGTTATTAAATACCAAACACTCTGAATGGATTTATCCTTTACGTTTAGATAGCATTTCTCAAGTTGAGATGCAAGCTTGCAACACTATGATGCGTCTAGATAAACAAATTCTTCATAAACAGTATGGGTCTTTTTCCTTCCTTACAGAAGCAATTCAAAACTTCAGTAATCTCAACTAAATCTTGACCCCATTAAGGGCATATGTTGGACAGCTTTGCAATTGATCAGATCGTACTGATTTCATCCATCTCATATCTTTGCCTGATCTCAAACTGATTCCAAGTTTTTAGCTAGCTCATCTCATCCTGTTCCTCGAACCGAGAAAAAATGAATCGCATTTCAACTACAAGATTGGCCTTCATATGTTAAAAAGAAAGCACAAGCAATTGTTCGCTAACAGGGCGCATCAGGAAATTAACTTACATTGACTAGTTTCTCCTTGGAGTGAGATGCGAAGACCCTTTTGATAGCAGAAAACCAGCCCCCTTTCTTTCCCATCTTCGCA
The DNA here is from genome assembly GCA_024733475.1 of Syzygium grande. Lineage (NCBI taxonomy): Eukaryota > Viridiplantae > Streptophyta > Magnoliopsida > Myrtales > Myrtaceae > Syzygium > Syzygium grande. The sequence goes on along the minus strand of JAMXDD010000005.1, from coordinate 42,200,447 downwards.
ACATTACTAGCTCTCCATGCAGAAGTTCGGTCTCGTTATTCCGGCTCTTCCCAAGTATTGATCAACTGAACTTTTATGTCGACCGACTTGTGCCTTTTCCAAGAAATTAAAAGGGCAAAAGTTCAAGTTTTGATGGGGCAGAAGCTTTTTTGAAGGAGAAAACAACCAAGAAAGAGCCAATAATTTTGAAATAAGACATCCAGCTCTTTCGTACTCTTCCTCCGCTCTTTTGCTCCTCAAAACCAAAAAAAAGCAGATTAACCTTTTCGGAGGTTCTGACAAACCTTCTCAGCTGGCTATGCCTTTTTCTAGTAATTATGAACGAGAAAACATGATGCATATACATAATTGACCAAATAATGTCAAATTTAACCAAAAAAAGCAGCAAAGACGCTTAGCATTTATATCTATTGCAACTAAGGTGGCAACTAGTTGTCTGATCGACCCAGCAATGGCACGAGCTTATAACCTTCACAAATTCACGAGGCCATCGGCAAGTTTCTAAGGATTTTGAAACTTTTTAAACAATTCGTTCCGTAGGACAAAGAGCAACTAACAGTCAAATGGCCTAAACACCCGCCACAAAAAAAAGGAGAGAGGGGAAAGGAAAAAGACAGGAAGGAAGACAAACAGATCAGGCAGCTTGCAGTTTCATCTATATCCAAGACATAGATGTCAAAAATTGAAGCACTGACAAGGATCACAAATACACAAACACTTGCTGCCAAACCACAACGTCTCGAGAGAAGATGTCAGAATCAACAATAACGTAGTATTTCAGTTGTCAAGCCAAAACAAAAAAAAGAAAGAAAGCACATCAGAGAGAGAGAGACAGAGAGATGGACACTTGCACTGGTGTAACTGCATAAATTCTAGTAGTGAGTACTGATCTTCACATAGAAAATGAATCAATTGCTAAGTAAGATGAGTACCAGAAGAAAAGAGCCCGGTCTTTGACAAACAGGAGGGATTTCACAAAAACCAAGCCAAATTCGGCTCAGCACACAAGTGAAAAATTCATATTATCAACAAGCACACATATTTATGCGCTATATGAACTCAATTATCAGAATATTGAGATTCGTCCGTACCTTAGGAGAACTGGGTCTCATCAAGAAACCCTTAAGAAAAGCTGTCACAAACAAAAAGGAATGGAAGATCAAGAAGAGAGATTATTCTCTCTCCCTGTCTCTAGCCCGAACCTCCCTTTTGCTCACTATAACACATGATGCTTCCCCCTTTACAGATATTTGGTACAACTTCATTCTTTTAACCATGACTCACCATCTCTCTCTCTCTCTCTCTCTCTCTCTCTCTCTGTGTAGGACTTGGAATCTTGGTGCTCGCTGGTATGAATTAAACCTTTTTCGCTCCCTCTTACCTTTCACCTTTTTTCTGGGATTTATAAATTTTTATGTTTCTTTTGGCTTCATCATCATGATGAGAGAGAGACACACAGAGTTGGCCACTTTCTCACTCAATATGGCCAGTTTCAACTAACTTTACTTCAATGGGAAGACTAGCAAGCAACACTTCCCACTTGTAAACGGTTGTTGTTAGGTTGGTCCTCTGCCTTCGCTTTTTCTTGATTATCCTGCAATAATGATTACGTTTTCAGGATACCAATCTTGTGAAAACTAATAAAGAATTGAACAATGTGTTCCATTTATAATGCAATATGAAATTTCCTACGGTCACCTGCCTTGTTCATATTTTGTAGAGGCATATATATTCATTGACAGATCAAGATCTTCTATTTCATACAAATAATTAGTATCATCAAATCGTGTGCCATCCGTGATCACTTTTTGATAAGGCCACTTTGGGAATTGACGAATTTTATAAATAATTAGTATCACATAAGTTACGTTGCTTAGACAGAAGATGTTTTGTGGGATCAAATCACCTAAACGTGATGTATAAATTACCAATAATTTAAGGTGTTGAGAAAATCTAATTAAACTTATCTCCTAAGCAGGCAAACATATTTAAATGAGATAATATAGCAAGTCTGCTTTGTTGTATGGACTTCACATATTCAAGACATAATTTAACTTTGTTGGAGTATTTTACAAACCAATACATTGCTTCCCTCACGCACCAACATTCTAATGGAACAGATGTTTGGCGGCCACAGGTCACAAAAGGATTGCATTGAAAGAATAGTTTACTCATAAATGGAAATTTTGTACTCATAGGAGCAGAGATGAATTGTCGGTTTGTCAGCTAGTGGGTCTTCATCAGTGAAAATGTTGGTGATATCAAAGAAGAAACATCAGAAGCTCATCCTGAGATTAAAGCCACCCAACCTCAGATATATTCCAATAAATTAACTTGTTCAGGGGTTTTAGAGTTTGCTGTTGGACCTAGAAATCATAAAGACTGCTTTGAAGAGGATAAAAAGTTTCGTATTTCAGACGAAAACGGAACCAAAACACAAGGTCCAAGGTCTAAGAACACATGATCTGATATGGTCACAACGCGTGTTCTTTGTTTTCAGCTTATGAAGGCCCTCGTTTTTTGACCTTCGTATGGTTTTGTGCCACCTTTGGGTACTTGAGATTTACGTAGTTCTCCGGTGAAGACGTTTAAGTGCTTTCGTTTCAAACTTAGACACGCGCTCGACTTGCTTCAGAAAAGGGTTGAGTACATGGTTGACTTCGCAATACTCATATGGAGCCGCGTTTAGTGTTGTTTATCAGAAATATACGATCCCATTTATCAATGAATGATGTAGGACGATATCATCATCTGATTTTCCCCTCAATTTCTAGGCTCTCCTCTGGAAATTGTGTGGAAAAACATTAAGGAATTTCTTGTGTATTCAGTAAAACAAATGTTGTTCAAGTGATTCATTCTTTCATTCATATGATGTGCCTTTTGACCGAATGAATATCATCCGAGGGATACCATCCTTCGTAAATGTCTTTTGGATTAATGGACTTCATTGAATGATGTAACCCTGTAGACTTATCTTTTAGATGAATGGAACTAACACTTCAAGTGTCTTTTCCCATGACTACACATCATTAAAATGACATATCACTTCAAACATGTCTTTCGGAGTCGCCATTAAAATGTTGCAACATTTCAAACATGCATGGTTACTCACTTTGCTCACCACTTTTCGAATTTGGATCGTTGGACAATACACTACACTATACACTACAGTTCCAACATATATTGACCTCTATATGTTGGCTAAGTTCTTGGTGAATTTTTTGTATGTGAAACATTTCACTTCAAATCATAGTATCTTTTATTGAGGGTCTGTTTATTTGAAGGAAAACTGTTCCCGAAAAATTATTTTCCGATTTTCTGATGTTTAGATAATGGAAAACTGATTGATCTATGGAAAACCATTTTCATGAACCGAAAACAACAAGCTTAAATTGAGAAAAATGATTTCCCCTTCTAGCAAAAAAGGAAATCACTTTCTCTAAACCATCAAACAAATGAAAACCAACCATTTTCCTTGAAAATGATTTATATGAAAAATATTTTCATTTATCATGAAATTTTCAGTGAAACAAACACACCCTTAGAGTAATCTTAGAGATCATACTTGCCATTTTGTAAGTAGAGCCTTACCCCTATGGACGGGAAGGTTTTTGCACATTCGTGAAGATTAATCGAGTTAAAGGTTCAAATGCTTCATGTCTCAAGATATATACGTATCTTTTGTCCCCAATATATTTTCCCTACAGTCCAGCACCTAGTAACTAACTTTCTTGGTCCTGTGACGCAGTTGATGGAGTGTTTTCTACACCATCAGATATATGCAAGCAATAGCATTGTGTCCTGATGATGCATGTGTGGGCAGTATTGATGAGAGGGGACTACTCAAAATTGGACCATCTTATCCTGGGACATCCCAATTTGACGCAACCATTAATACCATGAGGCTGTGCTGTGACCATCAACCATGTGCGACTTGCCTCATAAAAGGACGTACTTAGGGAAACGTATGTTTTATGTGCGTGAAAAATGGAGATGGTCCTCTATTCCCATGAAGCGTCCTAATCCATGTCGCAGTGTATAGAGCGGCTGCTTGCATCTTAAGCTTTCACAAACTAAACAATTCAAATGACATGTTTCGAGATTCCACCGACGTGATATGAATTGAGGCATGTTATTAAAGTATAAGTTATAAACATCCTATGAAAGGCCTTAAAAAGCCATGATTCAATGGAAAATGTGGCCGATTTAGGACTTTGTTATTCACTTTCTTCACATGGGTCGTCCTTGGCTAAAATGACTGTTCCTAAAAGATGTCGCACAAGAACCAAATATGTAATCAAAGTCGTTTTGCAAATTATTCGAGTAAATTTGAAAAAATGACTGTTGGAGAATGCAAAAATGTGCTGTGTAAGAACAGAAATATACAAGAAGCGCCATTTTGGAAGATGGGAGTAAATTCTTGGAGCAAAACAAGCTTTATTCAGAATAAACTTGCAATAACAATAGAAGCTGAAAAACTGCTCTAGGACTAAGACTAAGCTAAACCCACATGCAAGGCTTATTTATCACTTCCTATTTATGAACTGCTGATGAAAAAAATGGTAGAAGATGAAGATCTCTCTATCTGCATCATTTGGAGAGACAAACATACAGCAGATCACCATGAGGTCAATCGCCCCAGAAACTTAGGATGAGCTATGAAGAAAAGCAAAGATCAAGAAGATAATCCGGCAAAGGCTAATAAAAGCCAGGTTTCGGGATATAGAGAGATGCTTTAAGGAAAGCGATACTATAGTCACCAAACCAATTGACAGAGCAACTATTTGGCTAATAAAGGCAAGAAAAAGAACCCAACCTCTCTCACCAATTTTGCTTCGAATGTTCAATTAGAGTGGCGTAAAAGCAAGTCAAGAACTTGATTTCCCGAGTGGGGTCCTAGTGTCGTTATAAGATCCTAAGGTTTGGTTTCTTTATGTTTGGTTGTTAAAGTAGAGGGAGAAGAATGTTTTCAGTTGCTGGGTCATTGAGACACGAATCTACTCTAACTTAAAGATTGTGTACCATCAAGAAATGGATTTGTTTTGATGCAATTCATGAAAAGACTTTATACCATTACAATCTTTGTTTTTCTTTGAAGAGAAAAGGACATTACCAAGCTTTTCATTTAAGAGCACTTTGGACCCTCTATATCGAAAATCAACATTTTAACACCCAAAGATTTATGAGAAGAACCTCTTTTGTACCATTTCATATATGCAACTCCTGCAGAGAAAAAAGGTTATGAAAATCATAAGAATTAGATATTGCAAAATGTAGATTTTTCTTTGAATCCTCGCCAAGCAAATTGCAAAATGTAGAGTCTTAACTTTGACATTGAGAAGCACATTTTTTGAAACAGTTAATACCATTAAAAATTCCTAAGTCAACCTTATGACATGTTTACCCTAAATTAATTTTCATTTTAAAAAAAGAAACAAATACTCTGTAACAAATTTACCTCAAATTAATTTAGGTCTCACTAAAATACACACCAATACCTCTGATCCAAATCTAACATCAGTTACCATTTTGTTCTTTATCCTATTACCATCCATATGTTTCAACATACATGAAATATGATAGCAAGACGGATCTGGTGTAGAGAATATCATATCCAATGTGGAACATCCATGTGTTGGTGAGGTGATAATTAGATCAAGGGTACACATTTTAATGGAGGGTAGAATTAGATCAAGGGTATAGGTTTAGCATTTTTGGTGAGGCGAAAATTAAATCGGGGTAGATATGTCGTGAGGTACTGGTTTGAGATTTTTAATGGAATTTGCCCTTTTTGGAATGCAGATTGTTTTTGTGCTTTTCTCTAGTTTGAAGAAGGACAGCTAAAAACTAAAAACAAAAGAAAAGGAAAAGAATTCATTTGGAGGCCCATGTGTCAAGTCCAACTCCGACACGACACACCACGGGCTTTCCTCGTGGGCTTTTGCAATTGCAGACAGCTCGAAAAACCCAAAATTCTTTCTTCGTCCCCGTCGAGCTTGGCAGCGCGTCGATCGATCCTTGAGCGCGGTGCAGCGTCCATTCCTCCGCCGCCGAACGACGGCGGCTCTTCCTCGAAACAGCGAGCTTCGGTCTACGTCCATAGCCCGATATTTCAGGTTCTCTCTCTCTCTCTCTCTCTCTCTCTCTCTTCTTTGGCGTGGATTGTTGGCCTCGGTCATTGATCGGACAGTAATCTCAGTTTGTGAGCTGGTCATGGAGGTTCTGCATCGAATTTTTCATTCAACGCATTGATGGAGTCAACTGGGGAGGCCTCCGGCATAATTTTCATTGTGGATTGCTAGTTTGCTTATGTGGGCAGCTCATTGATTGCTTAATCTTTTGCTGAATTGATTCCGAGTTTTAGTGTAGTAAGCGAGGCAAGAGTAGGAAAGTTGCGTATCGATTAAGGGTCTAGCTCATGTGTTTTGGTTCGGTTCTTTGCGTTGGGAGCCTGCAAGTGGAGAAGCATCAATGTGTTCTTAAAGCCAACTCCTGTCTCTCTGCAGAGTTTTCTTTTCGATCGTCAACTGGGCACCTTTGCGTTGATATATTGCGTTGCTTGCAATCTTCCCCAATGGCAACTGCGGCTTCTTCACCGCCTCTGCATATTTTAGGTACTAAAAGTCTCTTTCTTGATGCTCATCCTTTTAACTTGATGATTCAAACTCGGCTTATGTTGGTAAAACTTGCTTTCTAGTTCGCGAACTGGATGGGTTCTCTCTGTGGAATGGACCCCCATTTGCTAATGGTCAGCCTGGCATCAAGCTCGAGAGAACTCTATGCACGAACACCAATTTCTGCAAAGACGGGTCCAGGCTGATGGTGATAAAGTCCGACTCCATGATTGGCGTGTATGACTGCAGAAATTTCAAGGAAATTAGGAATTTCGAGATTCCCAATTTGGTCATGGCAACATTGTCACCGTGCGGGACCTATCTCCAGACTTTCCAGAAATCCTCAACGCCACAGGAGAAGAATGTGATCTTGTGGAAAGTGGAGTCTGGGGAGTCTGTTTATCAGCTATTCCAGAAGAACATTACTAAAATGACATGGTACATGATACTATTTAGGATCATCAGTTGGTCAATGATAGATTACTCATGAGAGTGCATACACATTATACAGCATTGCACCATTAATTTTCCTCATTTATGTCCATTTTATCTCCATACTTACACTACTTAATGGTTTGTGCGCTCTCCAGGCCTTCGATCCGATTTAGTTCTGATGAAGCTGTTGCGTGTCGGCTTGCAACAAATGAGATACAATTTTTTGATGGTTGTGACTTTTCAAAGGGTTTCAATTATAGGCTGAGAGTTCCTGGAGTTGCTGCAGTTGAGCTCTCTAAAAATCCGGGGTCCCACGTTGCAGCATATGTTGCAGAATCTAAGGTTTGTGTTTGATGGCCATCTTAAATCAGTATGGGACTGGTTTATAACCTTGACTAATGTGGCAACTCACGAGAAGTTCTATGACCAGGACAGAGCAGACAACAGTGTGATGAACAGTAAAAGTAGATACATTGTCTAGTTGCTTTTCTTTTTTATTGGACATTAATTTCAAGCTGACTTGATGACCTGGAACCTGTTAATAACAAACTCTTAGTTGGTTGTTTTGGTACTTGATGCTGATCCACATATCTAGAGATTCCGGTTCTTAAAGGTTGCCACAGCTGATTTTAACTGTTTCTTTTGATTTAAAGTGTATGCAAAGATCGCTGTTCTTACATGATTCAAAGAGCACGATGACTTAGGAAGATCCATGTTTCACACCATGTACCATAGAGAAAAATAGTTTATATTTGCAGGGACCTAAGGAATAGTGGATTTTACTGTCAGCCATTACTGCTTTAAAGTGCACAGGTTTTATAATTTTAAATGGTTTTCCTTCTTGTCTGGGGAGAAATGATTTTGGTGCTTAAGAGTACGCTTTTAGAAACTTTAGTCATATGGAAAAAGCCAAAAAAACCCCAAACTATACCTACTATGACACATTTACCCTGAAATTTTTTTTGTGACATCAAAAATCCCAAACTATACTCATTGTGACATATCTACCCTGAACTTTTTCTTGTGACAAAAAACCCGAACTTGTATCTATGTTATACATTTACCCTCCATCAAGGTTCCATCAAATGATTTTTCAGTCAAAACAACGTTGTTTTTTATTTCACTTAAGCCATGTGAGCACTATGTCAACAACGGTCATTGATAGAGGGTAAATGTGTCACACTGGTACAAATTTGAGATTTTTTGTGTCATCGAAAAAAGCTTAGGGTTAATGTGTTACAGTAGGCATAGTTTGGGATTTTTGGTTGCTTTTGCCCTTGTTATTATATACAAATGGTCCTTTATGTATGTTGAGTAACTTGACCTTGATAAGATTTTTGTGGTATATAGGGTGTTCCTGCCAGTGTCCAAATATTTGCATGTAGGGAGGATCAGCAGAGTCAATCTGTAGCGAGGCGAAGTTTCTTCCGCTGCTCATCAGTGCAACTGCACTGGAATTATGGGTCTACTGGACTTTGGTTGTGGTGCAGTCTGATGTTGATAAAACCAACCAGAGTTACTATGGGGAGTCGAAGTTAAACTACCTAACAACAGATGGGACCCATGAAGGGCTCGTGCCTCTTCGTAAGATTTTATTTGTTTTCTTACTAAAACTACCTATGTAATTTTCTTTGAACTTATCTCTTGCATCTTTGGTACTTTGTCAGGTAAAGAGGGACCTATTCATGACGTTCAATGGTCATATTCTGGTTCTGAATTTGCTGTTGTTTATGGATGTATCCTTCACTGTTTCCAACTAGTATCATCACTTTTGTCACATGTGAGTATGATGGACAAACATCCATCTCCTTATTAAGTTTGTATCCTCAAGGATCTCTGCTAGTGTTATTCAGCAGGTGGAACTTTGTGATGATTGTTCTAACTCTTTAGTAGTTTGTTTGAGCTCTAGAAGGTATTAGGCTGCGTGATCTCAGTTGGATCTTTAGCCTGTGATAGAATATTAGGATGCTCGACTAATATGAAGTTAGGTGAATTGTGATGTCTCTAAATTCTTTGTTATGGTTCAGAAGTTTCTTGTAGTGACACTTCATTATCTATATTAGGTATGTAGGCATCTCTTACTTCTCAGGCATTATTCGAACTTTGTCCTTGCAAGTGTTAGCTTTCATTTTTGACTTTTCCTTGATCTGTTCTAGTCATGCCTGCAAAGGCTACTATTTTTGACAAGAAGTGCAATCCGCTCCTCGAGCTTGGAACAGGCCCTTATAATACCATCAGATGGAATCCGAAAAGGGGAAGTGTATCCTTGTAAAACATTATTTGCTATGAGTCGATACCAAATCTGGTTTTCAATTTGGTCAATTATTTCCTTTTATTACTTTCTTTTTCCCTTTCCATTATTATTGGAGTGGTTTTTTATTGGTTGGGGGAGGGTGGGGGGAGGGGGCGTAGGGTTGGTTGTTTTGGAGGAGAATCAGATGCATTGCTACCTTCATATTGAGACCTTGATTCTCTGCTTTACAGTTATATGTTTGGCAGGTTTTGGTAACTTGCCAGGTGACATGGTATGTTCTTTTCTTTTCACTTATGCTTTCCTTTTCCAATATATTTGTTTCAGAGTTATTTTTCAGCTGAAGTGACAATTTTGAATATTACCTATTATTAGTACTGGGGATGAAGGTTCCTTCCTCAACACCCTAATTTATCCCATATTAGATTCTATCCCTATTGGGTATTCTTTTGTTGAGAAAACCAATAGACAGGTTTTCCCTAGTCATTATTCTGCCTCTTTGCCGTTGCTCATGTGTGTCTTCAATTGTTTACAACTATTCTTGCAAAATCATGTAGGCACTGCAACTTTTTATTGTTGAAAGTATCAAAATAGGGTTTTTTGTTTTTTCTTTAAGAAGAAATAATATATTGATATGCTCGTTGAGGGAAGGTTAGGAAATCTGTTGCTTTTCTCTGAAAGCATCATTTGCAATTGGAAAACAGTTTTCCCAGATTAGCACTTCTAGTAGTAGTTGGAAATTTGTTAGATAATTGGGATTAGACTCTTGGTTGGTTACAGAATACCATAATCTGTGGCTCATGATAAAGGAAAGTAAAGCTTTTAAAGTTATGCTGATTTACCGATGAGTGGAAGCTAGTTTGGCCTCTGGGGTCAGGCCCCTAATGAAGTCAACTTAGTAGATTGAGAGGCATTGGGAAGAAATATTATGGCCGAAAATTTGAAGGAGGGGTGAAGTTAAATAACATTGACATAACAGACCCACTAATGTTATAGAATCTGCGTTATTATTGTTAAAGCTTAGAGGGCTTCAACACTGACAGTGTAGCAAGAAATTTGGGCTGAGGGAAGCATCTCTTCTGTTAAAGCAAGAGAAGCTTTCATTTGATCACTCTAGTTATCAGTTGATGCTGTATGAAGAGAGATAGATGAGGTCTTTTAGTATTTTGATTTGATGGTTTTATTATGAATGTTACAGGAAATAACCAATGTTGGCACACTTACTTTTATTGGAGTCTCTTCATTGTTAATGACTTTGTATCCCAGATGAAAAAGCAGTGATAGTGGCTTTCTGGATTCTATTTTCTTCATTTACCTTCACTTTATCATAGCTCCTACAACTTTGGTTCGTGTATTTTTCCAATTAGGCATGCTTCCTCATCATAATTCATTACTTTTCAAATCTGTAGGCATTTTGGGATTACAGGGAGAAGAAACAGCTGGGAACAACAAAAGCTGAATGCTCTGTAACCAGCGAGTGGTCTCCAAATGGCTGCTATTTTATGACTGCCACAACAGCTCCAAGACTACAAGTTGACAATTGGTATGTTGATTCTTCTTTAAACCTAGATGTTGTGTTATCAACAGATCAGTCGACTTACTATCTGTGTACAACATGGTAGTAAATTGTCATATTGATCTTTGTTATGGGAATGAGTTCTGTTGTACTTGGTAAGAACATTTGATAGCTTTAGTAGTTGAATAAATGGTGGGATCATCATCGATAGCAAGTTATAAGTTGTATAATATTAGTCTAGAGAACCATTCATAGTTCAAAACAGGTCTCATTGGCAAATCTTTTTCTTTGGGCCGATGATTTCATTCAATGTAGGTTTTTATTCTTATACCTTCTACTTCTGGTATTAGTGTCGGTCAAACTACTTGCCAGTTAAAAAAACTCATGCTCGTTCTACATTTTGGATTTCCTAGGAGAGGCTTGAACCTTATATAGTGCCAACGATGCGATAATCCTTTAAGCGTAACTTAGTAATGTGCAGCTAATTTTGGTGGAATAGTGTTGTAGGAATGTATGTTTACTCTCTTGATTGATTTGTCTTTCTTGTGGTAGTATTAAAATTTTCCACCACAACGGAACACTATTCTTTAAGAAGATGTTTGACAAGTTATACCAGGTTAGCCTTCTCTGCATGATCTATATGAATTGTACTAAATCAACCCAATCCTTGGTGGAATATAAATGGCTAACAACTTACACAGGCTGAATGGAAACCAGAATCACCCGAGAGATTTGGTGAAGTTGCTGAACTGATAAAGTCCGTTGACTCTCTAAAGGTGGAAGACCGAAAACCACAAGGTGTGGATTTATGTTTGGTAATCAGAGGGCGCTAGAAGGCAATCCTTTCTAGAGATATTTATATTTTGGGATCTGCTGAAGAACTTTTGCCACTTAAACAGGACAAACAGCAAAATCATCTCAAAATTCTTCGAAGGTAACTTCTACCAACATGCCTGCCCAGAAACCTGCTGCCTATCGTCCACCACAAGCTAAGAATGCAGCCGCCGTCCAGGCAGAGGTGATGATCAAATACTTATAACATTTCCAATCTATACCATAGCTGCTTGCCTGTTAATTGGTTTTTCGATTAGTCCATAAAGACCATCACCTGAGCTAGTTGGCTGTTTATATAGAACGTTCAGGTGGAATTTGTTTTAAACTTAGAAATTTTTATTTTTTTTATGGCTTTTATTTTTATTATACTGGCTCATGGTGGCTGCAGTTCTGTAAGATGGTTGTTTGACTCTAAGGATTCTGCCCTATTTGAATTATCCACAATGAGATCTTGCAACACTATAAGAGAGTATCTCCATTTCTATTAGGAAAAAGCAGAACGAAACCTTTTGGAACTCATGCACGATTTGTTACATTTTAACTCGAGTAAGATTGAAAGGCATAAGATGGGCAAGGGCAACTATTTTGGCAGATACTTGCAATGATCTTGGCAGAATTGAAAATGCACATGTTTTGGCTATTGCCAAGACAATCATCTGAATGATTTTTATATCCTTTCTTATGCTCAGTATGAATGTGCTTCTAGATATTTTTGGCTCATGTAAAAGATGCCTCGCCTTACTACCTCCATTTTAGCTACAGTAGAAGCCATCATAATCCTCTCTATGTCAGAATGTCTTTTAATTTGATATAGGATGAAATGATTTTAAGTGCAATGTTCTTGTGTCTAATTGAAATTCTGAAGTTTCCTTTTCCTATAAATTTTGGGTCGTACAGTTTGATTTTTGATGAGATTCCTTTGCCCTTCGTACAGCTGCTTAAGTTTTTCTTTGCATGTTTCGTTCATTGTTACGTTGTCCTTCAGGTGATTAATACTGCCCCTAATTCACAATGCTGGTTGGTTTTTGACAGCAGAACGTTGAGCAAGAATGCATTGAGAAACAAGAAGAAAAGGGAGAAACAGAGGGAAAAAAAAGCTGCAGAGGCTGGTTCTGCTCCAAGTGATTCGTGATACGATAGTTAATGTGAGTTGCATGTCTAGAATTTTGGTCGCCATCTTGATTTCCCGCGCATAACGAAGAGGCCATAGGGAAAACAGCGGCATAATGCCTTCTGCATATTCCCTTAGAGTGGAGCTACTCCAATGACGCCGGTATTGGGCTTTTGAGTGGAGATTGGAAGACTTAACTTGTGAGGAGATGATCAGTGGACTTCTTTGCTCTCTGTTTACTGTTCTTTGAATTTATTGCGGTGAAGGGCAAAATTGTGCGAAACTAGGAACTCCTTTTCTTCGAATAATGTTCAAATATCCGCGAAATAGCATGAATTGTTCAATTTACTTTAGCTTCAACTAATTTGCAAATGAGTCGTGTTCCCATGTGTCTTGGTCTATCTATCTATATATAACGAAAGCTATTGCCAGCAGAGCATTCTTAAGAGCTTTGGTGCTATTATTTGCCAATTTTCTCAGTTGGCTTGGCAGTATTAGATGGTTTCTCTCTCACCAAGGCACCTCCTCTTTATTACCCCTTTTCCTTCCTCTTTCTCTTCATTATTTCACCATTTGGCAGTCACTTTTTTATATTTAAGCAATGTTTTATCGCTTTAACAGATAATATAATATAGATGGGAGACAAAACCCTCTGTAGAAAATATTGAATGCTATAAGACATAATAAGGTATATATCCAAATCTTTTTCTTACCCTAAGAGGAGGAAGTACCCTCTACAGAGCTTTTATGTTCCGAGGTCCGGATGGAACCTCTTAAGGACATGCTCGGGTCCAACTAGTTTCATGAATTTTGTACTTCAGATTGAGTAACCAAGCTTCTAATACAAATATAAAAAATATAAAAAAAGTTACGGTGGCTTGGCTCCCAGTTCTACTAGATAAGACGACTCATCACCTCCGAACCTCGATGACCTCTTCTTTCTGTTCCGTCCAACAAACTGCTACTCTGAAAAATAAGATAAACAAAATGTGAGCTACAAAGCCCAGAAATCGAAAATAATCAAGATCTACATAGCAGTAGCAGATCAACTCCTTACTCATGATTGACCCAAATCGCATACATACACGATAAAACATTATATATTATCAGAGACAGAAATTCATAAATCATTCAATGTAGTTTAAAACCAGGTTATTATATCATTACCTATAATTTGAAAGATACATTTCTATGATAAACAAAAGTGGCTTTGAAAGAGAGTCACGACAATTATTATTTCGACACTTGAAATGCATGCGGATGAAACATGATAAAATGATGTGCAGGTATCACCATAGTAGTTACTAATAGGCACGGGTGGGATCTGTTCACATCATTTTCTGTCTATTGGCCAAAGACTCGTCTCCTTAATTAAGGCATCGCCTCGAGGAGCAGATATCATGCACCTAGCCACATCTTTATATTTATTATGTAACCAGACCAGAGTCCCGTGTCATCCCGTGTCATCTCATATAAGCGGACCTAAATCCCATGTCACTTCATATAAGTGGACCTAAGTCCCACGTCACACTTTGGGTAATCGATGGGTCATGACTAGAATCCATATCATTTTTCATGGCATAAATCAAATGCCAGTATCATATCAATGTTGTTATGCTTGTCCATAATTCAAGGCCAGATATTTTCAAATCTCCCTGCCAAAGTAAAATTCACAATGCAGAGGAAAATCCCCCCTGTGCACATGCATAAATTAACTTTGCATGAGTGTACCAAGATTCCGTAATGCCCATCCTATAGGAAATATTAAACCCTTGTAGATCGTGTATACAGCTAAGTAAAATTAATCAACGCTAATTAAGAGAAGGTGACTATTCAAAAAGGGTAAACATATCACAGGAACAACTCATTTTATTATTGCCAGAACGATTATCCACCACAAATTGATAAAAGCAAGCCCAATATCTTATGACTTATCACAGACCTTATGTCCTTAATTATTGTAATGCATCCAACATTGAAGTTGCGAAAATAAAATAACATATACAAAATACTTAACATGCTGGACATACAATTTGTAACTACGTCAAACCTCTCAGCAGAAAATAGTCAATAAATAGACAACATCATATAAATGAAAACAGAAATAATAGCAGTTGCTTGAATTTTTTATTGGATATGCAATCGCTTGCTTATTTGACAAAAAAAAAAACGAGCAAAAGAATTTTCATTGATGAGTGCTTTGGGTGAGCGAGTCGATAGTTCTGGTACTGCCGAGTGGCACCCCAACCTAGTGGAAGTCTGGAAACTCGAGATTGTAGATGGATTCAAGTAATATTCTGATAGCCTCTCTCATGATTTTTTCTATAGGTAGAACTACTATAAGCGGTCTAAATTTCGTACACTTTTGACTCTAAGTTTCAGTGGCTCATAAGCTTTCCCTCAGACCAGTCTATTTGATTCTTGAGAATGGTCGCCACCTCTCCCAGGACCAGAAAAGTTCCACTTTGGAATAACTTTGAATCATTCTCTTCAAGCTCCTCCTTTTTATCTAGAGGAGGAGCAAAGCCATAGTCATGAGAAACCCTAGTGTGGCTGCCACCGATCCGATCGCTCCCAATTTTGAGCTGCGAAACACTTTGCCTCCAAGAGCTGATAAAAACCCGAACGCGTAAACAAACACAAGGAGGTAAAGCAGCACGTCCTTAGCTGGAGAAGAAGCATTGCTCGTCTTGAAAGCCCCAAGAGCAAAAGCCCCCTGAACGTTCACATCGAACAACGAATCTCCCAGGATCGTCAATCTCGAAAAGCCATGCACGTGTCGTGTCTGATCCAAGGAGTGTACACAACTTCCTCCCTCCTCAGGAATATTGACAACAATGTCTTTAGCAAGGCTATCCGATCCGCTGCCTGGAGATGCGCCGCAAGAGACGTGATTGTACCTTGTGCTTGTGCCTTGGCCGGAAACATTCCACATAGTCGGGACATCGCACTCAAGGGACCCGTGTGGTCTTGCTTTCGCCCGGAAGCTCCTCAATCCGGCGCTGTAACCACCTACAGTTGGTGTCAGCTCTAGGTGACTGAGTCTGTGGCCTCCGTGGGCTTGAAACGTAGGGAAGTGCCAGCCACCGGTTATGCCTCGAATATCAAAATCACTGTCTTCGTGAGCAAGATCATCAAACTCGCTGCGAGAGGCGTGATTGCACCTTCTGCTTCTAACTTCGCTTGGACAACCCCTCTCAGTTGGGTCACAGGTATGGGGCCAGGGGAGACAGCCTGGCCTTGCTTTCGCTGGCAAGCTCTTTAACCCGGATCTGTAACTACCTGTGATCCGTGGCGGCTTAAGGAGAATAGTTCCGTGGCATCCTATGAGGGCTTGAAGCGTAGGGGATTGCCGGCCACAGCTTTCACACTCAAAAACGCATCCAGGCAAGCAGTCATTAGCATCCTCAGTGACTTCACGGGCATGTTGCCTCGACGCCGACGCCGAGCCAAACGGAAGGAATTCCTTCATGAGGAAACTTGAATAGTGACTCCTTAGAAACCATGATCTCCTTCCCCACTCCGTGGCTGATCTCTCTGAATGTCAAAAGGACAACTTGTGTGAAATGGATTGATTACAGAAGATGAGAAGATGTTGAAGGTCTGGTTATAGAATTAAACGAGTATCAATATTGGGAGAAAGCAATTCTTAGAATGACGATACATTTTAGGGAAAATTCCAAATAAGGGTCCGAAATATCCTCATTTTCTTAAATAAAGGTTTGAAATGGACTTCATGTCAAATAAGGACCCAAAGTGCCATTTTTTTCTCAAATAAGAGCGTGAAGTGGCTATAACAGTTTCAAATAAAAGCCTTATCCTGCTGACTTGTCGGTCGGCCAAATTTTCCTACTGGTTAAGGGCATTTTAGTCCAAAAATAATTTAAACATAAATTTTCATTAAATTAAATTAAAAAATTTTTAAAAAAAATTTAAAGAAAAAAATAGGGGAGGGGTGGCAGCCCTCCCTTGCTTGTGGTCACTGCTCCATTGTGGTTGTTGCCTCATCACCGGTAGGGCGGTGGCCATGGTCGGCAAGGTCGCCGACACCTCAACGAGGATTGGCGATCCTCGCCGACCAGACGCGAGCGACCCTCCTGGTTCTGGCGAGGCCCTTGCCTCTGGTTGGCGAGGGTTGCCGTCCCTCGCTGAGGCGTTAGCGAGCCCATCGGCCATGGCCGCTGCCCCATTGGCAATGGGGTGGTGGCCATAGTGGGGCGGCGCTCAATCCTCCCCCTGTTTTTTTTTTTTTAACTTTAACTTTTTTTTGAGTTTTTTTTTATGGAAAACAAAAACACAAAAGAAAGAAAAAAAGATAAAATTAAAAAACAAAAATACCCTTGACTCCGATGAGGTTTAGCCCTTTTTTGAGATTGAGATTGCTACTTTAGACCCTTATTTATGACAATGTTTACTTTAGGCTATTATTTGAGAAAATGAAGGCATTTCAGATCCTTATTTGATAGAAGATCCACTTCATGTCCTTATTTGAAAAAACGATGACACTTCGGGCCCTTATTTAGAATTTTTCTTATATTTTATTATCTTAGCGACTTTCTAGAATCCCAAAAGGTTGTATTACCAAATTATCCTTCTTGAAACTCATTCTTGTACATTGGAATATTTAGACACGACTGAGAACCAATGAATTTGCGCAAATTGCGCGTTTCTTACCAATGCCTAAGTATATTGTCGAGAAAGATATGTTATATGTCCATCACACAATTGACATGACGTGACCAATCATATTATCAGCAAAATCAATTTAGCAATCGATAACAGATTAAAGAACTATGAATATGCAAAGCAACAATTCGGTCAAAATCTATTTTTATGGAATTTTATTCAGTCATATACTTTTCAAGTTTATCAATATAGACCTAAAGTTTTTAGCGAAATTCTAATGTAAACCTTCCGGCCAATTGCCGCCGAGAATCACTGACGTGGCTGTCCACAAGTGGTCCATGTCAGCTTGCCACGTAGGGAGGCTGGCGAAAACCGGATGCCATGTTAGCAATTTCCAAGTGGCAATTGGCCGGAAAGACTTTATTGGAAGCCCGTACAAGGGCTTATAACTTCATTGACAAAATTGAAAGGTTTTCAAGACTAAATAAATATCTGTGCAATAAATTTAGAACCGATTAGATAAATATCCCCGTCATGAGCAAATAAATGGTGCGACAAGTTCTTTGATTAAAAGTCCATTAAAAATTCTACACCATGCATGCAGAATGTAATGGATTGATGACCTCTACTGACGCAATCCAAGTTTTAAGACAGATGAATGAGTCCTTGCGGTAATGGATCCTCAAGATTCCCGATAAGTGGAAGTCTATTTTACTTTTCCTTTCTTAAATTTTTTTCTTTTTGACTAAGGTCGTGGTGCAGTTTGTTCGAGATATTCAAAGATTACCTAGCATATAATCGGACTCGCTGCTTGGAGATGCGCCGCGAGAGGCTAGATTGTGCATTGTGCTTGTGCCTTCGCCAAAAGACCATGCTCTCGATTGCGAGCCCTTGAATTCGGCCAATCTGGGGCGATCGAATGGGCAGCTATACCAACGGACCGGATAATCATCTCCCGGAGACTCCAATGTGCTCGGGTGCTTAGTTGGGACCATAAACTCCCCCATAGTCGGGTGCCGATTGCCTCCATTAAACACACGTACACTTGTGACCTTATACTGCTGAGCAGGCGTGTTCCGAAAGCGTTCCTCAGACAGCTGCAACAGACCTCCCAGGATCTCCGATCTTGGGTCGTCGTGATCCTTTCCCTTCTCAACAATAGCGAAGTAACTGTCTTTGGGAAGACCATCGAACTTGCCATTCTTCAAAGCATCCCTTATAGTCGGGTCAAGACAATCCATATGGACGACTTTAGCAGATCCATCTCCCATAGACGAGTGAAGGATACAGTGGGGCGACTGTCCGCAGCCGCAATTGCCTCCCTCCTCAATGTCTTTAACAGCACCATTGGCAGTCGGAGAAGTGCCATCGTTAGGATCACTCCCCACTGTCGGGTCAGGGTGCCAGGGGGATCCAAATTGCCCGCCACAGGTTTCGCACGCCAAATTGATTTCAGGTGACGATGAGTCAAGATCGATAATGAATCCTACCAGGTCGGGGGAGTACTCCGACTCGCACCTAATTGAGACCTTATCCCCCTCGAAAATGGGGTTCCAAAAGCATTCGTTAAGCTGCTTCGTAGTCGGCTCCCTATTGCCTCCCTCCAAGGTCCATACAATGGGGACCTCAGACTGCCCTATAGTCGGGTTCCAATTGCTTCCCAAAGCCTCGGAACATATACCAATCCGGGTGCAGTCGATTCTTAGGAACTGCAACGCCCAATCCAATTCCCAATAATCATTCCTTCCCCCGTCGACTCCCTGAAACTGCTACAGAATCGGGAGCAGATTGCCTCCCTTGAACTCCGACATTATTGGGTTCTTAGGACACTTGGCCGGGTCCCATTCCTCAATCTCCCACTTAGTTGGTTCAGGGAGTAAGATGGCCCTATCTGCTCTTGCATCCCGCAGCCAACTCGTCAAGCCGGATATTTCACCACCTATGATCCGGATTGGCGTGTCCGGGATAAAGCGCTCGACTCCAGGGAACAAGCCATTGGGATACTCTTCATGCAAGATGGCCAACATGCGTGGCTTCTTCCATCCGGCATCATTGTCTCGCTCCACATATATCAATTTGGTCGTCCACCCCCGCCACACGGCTGATCTCTCTGAATGTCAAAAGGAGAAATTGTGTGAAATGATTCGATATGGAAGATGTGAAGATTGAAGGTCTGGCTGTCCAATTAAACTGGTACAGTATTGTGAGGGTCCAGAGATTGTATGAAGTTATGGTAAAGGGCATTGATCGAAAATAGAGAGAGGCCACTTTCTAGGGAAAATTTGAAATGAGGATGCTGCGTTCTGTTTGTATCGCCAAGGTTATCGAAACCAATCATCGAGTACCAAGTATTACGAAGACTTGTTTACATCTCGGTAGGAAACTAAAAGACAAGAGCCCCTCATCCTGCATGAGAAATTCAAATAAACAGTGGCCTGACATAGCCCAGATGCACCGGATTGTTTTGCAGTTCAGAGATACTTCCAATGAGGCTTATCTTTAAGAAACCAAAATGTCGATATTCTTGTCCTTGAATGGACTATAAACCCGTGGTTCCTCTTTTTTTTTTTCTGGGAAACGTGCGTTTTCCTCTCTAAAGCGCTACAAGTCATAATATAATCTTCTATTAAAAGTATCACCGGACATCATTTGCATATTTCTAATACGAGAACTAGCCAGAATGTGTACTTCTGGCCATTTCTAGTAGCTCTTTCCTGAGATCAGAGTGTTCGAAAGACGGCACTCACATTTTAAAAGTATACCGTGATTCACCGTCATAGATTGAAACACTCAGTCCACAGTGCACAGTCCATTCTCAGCTCAGATTTATTCGACAACATTGAGGCCCGGCTGAAGAGAAAAATCACATTGGGCTGGAGTAAAACTGAACATGCAGATTTGCTACTTTGGGAAAATAAAAAAATACGAAGGAAGAAGTTACATACATTAAAATGAAAGTCTGACAGTTTCTCACTAATAATACAGGCCTTCAACATGGAAAGCAATCTCAACTCAAGCAAAACTCCAGTCCGAACACACTCGCTGAAGATAATTATACAGACAAAAATCGCCTGCCACTAATAGGAATATGCATCTGCCAAAGCACCAAATCGTCCATTACAATCCCTGATAGACAAAAACTATTTCTTTAGCATTTTAGAAGCTTGACTATATACTCATGTCACTCAAATTGGCGGCAGGTTGATGCAAGGTCCATGTGGCAAATTCCAAGCCAAAGTAGCATTTAGCTCTTGAATCTAATACTTCGACTGATTCCTGTATTAACACCAGATGCTTCCCCACCAAAAGGTCCGAAAGGCTTCCTGATTTCTTGAACTTGCTCTTTTCATCGGACCACTGCTTTCTCATGCTTACTCTGCATGCGAAATGAACATAAATTCCAGGCAATATCAAAAGTTAACGTGACAATATACATCAACAAGCTGATTCTCTCGACTCACTCGCTACTTCTTCCTCGGATTTTTTGTTTGTTTCTTCCGATTACACGTCAGCCTCTATTTTTCTCGTCTAAAATATTTTCACAGCAAAAGTTAAATCTTCGATTATGGCAACGAGTAGCTAAGAACATTAATGCAACTGACCAGAACCATTGCATGCAGGCTCACCTGATAAGTGATATGGCGCTTCCCATCAGGCTGTTTCAGGCAAGGATGGAATTGCCAGATTCCCGTAGGTGCATCAAAATTAACCACAAATTTATCACATTCTGAGAGTAATTTCACCGTGACTTGACACTAAATATTTCCATTGAGTTTTCTTTAAGTTTTCATATGTTACACAAAAACAAAAAGAAAACTCATGCATTAAGGTCGATGATTTTGATGCATTGGTAGCTATCCTACGTCTTTTCCTTAATCTTCATTTGGTTTCTACTTTTCATTAGATCCAGAATGCTATGCACCCTCCTCGAAAGTTCTCTTTTCTTTTCCTGCTATATTGTTAGAAATTTAAATAATCTATATTGTTTGATTTTAACTCGTGTCTGTGAAATTCTGATTTCCTTTGCTTGTGTCGTACAGCTGCATGGAGAGAGCCCTTCGGAGTTAGTTTTTCGTTACATGTTTCGTTCATTGTTACATCGCCCTTTAGGTAATTAATACTGCCCCTAATTCACAATGCTGGTTGGTTTTTGATAACAGAACGTTGAGCCAGAATGCATTGAGAAACAAGAAGAAAAGAGAGAAACAAAGGGAAAAAAAAGCTGCGGAGGACGGTTCTGCCTCGAGTGATTCATGATATGATAGCTAATGTGAGTTGCATGCCTAGAACCTTGGTCACCGGTTTGATTTCCCGCGCATAACAAAGAGACCATAGGGAAAAACAGCGACACAGCGCCTTCTGGCAATTCCCTTAAAGAGTGGAGCTACTCCAATGATGCCGATATTGGGCTTTTGAGCGAAGATTGGAAGACTAACTTGTGAGGAGATAATCAGTGTACTTCTTTGCTCTCTGTTTACTGTTCTTTGAATTTATTGTGGTGAGGGGCAACATTGTGCGAAACTAGGAACTCCATTTCTTCGAATAAAGTTCAAATATCCGAGAAAATAGCATAAATTGTTCGAGTTACTTATCTTCTACTAATTTGGCAAATGAGCCGTGTTCCCATGTGTCTTGGTCTATACATCTATCTACAACGAAAGCTATTGACAATAGAGCATTTTGGTGCTATTATTTGCCAATTTGCTTAGTTGGCAGTATTATATGGTTTCTCTCTCACCGAGGCACCTCTTCTTTATTACTCCTTTCTCTTCGTTATTTCACTATTTGACTGTAACTTTTTTTATTTACGAAATGATTGCTGCTTTAACAAACAATCTAATATAGATGGGAGCCAAAACCTTCTTTCGAATTATCGTATGCAATTAAGACATAATGAGGAATATATGAAACATGTAGGATATATCATGATCATGATAATTGCTCCAAATTAAATTATTATTTATATATATGTGTGTATTTGTCAGGCTCAATTCCCTTAAGAGAAGCACAAACTTTGACAAATTTCTTCGAAGTGGCATTTTTTCTTCCACCAGTATAAAGGATTACCCTGCAACTGATGTTCCGCAGGTGCTGCTTCATCTGCCTCCTTACATTTGAGCAAAGTGAGAATTTTCTCCATTCCATCAACCCATTGCTTTGCCTCATCAAGATCTATCCGATGTGGGCCACGAAAATGGCACGCCCAGGATCATCATAATCAAAAATCGAAACACGTTAATGGAGTTATCGATTCGCGTACTTGGTTTGGAATCCATCGAACTTGATGCAGAATTTGCGACGGTTTCTGAACACAAATTCAAGTACTTCTCCCCTATACCCTTCATTAGAACATTGGCCTAATGAGATTGCCACTCACGAGAAGAAAATTCTCTCTAGATCCGTATGTGAGTCAAATTGTGCATCATACGGTTAGGGGAGGGACTTGAACGCTATTTATATAGTTTTCGACCACATGCCCTCTCATTACAAGCCGGGCCGTACTCGGCCCACACCAGCCAGTCCCATATTAGACTTACTAAGAATCCATATATCTTACCTTTATTAGACCAAACTAATTTAATTAATTTCAATTAATAAAGCCCAAGTTAGTAAATTCTTACATTCTCCCACTTGAGCGATATTAATTGAAACAGAACTGTGTGCGCACTCTTATATTGGTCTAGATATTATTCTTAATAGTCAATCCGATCCCATAAAATCTCGAACACCGAATCATGACGGTAACTGCATGTACTCACGCAGAGCCTTCCATGATTACGAGTGCTTTCAACTTATCTGATATGGATTCAATATGGTAGTGTGTCAAATTGACAATACCTCATAATAAGTGATACTTCATGTGTTATCCATTTTGTTAGTCCACATTCTCTCTCCTTAAGTGTCACAAAATCTAGTGTGTCACTAGAGAATATCCTTCATGATTCCAACGAACCTGCATATGCCTTACCTTAATAGTTAACTGTACTTTTTGTGTTACAAGACATATCGTTAAGGCTAATACCAAGAATGCTCCATAGCCTGTACTCAAGATTTACGCAATGCCTTGAGATTTTCATCAAATATATATACTCAACTTGATAAATCTATATTCACAAATACCTTATTGAATGCAAAAAAATTGATACATATTTAAATGTTACAAAATGTAACAAAATCATCTATAAACTTCACAAGAGCAACATAAAACTAAACAGCTCCCACTAATTAATGGTATCCCATGATACTCCTAAGCCCATGTTAATGACATGTTGATCAAATACACAAGGGCGAAAGCCTTTAGTTAGTGGATCTGCAATCATATTATCTATTGAAATGTGCTCTACTGCAATGTCACCAGTCTGAACTTTTTCCTTTATAGTCAGATACTTGACCTCCATATGCTTAAACCCCTTAAGACCTATGTTGTTGTTAACAAATAACACTGCAGATTTATTGTCACAATATAATGTATGGGCTTATCCACAAAATCAAATATGATCAACTCCTTAACGAGGTTTCGGAGCCAAATTGCCCGAGTAATGGCAAAAAAACATGTTACAAACTCCACTTGCATGGTAGAGGATGTCATTGATTTCTGTTTCTCACTTTTCTATGATACTGCACTTCCTACTAACTTAAAGATGTAACCTGTTGTCGACTTCTTTTCATCCTGACAGCCAGCAAAGTCTTAATCTAAATACCCAACTAGCTGTAGGTCCTGAACATGTTTGTAAATCAGCATATAGTCTTTTGTCCTTTTTAAGTACCTCAAAACTTTCTTGGCAGCAACCCAATGATCGTGTCCTAGATTTGACTGATATCTGCCTAGAAGTCCTGTTGCAAAAGCAATATCTGGTCTAGTAAATACTTGAGCATACATAATACTTCTAAGTGCACTAGCATAAGATATATTCTTCATTTGGGCTTTCTCAAAATCTGAATGAGGACATTGTGACAGACTCAACTTATCACCCTTACTGACGGGAGCAGTTCATGGCTTTACATTGCTGCATGTTGAATCTTTCTAAGATACGATCAATATATGCCTTCTGAGATAAACCCAATAGTCGGCAATAACGATTCCTATGAATCTCGTGCCAAGGACAAAAGACGCATCACCAAGGTCCTTCATATCAAAGTTCTTTGACAACATCCGCTTTGTCTTATGTAGTAAACCAAGGTCACTGCTTACAAGTAAGATATCATCCACATAGAGTATAAGGAAAATGAATTTCCTCCAACTAACCTTGCAGTATATACACTGATCTACTTTGTTCTCAACAAAACCAAATGAAGCGACAACACTATGAAACTTCAAGTACCATTGTCTAGAAACTTGCTTGAGACCATAAATAGACTTTTTTAGTCTACATACAAGCGTACTTGAATCATTTGCTGTAAAACCTTCGAGTTGCATCATATAGACTTCTTCATTAAGATTTCCATTGAGAAAGGCAGTTTTAACATCCAGCTAGTGTAACTCCATATCGAAATGAGCTACCAATGCCATGACCACTCTAAAAGAATCTTTAGAAGAGACTGGAGAAAAAGTTGCTTCATAGTCTACTCCTTAGCTACCAGTCTGGCTTTAAACTTCTCAATCTTTGCTTTGGAATCCCTTTTAGTCTTATATATCCATTTGCAGCCAATGGATCTATGACCTTCAGGTAGTTCAACAAGTTTCCAAACACCATTATGCTTCATAGACTATATTTCATCTCTCATTGCATCCAATCACAGTTCCGACTGGGGACAAGAAATAGCTTCCCCATAAGTCACTAGATCAGCCACAGAACCGATATCATAGTCTTGCTCTCCTATATAGACTAAATAGTCCGGTGGTATAGCTCATCGTCTTTCCCTAATGGATTTCCTTACTGAAGTAGCAACAACCTCATTCTGCACCTGAGAGCCTTGAGGAACTTCATTAGAAGTTGTCTCAACAACAGGATCCTGAGCCTCAACAGGTTCAGTCTGTGGTATGGGAGTCTCCACAATTATCTGTATGGGAGTTTCCTCAATAGTCTGTGAATAGCTACTTTCTTCGGCTACATCAAACTCTAGAAACTTGGCTGTCTGTGATTTTACAATTCTTGTGTCTCCAATGGGATTATAAAACCAATATCCCTTCGAATGTTCCGGGTAAGATACAAAGTAACACCGAGTGGTTCTGGAGTCCAACTTACTTAATGCTGGATTATACAACTTCACTTTTACAGAACATCCCCAAATCTTAAGATAGTTTAAACTAGGCTTATGTCCAGTCCATAACTCAAAAGGAGTCAATGGAACAACTTTAGTAGGTACACGATTCAGAATGTTACAAAGTTGTTTTCAAAGCTTTACCCCCACAGAAAATCAGATAAATTTGTCCTACTAATTATACTTCTCACCATTTCCATAAGGGTGCGATTACGCCTTTTGGCTACACCATTTTGCTCAGGACTCCTAAGCGTAGTAAATTGAGCCACTATCTCAGAATCCTCTAAGTATTTAGCAAATGGCTCCTTAAGTTGTCCGGTATCGTCATGCTTGCCATAATACTCTCTACCTTGATCAGATCTAACAACCTTTATGACTTTTCCCAACTGTTTCTCGACTTCAATCCGAAAAATCTTGAATTTGTCAAGAGACTCAGACTTTTTTTTAATCAAGTACAGATAACCATATCGAGAATAGTCATCAATAAATATGATGAAATAAAAATTTCTACACAAGATTGCCGTATAGGGTCCACTTATGTCAATGTGAATGACCTCCAACAGATTAGAATTTCGGACTGTAGTTTTCTTCCTTATCTTGGTCATTTTACCTCTACAACAGTCTACGCATATCTTTAAGTCATTTTTAAGAGCAGGCAGGATGTTAGTCTTTATCAGTCTTTCTACTCTATCCTTAGAGATATAATCAAGCCGTTTATGCCATAATGCATAAGACTGTTCCTTAGGTAGTGGTCTCTTAGAAACAACCTTTTCAGCTGTATAAGCAACGTATATGTCATTGGGAGACAAACGCAATCTGTATAATCCGTTAGACATATAATAGCACCCAACCTTATTTAAATTAAGAAACAAAGAGATAACATTATTCTTGATTTCAAAAGAGTAGCCATACATGTCCAAACACGATACGGAAACTAAGTTCCGTCTAAATGAAGGTACATAAAAAGTATCTTTTAATATTAATCTAAAACCAGAGTCTAGAATCAAGATTACATCTCCCACAAACACAACATTGGCTTTCTCGTTGTTTCCCACAGTGAGTCTTGACTCATCCTAATTTGGCTTCCTCCGGTTTATGAATCCCTGTATGGTAAATGCAACATGATTAGTTGCACCGCTATCGAGCCACCAAGAACTGAATGGTGCTTCTGATAGGTTGGATTCACAAACAAGTGTCAATGAATCATTACCTGTAGGCTCACGTTTAGACAACCAAGCTTTAAACTTTCCATAGTTCTTCTTTATGTGACCTTTTTTCTTACAAAAGAAGCAGCGGTCACCATCCCTTTTGAAGAATGTTTTCTTTGAACCCATATTATCAGATTGATCGATAGTGTCATGAATACCTTTATGAGTACGATTTCTGGACTTATTATCCTTTCTATTGTGGAAATTAGAAACATATAAGACTAGATGCCTTTTTTCCTTCTTAAGTTTCTCTTCCTCTGCCGCCACCCTTGCTATTAAGTCATTAATTGACCAAGTCTCATCTTGGGAATTGTAATTTGTCTTTATAATCCCAAAATCAGGTGGAAAGGTGTTTAGGGCTTGATGTACAATACAAGCATCATGAATGGAAACATTAAGAGCTTGAAGCTTCGTCTTTAGGTCTACCATCCTAAGGACATAATCTCTAACCCCAACAGTACCATCATACTTCATATTGAAGAGCTTTTGAAGAAGTGTATTAACTTCGCATTAGATGAAATGCAATTTCTAACTTCTAAGGCTGCCATTATTTCCTTAGCAGTACAATCAGCTGGCAAACCACTTTTCAAGTGTTCTTGAATGGATTACTTCATTGTCAATAAGTAAATCCGATTGCTCTTTTCCCAAGCAGCATAATCCGTTTTCTCAACTTCAGTACTGATGGCCATGATATCTGCCAGCTTATCCTTTGTAAGAGCAATATGAACATCCGCCAGCTCCATTCCAAATAGAAAATCCTCTTTCCATTTCTTAAAGTTCAACCCAGTAAGGACTTCAATGGAAATGGAATTGCCGTTTACAGAAAAGGTGATTGGAAAACAAACAAAGAATACAATCAGCATCATGTGAGTACTTATCTAGAGAGTTATATACATCATCACATAATCACCTTTTGATAGAAAATATGACATGCAGTTGTACACTCTCCAAATGATAGCGGCCATAAGAACATATTCTAATCTTTCGTGAAATCACTACCTTTAGGTGTATGAACTACTAAGATCAATCATTTCTCAAGCACATGCTATACATGTACCCCTTCATGAACCAATACAAAATCACCTCATTTGGGAGTATAATCACATAATAAAACATGAGATATCCCATCACAATATGAGACCAATATTTCTCAAACCCAGTCAAGTGTGCCACTTTGGCGGTCACTACGCAACTGAATCCTTGAAAATCTCTCATACCAGGGATATTGAACTTTATGTATCACATTTACTATAAACATATAATGCTAGACGTAAAGACTGGGGCGTATGTCACTGAAATTACATGTCATACTAATTATACTGTTCCATTCATTGATAGATAATGAATTACACTCTACACGGTCCTTATGTGATAATATACATGTAAGCTACCATATGTATTTCCGAAACCATAGAGAAATACAAGAAAATATGCAAAAATACCCTAAAAATACGCATATATAGGGTTCTATATGTATTTTCACATCTGTAAAAGCTTCAAACATGTAAAATAAATGCACCACAATGTAGAGAATCTCGATACAAGCGCGTTGGTACCAAGAACGTCCAAAACGGACATCGAACGCACCATCATGCGTCGTCGGAAGGCGCGGCGCGTGCATGCGTGTTCAGCCGATCAAACTGATTTAAACAGTCGGTCAGACCGGTTGACCCGGTCCAACCGATCAACGGTCAACGGATCGGTCCGACCGGTTGACTAGTCGGGTCAACGGTCGAGTCTGGTCAACTACCGGGTCTAGTCAGGATCCGGGTCGGGTCAACATTGGGGTCGAATTAGGATCCAGGTCAGGTCAACGATCGGGTTGGGTCAGGATCCGGGTCAACTGGATCCGCGCTCTCGCTGATGTTAGCCTGTGGTTATCGTCGAAAAAACGCGCCGCTTCAGCACGGCCGCGCGTGGCCTTCATGCGCTGCCGCGCCCACAGCTCGTGTTTGCGCGTGAGGGCACGTTCGACCACTTCCGATGATGTGCCGCCCGTCAATCTTCTCATCTCAACGAGTAGATTTCGAATATGTAATAAAATTCTACATTCATCTAACAAAAAATTTCGAAAATGAGCAAAAACCTCTTGGACATAACGAAAAAACGATCCTAATTCACATGTTTCGATTTTAATCTATGGCAGGCTCTGATACCACATGCGGGCCACGAAAATGGCACGCCCAGGATCATCATAATCAGAAATCGAAACACGTTAATGGAGAAATTATCGATTCACGTACTTGGTTTGGAATCCATCGAACTTGACGAAGAATTTGCGATGGTTTCTGAACATGAACTCAAGTACTTCTCCCCTATACCCTTCGTTAGAACATTGGCCTAATGAGATTGCCACTCACGAGAAAAAAATTCTCTCTAGATCCGTATGTGAGTCAAATTGTGCATCATACGATTAGAGGGGGACTTGAACGCTATTTATAAAGTTTTCGACCACAGGCCCTCTCATTACGGGCCGAACCGTACTCGGCTCACATCAGCCAGTCCCATATTAGATTTATTAAGAACCCATATATCTTACATTTATTAGACCAAGCTAATTCAGTTAATTTTAATTAATAAAGCCCACATTAGAAAATTCTTACATCCTAATGAACTTTTGGGGGATTAAGTTTCAGAGATTGCTCCACCAAACCCTTCATAAAACGATCAATGTTAGTGTAACCTACCTCAGTCTGTCGTTCAAATTCACCGAGAATCATAGAGAGATGGTAACGAAGTACTAGACATATTTCTAGGGTTCCTATTGTCAAACGACATAAGCACACAACATTAATACTATCTCATGCTTGTAAAACACTCGATAGAAGACAAACACAAATGGCTTGTATGTATAATCATTTGCATATATATAGCAACCACATATATACAAAGAAAAATTCCAAATAAAAGCATAAAATACCCTCGTTTTCTCAATGAGGGTTTGAAATGAACTTTGTTTCAAATAAGAACATGAAGTTGCCATGGCAATTCCAAATAAGGGCCTAACCTCGCCGGCCACCTAAATATTTCGGTTGGTCAATGGCATTTTCATCTAAGACAAGTTTAACCTAAATTTTAGTTAAATTAGATTGAAAATTAAGAGCTAAAAGTTTTTAAAAAACAAAAAAAAATCCCCAGACCTCCCACATATGGCCACTGCCCCTGTACTGGTAGGGTGTCAATGATGGCTAGCGAGGTCGCCGGCCCTCGCCTCTGCCCAGTCGCCATGCCTCGGCAACTGGCTAGAGAAGGAAGAAGGAAAGAAATAAAGAAATAAAGAGAAAATAAATAAAATATTAAAATAAATAAAACTTGTCCGCGTCAAGCCGCACCACATAGGACGGTCAGTGTCCATGTCAGCGATTTCAAGCTAAAATTGACCGGATGAACTCAATTGGTAAAAAGCAAAAAGGTTTAGAACTCAATTGGCAAAATTAAAAGGTTTGAGACTTAATTGGTAAAAATGCAATAAGTTTAGAACTTTTCGAACAATTTTCCCTAATACAAACGAAGAGAGATAAGGGTTTGTTTAGGATATTGGATTGGGCTATTTCCACCCCTGCTTTGGCAAAAAACCTCCGTTTAAATATTTTTGTGACCTTCGACCATAAAAAAATATTTTTTTGTGACCATAATGCCCTTGATTTAAGGAATCCAGCCAATCTTTATCTCAGCTTAGTGCTCTCTCTCTCTCTCTCTCTCCTCTTCACTCTAGCAACATCGTTATTGTACTGTCCGGTCACCTTATTTTCTTGATGAAATTATTTATATACTTCTTTTGCTTTTGTCATGGACTCACTCACAATGTCATGGCAACATCTAGAACCACCTCTTGGTTCATGCTTAGGTGAAAGATTTCAAGATTAGATCTTGTTTGTTTTTCACTTCAAGTTCATCTAAATGCTCAAAGGTCAGGAAAATTACCAAAACAGTCCTAAATATATTGCAATTGTGTCAATTCAGTTATAAACATTTTTTTATGCCAATTCAGTCTTAAACCTTTACATTTATGCCAATTCAGTCCATCCAGCCAATTTTGACCTGCTGGCGATGACGTGGACGCCGGCCAGCCAGCCAACACTGACATGGCAATTTTTAAATATTATTTTTATTATTTTTATTTTTATTATTAATTTTATTATTTTATTTCATTTTTCCTTTCCTTTTTTTTTATTCACTTCATCTTCAACCTTTGGCCAACAAGGGTGGCCCCGTTAGCCGCTGGGTGAGCGTCCCCCTCTCTTAGCAAGGCTTGACCTCACGAGCGACAACGAGGACGAGTCTTGCCATTGTTGGGTGAGGCGACGGCGAGGACTAGGCGAAGCGAGCCTGGCTAGATCCGGCAAGGCTTGCCCTTGCCCAGCCACTGGAGTCAGTCTCGCTGGTTGGTGGCTGGGTGAGGGTGAGCCTCACCCAGTCATGGCGAGGCTTGTCCTCGCCGGTGGCTAGGCGGAGCGAGCCTCGCCAGAGTTGGCGAGTCAAGCCTTGCCATGGCTCATCCTCGCCATCATTGGCAAGGTCGAGCCTCGCCCAGCAGCCGGCAAGGCTGCCCTTGCTGGGCCCTTCGCCTTGGGTTGGCCCTCAAAGGTCGTATATTGTTTAGGCTTGTTGTGGCTTCGTTTTGCCTTTTGTTTCTTCCTTTTAGCATTTTACTAAAACTTGCCACAGCTTTCAAAATGAGAGAAACAAATGGTAAAGGGTATTATGCACACAGTGTTCTTAAAATCTCTATCTAGTTTTGCCTATGATTTGCTTGAAGAATGATAATTTTCTTCTTCCGAGATAAATTTAGTAGATATATAAATTTACAATTTCGTTTAGTGCAGAAAAATTTCGCACGAACATAGAGATTAGAGGATTCCGGTTCCACCAGAAATTGTAAACTAGGTGCCCTTAAATGATATTGAGGAAGAGAAGCGATCTCGTTGATCTGTTTAATTAGAAATATGCTTTTTATGCTCTGAAAGAACTGCAGATCTTGCGAAGAGAGGAACATGGAATTTAAGGCTCTATTTGTTTTTAGGAAAATGAATGATTTGGAAATTATTTTTCTAAAAATGGTTGCCTGTATCGCTTGCAAAATTGAATGAACGAAAAATATTTTCATCATCTACGAAAATATTTAGACATAAATTATTGTTAGTGATAAAAACGGTACAAACGATTATTTTTAAGAAAATATTTTTTAAATTATTCATTTTTGAGAAACAAATGAATCCTAAGTTCAAGAAATTTGCTACAAAAAAGAAAACGAACAGCTTCCAAGTTTTCACTGATGCAACCATAAGCATAAAGATGATTTTCTGATTTTCCGTCTTTTAGAAATAAGTCTCATTGAGGCATATATGCAAAGCACTGACTTCAAGTCGAAGCAAAATTTTGCTTCGACGATTCTCGCCGGTCAATGAAGGAGGGTGAGATCCCGAACCGGCGGATGGCTATGGTGGATATGAGCGATTTGTAAAGATTATGATGAGGAAGGACTTTCAAATAGAGCAAAATTTGTGGCAGGATTACAAATTTTAAGTTGGAGAGAGGAGGTAACGGAGAAGAGGTAAATTGAGTTGACAATTGACGGAATTTCTAAATTAAAGGAGATCGTGGTCAATTAAACATAAAAGGGCTGCTTTTAATCAGAGAATGGTGGAAATAGCTTGTCTTTTTGAAATTCGTAGAAATTATTATATGGTCGATGAATCATATAAATCAATATCTTCTCAATCATTAGTTATGTGAGCTCATCGTAGGGGCATACTGACTGTTCCGGCCACAAATGAGCATTGTTTTTATATGGCCCAGATAGTAATAAAGGTCAGCCCGTAACGAAATTGCAGAAAAGACATTGCTCGAAAGCCATCCCGTTAAAGGTCAGGTTGACTCGTGCTCCTGGGCCTTCGGGAGTGTTTCGGACAAGCCAACCCAAAACATCACACCACATAATCATACGTCCAAAAAAAAAAAAGGTCCTAACTCTATTATGCAGCCATCAATTTAATTCAAAATCTTTTAATTTGGCCGATTTAGTCCTCAACCTTCTTACGATTGCCAATATAATCCTTCCAATCAATTGTGGCTGGAAATTGCTAACGTGGACACCGGGCGTTCTACATGGCAAGGTCAATATCAACATGGATAATTTTTAAAATTTTTCTAAGCTTTATATATTTTTTTGTTTTCTTTTATTTCTTTTCCTTTTTCCAATTATGGGCCACTGAGGGACAAAACCATTGGAAAAAGAAGAAGAAGAAAAGAATGAATAAAAATAAAAATTATTTGAAAAATCAGAAAATTAAAGTATCCATATCTACACCAGCTGTGCCACATAGACTGCCAACATCCACGCTAGTGATTTACTGTCAAAATTGATGAGAAAGACTATATTTACAAATTATCAAAAGGTTTACTATTAGATTGATCAAATTAAAAAAGTTTTGGACTCTATCGGCCGTCGCATGATTGATTTAGGACTTTTTTTTTTTTAAGTTATCCCATCAAAACCTCATATTAACAATACTTCTCTTCAAAATTCCAATCTTCACACGATTGATTTCACGGCACAAGCGTCACCGATCAACCATATATATTAATAGACTTTTGGATGGCTTAACATAATAGACGACCAGAGAAAATTTTCATAAATTCTTTTCGCGTATTGTGAATCACTGCAGAAAAACTAGAGTGAAAGTGAAACCATATACTTGAGGCCCTATGAACATCTAATAGATGCTGACCGAAAAAAAAAACGTCTAATAGATAATCCAAGGGGAATTGTCAAGGAAAAAAGTAAATCATGTACTACACCAAATTGGCCCAACCAACTTGGGGGGACATCAACTGGAGGCTGCAAAATAAGAACCAAATACGTTTGGTGCAACTGTGATTGATCTGTAACTGTGCCGTGAAGTGTTGTACATATGTTTTGTGCCTTTGAAGTGCCACAGCTATTGAGATGTTTACCAAGTACTAGTATAAGAAAACTAAAAGTGTCAAAATTTTCGCACGATGCTTACTTTGGTGCAAAAAATTTTCGTCAGATCCCTTTGAGTGCCGACTCCGATTCAGGTTGCTAGAAATTTGACGTTGTCATATTTAATTGATTTCTCCAATCAATGTGGCAATGTGCCGATTCAGTATATATACTCCTAAATGATGTTGTCTACATGTTTTGCCCCAAATACAAATCCCAATTTGGTTTTCCCCCAAATTCAAAAACCTAATTCGAAGCACCAGTTTAGATCTAGAATATCATATTCATATTAAAGTATGGGTAGATTACTAGTTGATGCTTAATAAGAATTGATTACGAACTTCAACCCCGACTCTCGGAGCTAAGCTCACCAACACAGGGTAAGGAGGCGTTGGTCTCGAATTGGTGTTCAAACCAGAGAGCAGGGATCCCGGACGCGTCTTCGCTGGTGAAGAAGGACTGGGCAAATTTGAAGGACTTCAAGCTTCCCCAGCCAAGAAACAGAGAAAAACAATAGGATTTTGCAAGGCCTCCTCTTCCTCCTCCCAAGCCCGAAGAACGGGTCCCTTCTTTGCTCGTGCTTTGTATTTCATTGTCCTGAGCTGCGGCGAATGACTGTCGCGAAAGCGAACCCACATATAGAGAGTAGTTTCTCGAGGTGAGGCTGGAGTTTCGTTCCTTCACTCCACAGAACAAGGGAGGGTTAGTTAGAGTTAGCATTCCTCCTGACCAAAAAAAAAACGAGTTAGAGTTAGCATTCCTTCTGATAAAAATAAAAAAAAAAGAGTTAGAGTTAGCATTCCTTCTGATAAAAAAAAAAAAGAATTAGAGTTAGCATTCCGGATATCATCTCATCAAATTTTGTGGATGACGATTAAAAGCCGTACACATCACTCTTCAGGAAGCCTCGTGCGGCGGCTTTCTGATAAAAAAGGAAGAAGAAGCTAGAGCTAGCTGTGCTAGCACTCCAGATATCATCTCATTAAATTTGGTGAATGACAACTCATGCCGTACGCATCGGTCAACAGGACCCCTCCTGGCCTCTGCTCATAAAAAAACAAGAAGAAGCTAGAGCTAGCTGTGCTAGGACTCCAGATATCATCTCATCAAGTTATATCATTTCATTAAATTTGGTGAATGACAAATGCCGTACACATCAGTCATCAAAACTCGGAGTGAGTGACCCGGACGAGCAGTTGCCCACATTAAACTGAAAATCGCCCATTAAAAATCGATTTCGAAAAATTAAAATAAAAAATCACCTGTTGATCCATAGATCCACCTGAAAATCAGATCGCCAGCTCGGTCTGATCTGATTTTCGGGTGAGTCTATAAAACCGATCCCATCAAATTTTATGCAAATAAAAATGATCGAAAGAGAAAGAGGTAATGAACGACTAAAGGCGCAATCGCAAATCGATAAAAATTGAAAGTCTAGCTTTAAATTAGAGATTTCGTGATCTTCATTTGTTTTTTATAGGCAGGGCCACAGCACGACGCTCAGGCCAGTGCCTAAAAATACAAGAAGAAGATAAGAGGTAGCTGCACACCACAGGTCCTAGCACTCCAGATATCGTCTCATCAAATTTTGTGGACGACGACTAAAGCCATTGTCATCAGGAAGCCCAGCGCGGCGGCCCCCAATCCAATCACTCCCATTTTGGAGCTGCGGTAAAATTTGCCTCCCAGAGCAGCTGAGAAGCCAAGCACGAAAAGAAACACAAGGAGGTAAAGCAGCACGTCCTTGGCTGGCGAAGAACCGTCGCTACTTTTGTAAGCCACAAGAGAAAAAGCACCCTGAACGTTCACGCCGAACAACGGATCTACCATGGTGGCCAATCTCTGCCAGGGGACTTCATGAGCAAGATGATCGGAACTGGGAACTACCGATCTCGCCTCACTGGGAACACGATCCGTGGAGTGCGTGCCTCCCATCTCGATATCACCGTCTTCATCGGCAAAACCATGAGACGAGGAATCTGCCCGGAGCACCAGTGTCGGCCCAGCCTGAACACCATCCGAGGAGTGCATGCCTCTCATCTCGACATCACTGTCTTCATCGGCAAAACCATGGGACGAGGAATGTCCCCGGAGCACCAGTGTCGGCCCACCTTGAACAAGATCTGAGGAGGGCATGCCTCTCATCTCGACATCAGTATCTTTAGAAGGCACATTGAGCACCCGATTCGGCTCACCGTGATCACGATTGGAGGAGTAGCTGAGTAGCTGCAACTGCCTAGAGGACTTTACAGTTGGAGGAGAATCAGAAGCTGATAGGTCAGCCTGAGAAGGCTCTGAAGTGCTTTCATCCGACACATTGGGCAGAGTAGGTGTTGGCGCAAGGTGACGGAGTGTGTGGCCCCGGGAGTGCATGCCTTCCATCTCAATATTACCGTGTTCATGAGCAAAACCAATGACCTCGCCGCTAGAGCCGTGGTTGTGCATCGTGCTTGTGCCTCCACCAGAAAGATTCGACCTAATTGGGTCAGGGAGCAAGGAGGACGACCCTGGTCTTGCTTTCGCTGGCGAGCTCTTCAATTGGAATTCATCTATGATCGGTGTGAGCTTACGGTGACAGTCACAGAAGCCTCGCCGAAGGAATTGCCGTTTACAGGTTATGCACTCAGAAACGCCGTGTGACATTCCTGAATGTCAAAAGCAGAAGCAGTGTGAAATGGATTGGATATGGAAGATGAGAAGATGTGGATGAAGGTTCTGGATGTCCGATTAAACTAGTATGGTATTCAGAGGGTGCAATTTCTTAGCATGAAGATACATTCCTTATCTTAATGACTATCTAGAGCTTCAAAGGGCGTATCACCAAATCACCCTTCTTGAAACTCACTCTCGTGCGTTAGGAATATTTAGACACGATCGAGAACCAGCGAATTTTTGCACACACGACCGAGAACCAGTGAATTTTTGCACAAATCGTAGCGTATATCATCAACGCCCGAATATATTGTCGAAACAAGATATTTTGTATGTCCATCACACAATTGACGTGATGTGATCAATCACGTTATCAGCAGAATCGATTTAGCAATCGACAAAAAGATTAAACCATTACGAACAAATGAAATTGCAAAGGTCGGACAAGAAGTTGATGCGGTTGGACGTTACTTAGTTAAAAAAAAAAAAACAAAAAAAAACTTATATATGCCTGCTTACCTAGAAAATGAGAGTAATCTCTCTGCTTATGGTAAGACGAGGACTCCCCATACGCTGTCTCCCATCCCATCCGGTGTGTGGTCCCACCATAAGGACCCAGAGCTGCTGCTCTTGCTGCATCCCGCCAGGCCCGTGACATCCCTGAATGTCAAAAGCAGAAGCAGTGTGAAATGGATTGGATATGGAAGATGAGAAGATGTGGATGAAGGTTCTGGATGTCCGATTAAACTAGTATGGTATTCAGAGGGTGCAATTTCTTAGCATGAAGATACATTCCTTATCTTAATGGCTATCTAGGGCTTCAAAGGGCGTATCACCAAATCACCCTTTTTGAAACTCACTCTCGTGTGTTAGGAATATTTAGACACGACCGAGAACCAGTGAATTTTTGCACAAATTGTAGCGTATATCATCAACGCCCGAATATATTGTCGAAACAAGATATTTTGTATGTCCATCACACAATTGACGTGATGTGATCAATCACGTTATCAGCAGAATCGATTTAGCAATCGACAAAAAGATTAAACCATTACGAACAAATGAAATTGCAAAGGTCGGACAAGAAGTTGATGCGGTTGGACGTTACTTAGTTCACAAAAAAAACAAAAAAAACTTATATATGCCTGCTTACCTAGAAAAGGAGACTCATCTCTCTGCTTATGGTAAGACGAGGACTCCCCATACGCTGTCTCCCATCCCATCCGGCGTGTGGTCCCACCATAAGGACCCGGATCTGTTGCTGCTAGTACTTCTGCTACTGCTGCTGCTACTGCTGCTTCTCCTGCTGCTGCTGCTTCTGCTACTGCATCCCGCCAGGCCGGTGATATCCCTGAATGTCAAAAGCAGAAGCAGTGTGAAATGGATTGGATATGGAAGATGAGAAGATGTGGATGAAGGTTCTGGATGTCCGATTAAACTAGTATGGTATTCGGAGGGTGCAATTTCTTAGGATGAAGATACATTCCTTATCTTAATGGCTACCTAGAGCTTCAAAGGGTGTATCACCAAATCGCCCTTCTTGAAACTCACTCTCGTGCGTTAGGAATATTTAGACACGACCGAGAACCAGTGAATTTTTGCACAAAATTGTAGCGTATATCATCAACGCCCGAATATATTGTCGAAACAAGATATTTTGTATGTCCATCACACAATTGACGTGATGTGATCAATCACGTTATCAGCAGAATCGATTTAGCAATCGACAAAAAGATTAAACCATTACGAACAAATGAAATTGCAAAGGTCGGACAAGAAGTTGATGCGGTTGGACGTTACTTAGTTCACAAAAAAAAAAAAACTTATATATGCCTGCTTACCTAGAAAAGGAGACTCATCTCTCTGCTTACGGTAAGACGAGGACTCCCCATACGCTGTCTCCCATCCCATCCGGCGTGTGGTCCCACCATAAGGACCCGGATCTGTTGCTGCTAGTACTTTGCTACTGCTGCTGCTACTGCTGCTTCTCCTGTATTGCTGCTGCTTCTGCTACTGCATCCCGCCAGGCCGGTGATATCCCTGAATGTCAAAAGCAGAAGCAGTGTGAAATGGATTGGATATGGAAGATGAGAAGATGTGGATGAAGGTTCTGGATGTCCGATTAAACTAGTATGGTATTCGGAGGGTGCAATTTCTTAGGATGAAGATACATTCCTTATCTTAATGGCTACCTAGAGCTTCAAAGGGTGTATCACCAAATCGCCCTTCTTGAAACTCACTCTCGTGCGTTAGGAATATTTAGACACGACCGAGAACCAGTGAATTTTTGCACAAAATTGTAGCGTATATCATCAACGCCCGAATATATTGTCGAAACAAGATATTTTGTATGTCCATCACACAATTGACGTGATGTGATCAATCACGTTATCAGCAGAATCGATTTAGCAATCGACAAAAAGATTAAACCATTACGAACAAATGAAATTGCAGAGGTCGGATAAGAAGTTGATGCGGTTGGACGTTAATTAAATTTACAAAAAAAAAAACTCATTTACTATTCTTAACATCATATTCAGAATGCAATGGATTCACAACCTCTATCGAGAAACTTTTCTTTTTGAAAAAGACAATCAAGTCCTTCCAGCCATCGATCCCATCCCCAAGATTACTTATAAGTGGATTCACCTTAGAATCTCTCAGATCTAAACTGACGAATGACTGCATCGACTGAGTTTCGCCTTTGATCGGATCTCACGATCTCTCATCTGTTTCTTGAGGTGAAGTGCCATGATCTAGGGAAATCAAGGGAGGATGCCATGAAAGAAACCGATGAACGTGCAACTTATATATAGATCTGCTTACCTTTTGAGAACTCCAAATACTCTTGGTAAAGCTCCGCCCGGAAGCGACGCAACTCCAGACTAGTCTGGCGAATCTTCTCCGGATCATCGTCGATCTCCTGGTTGTCATATGACCTTGTATTGCCGCTATGTTGTTGTTCCATCTCTCTGTCTGTGGGTCTGTCTGTGTGAGTGATCGGTGCTTCAGGCTTCACTCCTCACGCCAGGACCTGGGAAGGGCAGGCAGTGGAGGACTTCTATTCGATGGGTGTGGTGGTGGTAGAAAACGCGTTTCTTCGTTGGAAGTCAGTCAAACGAGGCGGCTCCCTCTTCTTCGTTGAAAGTTCGGGTCGGGTCGGTGATAACGCGTCTCGGTCTTTTTTTAACTTCTTTCCTTTCGAATAAGGAAGGAGTAAGGCTCATCTTAGGAGAAGGTCCACCAACCCTCGCACAAAAAGCAGATCATACTCTTCTCTCCCCCTCGTTCTTGCTTCCCATGGATCTGAAGACGCCGCTTCGTCCCAGTTCATCATCCCAAATCGATCCCCAACATAATCATCATCCTC
Organism: Syzygium grande; assembly: GCA_024733475.1. Taxonomy (NCBI): domain Eukaryota; kingdom Viridiplantae; phylum Streptophyta; class Magnoliopsida; order Myrtales; family Myrtaceae; genus Syzygium; species Syzygium grande. The sequence continues at coordinate 42,160,661 of JAMXDD010000005.1, read as the reverse complement.
ATCCTCGTGGTGATGCCTCCATCCCGAAATTCATCGTGACGGTCACCTTTGGCGTCGGCAACGCCCTGGCCCTCGTTCCGACGTCGATCCTCAGGCGAGAGCCGTCCACCTTCAGAGCGCTAGCGCTGTCCGTCATGGTCGCCTTCGCATCCGCTTGTGTTTCGCTGCTGTTGATCCACTGCAGGAAGGCGTGTCTCGCAGAGAGAATTTGCCGATTTACTTCGATCGTTGCCATGGCTGCAGTTTTAGGGTTGCTCCTCTACGTCTCGGCTCTCCTCCATCGGTGGTGAAGCACCAAATTCTGGCGAGTTCCGGAGAGAGCCGTTCTGTCTTGCCTCCCCATCGACGGTAAACCGAAGATTCTGTATGTGTTTTCCTCCCTTGGTTCGATTTTAGGGAATAGCAAGCAACAAAAATTAATGATATATGTTTTCCTTTCGAACTTTTCTTGTACTGAATGAAGTCTAATGTCCTCTGAACTTTTCTTGCGCTGAATGATTCTCTCTTCTCTCTCTCTTGTCTACGACTGGCTATGGATTTCTGTATTTCTGTATGTAATATGAGACGAGAGAAGTTATGGCAATTCTGGCAAATGGGCATGGCATGGATTGATCGAAAATGCAGAGCCCAGCCACTCCTTAGGGAAAATTAGCAAGGATGAATGCTGCGTTTCGTTTCTACCGTCTGAGGTTTCTCCGAAAACTCGGCCATCTACATCGAAACACAACCATCGAGTACCAATTATTCTGTTTCATCTTGGTAGGAAACTAAAACAGTGCCCTGATTAGCCCGGACGCACCGGATGGTTTCGCAGTTCAGACACACTTTTTAACGAGGCTCATCTCTAAGAATTCAAAATGTCAGATACTCTTGTTTTCTTGAATGGACTATATACCCGCAGTTCCCTCTTTTTTCTGGTAGCTCTCCACTGATGTTAGTCACAATCTAACAGTAATACCGCAATTCGTGATCACATATTGGGAGCACAAGTCCCTTCTCAGCTCAAATTCATTCGATAATATTGAGTCCTACCTGAAGAGAAAAACCCCTTTTGGGCAGGAGTAAGGCTGAACATACAGATTGGCTTCTTTGAAAGAAAAGGGAAAACAATGGAAGAAGTCACAATCTTTAAAACCAAATTCTGACAAAGTTTCTCGCTAATCATACATGCCTTTGACATGGAAAGCAAATCTCAACTCGAGCAAAACCCCAGTCCGATACAAACAAAATTGGCCTGCCGATGAATGGGAATATGTATCTGCCAGGGCTCCTAAGTCGTCCCCTTACATCCCCGATAGACCCCAACTAATTCTCGTGCATCGTAGAAACTCGACTATGTATACGCATGTCACCCATATCACCGGCAGGTTGATCCAAGGTCCGTGCGACAGATTTCAACTCAAAGTAGCATTTAGCTCTTGAATCTAATGCTTCGACTGATTCCTGCATTAATACCAGATGCTTCCCCGCCATAAGGTCCGGAAGGCTTCCTGATCTCCCGGACTTGCCCTTTTCGTCGGACCACTGCCTTCTCATGCTTACTCTGCACGCGAAATGAACGTGAATTCCACGCAATTTCAAAAGTTAATGCGAGGACATACATCAACAAAGCTGATTCTCTGGACTCACCCGGTACTTCTTCCTTGGATTTTTTGTCAGTTTCTTCTGATTACACGTCAGTCCTCTATTTTTCTCCATCTAAAACATTTTCACGGCAAGATTTAAATCTTGACTATGGCAACGAGTAGCCAAGACCATTAACGCAACTGATCAGAACCATTGCACGCAAGCTCACCTGATAAGTGATATCGCGCTTTCCATCGACTGTCTCAGGCAAGGATGGAATTGCCAGATTCCTGCAGGCGCATCAAAGTTAACCACAAATTGATCACATTCTGAGAGCAATTTCACCATGACATGACACTACATATTTCTATTGAGTTTTCATATGTTACACAGTAACAAAAAGAACTCATGCATTTTGCGAGCATAGGTCGAAGATTTTGATGCATTGGTACCTATCCCACGTCTATTCCTTAATCTTCATTTGGTTTCTGCTTTTAATTAAATCTAGAATGCTATGCACTCTCCTCAAAAGTTCTCTTTTCTTTTCCTGCTATATTGTCAGAAATTTAAAAAATCTATAGGACAAAGTAGGAAAAAGATTGACGAAACATCTTTCTTATTTCATGATAGAAAATAAAACTCATAGAAATATAAGTTCAAGTTTTAGCTAAATCCAGCTGGTTGATAAGGCTCAATGTCCTTTAAAAAGAAAGATTTGATTTGTTTATATGAAGACACATAGTACACTAGCACCATGTAATTTTGAGCGTAATACTTGGTAATAAGAATTGGTCTTCATTCCAAAAGATTGTTCAATGTTATGACTTTTCCTTGTAAGAGAAAAACAAATATTAGATAGGTACATTGATATCAAATATCTAAGAAAAATTTTCAAGAAATAGAAATGGAGAAAAAAACAAATATTAGATAGGTACATTGATGGAGCTCATACATGACTGGAAAAATTTCTAGGATCTCCTTGTTCTATACCAGCATGTAACTATTAATTTACTTGTCAAAGCATAAGTTGTAATTGATTGATGAAAATGGGTGCCCAATATCACTCTTCTGGGACCACGTTAAGATTAAGATGGAACATATTGGACGAGCAACAGAAAACAAACCTTGAATACATCTCTGCTTTAGCGGTAAGTTTTGCAGCCAGTTGCTGCTTCACTTGCTTATAAAACTCATCTGCTGACTCTTCAGATTCGCTGTCCTCAGAGTCAGCACCTTTATTAGCCTCAAGATTCCCATCTTCGTCACCAAGATCATCCTCTGACATAACTCCAGCTGCAGCCAATACTTGAAGCTCATGTTTCCTCCGCCTTTCTCCAATATCATCCCTCTTTGGCAAATCATCATCACCCGATATGACCTTCCAGGACCAAGATGATAAGCTTCTCATTCATAATATTCATTTCAGGATTAATATGGTACTGTCACTTAGAGCTTCCTTTGAATCCTTCCAGAATTAATATGATACTATCACTTGAGCTGTTTAAAAATATAGTAGACATCCAGCGCAAGGACAATCCATAAAAAGACTCTGCTTAGGTCAACTTATAACCCTATTACTGTTGTGGTAATTTAACAATCATCTAAATGGAAGGTATATCAATCTATCATCTTTCTGACCGAAAAAAAAACCTATCATCTCTCATCTATCATCTCCAACGATAAAAAAAGAAATTAGGACAGAGAGAGGTCCGAGACAACATCAAAATCTGAATACAATCGCGCGAGAATAGAAAACAGTTCCCCAAAAACTTAAAGGGACAGGAAAGTAGACTATTATGTTTTCCAATTTTTAGGTATTTTACTTGACATGATCCATACAAGATTGTCCATAACATGAAAATAAGTAAAGACGAAGTGTTAACATGTGTTAGCCATATACCCTAATTGTAGCCCATGATGATTTTTTTTCTTTTTTGCAATGTTTTAGGTATATTACTGACATGTTTAGTCCCATCTATACTAGATTATCCTAACAGTCTCGTCCATTCTAGAGCAACTAATTCCTGAATCATCAGAAACATCTAATAGGAACATTGTTCAAGGACTGTACCAAATGGAAATTTGCTTTCATTTTGAATCTTTAACCCATATATTCCCCTCAGTAGGAAGTTCTCTAGTTGTAGCAAACACGTTTTGATCAATCACATAATTTCTTGCACTTAAAGGAAAAAATTGAACACAATCATGCCAGGATCCAAACCTTCTGTCTCTTGTTTTCAACCTGCAGAAGAATGGAGAGTTTAGTTAATTCCAATGATCCCGCATGCCCATTCATCAACCCACGACGAGATGCTACATCTTCAGTAGCATGATCATCGAAATCTGCATAGGTCTCTAGCTGCCTGTTGAAGAAGGAACTTAAGTAAACGTCTTAAATTAATACAAAGAGCAGTTGAGGGCAATCAGAGGAGTACCCGTTCACTGGTTTTGAATGTTTTTGGTTTTTCTCCCCTTTTGTAGCAATCGAACTAAAAACATTCTTGTGCCTTAATTTTTCCTAAAGGGCAGCCCTCACCTTTAACATCTTCAAGCTTTGCACCCCAAATTGCTCCTTCTGCCAAATTTTGAGATAACCAGATACAAGAATACTTAAGCTATTTTATGCAGCTAGGAAAGAGACTGACATTTCTGGTGCTTGCAATTGAAACAGACTCACCTGAGGTTTATGTTTATCTCCTTTATTCTCATCATCCTGAATGGGTTCCTGAGGCTGAAAACCAACGTTCATGTTCATACCAGAGACACATGGAGGCAAATATACAATCTTGATTGAGGTGAAACAAACATTTTTTGCCTCTTCAACTTGAACATCGATAGGCGGTAGAATGGACTTGTCATCTTCACTAGAATCATCAGATTGCAACAAACTTCCATCATTCACCAACTTTTCTGCCATTTCATCTGAAGTACTTTCTTTAGAATCTCTTCAAGGTGAGAAGGAAGGTTTTCATCAAGTTGTTTCATCTGCCAAAGGTAGTGTATCTCAGATTTCTGACAGCTATAAACATCGACTGACAAGTAACAAGAAAGTAGACAAAACCTCAAGCAATGCAGCAGAGCGATATGTTCAATTGAGAGGAAAAAACTGAACTGAATGCTTGGTTAGGTCTATGTGACTCCAAGCTATCTATTTATAATAAAGCCAAAAAGGCCAAAATTACAATATTACCCTTATTACTGTAATATATAAAATAATAAAGGAAATAGACAAATATGCCCCTATTAGCCAAGTACTCTCAACACTCCCCCCAAGTTGGAGCATAGATATCACACATGCCCAACTTGACTAACACAAGATGAAACGATTTACTCCCCAATCCTTTAGTCAACACATCAGCAAGTTGATCACCAGATTGAACAAAGGGCATACAAATTAAACCACTCTCCAACTTCTCTTTGATAAAGTGCCCTGTCAATCTCCAAATGTTTTGTACGGTCATGCTGTACAGGATTGTGAGCAATACTAATGGCGGCTTTATTATCACAATATAGCATCATAGGAATAGGAACAGATACACCAAGATCTTCAAGTAATCCTTTAAGCCATAACAGTTCACAAACTCCATGTGCCATTGCACGAAATTCTGCTTCAGCACTAGATCGAGCAATCACATTCTGCTTTTTGCTACGCCAAGTCACAAGATTCCCTCCTAAGAAAGTACAATACCCAGAAATAGACTTTCGGTCAGGAGATCCAGCCCAATCAGCATTTGTATAGGCTTCAACTTTCAAGCCATCACGAGGAGATAAAAGAATCCCTTTTCCGGGAGCAGACTTCAAATATCGAAGGATTCGAAGAACAGCATCCATATGAGTAGAGTATGGATCATGCATAAACTGACTCACTAGGCTCACAGCAAAAGCAATATCAGGTCTAGTGTGTGATAAATAAATCAACTTGCCCACTAACCGTTGATAACGACCCTTATCTACGGGATCACCATCCTTTTCTCGAAAACGAGTATTGACCTCAATAGGTGTATCAGAGGGACGACATCCTAATAACCCAATTTCTATTAAAAGATCAAGGACATACTTCCTTTGGGATAGAAAGATGCCTTTTGAAGATCCGCAACTTCAATCCCAAGAAAGTATAGACTTTCAAGATCCTTTATTTCGAATTCTTGTCCAAGAAAATTCTTCAACCGGCTTATCTCATCAATATCATTCCTTGTGACAATAATGTCGTCTACATAGACAATAAGAATAGTGACTTTAGCATCTGATCTCTTCACAAACAAAGTATGATCAGCATTACTTTGTTTATACCCAACAAAGATCATAGCTTTCTGAAACCTACCAAACCAAGCTCGAGGTGATTGCTTTAAACCATAAAGTGCACGTTTCAGCTTACACTTTACCTTGAGTTTTGTCACAAGAAAAACCTGGAGGAATCTCCATATATACCTCCTCTTCTAACTCCCCATGAAGAAAGGCATTTTTCACATCTAACTGTTGAAGATCCCATCCCTGGTTTACAGCACATGAAAGTAACACTCGAACGATATTCAACTTGGCAACAGGAACAAAGGTTTCTTGATAGTCAATCCCATAAGTTTGAGTGAATCCCTTCGTCACCGACCGTGCTTTATATCTGTCCACAGTACCATCCATCTTCTGTTTGACTACAAACACCCACTTACATCCTATCGGTTGTTTCCCAGGAGGAAGAACAAGAAGATCCCAAGTGTCATTTTTCTTCAAAGCATGCATTTCCTCTACCATTGCTGTCTTCCACTTCTCATCTGCAAAAGCTTCTTGCCAATTCCGTGGAATAGAAACAGAAGATAAAGTAGATATAAAAGTACGATAAGAGCTAGACAAAGAGTCATATGAAACAACATTGGATATAGGGTGTTGAGTACAAGTTCTAATACCCTTTCGGAGTTCGATAGGAAGATCAGAAGGAGAAACCTCATCAGAAGGAGTAGTAGAATCCGAATCCGGAGATGATGAGTGAATAGGCAATGTATTAGTTGTCTTAACCTGCGTGTTGGTAGTGGAATTCCTACGACGATATGTCTTCAATGTTTCCCCACTATCAATCGGCCTTTGAAAGATACCAATACTTTGTTTAACAGGTGTGGTCTCCCCCTGAACCTCTGATATCTCCCCCTGAAGTATTACATTATTCTCTACTTGCGTTGCATCGTTCTCCCCTTGAGAAGGAGAAGGAGAACGATCAGAGACTATTGGAGGAGGAGAAGGAGAAGAGTAAGTAATATCCTTAGGAACATCTAGAATTGGCAACACCTCTACACTAGGACACTCCCCCTGAAGAGGTGGAGCGGAATAATAAGAAGTAGACTCATGAAAAATCACATCCATAGATATAATACTGCGCTTAGAAGGAGGGTGATAACACTTATAACCCTTTTGAGTAGCTGAATACCCAAGAAATATGCAGCGGAGACCATGGGGTTCCAACTTACTCTTAGAGGTAGTGTTACGAGCATAACAAACACAACCAAAAATTTTTGGAGGAAGAATAAAAGTTGATGATCCCTGTAAAACATCAATAGGTGTGCGAAAATCAAGAATTCTAGTCGGCATCCAATTGATTAAATAGGCAGCGGTTAAAATAGCATCACTCCAATACCGAGAGGGGACATGACGTGCAAACATAAGAGACCTAGCGACCTCTAACAAATGTCGGTTCTTTATTTCGGCAACACCATTTTGTGCTAGGGTATCAACACAACTGGTCTGATGAATAATGCCATGATCAAAGAGATACCCTTGAAACTGACTTTCAGTGTACTCAGTGCCATTGTCACTGCGAAGAATTTTCACAGTGGCGTTGAATTGAGTTTGAATCATTTTGTGAAAAATTTGAAAATAACGAAAAACGTCACTCTTATAGTTCAACAAATAAACCCAAGTTGCACGAGAATGGCAATCGATAAAAGTAACAAACCATCAATGACCAGAAATAGAAATACGTCGGGAAGGACCCCACACATCAGTATGAATCACATGAAAAGGGAAACGACTTTTATTATTTGAAGATGAATATGTAGAACGAGTTTGTTTAACAAAGACACAAGCTTCACAAAAAACTCATCTTTATTACAAGCTGAAACGAGACTCGGGAAAACTTTTTCTAAAGTTCCTAAACGGGGATGACCTGATCTGCAGTGCCATCATGGAGATCATCAATCTTGAATTAACTTGATGGGGCATAGTAGACGACATAGAAGTAGAAACCCCACTACCCTCAAGCAGATAAAGACCACCATCCAATCTACCATATCCAATCTCCTTCTCCGTTACCAGATCCTGAAAAATACAGTAAGAAGGGAAAAAGGTTACTTTACAATTTAAGTCTCAAGTCAAACTACTAATAGAAAGGAGATTAGTAGAGAATGATGGAATATGTAAAACAGAAGACAAAGGAAGAGTGGAGGAACAATTGATAGACCCTTTTCCAGCGATGGAAGAGAGGGTTCCATCAACTACACGAACTTTGTCTCGACCGAAAGTAGGAGTGTATTGATGAAAGAGACTAGAAGAACCTGTCATATGATCTGTAGCCCCTGTATCGATGATCCATGGGCTAGAAACAACAGATGTATTAAACCCCCCAAAGAAGATACCTGAAGTGGCTAAATTTGAAGCAAAATGGGAAGACGAATTGGCAACTGTGAAGGAAGCAGCAGTAGTAGAAGCTTTCAGTAGACGTCGAAATGCCTGAAGTTCTTCCTGTGATAAACCGATATTAGTAGTAGGTGTAGCAGTAATAGTTTCAGTATAGTTTGCTTTGTTTTTTGTCTCTCTGTGCCTTTTTTTCCTCAAAATCTGCAGGTTTTCCATGTAACTTCCAGCAGGTAGCCTTAGTATGATAAGGCCTATGACAATATTCACACTTCACAACTTCTTTAGGGGTATCATTAAATCGAGAGAACTAACTAGATTTAGTAATAGTGCCGGCACTAATTTGTAGAGCAGATCGATCAATAGTAGAGGACTGGAGCATTGCTGTCCTACGGCTTTCTTCTGAGTGAACTAGGGCATAGGACTGTTCCAGAGTGGGGAATGGAGACTGGCTAAGGACTTGAACACGTATCTGATCATATTCAACATTCAATCCTGCCAAGAAATCATAAACTCTGATCTTGTCCACATGGTTCTTGTAGGCAGCAATGTCTGTAGCATTAGTTTGTTGATAATCGGTATAATGATCTAGCTCTTGCCATAAATTTCGAAGCTCAGCATAATATTGAGATATAGTCATCTCCTTCTGAGAAGTGTCATGAACCCTTTTTCGAAGTTCATACACCTGTGCATCGTTCCCGATTTGACCATAAGTATCCCTAGCAGCTGACCAAATTTGCGCCGCAGTATCAAGAAGCAAATATCCTTTTGCAATATATGGCTGCATCGAGTTAAGCAAAAAAGACATTACCAAAGAATCATTCGAGATCCACTTGTCTTGAGTAGCACTCAATGTTTTCGGCTTCGTAGAAGTGCCGTTGATATGACCTGTAAGCCCACGGCCCCGCAATGGTCAAGAATCTGGATCGAGACCATATCAAATAATTTGTGCCGCCGAGCTTCGTAGAGATTGTAGCGAAAAGTAATATAATCTGACGGCCATCTCACGTAGGTGAAGGGTTCTCAACCGAACTATCGACATTGTCTTTGGTAGTAGGCTAAAAAATATCCTCCAAAAAATCAGCAAGATCAGATCAAGGGAAGAAAAAAATCAATTTTTTCAAGATTTTGAAAACTTGAAAAAATCGATAATTCTAATTTATCCCAAAGAATCTGAAAAATAGGGTGGTCCACTTAATCGCTGCAGTGCTTTGGTCTTCACACATGAGAGAATTGTAGGCCGGTGACAAGGCGTAAAACAATTCCAAACAAGAAGATCCAAAAAAATCGCAGAAGAAGTTGAACCACCTATTGCGGACTGCAAAGAAGTTGTAGTTATGCCATAGAGGTGAAGTTTAGGGCAGACACTAGATTCAAAGAATCACCTCATTAGTGCTGCCCTACACTGTGAAAGAGAGCAAAGGAGAAGATGAGAAGGAACTGCAGTGGGAGAGAGTGAAGGTGTGAAGAGAAGAGAGGAAAAAGAAAGGTTGCGCAGAGGAGAGATTATGGTTAGGGTTTCAGTTCAGATCTGGCTTTGATACTATGTTGAGAGGAAAAAACTGAACTGAATGCTTGGTTAGGTCTATGTGACTCCAAGCTATCTATTTATAATAAAGCCAAAAAGGCCAAAATTACAATATTACCCTTATTGCTGTAATATATAAAATAATAAAGGAAATAGACAATTATGCCCCTATTAGCCAAGTACTCTCAACAGTTCACAAGCATTGAGTACGTGAGTAGTGCAGTTGTATGCACGACTCACCCCGCGGGAAAAAATGAGCAAAGTCCAGGCACTTGCATAGTCAGTTGACCCTCAAGGAAACCAAAAGCTAACTGCAAAAGATGTTGAAGAACAAATATGCATGTGCACATTCCTGACAACCTTCCAATCATCCCCTCCTAACCTTAGAATACTATGCCACACTAAATTTTAGGGATTACAGAAGAAAGATCATCATTTTATAACAATCAGGCACCGGTTAAAGTTGATTCCACCATGACGAAACGGGAGACACCAGAAATAAATGGCTTACAGAGCTCGACAAAATGGCTCATTAGTCCTCGCTAATTGGAAATGCAAAAATCAACGAAGGTTTTAGTAAAGATGTTTAATTAGCAGCGTAGACTGTATCAAAGACCCCTACATGCTAATAGAGACAAGTACAACAACATTTACCAAATAGCTAAACATAATAAAATTAAATAAAAAAATGAAACAGCCAGCAAATACGTCCAGACACTCACTGAGCAGCACATTACCCATAATCACTACAATGACAGGACCAATGACACCATTCAGTGTATCGTGACTTTGTCTATCATGCACAAGAGTGATTTCTAACAGGAACAAACAAGTAGGCTGAAAGTTAACAATAAATACAGCGTGACATGCAGCATGCATGGGCAGATCTATAGATAAGATCAATAATAGAAATAAGAACATATAGCTTCTTTAAGTACCTTCTCCAATAAGCTTTTGATCTCCACTAGGCGAGCTATAACAGGATGATCACAAACTGGTTGTCCCTCAGATTTAAGGAGGAGATAAAAGGTAATTGCTTGGCAGTAGGCTAGCAGCAGAGTCTGCTTCACTTCCAAATAGCGTGATCCTCCTTTCATTGTACTTTCCCTCTTTTTTAACCTTCATAGAAAGAAGACATACGCCGAACAACAAGAAAATATGAGCTGCAAATTCCACATTTGAAACAAACCGTAGACAGCAAGTGATAAAGAAACAATGCTGTATATGAGCCAAATGGACTTAAAACTTTGCACAGGAATACAGCTCAAAGAATCAAAAACATTAAAGACCCAAGCCAAAAAAAATTTCAGAGCGAGACACCAAAAGCATAACGGAAAATATTGGATAGCTACAATTCATCCTCTTTAGTGAGATCCTTCCTAGGGACCTTCAAAGTGATTGGTGTAGAGAAATAAATTTATGCCAAGAAAACTCAAAGAAATCTCGAATGAAAGCATTCCATACCAGAGAGATTCAACATTTGGTGTAATAACAAGTCAATATCTGTTAGTGCATGCCTCTTTGACAGAGTAAATACCTTGCTTAGAAGTGGATTGATTCTGCTTTCAAGCTCTTCAACTGAATCATTCAGCTCAGACAGCAGTCCCACCAATTCTGGAGCAGAACTGCAAGAAAAACATTCTCTATAAAAAAAGAGGCAGGAACATAAAGTACATGAACTACATCTAAATTCCCTTTTCTTGTTAAGTAAGAAATTTATTCAACAACAGGGGAACTTACTTCATACATATCCCTTATGATTCATTTGTTAACATAAGGAGTAGGACTGGAGGAAGATAACTTCTGACAGGAAAATACCATACATTATGAGAGGTATGACCAGGAGCACAATTTGAATGGATGACTATATTACATAGGAATCATTTTTTTTTTTTTGATAACCAAACATAGGAATCATTAATTTCTTCGTAATCCATAACTCCAACCAATTCTTTATTTGCTTCTCTCTCTCTCTCGTGGACAAGAATTTTTTTTCATTCAACATTCTTGCAATTATTGCAGAACTCTACCAAGCCTCAAAAATCCCATCCCTTTCCTCTTATCATGTGCCGTCATCTCCTTTAGCCTTTACGGCTAACGTGTCTTCCTCATCTAGGTTAACAAATTCTTTTCCCAACAAGGAGGTGGCTTATTCAAATACTATAAAATCAATCAAAATGGAACGCCTTTTCTGAAAGACCACATTTCAGGAGGAAATTGTTGTGAGTTGTACAAGGAGAAATTGGTCAGTTGTCTTTCCCTTTTCATTCACGTTTAATGTTACCTTTGTAAGTAAAATCCAGAGAATCAATTCGTCGAATTGGCTTTATTTGTTTCTTCAAAACCATAGCCAAACAATCCTCAAGCTAACTAGTATGTTTTCTAATCAAGGAAGAAAGATGTTGCTGAGTTCTACTTTTGTACATTTGGCTTGATTGGTTTATTTTACTTGAAATTCCAGTGGCTAGTTAGCATGAATCTGATACGACTGACAATCACCACCTGACGAACAGGAATAGCTAAGATGCACAGTGGAATCACAGCCAACAAATCATCCAATTTCTTTAAAAGAAGGATTATGCGAATTGCATAACCTTCCACAGTCTAATTTCACATATACCATTAACAAGGATGAGCAAACATAGCGCAGCACGTTCATGTAAACAAGCATTGGAAGATCCATATTTTGGAGATCTTTTTTCTTTTTTCATAGATAAAAAGTCAAACTATAGGGCAACAAGGGGGTGCAAACCATACACAAAAAGAGCCCAAAAAACTAAAGCCATATACAAAATAGTTCATAGTCAATACCAATTGCATGTTATAGTCAATAACAAATTGTGCCGATCTATCTAATTTTCCCATACTGATCTTCCCAGCAAAAGATTAAGCTCTTGCTACTTACAGTTGTGATTCCATAATCAATAGCAACACATAGTTCACTTTAAGAGAGGAAAAACCTATATACAACATCCATTTGCTCCTCCTTTGATAGTGCATTCAAATCTTTTTTTACCTCCTCAAAAGCTGTTACAACATCATCTCCAGTGCCTTTGCGTATGGCAGATTCAAATTTACCTGTTCCTCCAACCATAATTTCCTGCAGAATCACGACTAAGTTGCAATTGATACAGAACTATTACTTCGTAACTTTACCTACCTCCTCCAGGGGAAAAACATTTAAGAACAAATAAAGCCACGGAGTAAACAAGGTTATCAGAAAACACTACCCCTAAAGTTAGTTCCACGGTGGCCTCATCTGGACTAATATCTTCAAGCCCAAAGTCCTCCATTGATAGTGATTTTGCTTTCTCCCTCTGCAATCTCAACACCTCTGCCTCTTCCTCTGCTGGAATTTCCTCATCGCTAGAGGTTGCCTGTTGTTCGTATAAAGAATCATAGAATTCAAGCCCACTCAAAAGCCAAATTTGAAGGGGTTCTGGTTCTTAAGAGGAAAACTTGATATGTGCGAAATCACAATCAGTTTGTAGTTTAACAGAGAACCCCCCTTATCAACTTAATGATGCATAATAAGGGATGTATTTAGATACCCAACTCAACTTACCTCGTCGCCATCATAGTACTGCCTCTTACTTCTACCCCAAAGAGCCTTCTTGTCTTCATCTTCTTCCTCCTCGTTGTGCATTTCATCTTCCACCCCACCAATTTTTGCCCGCAAAAACCTTTGCTGTCTTGCAACTAAAACAACATAAACAACAACATGGAAATTGAATTTTAGAATCCATCACTTTTATTTGATGTTTATGACATCACAAGTTCACCCTCAAAGGTCCCTTGAAACGACAGAGCAAGCCAACTCTTGGAGACTTGTTAAAACTTAAAAGACTATTATCTAAGCCAATCCCATCGATAACTAGCACTAACTTCCCATAAAACCAGACTCGACAAAAGTTAACATGCTCTTAGACTGCAATTTCAAAGTTCTTCATCTATTAGCAGTTAACACATTTACTCTCAAGGACTTCATGGCCAACTAGACTTCCAGTTTCTCAACCAGTATTATTGACTGCGGAGCTCATGCCTAGGTAACAGCCTTAACTTGAGTGGCATTTTGTTCGTTGAAATAGCTACCGTATTCTCAGTCTATTCCTGATCGAGCGATTATTCCACTATTTAGTAAATTAGCAAAAATGGCTATTCTGTGGCTCCCCCCTAAGGATTATCAATTACATGGGATGAAGAATAGTTCCAAAACTAATTAGAATAACCCTTTTAAGCTCAATCCACTTCAATGGGACAAATGTCGAGTACAAGAGAATAGGGATAGTACCACCATAGACTTTTGAGATGAAAGATTACATGTAGTTACATTGAGCATATTGACAGAAAGCAACACAACCGGATGTTTTTCCACATAATACTCCCCATTTGAGAGAGCTGATCGGTTTTATATATACAATGTTGAGCAGGTATAACAACTTCTTTCAGAGAGTTAGGAACTCTCTGATGAATTGGGGCAACTTCAGTGGGCAGTAGTAGTAACTCCTGATAAGAAAAATGTCTTACTTTTTGCAGCAAGCCCAGTCAATTGAGTGTCATCATCTTCATCCTAAATGCAATTCCAAGAAACAATATTCCATGAATTTCTCTTTCCAACAAAATGATGTCAGGGAACAACTAATAATCTTGAAGCACCTATGTAATGACAATTACAATTCCAAATTTTGTAAAGTTATGATGATCAGTTTATGAGAACATTTGAAGGGATGTCTCTCATGCACGTTACTTTCACAATAGCTCACCAGCTAATATGAAGAATCTAAAGAAAAACCATAAAAGAAAAAACTTTCGAAAGGTCACATGACCGCAAAGAGATGGATGTCACAACACCAGTATGGTCCATACAATATTCAAACCCATATGTCATGCAAACATAAATTTAATTACCACCAAATTCCTTAAAAACCTTCTCTAATATGCGCTAAACATAATTCCACTGTGTCCCAAACCAAGTTCACTGGATGAACTATACCAATTATGCACCAAAGGGAACTATAAGTACCTTAAAATCAAAGACAGGCTCCTCATTGTCATCATCTGACTCCCCAGCATCACTTTGAATGTTCAGCGGCACAACATCCCTTTGCTTGTGAACTGCATCAAAAAAGAGAAACCCATCAACAAAGGCAGCAACCTTCACAGGGGCATTTACACAAACAGAAAGCACGCAGCACCAATTAGCAGATACTCAAAGCGAGGAAGATAACTCACAGGCATCTATTTCATCATCCATATCTTCCGATGCCACGTCCCTTCTCTTAGAGCCCCTCGTCTCCTTCTTCTGGCTCCTGGGCCTCTTCCCCATGGTCTTGCTAGCTCGAGTTCTTCCGAGTTCTTACTGCAGGATAAACAAATGAATCGAAACTTTCAGGGGCACAAGTGATTGATGAAACAATGCAGGTCTAGCGCCAAATGCGAAAGCCTTCGCAGCTATCATGGATTCTCCGACCGCTAGAAGCATCAGAAAACATAAGAGTGACACGAAATTTAACGAAAACGAGACGAACCCACCGTTCGGCAAGGAGAGAGCCGAACAGGGCACGAAGAAAGATTGAGACTTCGAATTCAGTGGAGGACAAATTCGCGGAGGCCGAAGCTTTTCTTCGCGGTTTAGCTCCACTTCTTCTTGCAACTGCAACATGCACGCATGAAATACATTGATTTTCGTAATTCACTCTTCTTTGCTTTAGGGTAATAGTTTGCTTGCTCGAAGACACGGTAATAGGCGTGCCCTCCAAATAACAAAATTGTCTCCTGTGAGCTTGACTCCAATTGCTGGACAGGAGATGGAATTTGCAGCAATTCCATTGGATTCCAGTGGCTGTGGATCCAAGTACCTGGGTTGTTAAGCCAGGGATGGTACTTGAGATCGAAGTAGATGTTGAAGAAGGCGAGGATGCCATTTGAGAATAAAATAAAGTTTTCCTAGAATAGCTCTGGTATAATGTGAAAACGTAAAACTAAATTGTAATCTTTAGGAATATTTTCGTACATTTTTTATATCTCCGTTTAATTTCTATTTATAAGAAGTCAAAGATATAAATAAATCAATAACAAATCAGAAAAAAATTAAAGACTGATTGCAAGAGATTCGCTAAATATCAAGAGAGATCGTTGAATATTGGAAATGATTATTAGAGATCTGCTGAATATCAAATTCCAGATTTGATATCCTTTTCGAGCGATGAGTCTGACGGTGGTGTCAATTATGCTAAAGAAGCAGCAGAAAGTGACGCAACAACACTCAATGGCTTTTCCTCAATCTATAATGGCTCTGATATCATAATAAAAGTAAAGCGAAAAAAAAAAGTTGCGGAATTTTTTTATATTATTGATGAATTATACAATAGCCTATTAATAGGCTTTACACGATGGTTATATATAGTATTATAATATTACAATAAGAATTACCACCAAACAAGACAACAAGATTACAATGCGAGAGATGCACAAAATCAACTAATGCATTTCTAACCATCCGAGTAGTGCATGCCTCCCTTCTCGATATCACTGTCTTCGTGAGCAAGACCAATGACCTCGCCGCTTGTGTTTGACAGAAACATCGAGCTTTGTCGGTGTCAGCCCAGGGTAAGAAGGAGAAGTTTGGGTGATTGGGAGGGGATGGGGAAGAGGAGAAGCAGTGGTTTTCTGAAGTGGTGGAATCCCGAGCCCCATCCCCATGTCATCGAGCCCGCCCGGCCTGAGCAAGAGCCTGAACCCGCCCATAGCCAGGAACCGAAGAAGCTCGTGAGTATTCGACAGAGAAGCGAAGCTCGGCTTCTCGTCGCTGTGGGTCCAGTAGCGGTGGCAGGACTTGCATAAGTGGCGGGGCTGGGACAAGTTGGAGGGCTTGTACCAGTATAACCCTGACTCGGTGTTGGTGGAGCTGCAGCGCGGGCAGGGGAGGTTCTTCGACAGCATATCGGGCACGTTACTGAAACACCAGAAGATGGAAGACGTGAAGGAGATATTGGGTCGAAAGCAGACATGTTAAATGGGGCTTTCTGCCCACTCATCATATCGATTAGTACGCATTTCTTTTCTCTTTCTCTTTTTTTCGTGCCATAAGTCTCGCTTGTGCCAGTCCAAAGTCAAACAATGGCATGATCTTAGCATGATCTTTTGGGTTTAATTAAGTGTTAAGACTCTTAATTGTCCACAGATGGCGTGTTCTCTCAGACTTCGGAATTATTTGAAGTAGTAAGCCGTCTTATTCTCTTTTCCCTTCTTCAATTATTATTTCCTTAAGTATTTGTTTGAACGGGTCGAGTTGAGTTTTAAAGGCTCTTAAAATCTTCTTTGGAATTATTTGTTCCATATAAGTGGTGTGGATAGTAACTTTTTAACTAACACCAAGGATCCATTGGTACCCCTCGTTTGAGCGGATCCAAAGTTAAATAGCGGCATGATCTTAATCGTTGGAGATGGCGTAATCTTTTGGGTTTAGTTTAAGTGTTAAGACTCTTAATTGTTAAAGATGGTGTGCTCTCTCAGACTTTGAAGTTATTATTTAAAGTAGCAAAGTCATCTTATTTTCTTTTCCTTTCCTCAATTATTATTTCCATAAGTCTTTGTTTGGGCGGGTCGAATTGATTTTTAAAGGTTCTTAAAATCTCTTCTTTGGAATTACTTATTCCATGTTAGTAGCGTGGATGGACCGGCCTCACTGAAAACTCTCTCTCATTTAACCAGAAGAATGTCCATAACCATCGAAGAATACCAGATTTTGCTCTTCCCCCCTCATTTTGCGTGCCATGGTTCTGAAGACGTCGCTTCGTCGCGGCTCCCAAGGCGTCATAACCAGTTCATCCCGAAACGATCTCCATCATCATAGTGGAAGCACCGCCCCCACCACCACCCCCATCATGAGCAGATTCATCGTCGTCTTGGTAGGAAACTGAAACTGAAAGACAGGAGCCCCTCATCCTCAATTGAGAGATTCGAATAACAAGTGGCCTGATTAGCCCAGACGCACTGGATGGTTTCGCAGTTCAGACACACTTCCCAGTTCCGACGAGGCTCATCTCTAAGAAACCAAAATGTCGATACTCTTGTTCTTGAATGAGACTATATATACCCGTAGTTCCCTCTCCTCTTCTCGGAACCCTGTGGCTTCCTCTTTAAAGTTGCTTTACGTCTTGCTATAATTCTCATTGAGAAGGATCACCAGACATCACTTGCATATTTCTAATGTGAGCCGAGCACTAGCCGGAATGTGTCCTTCCAGTCATTTCTGGTAGCTCTCCCCTGAGATCAGAGGCGACACCTCACGTTCTAAAAGTATACCATGCTTCGTGATCACATAGTGGAACACAGCCCATTCTCAGCTCAAATTCATTGGACAATATTTAATCCTAGCAGAAGAGACAAGTCCCTTTGGGCAGGAGTAAAACTGAACTTACAGATTGGCTTCTTTGAAAAAACAGGAAAAGACAATGGAAGAAGTTACAATCATTAAAACAAAATTCTGACCAAGTTTCTCGCTAATAATACAGGCCTTCCACATGGAAATCAATCTCAACTCAAGCAAAACTTCAGTCTGATACTAACAAAAATGGCCTGCCAATGATGGGAATATGTATTATCTGCCAGTGCTCCTAAGTCATCCCTTACATCCCTGATAGACACCAACTGATTCTTGTGCATCGTAGAAACTTGACTATATAGTCATGTCACCCAAATCACTGGCAGGTTGATCCAAGGTCCACGCAACAGATTTCAACCCAAAGTAGCATTTAGCTCTTGAATCTAACACTTCGACTGATTCCTGCATTAATACCAGATGCTTCCCCACCATAAGGTCCAGAAGGCTTTCTGATCTCCCGAACTTGCCCTTTTCGTCGGACCACTGCCTTCTCATGCTTACTCTGCAAGCAAAATGAACATAAAATTCCAGGCAATATCGAAAGTCGACGTGAGAATATACATCAACAAGCTGATTCTCTTGACTCACCCGGTACTTCTTCCTTGGATTTTTTGTTAGTTTCTTCCGATTACGCGTCAGTCCTCTATTTTTCTCCATCTAAAACATTTTCACAGCAAAAGTAAAAAATTTTAACTATGGCAATGAGTAGCTAAGACCATTAATGGAACTGACACCATTGCACGCAGGCTCACCTGATAAGTGATATGGCGCTTTCCATCGACTGTTTCAGGCAAGGATGGAATTGCCAGATCCCTGTAGGCGCGCATCAAAGTTAACCACAAATTGATCACATTCTGAGAGCAATTTTACCATGACAAGGCACTAAATATTTCCATTGAGTTTTCATATCTGTCACAAAAACAAAAGAAAACTCGTGCATTTTGCAAGCTATAGGTCCATGATTTTGATGCATTGGTAGCTCTCTCACGTCTTTTCTTTAATCTTCATTCAGTTTCTACTTTTTAATTAGATCCAGAATGCTATGCACCCTCCTCAAAAGTTCTCTTTCCTTTTCCTGCTATACTGTTAAATATTTAAATAGTCCATAGGATAAAGTAGCAAAAAGATTGATATAACATCATGTAAGTTCAAGTTTAAGCTAAATCCAGCTGCTTGATAAGGTTCAATATCCTTCAAAAAGAAAGAAATGATTTGTTTATATGAAGACACATACTACACTCGCACCACGTTGTTTTGCGCTTTATATTTGGTAATAAAAATTGGTCTTCATTCCAAAGATTGTTCAATGTTAAGACTTTTCCTTGCAAGTAAAGGTCTCAACCCTTGATATCAAATGTCTCGGAAAAATTTTCAAGAAATAGAAATGGAGAAGAAAACAAATCTTGAATAGGTTCATTCATGGAGCTCATACATGACTGGAGAAATTTCTAGGATCTCCTTGTTCTATACCAGCATGTAACTATTAATATACTTTTCAAAGCATAAGTTGTAATTGAACGATGTATATGGGTGCTTAATGTTAGTCTTCTGGGACCACGTTAAGATTAAGATGGAACATATTGGACGAGCAACAGAAAACAAACCTTGAATAAATCTCTGCTTTTGCGGCAAGTTTTGCAGCTCGTTGCTGCTTCACTTGCTTATAAAACTCATCTGCTGACTCTTCAGATTCATTGTCCTCGGATTCAGCACCTCCATTAGCCTCAAGATTGCCATCTTCATCACCGAGATCATCATCTGACCGAACTCCAGCTCCAGCCAATACTTGAAGCTCATGTTTCCTCCGCCTTTCTCCGATATCATCCCTCTTTGGCAAATCATCATCACCCGCTATGACCTTCCAGAAGCAAGATGAAAAGCTTCTCATTCATTATATTCATTTCAGGATTAATATGGTACTGTCACTTAGAGCTTCCTTTGAACCAGAATCAGTACGATACTATCCTTTGAGCTGTTTAATAATACAGTAGAAATCCAGCGCAAGGCCAATCCAAAAAAATATTGTACTTAGGTCGACTTACAACCCTATAGCTGCTGCGGTAATTTAACAATCATCTAAATGGAAGGCATATCAATCTATCATCCTTCATATATCATTTCCAACAATCAAAAGAGTCAGGGCATAGAGAGATATGAGACAACATTGAAATCTGAATACAATGGCAAGAATAAAAAACAGTTCCTCAAAAACTTCAAGGGCCAGGAAAGTACAATTTTTTTTTTCCAATTTTTAGATATTTTACTTGACATGATCCCTACAAGATCATCCTATAATGACAATAAGTAAAAATGAAGTGTTAACATGTGTTAGCCATATACCCTAATTGTAGCCCATGATGATTTTTTTTCTTTTTTTGCCATGTTTTAGGTATATTACTGACATGGTTAGTTCCATCTATACTAGATTATCCTAACAGTCCCGTTCACTCTAGAGCAACTAATTCCTGAATCATCAGAAACATCTAATAGGAACATTGTTCAAGGACTGTACCAAATGGAAATTTACTTATATTTTGAACCGTTAACCCATATATTCCCCTTGGTAGGAAGTTTTCTAGTTGTAGCAAACACATTTTGATCAATCACATAATTTCTTGCGCTTAAAGGAAAAAATTGAACATAATCATGCCGAGATCCAAACCTTCTGTCTCTTGTTTTCAACCCGCAGAAGATTGGAGAGTTTAGTTAATTCCAATGATCCCACATGCCCACTCATCAACCCATGACGAGATGCTACATCTTCAGTAGCATGATCATCAAAATCTGCATAGGTCTCTAGCTGCCTGTTGAAGAAAGAACTTGAGTAAACGCCTTAAATTAACACACACAGCAGTTGTGGGCAATTAGAGCAGTACCCATTTACTGGTTTCGAATGTTTTTGGTTTTTCTCCCCTTTTGAAGCAATCGAACTAAAAACATTCTTGTGCCTCAATTTTTCCTCAAGGGCAGCCCTCACCTCTAACATCTTCAAGCTTTGCACCCCAAATTGGTCCTTCTACCAAATTTTGCGATAATCAGATACAAGAATACTTAAGCTATTTTATGCAGCTAGAAGAGAGAGGAACTGACATTTCTGGCACCTTCAATTAAGCCAGACTAACCTGAGGTTGATGTTTCTCTCCTTTCTTCTCATCGTTCTGAATGGGTTCATGAGGCTGCAAAAACAACGTTCAAGTCCATACAGAGACACAGGGAGGCAAATATACAATCTTGATTGAGGTGAAACATACATTTTTTGCCTCTTTAACTTGAACATCTATAGGCGGAAGAATGGACTCGTCATCTTCACTAGAATTATCAGATTGCAACAAATTTTCATCATTCATCAATTTTTCTGCCATTTCATCTGAAGTACTTTCTTTTAGAATCTCTTCAAGGTGAGAAGGAAGGTTTTCATCAAGTTGTTTCATCTGCCAAAGGTAGTGCATCTCAGATTTCTGACAGCTATAAACATAGACTGACAAGTAACAAGAAAGTTGACAAAACCTCATGCAATGCAGCAGAGCAATATGTTCAAAAACATTGAGTAAGTGAGTGGCACAGTAATATGCATGACTCACCCAAGAAAAAAGAGCAATGTCCAGGCACTTGCATAGTCAGTTGACCCTCAAGGAAACCAAAAGCTAACTGCAAAAGATGTTGAAGAACAAAGATGCATGTGCACATTCCTGACAACCTTCCAATCATCCCCTTCCACCCTCAGAATACTATCCCACACTATATTTTAGGGACTACAGAAGAAAGATCGTCATTTTATAACAATCAGGTACCCGGTTGAAGTTGATTCCACCATAACGAAAAGGGAGACACCAGAAATAAATGGCTTACATAGCTCGACAAAATGGCTCATTAGTTCTCACTAAATGTAAATGTAAAAATCAACGAAGGTTTTAGTAAAGATGTTTAATTAGCAGCATAGACTGTATCGAACATCCCTACATGCTAATAGAGCCAACCACAACATCATTTAGAAAATAGCTAAACATAACAAAATAAGATAAAAACTGAAAGAGGCTAGCAAATACATCCAGACACTCCTTGAGCAGCATATTAACCATAATCACTACGACAGGAGCAATGACACCAATCAGTGTATCGTGACTTTGTCTATCATGTCCAAGAGTGATTTCTAACGGGAACTAACAAGTAGGCTGAAAGTTAACAACGATATTCATCAGTGTGACATGCAGCATGCATGTGCAGATCTAGAGATAAGATCAATAATAGAAATAAGAACATATAGCTTCTTTAAGTACCTTCTCCAATAAGCTTTTAATCTCCACAAGGCGAGCTATAACAGGATGATCACGAACTGGTTGTCCCTCAGATTTAAGGAGGAGATAAAAAGTAATTGCTTGGCAGTAGGCCAGTAGCAGAGTCTGCTTCACTTCCAAATAGCGTGATCCTCCTTTCATTGTACTTTCCCTCTTTTTAACCTTCATAGAATCGAAGACACGCCGAACAACAAGAAAATATGAGTTGCAAATTCCACATTTGAAACAAACCTTAGACAGCAAGGATAAAGAAACAACGCTGTATATGAGCCAAATGAACTTAAAACTTTGCATAGGAATACAGCTCAAAGAATCAAAAACATTAAAGACCCAAGCCAAAAAACCTTCAAAGCGAGACACCAAAGCAATTTACCAAAAGCTTAACAGAAAATATTGGATAGCTACAATTCATCCTCTTTGGGGAGATCCTTCCTAGGGACCTTCAAAGTGATTGGTGTAAAGAAATAAATTTACGCCAAGAAAACTTGAGGAAATCTTGAACGAAAGCATTCCATACTAGAGAGATTCAACATTCGGTGTAAAAACAAGTCATATCTGTTAGCGCATGCCTCTTTGACAAAGTAAATACCTTGCTTAGAAGTGGATTGATTCTGCTTTCAAGCTCCTCAACTGAATCATTCAGCTCAGACAGCAGTCCCACCAATTCCGGAGCAGAACTGCAAGAAAAACATTCTATATAATAAAGAGGCAGGAACATAAAGTACATGAACTACATATAAATTCCCTTTTCCTGTTAAGTAAGAAATTCATTCAACGACAGGGGAACTTACTGCATACATATCCCTTATGTTTCATTTGTTAACTTAAGGAGTAGGACTGAAGGAAGATAACTTCTGACAGGAAAATACTGTATTAACTTCTGACAGGAAAATACCGTATAGTATGAGATCAAGTATAACCATGAGTAAAATTTGAATGGATGACTATATGACACATGAATCATTAATTTCTACGTAATCCATAACTCCAACCGATTCTTTATTTGCTTCTCTTTAATGGACAAGAATTTAGTCATTCAACATTTCTCGCAATTATTGCAGAGATCTACCAAGCCTCAACAATCCCACCCCTTTCCTCTTATCATGTGTGGTCATCTCCATTAGCCTTTACTGCTAACGTGTCTTCCTCATCCAGGTTAACAAATTCTTTTCCCAACAAGGAGGTGGCTTACTAAATACTATAAAATCAATCAGAATGAAATGCCTTTTACGAAAGGCCACATTCCAGGAGGAAATCATTGTGAGATATACAAGGAGAAATCGGTCAGTTGTCTTTCCCTTTTCATTCATGTATAATGTTGCAATTAATCGAATAGGTTTTATTTGTTACTTCAAAACCATAGCCAAACAATCCTCAAGCTACCTAGTATGTTTTCTAATCAAGGAAGAAAGATGTTGCCGAGTTATGCTTTCGAACATTTGGCTTGATTGATTTATTTTACTTGAAATTTCAGTGGCTAGTTCTCATGAATCTGATAAGACTGACTATCACCACCTGACGGATAGGAATAGCTAAGATGCACAGTGGAATCACAGACAACAAATCATTCAATTTTTTTAACAGAAGGATTATACAAATTGCATAAGCTGCCATAGTCTAATTTCAGATATACCATGAACAAGGATGAGCAAATATAGTGCAGCACTTTAATGTACTATGACCAATTACAAACATGCATCGGAAGATCCATTTTTTGAAGATCTTTTTTCTTTTTTCATAGATAAAAAGTTCAACCATAGGGCACAAAGGGGGTATAAACCATACACAAAAAGAGCCCAAAAAACTAAAGCCATATACAAAACAGTTCATTGTCAATACCAATTGTATGTTATAGTCAATACAAATGTGCCGGTCCATCTAATTTTCCCGTACTGATCTTCCCATCAAAAGATTAAGCTCTTGCCACTTACAGTTGTGATTCCATAATCAATAGCAACACATAGTTCACTTTAAGGGAGGAAATACCTATATACAACATCCATTTGCTCCTCCTTTGACAGTGCATTCAAATCTTTTTTGACCTCCTCAAAAGCTGCTACAACATCATCTCCAGTGCCTTCGCGTATGGCAGATTCAAATTTACCTGTTCCTCCAACCATAATTTCCTGCAGAATCACGAATAAGTTGCAATTGATACAGAACTATTACTTCGTAACTTTACCGACCTCCTCTAGGGGAAAAACATTTAAGAACAAATAAAGCCACAGAGTAAACAAGGTTATCAGAAAACGCTACCCCTAAAGTTGGTTCCACGGTGGCCTCATCTGGGCTAATATCTTCAAGCCCAAAGTCCTCCATTGATAATGATTTTGCTTTCTCCCTCTGCAATCTCAACACCTCTGCCTCTTCCTCTGCTGGAATTTCCTCGTCACTAGAGGTTGCCTGTTGTTCATATAAAGAATAATAGAATTCAAGCCCACTCAAACGCCAAATTTGAAGCGCTCAGGTTCTTAAGAGAAAAACTCGATACGTGCGAAATCACAATCAGTTTGTAGTTTAACAGGGAACTCCCCTATCAACTTAATGATTCGTCATGAGGGATGAATTTAGATATCCAACTCAACTTACCTCATCGGCATCATAGTACTGTCTCTTACTTCTACCCCAAACAGCCTTATTGTCTTCATCTTCTTCCTCCTCATTGTGCATTTCATCTTCCACCCCACCAATTTTTGTCCGCAAAAACTTTTGCTGTCTTGCAACTGAAGCAACATAAACAACAACATGGAAATGGATTTTTAGAATCCATCACTTTTATTTGATGTTTATGACATCACAAATTTGCCCTCAAAGGTCTTACCCTTGGAACGACACAAACAGGAAAGCAAGAGCGTAATACAGAGCAAGCCAACTCTTGGAGACTCGTTAAAACTTAAAAGACAATTATTTAAGCCAATTCCATCGATAACTAACACTAAATTCCCATAAAAACCAGACTCGACAAAAGTTAACATGCTCTTAGACTGCAATTTCAAAGTTCTTCATCTATGAGACATTTATGCTCGAGGGCTTCATGGCCAACTAGACTTCCAGTTTCTTAACCAGAATTATTGACTGCGGAGCTCATGCCTACATAACAGCCTTAACTTGAGTGGCATTTTGTACATTGATATAGCTACTGTATTCTCAGTCTATTCCTGATTGAGCAGTTATTCCACTATTTAGTAAATTAGAAGGAATAGCTATTCCGTGGCTCCCCATGAGGATTATCAATTACATGGGATGAAGAATAGTTCCAAAACTAATTAGAATAACCCTTTTAAGCTCAATCCACTTCAATGGGACAAATGTCAAGTATAAGAGAATCGGGATAGTGCCACCATAGACTTTTGAAATGAAAGATTACATGTAGTTACATTGAGTATATTGACAAAAAGCAACCCAACCGGATATTTTTCCACATAATACTCTCCATTTAAGAGAGCTGAGCAGCTTCATATATTCAATGTTGAGCAGGTATAACAACTTCTTTCAGAGAGTTAGGAACTCTCTGATGAATTGGGACAACTTCAGCGGGCAGTAGTAGTAACTCAAGATAAGAAAAATATCTTACTTTTTGCAGCAAGCCCGGTCAATTGAGCATCATCATCTTCATCCTCCTCTTCATCATCTTCATCCTAAATGTAATTCCAAGAAACAATATTCCATGGATTTCTCTTTCCAACAAAATGATGTCGGGGAACAACTAATAATCTTGAAGCACCTATGTAATGACCATTACAATTCCAGATTTTGTAAAGTTATGATCAGTTTATGAGAACATTTGAAGGGATGTCTCTCATGCACGTTAATTTCACAATAGCTCACCAGCTAATATGAAGAATCTAAAGAAAAAACAATAAAAGAAAAGCCTTTGGAAAGGTCACATGACCACAAAAAGATGGCTGTCACAACACCAGTATGGTCCATACAAACGCATAAGTCATGCAAACGTTTATTTAATTACCACCAAATTCCTTAAAAACCTTCTCTAATATGCGCTAAATAAAAATTCCACTCTGTCCCAAGCCAAGTTCACTAGATGAACTATACCAATTATGCACCAAAGGGAACTATATGTACCTTAAAATCAAAGACAGGCTCTTCATTGTCATCATCTGACTCCCCAGCATCACTATGAATGTTCAGCGGCACAACATCCCTGTGCTTGTGAACTGCATCAAAAAAGAGAAACCCATCAACAAAGGCAGCAACCTTCACGGGGGCATTTACACAAACAGAAAGCACGCAGCACCAATTAGCAGATACTCAAAGCGAGGGAGATAACTCACAGGCATCTATTTCATCATCCATATCTTCCGAGGCCACGTCTTCATCGAAAGCCCTTCTCTTAGAGCCCCTCGTCTCCTTCTTCTGGCTCCTGGGCCTCTTCCCCATGGTCTTGCTAGCTCGAGTTCTTCCGAGTTCTTACTGCAGGATAAACAAATGAATCGAAACTTTCAGGGGCACAAGTGATTGATGAAACAATGCAGGACTAGCGCCAAATGCGAAAGCCTTCGCAGCTATCATGGATTCTCCGACCGCTAGAAGCATCAGAAAACATAAGAGTGACACGAAATTTAACGAAAACGAGACAAACCCACCGTTCGGCAAGGAGAGAGCCGAACAGGGCACGAAGAAAGATTGAGACTTTGAATTCAGTGGAGGACAAATTCGCGGAGGCCGAAGCTTTTCTTCGCGGTTTAGCTCCACTTCTTCTTGCAACTGCAACATGCACGCATGAAATACATTGATTTTCGTAATTCACTCTTCTTTGCTTTAGGGTTGGAAGAGGAAGTGAAGCTAGAGAAGCCGTGGGCCCTTGCTGCCTCCAAACATTGGGCCTCACTTCCTTGGGCTGGACTGGGCTGGGCTGGGCTTTAGACCTGAATTATTAAACTTTTCTTCTTCTTCTTTTTTTCCTTTTTCTTCGTCGCTGTTGTGGATCACAAAGGAAATAAATAATAAATTATTATAAATTATTGTGAAATTTACTCCTTTAAGAATTTGTGACTCATAACATGTT
The DNA here is from genome assembly GCA_024733475.1 of Syzygium grande. Classification (NCBI taxonomy): domain Eukaryota; kingdom Viridiplantae; phylum Streptophyta; class Magnoliopsida; order Myrtales; family Myrtaceae; genus Syzygium; species Syzygium grande. Next base: position 42,133,245 of record JAMXDD010000005.1, on the reverse strand, counting down.
CTTACTCTCACAGTAGCGCAGAGACTGTTATGTTAGCAAAGTCCTTCTTTCAATTTATACAGTAAAACATTCCTTCTTTTCTTCCTAAATGTCATTAAATCATATTTATATATACGTTATTCCCGGATAGAGATGTAAGTGTCGAAATTTTAAAGAGGAAAATCTTAGTTACTGCAATTTTTATCAAATTCTCTCTCTCTTTCATTTTCCCATCATGATTAAGAACTTGTCAAATGAAAAATTATGTAGATCTATCTTCCAATTACTTCAATATCTTCTTTCACTTTCTTACTCTTACTTTGTCTAAATATGTTTGACTTTTGCATGATTTAAATGTCTCTTGAAATTTAAGTAAAAACAATTTTGATTGCAAAATATCGGCCCAGTAGAAGCATAACATAAAAGCTTCCATTTTTTTCTACTTTTTTTCTAAAATTGGGCAATTTTTTTTCTAGTTTTTTTTAATAGGGAGGAAAATTTTCATTTTGTATGAAAGAGAGGTACATAATTTCAAGACAAAGATGCAAATCTCACAGGGTAAGTAAATCTGAAAAATTAATCAACTAAGTGCAGTTGGAGAGACTCGCTTATTCCACAAAGACGAATCTGTCATAGTAGCAAAGCACAACCGATGGCCAATCACTGAATCATTAGTGATGAGCACACATCAAGAAATCCATCTCCAGTAGCTACGGCTTTGCCAAAAGGAGTTACGTGCCTAGGTTCGACATCCCCAGCACCATCACCATCACCGTATAGAAACCACAACACCACCAAAATGTTGAAAGAGCACAGAAAATGCCTTATAAATCCCATATATATGTATGTATATATCTAAATCAGGATATAAGAGCATCCATTTACTAGTTGATCGCAAAATCACTTTTAGATAAATCAGCTGGAAGACAGAGACTTGTAGAACGCTCGACTATTTGGGGCAAGCACCCGAAGCTGGAGCGAGTAGATTCTTCCGATACACTCGCACTTCGATCTTTAGAGTTCACTTTCGTGAAGAATGTTGACTGCGTCGTCCGCGAAATCAACGAAGTCTAGAAGATAGAGAGATAAGGGAGATGGAGAGGGAGAAGGGGAGTCCCTCAGGGGAGTCTGTCCAGAGAAAAGAGGTCGGGCGGCGGCCACTTAGAGAGGAAACCCTAGGGGACGCTCTTCCAAATATCTCAACTATGTTATTCTAGTTTAGTTAGTGAGAAAGTACCGATACTTACCTCAGCCTAAAGAGACTAATTGCATGTATTTATCAACTATCTATACTGGAACAAATGTGCGCTAAGTGGTGAGCGTGCCCAAAGCATTTTGTATTGAAGGGATAAAGAATTATTTGCCATAACCTTATACTTTATCTAGATGAGCAAGGAGATGAAAAACAAACAAAACTAGGCAGGAGAAAGCAATGTTGGCACGTGTAATTCACCCAATTTGAAAGCAAAGTGAAAATAATTGTGACCGATTGGAGACCAATAAATAATCACAATCTTGTCAAAATCATTACACAGGCTGTGGAATTGATGATGGCAAGTGATGGAATTTGAACGGGAAAATTATTCAAAAAATCCCAAACATATTGTACGGTAACTAATTCAATCATAAATTTCTCAATCGTGTCAATTTAATTCTAAACCATTTAAAAACTTACCAATGCAGTCCTTCCAAATAATTTTGACTAGAAATTGTTAAAGTGGCAGTCCAAGCAGCCCCGGGCGTCCAATGGGGCGTGGTCAATGATGACATGGTTAATTTGTTAAATTTTTCTAAATTTTTGACCTAATTCCCTAAAAAATCCCAAACTTTAAGTTTAATCCTAAATCTATCCTGAATTTTTTTTTTGTCTCAAAATAGATCCCCAACTTTCATTCGAATTCCAAATATATCCTGATCGTCCAAGTCATCATTAGTTATCCAACATGGCAATCCAAGTCGCTATTACTTATCCAACATGGCATGCCACATCAGATAAAATAAATGAAAAGAAAAAGAAAACAGAGATAAAGAGATAAAGAGAAAGAAAAGAAAAAGCAAAAAAAAAAGAAAAAGAAAAGAGAGAGAGAGAGAGAGAGATGGAGGCTCAAGCTCTAAGCTCCTAGAAGGCCATGCGTCGCTCGTTCTTTGAGCTTGCGGCGGCTAGCTTCGAGTTACAAAGCTCACGACGACCATGGCACCGGAGTTCGAGCCCACGGCTCATGGAGGCCATGGCCGCTTGAACTTCGGGTGCTACAGCATGGCCGCTCAGCATCTCTAAGCGGAGAACACGAGCAAACAGAGCTCTGTTTTCGTTTACTATCTGGAGAAACGAGCTCTGTTTTTGTTGTGATTTGAGTTGGTGTATTTCGGAATTTGATTTGGGAAATGCTCAGGAGTGCATCCCCACATTTGGAGTTTGAATTCGATCCATGTTAGCCGGCATCTTTCAAGAATGTGAATTGGGTTTTGGGATTAACTTGCTGTTGTAAATATAACGCGGAAACGACAGGATCTTGCAAATTAAGTCAATGCGAAAATACTAGAGAAATAAACAAGAAACGATAAAGGACACCAGAGATTTCGTGGTTCGGTCCAAATATCGGTACCTACATCCATAGGGAGAGCCAGCAACAAATAATCCACTATAATCGGAGAATCGAGTTACAACCGCTCATATACTCGAGTGTTTCCCACACCTAAATTTAAGCTCAAACCCAAAGTGTTATGAATAAACAATTTAATTGGACAAATAAACTCACTGCACACAAATCACAAGATTGAAGCCCAAAGTTTAAACGCTCTCGACGATCGAAACCAAGAACGACCGACGTTCTTTTGTTTTGTTCTCGAGCGGCGCTTCTTCTTTGAGGGCTTCCCGGACGTTCACGGCTAGTGCGGCTCTTTTACACGAGTCGGCTACAAAACCCTTTCAGAAGATACCATGTCTTTTTATATGTGTGCCTCTTCTTTCTCTTTTATTTTATTATTTAATTCCAAGAGTCAACAAAGAATAATTTTGACCAGGGTCCATCAATTTTCTTTACCTGTTGAAGACGTCCTTCATTTTACGTGCCATTAGAAGGATTTTTTTTATAGGCAATTTTGAATATTTTCTCCAAAAGAAAATATATATATCTTCACGATAAATTATGAAATTTATCCAAGCGAGTCACGTTCCGTAAACAATTCAAACTCGAGACATAAAATTCAACAATTCTCCACCTTGGCTCGATGTTTGTAGCCAAGTTATAGTGCTTATCAACCATGTTTGCTCTCCCAACGACCCAGCGGGCGTTCACTCTCCATGAAGCCAATTGTGCTCAAGCAAAGCTTGAGCCGCCAAAAAACAGGCTTGGTCATCATATCCGTTGGGTTTTTCGATGTCGCAATCTTTTTAACAACAATCATACCCTTTACTAAGATATCTCGAATGAAGTGGTACGATGTCGATATGCTTCGTTCGCTCGTGATAAACCGGATTATATGTCGGATATATCACACCTTGGTTATCACAAAGTGTATATCAACACTATTCGATCTAACCCAAAGTCCGAGAGTAAACCTTTTAGCCATATCGCCTCTTTTCGCTATAAAGGTCGGTGCCATGTACTACGGCTCGATCGAAGACACGGCAGCGTGATATTGTAAAAATGCCTTCCAACTAATCGCATCACTTGCTAGCGTAAATACATACCGCTAAAGACTGCGTTTATCCAAGTAACTGCGTGTTCGAATCCACATAACCGGTGGTCTCTTTGCTATTATTGTTCCTCCGGTACACAATTCCAACGTCTGTTGTCCCCTTTAAATATCGATGATCCACTTCACAGCTTCCCAATGAGCTTTACTAGAACACTTCATATAATGGATAACTACACTCCTTTGCTTGTGAAATATCAAGCCTAGTGCATAGCATAGCATACATAATACTATCCTTTGCATTAGAATAAGGAACACGAGACATATGCTCCTCCTCCTCATCAATGCGGTGATAACTTATCTGAAAGTTTAAAGTGCATCGCCAAAGGTGTATTTCTGATTTTTTGTTGTATATTAAATCGTGCAATAATCTTCTCAATATATTTCTTCTAAGAAAGGCGTAAAATTCCTGCAGTTTTGTCACGTAAAATCTCCATACCCAAAATTTTCTTTGCAGCACCCAAATCTTTCATCTCAAATTCAGCACTCAATTGCCTCTTCAGCACAACAATATCAGACATGTTCTTAGCTGCTATCAACATATCATCAACATATAGTAATAGATATATCAAAGACCCATCATCCAATCTTCTATAGTAAACACAGCTATCCATATGACTTTTAGAATAGTTCGACTAGCCATGAAAGAATTGAAACGCTATAACTTTGCTTAGGAGACTATTTCAGCCCATATAAATATTTCTTCAATAAACAAACATGATCTTGCTTACTCGGAATAGCAAATTCCTTTGGCCGCCTCATGTAAATCCGCTCCTCCAACTCACCGTGAAGAAATGCTGTTTTCACATTTATTTGCTTCAACTCGAGATCTGTGCAGTAACTAAGGCAAGTAAAACACGAATAGAAGTATGGCTTACCACGGGAGAGAACACCTCGTTGTAGTCAATGCCCTCCCGTTGTGTATACCCCTTCGCCACAAGTCTTGCCTTATATCTATTGCCTCGACACGGGAATGCCCTCCTTCCGTTTAAAGACCCACTTGCTACCGACAATCTTACGGCTCTTAAGTACTTTGACCAACTCCTATGTTTGATTCGATGAAGTGATTCCATTTCTTCACTCATAGCCCCTAGCCGCTGCGACGACTCAAAACTAGCCATCGTTTTGAGTAAGGCGAAGGCTCATCATCTCCACCTCATCACCTACGGTCAACGCATAAGCAATATCTGTATAACCATAACGTGCGGTGGTTTAATTTGCCTTCTCTGTCTACCCTCGACTATAGTGTCTGCGACTCTACTAATTGTTTATTATCACCGACTTGAGGAATTGCGGCCTCATCGCAATCTCAACCACAATTACCTTGAGAGGTCTCAAGTCTCCACTTGAATCTCCACTTGACTACCGACACCATGATTTGTGCCTTTGCTGGTTATGTCTCAAGACCCCTCCTTTGAAGCATTGTAGTTTCGTCGAAGATGACGTCTACGCTAATTAGAAAAGCGGGTGATGCGGGATCGGTGCATCATAGTCGATAGCCTTTCACCCGGTGCATAACCTAGAAATATGCACTTCTTAGCCCTCGACTCGAGCTTACCATCACTTGCATGAGCATACGCGGGACATCCGAATACTCGTAATCGGGAATAATCAACGACCATATTTCCTCGGAGTCTTTCACTCTATAGCGAGATGATGGAGATCGATCAATTAAATAACGTGCCATATTCAACGCCCGGCCCAAAATTCCTTGCCTAAACACGCATGCGAAAGCATGCAAAGCTCGCTCAATAAAGTTACATTCTTCCGTTCGCTTTCGCCATTCGCTTGGCATCCCGAGCCTTTGTGCGGTGTCTCGCAATCCCTTCTTTCTTGCAGAACTCAGTAAAATCTTTACTGAGAACTCCATGCCATTATCGGTTCTCAACACTTGATACATTTTATCGGCGCTTCTTAATCAATGCCTTAAACTTCTTGAATCAATCAAATACATCAGATTTGTGCTTTAGAAGTTAAACCCATACATTTCTAGAGTAGTCGTTGATAAATGTCAACATATATCGGGCACCTCCTTTCGAAGGAACCGGAGGCGGGCCCCGGGGCGTGTAAATGAATATACTCAACCGGTTGCTTGGTCGAATGAACAACTATTGTAAACTTAATCCGACGCTGCTTCCTAAAGATGACGGTGCTCACATAAGTCCGACTTCCCTGTCTTTTGACCCTTCAACAACCCCTATCACTCAGCATCGTCATACTTGCCTCACTCATATGCCCCAAACGCATATGCCATAACTGAGTCAAGTCAGAATCTGATTCACACGATGAAACCGCAGAAGCTCCGGTCATGGTCTCTCCTAGTAGATGATAGAGAGAACTCACTTTCTTCCCCTTCCTTTGTCATGGCACCTCGAGACCTTCAAAGACTCCACCTTGAGCGGTGTACTTACACTCGATATCATCAGTGTCCCCAAAAAATAAGGTTCTTTTTGAGCTACGGTACATGCCTCGTCTATCGGTGTGTGCACCACTCCATCGTGCATCCGAATCCGAACTGTCCCTATCCCACAACATTACAAGTTACATTATTCTCCATCGAATTCTACCACCATTCCCGGTAAGTAGTAAACCAGTTCCTATGAGGCGTCATATGATAAGAACACCGAATCTAGCACTCATTCGTCTCCTAAGCGAACCCAGTAGTCACACACAAGATGGCCTCTGCATCACTAGTGCTCTCCTTAGCAACGTTTGCCACTTTGCTTGTAGCATTCTGCTTGTCAACTCTCCGCTTTTGATAATCTCTCCTTATGTGCCCCTCCTCGTGATACTCAAAGCACTTCACACGTCCTTTAGATTTTATATTGCGTGACTTTTGACCTGCTTTTACCTCTCACTGCTCATGGACCCTCGATGTTGTTCTCTATCTCGAATCACTAGTTCTCGCTACATCCTGGCTAGCTATTTGTTATCTCGCAACTTCCTTTGCCACTCTTTAGAGAACAATGTTGACTTTACCTCTTCCGAGGTAATCGTAGTATGCCTTTGGAGTAGTGAATCAGTAAAGTGCTCCCATGATTCCGATAAAAAGCCAATAATATCATGCCCTATTCCTCATCATCAAGTATCTTACCGGCATTCTTCAAATCCATCATGAGTTTATTAAATTCATCTAGGTGAGATCGATCGACATACTTTCAGTATATCGAAATTGAAACATCCTCTTCAACATGTACAAGTGATTGTTCAAACCCTTCGTTACATAAAGTGCCTATAATTTTGCCTACAATGATGCTGCATCCTTCTCCTCAACCACCTCTATTAACACTTCATCCGATAAATTCAACAGGATTATACTCTTTGCTCTCTCCATTAGCTCTGCTTTATCAGCTGCTTTCATTATAATAGGCAACTCATCTTCGCCATCTAATGCCTTGGCCAAATCTTGGGTTGTCAATAGCGCTTGCGCATCTTGACGCTTCATAACCCAAAGTTGTTCCTCCCATTAAACTTCTCAATCTCAACTTTCGCTTTAGACATAATTGCAATAGCAGAATTTCCAGATAATAATCAGACAAGCAAAAGCCCCAAATCACAATCCAGAAAAATCCAACCCTCAAGCTCGATACCAATTGTTGGAAATATAACGCGGAAACGACAGGATCTTGCAAATTAAGTCAATGCGAAAATACCAGAGAAATAAACGAGAAACGATAAAGGACACTAGAGATTTACGTGGTTCGGTCTGAATATCGGTACCTACATCCATGGGGAGAGCCAGCAACAAATAATCCACTATAATCGGAGAATTAGAGTTACAATTCGCTCATACGCGAAAGTGTTTCTCACACTTAAATTTAAGCCAAAACCCAAAGTGTTTTACGAATAAACAATTTAATTGGACAAATAAACTCACTACACAAATCACCGCGCATTGAAGCCCAAAGCGAAATGCTCTAAATATAATCGAAACCAAGAACGACCGTGACGTTCTTTTCTTTTTGTTCTCGAGCGGCGCTTCTTCTCGAGGGCTTCTTGGACGTTCACGGCTAGTGCGGCTCTCTGTCAGACGAGTGCGGCTACAAAACCCTTGCAGAAGATACCATACCTTTTATATGTGTGCCCCTTCTTTCTCTTTTATTTTATTATTTAATTCCAAGAGTCAACAAAGAATAACTTTGACCAGAGCCCACCAGTTTTCCTCATCTATTGAAAACGTCCTTCACTTTACGTGCCATCAGAAGGATTTCTTTTATAGGCAATTTTGAATATTTTCTCCAAAAGAAAATATATATATCTTCATGATAAATTATGAAATTTATCCAAGCGAGTCACGTTCCGTAAACAATTCAAACTCGAGACATAAAATTCAACACTTGCAATAAAGCAAAATGATGGCATCGCTCTTGCTTGCTTATCTCCTACCTATCTTAACTCTCAAGAGAATTGCTCGCGATTGTTCTCACTTTCAGTGGCTTCGCTCGTACAAATTTGGGCTTGACGGTGAGGTATAACCTTTGAGGTCTACCTGTTATTCTAACCTAGTGTCTTCCCATTCTCAGGCGGCTTCCTCGGTGCGTCAATCAAGCTTGTGATCTTTTAGGTGAGTGGTGCCATATGGCCAAGGCCGCCGTCGCCCCTCTCTCTCCCCCTCACTCGTCCCCATCTCTATCTGCTCACGTGCCCTGCTCTATCATCATGTGCTCGCGGCAACCATGGCCATGGCCAGTCGAGTTTTGTGCTCGTTGCCACCGGGAGCTTGAGCGGCCGTGGCCACGAGGAACTTTGAGCTTGAGCGGCCATGGCCGCCTCTCTCTCTCTCTCAAGTTTTCTTTTTTCTTCTTTTCTTTTTTGCTTTTTCTTCTGTTCCTCTTTCTTTCTCTCAATTTTTCTTTTCCTTCTCATGTGTGTTTTCTAATGTGGCTGTACACGTGGATGCCACCTTAGAGAACTAATGATGACTTGGACAATGAGGATGGATTTGGGATTGAAATGAAAATTGAGGATTTATTTTGAGATAAAAAAAAGTTAGGGGCAGATTTGGAACTAAACTTAAAGTTTGGGATTTTTCGGGACATTTGGCCCTAAATTTTCCCTTTTTCTTCTTTTTTCCTTTTTCTTTTCCTTTTTGGCTAGTAGCTCATAGCAGGCGATGGTCGACAAGGGCTGGCCTCGCTAGCCACAAGCGAGGCTAGCCTTTGTTAGATTTAGGTAAGGTTCGCCTTGCCCTCTCTCAACGAGGGTTAGGCAAGGTGGCCCTTGCCCAGATTTGGGGAGGGTCCTGCGATCCTCACCACCGTCATCAGCAACCGGTGAGGGATTGCCAGGCCCTCGTTGACTATAGCAAAGGAAAAAGAAAAGAAAAGAAAAAAAATTAAAAAAGTTGTTAAGATATTGTAAAAATTGTTCCCGTCAACACAAATGATGTCAAGAGGACGGCTAATGTTCACGTCAGCGATTTGGGCCAAAATTGACTGGAATGATAAAATTGGCAAACTATCAATAGGTTTAGAACTAAATTAGCATAATTGAAATGTTTATGATTGAATTGGCAAATCATCAAAAAATTTTGGACTAAATTGGCCATATTAAAAGGTTTAGGACTGAATTAGCACAACTGTAGTAAATTTAAAACTTTTTTGGTAATTTTCTTTTGCTCTTTGTCCAGATCCTCTAGTCTCATCGAATGCCCCCCTCATTGGATAGGTTCATTACAATTTGAACTACTCAATCTGGAAAATCATCAAGCCGAGTACTGATAATCGTATTAGCCGAGATCAAGTAGCTCATGACATGCAGTCTCTATCTCAATTGAATATGCCGGAAACGGAAAAAGTGAAATACCACTACCTTTAATGTTATTTTACTTATTCCATGAAATGAAGGCGGGGCAATGCCTCATCTTTTAGAACTAAGGTCTGCGCACATAGGCCAATGGATGAGAAGAAGAAGCAAACGCCATGTTCAAAGCAAATTCCGGAGAATTAATCAACCAAGTCAAAAGAGGTTTCCACCACGCAACTGTGCAGTGTGAAGAAGTTGTGGTCTGAATGTTGACATTCCACTCAGACCACAAGCGGGTGTCCTTGAATTTGAACGACAGCGGAAACAATTTAGGCATTGTCGCACCCCTAGGCCTAATTGACCGATTCATGACATGGAACGTGATTGGTGGGAGCGTATAACAAAAGTTTGGGATTCTACGGTCTAAATTGAACGGAATAAACTGACACTATTAATCCGAAAGTATATTAGGTGTTTTGTATAATTGTAACCTCTCTCTATGTCACTCAATAAATATTAAACATGTGCTCCTTTTATTTATTCATCGCTTGTAAAAGCAAGAAATGTCTATCAATGGTGAAATAGAGAGCTTGTGCATTACTAGGGGTTCTTAGAACGATCAAGAGGCTCTTATCTTTGGTTTATCAAGGTAGTGATTCGACTATACTGACTCTAGTTTTCGATCTCAACAACCTTGAAAAGTTGGTTTTTTGTTCAACACATACTGGCACCGTTGTTCAGGTTCGTCGGTCGGGAACCTTCAAGGTATGAATCTTTTCCATGATGAAATTGAAGAGGACGCAAGAATTGATCACTGGCATGAGGAGAAAGTTATGCAAAACATCAATTTTGCATTTGATTTTTGTCGACGTAAAATCTACACACAACTATGTTTCTACGAAGTTGACGATCCACAACCACGGTGGTTCGTCGATTGATCCAAAAACTTGATTTTAAGTTTGATTCTGCAATCTATTCCGGTCTGGAATGCGAAGGATGGACTTAGTACGTACATGTGCAATTTCTCTAAGTCAATCGATAGTCGAAACATTACGCAACATGAGTGAAAGCTCATTAAACTGTTTGACTTGACCAAAAGAAAAAGTTGACTTGGCATCTCCAACTTGTGGCAATGACTCGCTTCGCATCATTGACCGACTCTTTCTTAGAAAACGTTGGTTTTAAAAATTAATTTATTAAATGATGTGGCAAGATTATAAATGAGTCATATTCAATTATCCAAGAGATAAATTAAATTTCTTAAGCTAATCTTAGCAATTGTATAATTTCTTCTTTTTTGATTTTTTGAGAGGAACATAAATCTCACAAAGTCTATTTGCAAGGTCAATATCGACACTTCCTAACGCGCACGACACGACACGTTCTCCTTCACATCAAGATCTTGAATTTTCAAAGCTAACTCTCCACAACCTTAGCAACCGCGAATCAACCGTGCCTACTCTCTCTATCCTTATTCCTATAAATGCCTGTCATTGCACATTCACATCCCTCACACCCACATTCAAAATGGCCAAATCAATCAAAATAGCAAGAGCTCTTCTAAACATTCTCCTCGTGTCCAGCCTCATCGCCGGATTCTCGCCGGCACATGTCTTCGGTCAAGATTGTGGCTGCGCCGCCGACCTGTGTTGCAGCCAGTATGGGTATTGCGGGGTTGGAGATCCGTACTGTGGGACTGGTTGTCGATCCGGACCGTGTTACTCGTCATCCACGCCCACCACCCCGAGCAGCGGGGTCTCAGTGGCGGATGTGGTGACGGATAGCTTCTTTAATTCGATAATTGGCCAGGCCGATGCAGGTTGCGCAGGGAAGAGCTTCTACACTAGGCAAGCTTTCCTTGATGTTGCCGGTGGTTACCCCGAATTCGGCACAGTCGGGTCCGCCGATGACTCTAAGCGCGAGATTGCTGCTTTCTTCGCTCATTTCACGCACGAGACTGGACGTAAGATCCTCAACTAGTCCTTTAGTCTATACTTGACACGTTTGCTCTTTGCCACGAATTTTATTCACCAAGATTTCTAGAGGACATACAGTGTTATTGGTATGGTGAGAGTGTATGATCTGCTTTGCTTTAGATATATAATTAAGATGGGATCATTCACGAAATATCAAAACCCCAAAATAAAAGCAATAAATAACAATTAATTTTCTTGGGTGCAGATTTTTGCTACATTGAAGAGATAGATGGTGCCTCGAAAGATTACTGCGACGAAGATTACACGCAGTATCCATGCAACCCCAACAAAGGCTACTACGGTCGCGGTCCCCTCCAATTATCCTGGAACTACAACTACGGACCTGCGGGACAAAGCATTGGGTTCGACGGCCTCAACTCACCCGAAACCGTTGCCAATGATGTGGTCGTATCTTTTAAGACCGCCTTCTGGTTTTGGATGAACAATGTCAACTCCGTTATTACTTCCGGTCAAGGCTTCGGTGCGACGATTCGAGCCATTAATGGAGGAGAGTGTGGCGGCGGAAACTCGGCGGCCGTCCAAGCTCGGGTCCAGTATTACACTGACTATTGTAACCAATTTGGCGTCTCTCCCGGAGATAACCTGACCTGTTAGAGAGCATAGAAAACCAGTCTCGTTTATAGCATTATAGCCAATCTCGGTTAGCACCATAACCATACTCGATTTCCAATAATGTACGCCACTTAATAATGGATCTGAGAAATAAAAGGAATATCAGCGTCTTGTTGAGTAAGAGTCTGATACTTCATGAGCATGAATTAGCATCTATCTTTTTTGGAAATAACAAAAGATAGTTGGTAATGCAAAACTAGTTAGTAGCAGAAAAAAGAGTTGGTGAAGCAAAACTAGTTGAAAACTTTATCGGAGAAGAGTGGGAAAATTGTCCCAAAACTCTTAAACATTTTGTAAAGTAGCTAATTGTAAAGCCCCAAAACATCACACACGACACTTGTCCTTTCCATTTATAACTCTTATTTATTATTGGCATGCGGAAACACAATGAAACGCATCACACGAGAAATGTAATTGGCAATTTGTAATTGTTGAATATATGTCTCGAGTTTAAGCCCGAAGCGAAAATCTAAATATTTCAAATTTGATATTTTACAGACGTCCGAGATTGAAGCAAAATTGGGCCAAAGGAAAATAATATACTTTCCTGATTTATGCTCAAGTCGGTCAAAGAAAAGAAGAAGAGGAAAGCTTACTTTGTTGACCGCATGGAATCCCTTTCCTCGTTGAAGTCGGCCAAGCAAATACGAAAGGAAAGAAAATCGGTGAAGAAAGAAGACAAAATAGGAAAGTCAAAAGGTGGAATTTGGTTGACCGAATTATCTAGGTTTCCAATCCCATAATGAGTCGGCCACGTTCTCTTCTTGGGCATGCGTGTATATATATATATATATATATATATCTATATATATATTATTGTATTGCAGGAAGGGAATTGGTGTAGCGCCGCTTGTGTGAGTGCTTGGTGCAAAGAGCTTTCTCGTGAATTTTATCCGGAAGTGCCGTTCTCAACGAGTGCTTGATGCGAGTTTCTCTTCGTGGAATTACGCCAAGAGTTCAAGTGTTCGTAGCGATTAAATCTTGTGTTAAGATTTGTGTATAATTCTTTTGCGAGATTGAGAGATTATTTCGTGAGGAATTATGGGGCTAAACACTGTGTGAGTTATTGGGTGTAATTGGGGCTTGGGAAACACTTAGAGTGTTTGAGTGATTTGAGTGTGGTTGTAATCTCAGTTGTATCGCTTGATCTATAGTGAAATTTCGTGCTGCTCTCCCCGTGGACGTAGGTCACTATAACCGAACCACGTAAATCTAGTGTCTGATTTATTTTTTTATTCTGTCAATTTTATTGTTCGATCGCTTGGCTTCCCCAACAGTAATAATTTACACATAATTTTATTTCGTTTTTATCCCTTTACCAAGTATTAATATAGGTTCCAAAAGAAACAGATTTTTTTTTTGATCGAGCCACTAGAAACAGATTACAAGGCATTAACTCTAGGAAGAAGGTTAGCTCTTGTCAATACTATCCCATACTCGTGCATCCAAACACTTGCCTATACAAAGTCACGTACTAGACCACATTGATATATCATCGTTGCCATCAAAACCTATCAACGGTCCAACTAGCTCATCATCGATATTCAAATACCATGCAACAAATTGATAAGGAATCCACTCTTGAAGCTGCACATTGATCCATACGATGGAACTATACTTAACATATACTACGGCTGAACCAAGTATAAGCACATCTTCACAAATACAATCGAAATGTGTGGAAGCTCCAAAAAACAATTGTGGTGGAGGATCCAACCTACATGTATAAAATATAAGGGGTGAGCTAAAGTTCAGTAAATGAAATCCCTAAGTCTAAGGTAAAAGATCACATTAGCTTTTAACCTAGGACAAAATAACTTGAGTTCAAAGCAATACAAAATCACCATGTATGATGAGTGCAGGAGTAATTAAATTATTTTTCTTATCATGATATGTCGATGGAAACCGATAATAACATTGCATGAGATTATTCACTCAATTGCAAGAGGACTGCATAACATATTATGAGATATGGTTATAACCAATTAGTTCATTGATAAACATGCATAAATACATATAGGCACATATGTGTATTACATCCTTTACTTCTCTTCCCGAACACTCCCGGGACATCCCAACACATGGGGTGAAAATGGGTCCAACTTAAAATGACCCATTTTTATGTAATAAAATTTGAGCAATCCATACCAGACTCTACCCAGACCAAACCCAACTCATATTACTAAAACACACCCATATTTAACCCAACCCATCAGAACTCTATCACCCATTTAATCTACCCTAAGCTCTTCAGGAGAATATGTTACTTGGATAAAATTCTATATCAAATTAAAATAGTAAATTAACAACATAAAAAGATTTTCTAAAAAAAGTTAAAAAAAACTAAAATTGAAAAACTTAGAAAAAACTAGAATAGTATGTATATGTTGTAACGACACACACCATAAACGCATGTTTTATTGATTCAAGTCGATTCAATCATTTTTCAATAGTTTGCATCAAATTCAATAGCCTAATTATTTCCTCAAATTCCAAGTCACGGTACATCTATTGTCAAGATCCATTCCCAACTTGCCTAACCAAATCTCAATAGAAGATAATGCAAGCAAAGTCGTATAACATAAATGTATCAACCCGGTCCAACGATGACGAAGAGTAGTTATCGAGGCCAGAGGGCCTGGACATGAAACGGCTCCTGACAGACTTCTAGGATGGTAAATGAGGCAGTAATGAACGAAACTGTGCACTAAACGGGGAAAGAATAATTCTGAGATATATATGTGAGAACTTGAATTAACTCACAGATGCACCTTTTAACTTAGCAGCAATACTTAACTTTGGAACTCTAAAGTTAAGTTGCTTAGGTGTGGAAGCACTCCCAGGGTGGGTGACCTCCTGAGAAGGTATCCACCTGTTTGCCAAAGGACAGAACTGTTAGGCTCGATATGAAAAGGGCCAAAGTGAAAAATACCTTAGTGAGTTAATCCAAGGCATCACAATATGGTATGAGCAGGACCCCCTCTAATAGGTGCATGCCCTCCAATAGGTGTATGGTCCAGGGACGAACCGTGCGGAAGCTAATGGGTCTGAAACGACCCGATCTGACAAGAGCGAGTAGTGGTCACCGAAGTCAAAGGGCCGAGATAAGGAGTAACTCCTGGCAGGTATCTAGGATAGCAAAAGGGATAGGAATGAACCGAACTATGCACTGAATAGTGGGATAGATATGTGTGTGTGTGTGTGTGTGTGTGAATTGGAATTACCTCACGGATGCACCTTTTGACATAGCGGCAATGTTTAGCTTTGGAACTCTAAAATTAAACTTGCTCAAGTGGGAGCACTCCCTGGAATATATTGTGACGCCCTAGATTAGCTCATTAATGCGTACAGGTGGGCACCTTCCCAGGGGTTCACCCATCCTATGTGAGACTCAGTATGGGATGAGCAAAGCAAACAATACTTTAGGTAAGTTAATCCAAGAATGTCATAATAAAAGCACCAACCCAACTTATTACTAAAAGAATTGATTACAAAAGCCATATTTCTTTTTTTCTTGTTACAATTTACAAAGAACCAAAAACAAAAATTCGTGGACTAGAGTGGGATCGATGAACCTACGATTGGTTCATTGTCTATCAACTCCCACACCCACCTTGATCTTCCAAAGACTCTGTCATCAACTCATACATCCACCTTGATCTTCCAAAGACTCGGATGCATCTAAAGGGGTAGGTGATGGCTGCGCTTGGAAACAGCATTCCCAAAAGCCTTTAGGCCCTAAAGGTCCTTAGGCAAATGCTAAGGCGTTTGACAAATTTTTTTGAAGAGTTTCGGGGGGAATGTAAGTCCTAGGCTACCTTGGGCTTTTAGCTTTCTCGGCATGCAAGTCCCCGGGTAAGTTTAAAAAAATTTCTTCCGAAACTACCCTTATCTATTTTTTGATTTCCCGGTTTTGGCCTCGTCTGTCATTGTCCATCATCTTCTTCGCTTACACCTCAATCGGCATGGCTATGAGGGGCAATGTAGGAAGGGCCTGCGTGGTCGCGCAACCCATTGGCCGTCACACAGGCTCGCACGACCAGCGAGGGCCCGTCTGCGGCCGGGCGCCGCAACCGTTGTACGGTCGAATGACCTCGGGCGTGACGATCGTGACGAGGGGCCGCTGCGGGTTGACAGCGGGGTTGCACAAGCTGCTTGAATCGTCTTTACCCTAGGCGGCGACCCTCAAGGGCGTTGGCTACCCGTCCGAGCGCCACGTGGTTGTCATCGAGGCCCGAAGCGACCGCCGGCGGCCCCGGCGCGCCAATGAGGGCCACCTACCCTTCACCGGCTCTGGTGAAGGGTTTCAACTTTTCTTTAATAAAATATAAAAAAAGTGCTTTGCAAGTATAATTTTTCCAAACGCTATGTTACCCAAAATTGCTTTGCAATGGACTTTTAAGTTACGACTTACCAAACACAATTTACATTTTGGAAAACTCCTTCAACTTAAAGTCCTTTGCATTTTCTTAAAGACTTTCCCTCAAAGTGTTGCCAAACGCAGCCTATATTTCCAAAGTTTTCTAAAGTCTCTTAGCCCAATGCAAGTCTGGACTAGCTTTGGGCTTTAGCATTTCTAGAATGTTAAAACATTTTTTTTTCAATTTTGTCCTCACTGAACTTTTGAAATTCCGAAAATACCCTCGTCACGCGACATCATCGGCGAGGCTAGATCTAGCGGTCAACGAGTTAGATTCATTGGAGGCCAGTTTCGTCTAAGGTCGAACTCAGGAGTCACTTGGCATCATGCAACCTTGGCGACGATTCAAGAGGTCGCGCGACCCTAGGCGACGCCTTAGGTAAGATATTCACATAATTTGCTCATTTGGTTTCCAATATAATACATTTAAACGATGGACCAAAAGATAACATTACAAGTGGATTATCCATGTAAGATATTCGGCTCAAAGTTCATGGATGACATTTCATATTAGATTAAAGTTCGTAGACCACATCAAACAATTAAAAGTTCAAGAATGATATTGCACGTTGAGCCAAAGTTCATGGACTATCTGTATTATCTTCCCAAGAATTAATTGTTGTACCCTTATAATGCTTCGTGTGGATCAGTAAGGATATGAAAAACAAAAAACAAAAAAAAGAAAATTTAGGCTATGTTTGTTTCGCAAAAGATTAATTATTTGGAAAATATTTTCTTAAAGATGATGGTTCGTATCGTTTATAAGAATGGATGAATAAAAATAATTTTCATTGCTCACGAAAATATTTAGATATAAATTGTCGTTGATAATGAAAAAATTTTCTATTCACTAATTATTTCAAGCAATATAAGCAAGCATATTTAGAAAAAGGTTTTGCAAACCATTCATTTTTCATAAAACAAACAAAGCATTAGTTTGTCTATAAATAGGCGTGAGAAAGTAAGATTGGCATGTGTAATTCACTAATTTGAAACAAAAGACAAAAATTGTGACCTTGTACAGACGAATAATTAATCGGGTTTTTGCAGAAATGATTTCACGGACAATGAAACTGATGATGGCGTGGAATTTGAAGGGAGCAGAGTTGCAAAATTGAAAATGAAGATGACTTGTTGAGAACCGCAAAAGACGTGCGGCGATTTGCTGGTGAGTGGGGTTTTAAATTGAGATCAATACAAAATCCATGTCAATTGGTCTTTTCAAATGACAGATCAAATTGAAAATCTTCAAATTAAAAAGTAGCATAGATGTGGATATCTAACGTAAAGTGAATTCGAGGAGGTTTTTCAACCCGTTAATCTTTCATAACAAATTTAACCAACGGTCACGTCTAATGCCAAGATAATTGCAATCATAGAGTAAAACTGAATTGAAGTGTAGCTTCGAAGAAGTCAAATTTTATCTATGAAGTAAATATACTTCACAAAAGAAGTCAAATTTGAATGAAGCTCAAATCTTGAAACGTGGGAAAAGTAACTAAAAATGTCCTAAATTTATTTTATCAGCACCAATTTAGTTCTAAACATTTCAATTGAACCAATTTAGTCTTAACCATTTTTACATTAGCATCAATTCAATCCATCCGATCAATTTAGGCCACAAATCGTTGATGTGAATGTGCCGGCACCAATACAAACATTTTTATTAATATTTTTATAACTTTTTTTTCTTTTTTTCCTTTATTTATTTTCCATCCTCTTTTTGCTGATGGCCGGCTACTAGCTATGGCTGGTGAGGGTGCAGGCTAGTGAGGCCCCTCTTGCCAAATTTGGCGAGGCCGACCCTTGCCCAAGCCAAAGTAGCCTTGCTTGGGCAAGGGTTGGCCTCGCCGGGCCTCGTCCACTCCCAAGTGGGGTTCGTGGTAGCAACGAGGACGAAGCAGATTGACGCAAGCGGAAGATGACGCTAATAAAGAAGAGCATAGTCCGGGAGAGGCAAAAACGGTTGGTGAGTGGAGGACGAAGAAGAAAATTTACTGAGGAGCAAGGAGCAAGGAGGTGAAGTGAAATGGATGAAGCACCAAAGAGGAAGAGGAAGAGCTGAAGGTGAAGTGAAATGGAAGAGCCTCGCCCTCGCTCAAAGCATGACTCGATGAGGACTAGCGAGGCTGCCCAAGCTTAGGCGATGGTTGGCCTTTCCAGATTTGACAAAGGGGCCCTCGTTGACACTCACCCTCGCCCAAGTGCAGCCCAACGGGGTCGGCCCTTGCCAGGCATGGCCAACTTGATCCCTTTATCAGCTATAAAATTTGTAAGGATGAATTCGTTAGGTCGAACAATTGAATAGCATTTAGTCATTATATTAAATAAAAAAAAAAGAAAAAATGGCTGGCAATTGGCTACCGGCATAAAGAGGAGGAAAAGAAAAAGAAGGAAAAAATAAATAAAAAAACTAAAAAAATGTCAGCGTCAGTGCTAGTCGTGCTACGTAGAACCGCTAGAATCCACATTAGCGAGTTCTGGCCTAAATTGTCCGGATGGATTGAATTGATGCCATTATGAAAATGTTTAGAACTATATTGGTCCAATTTTCGATGAATGAATTGATACCAATGCAATAAATTTGAGACTTTTTTTGGTACTTTTCTACTTGAAACTCTAAAATTGAAGTAATATTATCTATATCTATCTAGTTTTTATGATTTTTAAGCTAAATGTATATAGAGTTAAATACACAAAACTAAAGCTACTCGACTAGGCTAAGACAACAGCTACCAAGCTGAAGCCTTTAACTATTGGAACTACTCGATTTGGAAAATCATCGAGCCGAGTTCAAGTAATCCATCTAATGGAGTATATATATGGAGACTAGAGATTTTCCTATAAGAAAATATTGTTAGAGATAATATTAGGAACACTATTTGATATCTCGTTATTGTACAAGAATGAAAATTTCATTTCCGATGCATATTGTTCGGGTATAAATACCCTCATCTAATATCAAGCCAATTAAGTAAATATGTAATTTTTGTTGATTTTTTCTCACCCTGATCCTAGATTGTATACATCATCGGTCGAGATCGAGTAGCTCAGGGTGATGCGGTCTCCATTCTCGAGTGGATGGCAACAGATGAGAAGGAGAAACAAATGCCATGTTCTTCCCATATTACGGAGAATCGATCAACCAGGTCAATAGAGGTTTCCTCTACGCAACTGTGAAGGTGTGAAGAAGTTGTGGTCTGAATGTTGACATTCTATTCTGACCACGGGGCCTGTCCCTGATTTCACCCTTGAAATTGAACGCCGGAGGAACAGATTTAGGCCTGTCACATCCCATGCCTAATTGACCAAGTCATCGCATCGAACGTGATTGGTGGGATAATTGAGCAATTCCATTATTTTTCCCCACCGTATCACAAAACTATGGGATGGATTCTACGGTCTAAATTGAAAGGAATAAACCGACACCATTAGTCCGAACGTGTATTAGGTTCTTTGTATAAATGCAACCTCTCTCTATGATCACACAATATATTAAATAAACTTGTCGACGTAAAATGTACACGCGACAATGTTTCTACTAAGCCGATGATCCACAAAAGCAGTGGTTGATCGAGTGGCCCATAAAACTTGATGTCAAGTTTGATTCTCCAATCTATTCTTGTCTGGAACGCGAAGGATAGACTTAACTTAGTACATACATGTACAATTTCTCGAAGTAAATCCATAGTCGATAACAGTACGCAACATGAATGAAAAGCTCATGAAACTGTTTGACTTGACCAAAAGAAAAAGTTGACTTGGCATCTCCAACTTCTGGCAATTACTCGCATCATTGACTGACTCTTTCTTTGAAAACGATGGTATTACCCACACTAGCAATGACCGGCACAAGACTGGCCGTACCGGTAAACAAATCTGTATGCTCTTTTCTTTTGAGCAGTGCTAAGTCTATCGAGATTGGGTTTAAAAAAATTGATTTATTAAATGATGTGGCCAATTATAAATGGGTCATATCCAATGATTCAAGAAATAAATTAATGTGGTAAGCCAATCTTAGTAATTGTTTTTTTTTTTTCATTTTTGAAGGAACATGCATGAATCTCACAAAGTCTCTTCGCAATGTCAAAGTCGACGCTTCCTAACGCAAAGGACACGACACGTTCTCCTTTCACATCAAGATCTTAAATTTTCAATCCTTACTCTCCACAACCTAGCGGCCTCAAATCAACCGTGCCTACTCTCTCTCAATTTATTCCTATACCTCTCATTGCATATTCACATCCTTCACACCGATATCCAGAATGGCCAATTCAATCAAAATAACAAGAGCTCTTCTAAACATTCTCCTCGTGTCCAGCCTCATGGCTGGATTCTTGCCGATGCACATCTTCGGTCAAGATTCTGTGCTGCTGAACTGTGTCGCAGCCAGTACGGGTATTGTGGTTCGAAGATGACGGATGTGGTTACGGATAGCTTCTTTAATTCGATAATTGGCCAGGCTGCCATGGGTTGCACAGGGAAGAGCTTCTACACTAGGCGAGCTTTCCTCGATGCTGCCGGTGGTTAATTCGATTCGGCACAGTCGGGTCCACCAATGACTCTAAGCGCGAGATTGCTGCTTTCTTTGCTCATGTCACGTACGCGACTGGAAGTAAGAACCTCTCCCAAAACATGAAATGCACCCAATTCAGTCATCGAGAAGTTCATTATGTCCTTATTGTTTTTCTGATTTTGTTCTCACGATTGAGTTCGTTCATTTTTATGCTTACAGACAGTACCTATGCATGTTAAATTCCTTTAGTCTATACTGGCCATGTTCGATCTTTGCCACCAATTTTATTCACTAGGGCTTCTAGGAGACATACTATGTTATTGGGATGGGAGAGCATACGATCTGCTTTCCTTCAGATATGTAATTAAGATTGGATTAATCACAAAATATCAAACCCCCAAAGTAAAAGCAACAAATAACAATTAATCTTTTTGGGTGCAGAGTTTTGCTACATTGAAGCAATAGATGGTCCCTTAAAAGATTACTGTGACGAAACGGACACCCAGTATCCATGCAACCCCAACAAAAGCTACTATGGTCGTGGTCCTATCCAAATATCCTGGAACTCCAACTACGGACCCGTAGGACAAAGCATTGGGTTTGACGGCCTCAACTCTCCCGAAACCGTGGCCAAGGACGTGGTTGTGTCTTTTAAGACTGCCTTCTGGTTTTGGATGACCAACGTCCACTCCCTTATTACTTCCGGTCAAGGCTTCGGCGCGACGATTAAAGCCGTCAATGGAGGAGACTGCGGTGGCGGAAAGTCGCGTGGCGTCCAAGCTCGGGTCCAGTATTATATTGATTATTGCAACCAATTTGACGTCTCTCCTGGAGATAATCTTACCTGTTAGAGAGCATAGAAAACCAGTCTCTTTTATGGCATTATAGTTTCTTGTTGAGTACGAGTGATAATTCATGATCATGAATTAGCATTTTTTCCAAAATAACAAAAATACTTGGTAATGCAAAACTAGTTAGTAACTAATGCAAATAAGTGTTGGTGAAGCAAAACTAGTTGATAACTTGATCAGAGAAGAGTGAGTAAATTGTCCAAAAATTTTAAACCTATTGTATAGTGGCCAATTTTATTGTAAACCTATCATTAGTACCAATTTAGTTCTAAATTTTTTGACAAGTACCAGATCTGGAAAATCATGAGCCGAGTTCGAGCAATCTATCTTATGGAGTATATTTATGGAGATTAGAGATTTTAATATTAGAGAATATTGTTAGAGATATTATTAGATATTATGGGTCATTTTTTTCGTTATTGTTTAAGAATGTAAATTTCCTTTCTTATGTATATTGTTCGGTCCTCTAATAACGTGTAAAGTCAAGCCAATTGAGTAAATATATAGTCTTTATTGATTCTTTCTCATCTCTTTTTTGAGTATTAGTCGAGATCGAGTAGGCGAGGGTAGGGAAAATTGTCCAAATGCCAATTCAGTTTTAAAGGAAGAAAAAAAAGTGCCAATTTATAAAAAATGCAAAAATCTTCATGTTTTGTCAATTGAGTCCATCCGATCAATAGTTGACATGGACCCGGTCATCATTGGAAGACTAAATTGACAAATAATTAAAATTTTACGATTAAATTGAATAATTCATAATAATATTTTAATATTTTTTTGAATTATTTATATTTATATTTTCCTTCTTTTTTTTTTTTTTTTTTCTTTTTTTTCTTCCCTTCTTCCTCTGTTGGTAAATTCGGACAGGGCCTTGGTGAGACAAACAAAAGCGAGGTGGTAGAGGCTAGACTTCACCATCACAAATGAAAATCGTAAGCCTTGCTAGTTGGCTAATTGGAGACTTGACCTCCCGGATCAAAAGTTTGAGCCATAATAGGTGGGTGAGGCTTAGAAAGCCCGAGGTTGAGCTTTTTGGACCTCGAAAATAAGTGCCCTGTCGTTGGCCATTGTTGAGTCCTTGGCAACCGGATAGAGGAAAAGAGAAGGAAAAAAAAAGAAACAAAAAGAAAAGGAAAAGGAAAGAAAAAAGAAAAATTAATATAAAAATTCAAATAATATAAAAATACTATTAAAAATTATTCACATCGTTGACGGTCACGCCATCGTTGGAAACTCAACATCCACGTAAAAAGATTTTCAATCAAAATTGACTGGATGGATTCAATTGGCAAAACGTGAAAATATTTATGACTTAATTGGTAAAATTAAAATGTTCATGACTAAATAGGTAAAAGTACAAAAAGATTTAATACTTTTTGAATAATTTTCCCCTATGAGTATGCTCTCTCCATTCTCATGTGAATTGGCAATGGATGAGAAGACGAAACGAATGCCATGTTCTTCGCATATTCCAGAGAATCGAGGTCAAAAAGAGGTTTCCACTACTCAACTGTGAAGGTGTGAAGAAGTTGTGGTCTGAATGTTGACATTCTATTCTGACCCCAGGGGCTGTCCCTGAATTGACCCTTCAATTTGAACACCGGAGGAACAGATTTAGGCATGTCGCATCCCATGCCTAATTGACCAAGTCATCACATCGAACGTGATTGGTGGAATACTTGAGCAATTCCATTATTTATTTATCTTCCCTACCGTATCACAAAACTTTTGGATAGATTCTACGGTCTAAATCGAAAGAAATGAACTGACACTATTAGTCCGAACGTACATTAGGTGTTTTCTATAAATGCAACCTCTCTCTATGATCACATGATGTATATTAAATATAATCTCTCTTTACTTATTTTTGGTAAGGATCTCTTTTTACTTATTTATCGCTTGTAAAAGCAAGAAATGTTTATCAATGGTTTCTATAGAGAGCTTGTGCGTTACCAGGGGTTCTTAGAACGATCAAGAGGCTTTTAACCTTTGGTTAATCAAGGTAGTGATTCGGCCGTACTGCCTCTATTCTTTGACCTCAACAAGCTTGAAAAGTCGGTTTTTCATTAAGCACATACCGGTGTCGTTGTTTGAAAATCAGGTTAGGAGATGGTTGGGCAAAAGCGCTTAATTTTATATCGCGTTAAGCATATGAGATAAAAAGTGAGGTCAAATTCAGCAATTTTGAAATGAGGTTCATCAGCTACAAGAGCATGAAGAATCTCGAGCTCCTGTGGTGTTGACTCTTGCTCGGATGAGGAAGCTTCAGGTTCGTCAGTCGGGGAATTTCTCCAGAACCTTGAAGGTATGAATCTTTTTGAGATGAAATTGAAGAGGACGCAAGAATTGTTCACTGGGATGAGGAGAAAATTATGCCAAACGTCAATTTTGCACTCGATTTATGTCAAGTAAAATGTACACACGACTATGTTTCTACTAAGCCGACGATCCACAACTGCAATGGTTGGTTGAGTGGTACAAAAAACTTGATTTCAAGTTCGATTCTCCAATCTATTCTCGTCTGGAATGTGAAGGATGAACTTAACTTAGTACATACATGTACAATTTCTCGAAGTAAATCCATAGTCGATAACAGTACGCAACATGAATGAAAAGCTCATGAAACTGTTTGACTTGACCAAAAGAAAAAGTTGACTTGGCATCTCCAACTTCTGGCAATTACTCGACTGACGAAAAAGTCGAGTACTTGCCTGACTCTTTCTTTGAAAACGATGGTATTACCCACACTAGCAATGACCGGCACAAGACTCGCCATACCGGCAAACAAATCTGCATGCTCTTTTCTTTTGAGCAGTGCTAAGTCTATCGAGATTGGTTTTAAAAAAATAAATTTATTAAATGATGTGGCAGATTATAAATGGGTCATATTCAATGATTCAAGAAATAAATTAATGTGGTAAGCCAATCTTAGTAATTGTTTTTTATTTTTCATTTTTTGAAGGGAACATAAATCTCACAAAGTCTCTTCGCAATGTCAAAGTCGACGCTTCCTAACGCACAGGACACGGCATGTTCTCCTTTCACATCAAGATCTTGAATTTTCAAAGCTAACTCTCCACAACCTAGCAGCCTCAAATCAACGGTGCCCACTCTCTCCCACTTTATTCCTATAAAAACC
The DNA here is from genome assembly GCA_024733475.1 of Syzygium grande. Classification (NCBI taxonomy): domain Eukaryota; kingdom Viridiplantae; phylum Streptophyta; class Magnoliopsida; order Myrtales; family Myrtaceae; genus Syzygium; species Syzygium grande. The sequence continues at coordinate 42,108,287 of JAMXDD010000005.1, read as the reverse complement.
TCTCATTGCATATTCACATACCTCACACCCATTTCCAGAATGGCCAAGTCCATCAAAATAGCAAGAGCTCTTATAAACGTTCTCGTCATGTCTGGCCTCGTCATCGGATTCTTGCCGGCACACGTCTTCGGTCAAGATTGCGGCTGTGCCCCCAACCTGTGTTGCAGCCAGTATGGGTATTGCGGGACTGGAGATGACTACTGTGGGACCGGTTGTCGATCCGGGCCGTGTTACTCTTCGTCCACACCCACCACCCCGAGCAGCGGGGTCTCAGTGGCGGATGTGGTGACAGATAGCTTCTTTAATTCGATAATTGGCCAGGCCGCCGCAAGTTGCGCGGGGAAGAGCTTCTACACTAGGCAAGCTTTCCTCGATACTGCCGGTGCTTACCCCGAATTCGGAACAGTTGGGTCCGCCGATGACTCTAAGCGTGAGATTGCTGCTTTCTTCGCTCATGTTACGCACGAGACTGGACGTAAGATCCTCAACAAAATCTTTAAAGTCCTTTAGTCTATACTTGCCATGTTTGCTCTTTGCCACGAGTTTTATTCACTAAGACTTCTGGAGGACATAAAGTGTTATTGGGATGGGGAGAGCGTATGATCTGCTTTACTTTAGATATATAATTAAGATGAGATCATTCGCGAACTATCAAAATCCCAAAATAAAAGCAACAAATAACAATTAATCTTCTTGGGTGCAGATTTTTGCTACATTGAAGAGATAGATGGTCCCTCGAAAGATTACTGCGACGAAACCAACACCCAATATCCATGCAACCCCAACAAAGGCTACTATGGTCGCGGTCCCCTCCAAATATCCTGGAACTACAACTACGGACCTGCTGGACAAAGCATCGGGTTTGATGGCCTCAACTCTCCCGAAACCGTGGCCAACGACGTGGTTGTTTCTTTTAAGACCGCCTTCTGGTTTTGGATGAACAACGTCCACTCCGTTATTACTTCCGGTCAAGGCTTCGGCGCAACAATTCGAGCCATTAACGGAGGAGAGTGCGGCGGTGGAAACTCGGGCGCCGTCCAAGCTCGGGTCCAGTATTACACTGATTATTGTAACCAATTTGGCGTCTCTCCCGGAGATAATCTGACCTGTTAGAGAGCATAGAAAACCAATCACTTTTATGGCATTATAGCCAACCTCGGTTAGCACCATAACCATCCTCGATTCCCAATAATGTATGCCTCTTAATAATGGATCTGAGAAATAAAAGGAATATCAGCGCATCTTGTTGACTGGCTGTCCGATACTTCATGACCATGAATTAGCATTTACCTCATTTCGAAATAACAAAAAAGAGTTGGTAATGCAAAACTAGTTAGTAACTAATGCAAATAAGAGTTGGTGAAAAAAAACTAGTTGATTACTTGATCGGAGAAGAGTGGGAAAATTTTCCAAAAATTTTTTAACTTCATGTACAATGGCCATTCACTCCTAAACCTTTTCTATTATGACAAATTAATCCTAAACTTTTTATGAGATGCTAATTCGGTTGTTCTGGTCAATTTTAGCTGGATATTGCTAATGTGGACACTAGCCGTTCTACGTGGCGTCTAGCTTGGCCGGCATTGACGTAGACAATTTTTGCATTTTAAAAAAAATATATCCAAAATCTTCTTTTGTTTTTCCATTTTATCCTTTTCTTTTCCTTTTTCCTATGGCCGGTACATGGCCATAATTGGCAACCGACCATAGGCGAGGGTCGCTCATGCTTGTGGTGAGTACTCGGTCATTGCTAGCAATCGGCCACAGGTGAGGGTTGCCCGCAATGACCTTGCCTGTGTCCTGTGGCCAGTAGCAAAAGGAAGAAAAAAAGGAAAAAAATCATTTTATAAAAAATGCAAAATTCATCTACGTCAGCACTGTCATGCCACGTTAGAAGGTTGGCTAGCGTCCACATAAGTGATATTAGGCCAAAATTTGTTGGAAGACTAAATTGACAAATAATTAAAAGTTTTACGATTAAATTGACACAATTGAAAGATTTAGACTTGCATTGGCCGCTATACAATTTATTTATAACTTTTTGGACAATTTTCCTAAAAAGAGTTGGTAATTACTCCACAAGGTTGATAATTTTAAAAAAATTTGGTAAATTCGGACAGCTAATAAGTAAGACAAACAAAAGTGGTCATGGTAGATAAATGTTACTAAACTACTCAAATGAAAAAGTAAGCCAAACTAGTTGTTAATCTAATCGGAGGAAAGTTTGCATTCACACAAATAAAAGTTGATAACTTCATATAATAGTTGGTAAATTTAATTCATTGATTAGAAAGGAAAATAAAATTTGGTAACGATAGCAAATGCTTTTTTTTTGTCGGAAATAAGAGAAGTTGGTATTTTACAAAATTTTTACAAACCTTAGTTACTAACTCAAATGAGAGTTGATGATGCAAAATTATAGTTGGTAACTTAGTTGAAGAAAAGTTGGTAATCATCATACGTCTCAAACAGATGGCCCAACTTGAGTTTGGATAGATTGAAAATGGGTCCAACCCAAATTGACCCATTTTCATGTGATGAAATTTTAGTGACCCATACCATACTCTACTCGAACTCAACCAAACTCATATTACTTTAACACATTCATATTTAACCTAATCTATCAAAACTTATAGCCACCTATTTAACTAACCTTAAGCTCTTCAGGAGAATATGTTACTTGGATTAAATTATATATCAAATTAAAATAGTAAATTAACAACATAAAAAAGATTTGCTAAAAAAGTATAAAAAACCTAAAAATTGAAAAGCTTATAAAAAAAGCTAGAAAAAGTATGTCCATGTTGTAACGGCACACCCTATAAATGCACACACTAGAAAAGTCAATTCAATCCTTTTTCAATAGTTTGCATCAAATTCCCTGGCCTAATTATCTCCTCAAATTCCAAGTCATGGTACATCTATTGTCAATATCATATTCTCAATTTGCCTAACCAAAATAAAAGACAATGCAAGCAAAGTCGTCTGAATATAAAAGCACCATGCAACCCAACTGACTACTAAAAGAATTGATTACAAAAGGCATATTCCTCTTTTTGTTACAGTTTACAAAGCCCCAAAAACAAAAATTCGTAGACTAGAGTGCGATCGATGAACATATGATTGGTACATTGTCCATCAACTCCCACATACCTTGGTCTTCCAAAGACTCGGACGCATCTCAAGGGAAAGGTGATAAGTGCATTCGGAAACAGCAATCCCAAAGGTTTTTGGGCCTCTAAAAGTCTTTAGGCAAATGCTGAGGCGTTCGATAAATTTTTTTAGAGAATTTTAGCGAAGTATGTACTGTATTTTTAAAAATCCTCTAAAGTTCCTTAATCTAAGTAGGTTCGAGCTAGCTTTTAGCTTTAACATTTCGGAATGCTAAAGTAAACTTTTGAAATCCCGGAAATAACTTCACCATGCGATGTCATCTCAGCGGTGCGACGACCGACGCACCGCTTTGCCACGGCCGTGCATGGGACGCATGCACCGTCGCACCCATTGCATTGTCAGGGTGTGAGGCCGTGTGCATCCTTATCCGGCAACACACTGCCCCTCATTTTGCTCGTCTTGACGAGTACTTCCTGGCTGTCTGATCAAAAACAGGTTTTGATAAAAAACACAAATTGAAACATGCATAAATAGTTCGGCGGTGGGAAGAAAACAGACCCCAAATTGTGGTCGAAACGAAAAACAGGCAGTATACACTTCAATGTCAAAGACCGTACACATGCATGATCAGGAAACAAGTAAGTGGGCTCTGATACCAATGTTGAGAAAACTCATTCCCTGATAGTCATACTTGAAACAAATTCGATCAATGCAGAAAATGTGCCCAATGATTATTAACTTGTATCACCGATCGTACAGGCACATCACAATAACAAACATACCCGGAATTATCACAGATTAAATGCCACTTTGCGCTTGAGAGTGTCCTTTGATTGTCTTTCGTACTAACTTCCGTTCCAAAGAAAAACAAAGAAGACTTTTCCAAAGGGTGTGTTCTTACGCATATAAAAATTACATTACTTTTCCAACCGGTGCCAACTATTTATAATGATAGTCAAATAATCACCTTGTGGGCCTTTGTGGCTCATGGGCCAGGTTTGGCCCATCTTGGGCGTCCTACCCTTTATGCCTTTCAACCTCTGTTTGCGTGAAACTTTGTGGGACCGGTTCCATGGACTCACCCGGAAACTGGACCGGACATGCAGTCCGGTTTCCGGGTGGATCCATAAAACCAACGGGTGGTTCTCGATTACCTGCAGTTCGGTTTCCGGGTGGATCCATAAAACCAATGGGTGGTTCTCGATTTTAATTTCTCGGAACCGGTCCTTAGTGGGCAGTTCCCGGTTCTATGTCGGGAACCACCCGTCGGGACCATGCTCACCCCTAGTGCTAAGTCCATTGAGATTGGTTTAAAAAGTTAATTTTCTTAAATGATGCGGCCGATTGTAGATGAGTCATATTCAACAATCCAAGAGATAAATTAATTCGGTAAGCTAATCTTAGTAATTGCATAATGTCTTCTTTTTTTATTTTTTGAGAGGAACATAAATCTCACAAAAAAAAAAATAAATCTCACAAAGTCTCTTCGTCAATGTCAAAGTCAACGCTTCCTAACGCACACGACACGTCCTCCTTCACATCTAGATCTTGAATTTTCAAAGCTAACTCTCCACAACCTCAGCAGCCTCAAATCAACCGCGCCTGCTCTCTCAATTTATTACTACGAAGACCTCTCATTGCATATTCACATCCCTCACACCCATATCCAGAATGGCCAATTCAATCAAAACAGCAAGAGCTCTTCTAAACATTCTCCTCGTGTCTGGCCTCATGGCCGGATTCTCGCCGGCACACGTCTTCGGTCAAGATTCTGTGCTGTTGACCTGTGTTGCAGCCAGTACGGGTAATGCGGCTCCGGAGATGAAGGATGTGGTGACGGATAGCTTCTTTAATTCGATAATTGGCCAGGCCGCCGCAAGTTGCATGGGGAAGAGCTTCTACACTAGGCAAGGTTTCCTCGATGCTGCCGGTGTTTACCCCGAATTCGGCACAGTCGGGTCCACCGATGACTCTAAGCGCGAGATTGCTCTTTTCTTCGCTCATGTTACGCACGAGACTGGACGTAAGATCCTCAACAAAATCTTTATAGTCCTTTAGTCTGTACTTACCATGTTTGCTCTTTGCCACCAATTTTATTCACTAAGAATTCTAGAGGACATACACTGTCATTGGGATGGGGAGAGCGTATGATCTGCTTTACTTTAGATATATAATTAAGATGAGATCATTCACGAACTATCAAACACCCAAAATAAAAGCAACAAATAACAATTAATCTTCTTGGGTGCAGATTTTTGCTACATTGAAGAGATAGATGGTCCCTCGAAAGATTACTGCGACGAAACCAACACCCAATATCCATGCAACCCCAACAAAGGCTACTATGGTCGCGGTCCCCTCCAAATATCCTGGAACTACAACTACGGACCCGCGGGAGAAAGCATTGGGATTGACTGCCTCAACTCTCCCGAAACCGTGGCCAACGACGTGGTTGTGTCTTTTAAGACCGCCTTCTGGTTTTGGATGAACAACGTCCACTCCGTTATTACTTCTGGTCAAGGCTTTGGCTCAACGATTCGAGCCATTAACGGAGGAGAGTGCAGCGGCGGAAACCCGAGCGCCGTCCAAGCTCGGGTCAAGTATTACACTGATTATTGTAACCAGTTTGGCGTCTCTCCCGGAAGTAATCTGACCTGTTAGAGAGCATAGAAAACCAGTCTCTTTTATGGCATTATAGCCAACCTCGGTTAGCACCATAACCATCCTCGATTTCCAATAATGTATGCCTCTTAATAATGGATCTGAGAAATGAAAGGAATATCAGCATCTTGTTGACTAGCTGTCCGATACTTCATGACCATGAATTAGCATTTACCTTATTTCGAAATAATAAAAAAGAATTGGTAATGCAAAACTAGTTCGTAACTAATGCAAAAAAGAGTCGCTGAAGCAAAACTAGTTGATTACCTGATTGGAGAAGAGTGGGAAAATTGTCCAAAATTTTTTGAACTTATTGTACAATGGCCAATTCACTTATAAACCTTTCTATTATGACAAATTAATCGTAAAATTTTTATGAAATTCTAATTTATTCCTTTTGGCCAATTTTGGCAGGATATTGCTGACGTGAATGTCAGCCGTACTATGTGACGTCTAGCTTGGCCGAAATTGACATAGACAATTTTTGCATTTTAAAAAAATATATCTAAAGTCTTCCTTTGTTTTTCCATTTTTTTCCTTTTCTTTTTCCTTTTTTCCGTGGCTGGTACATGGCCATAATTGGTAACTAACCACAGGTGAGGGTCGCTTGTGCTTGTGGTGAGTACTTGGTCATTGCCGATGTAACGACCCGGTCCGACGAGAGCAAGGAGTGATCATCAGAGCCAGAGAGAGCTTAGACAAGGAGCGGCTCCCGGCAGATTTCGGGGATGGCGAGGGGATTGCATTGCTCTTGTCCCACATTGCTTAAGGAGTGAGATCTTGGTGAGTTTATAAGGCTTGGCCCCTAACCCTTGTGTAACGCGTTTTAAAGTCGTGAGGACTTAGTGTCCAAAGCGAATAATATTACATATGGAGTGGCGCAGCGGAAGCGAGGGTCGCCCATGCCTATGGTGAGTACTCAATCATTGTCAGCGATTGGCCATAGGTGAGGGTTGCCCGCCCTTGCCCAGGTCGTGAGGATTAAACCCTCGCTAGATCTGGCGAGGGCTGCAATGCTCTCGCTTGTGTCCCATGTCCTGTGGCCAGTAGCAAAAGGAAGAAAAAAAGGAAGAAAAAAAGGAAAAAAAAACTCATTTTATAAAAAAAATGCAAAAATCATTTACATGAGCAAACTCAACATTAGCCACACCACGTTAGATGGTTGGCCAACATTCACATAAGTGATATCAAGCCAAAATTGGTTGGAAGACTAAATTGGTAAATAATTAAAAGTTTTACGATTAAATTGGCACAATTGAAAAATTTAGAATTGAATTGACCGATATACAATATGTTTAGGATTTTTTGGATAATTTTCCTAGAAAGAGTTGATAATGGTAGATAAATTCGAATAGTTAATAAATAAGACAAACAAAAGTGATAATGGTAGATAAATGTTACTAAACTACTCAAATGAAAATGAGTAAGCCAAACTAGTTGGTAATCTAATAGGAGGAAAGTTTGTATTCACATAAATAAAAGTTGATAACTTCATATAGTAGTTGGTAAATTTAAGTTATTGGTTAGAAAGGTAAATAAAATTTGGTAAAGATAGGAGATGCTTTTTTTGTCGGATATAAGAGAAGTTGGTATTTTGCAAAATTTGAATAAACCCTAGTTACTAACTCAAATGAGAGTTGATAACGCAAAATTATTGTTGATAACTTAGTCGGAAAAAAGTTGGTAATCATCATAACTCTCAAATAGAGGCCCAACTTGAGTTTGGAAGGATTGAAAATGGGTCAAACTCAAATTGACCCATTTTCATATGATGAAATTTTAGGGCACGTTTGGTAACATTTTTGTTTCCGAAAACAATTTTTTTTTAGAAATAGTTTTTTCTATTTCTATTTCCTGGATGAGTTTTTGAGCAAAAAAATGCGTTTATCAATTACATAAAATTTCTATTTCTGGAATAGAAAAAGAATAGAAATACATTTGGTAACCGCACAAAATTTCTATTCCTGAAATAGAAAAGGAATAAAAATGTATTTGGTACAACCAAAAAAATTTCTATTCCCAATTTTTTTCATTCAAGTCTATGTGTTTTATTTAACTATAAGTACAAGTTATAAGTGAAAAAAACCAATATAATCAAACCATTAGTAGGTCGCATAATACGTTTTTGCGGTTTGATTTGGTTTCGAAAAATTTGAAACCAAATTAGACCACAAAACGGTTTTGTTCAATTTGTGAACCGGTTTTTCTCAAGAAAGTACTTGAACCACAGATTTAAACCTTTTTTTGGCTCACTAGTTAGAATTATACAATTTTTCCGAGGCATTAACGTCATGATGCTAATGTGGTACTTTTTCTCTCAATTCGCTCGACATTTGGATTGTCCATGACAGCTTCAATATCAAACATCTTCAACAAGACTCTCCTGAGCGTTGGGTTGATTTTGCTAAGGTCGAAAAATGGGTCAAACTCGAAGGACTGGATTGAAGAAGAGCTTCCAATGGCCCAGAAGACCTCGACATGTTTGCGTTACTCAAGTATTTTTTTGAATCAAAATACACACTTTGCAAAGAAGCAATGTCGCAACGGGTATAGTTCAACTGCATACAATACAATAAACATCTTGTCATCTGTCCCACGTAACACGGTGATACCTAAGTGCATTCACTGAGAACCTCGCAGGAGGAATCTTTCAAAACTTCTTATGACCAATTAATCCCTTTTGATCCCATACGCCACTTAAAGTTACTGAACATCGTGCAGGCATTTTCGAATCGCAGCTAGGAAATCATCGGACTCAACGTCTGTGGGAGGAGGGTACATGCGAAAAACATACAAGATTGGCTTGGATACCTCCATCAGTTTCTTGGTGGGTATAACATCCGACAATTCCCGAAGCTCTGCTAAGCGAAAGGAAATGACTGGGTGAGAAAGAAGAAGCTGCTCCTTCCCAGCTTCTCCACCTGGAACAATAATCACAAAGGTATCAAAACAACACTGGGGACTAACAACGGATATCTACAAAAGATGTCTTGAACACACTATTATGAACTTTAGCAAAAGAGTTTAAAGATGCTACTCAAAATCGAGCTGAAAGATTCATCCGTGTAACTACCGATTAGCAAAGATACACCCGAGAACAAACATAAAAATCTAGTTTACGGGCCATGAATGGAAATTGCGAGCTCTCTACCAAGCCTGATCAGTTGATTACCTATTCCTTACAAGATCCCATGAGCAAGCAAATGCAGCAATGACAAAAAATTGTTACCATCTTTCAGAAACCGTAATTACCTGCAGTCTTGAAAACCTAAGGTTGTTCATGGTAAGAACAACCGGTACTTCACATAAAGTGTCAGCAAGCAGCCAAATTGCCAGATACTCGAAGAAATTCTTCATGAAACTTATCTGTCCCTCAAAGTTTTTTTTATGTCCACAAACTTCAAAATCAGGAAACCACAAGAGGCATTTCACTGACTTCCACAGAACTTGACTCTCTACAGATTTCTCTATGATGGTTTGGTATGGGTGATGGAGTCCCCACATAATCTTGACATGAGTCAATGACAGGTCAGATATGGAGGATTCCAGAAGACGTGTGGTGGCAACCATTCTAAAAGGATCATAACTTCGGGCAATGTTGGAGGTAAAATGGAAGGTGGTGTCATCCAGGATATGTAAAACATAAGTTCCTAACGCAGTTTTCAGGGACAACATTCGCACAATTCACAAGGAGGAGACTTTGCCAATTGCCACAGAGCCCATAGAAAATCTTCCCTACGTTACACCATCTAAGTTTTTATCAGATGAACTATCGTTCTCACGGAAGTTCCGGATAAAATTGACTATGTAATCAAACTAGAAAATGCTTTGGCTGGTTAGGTCGACCTAATATTTCCTGATTCTCTGAAGCATTGCTTCTCGCGGGATTCGTTTCATGCCCAGAGGAAATGGGATTTCGCTGAACACTCAAGCAAAACCATACTCCGAAAATTTTATCTATTCTCACATAGAAGAAGCTGCAATGACATCCATCCATCCATCAGAATCCGGACACACACTCCACATATCAACTACAACATCAACATTGATCAATTACCGAATAGCCAGACGACCCACACAATCAGAAAAACAAGACTATTCCATCTAAAGGGGTTCACAAAACCAACTTCACCACACAAAAAACCCCCCCACGAGCCGCAGAATCTGACTCCAATCCAATCCACACCAACAACAACCCTAGCTCGAAAGGCCAAGCACCATCTAAACAAGCACAAGCGAGAGGCTCGGAAGGGAAAGAAGAGCATCCAATCAGTGAAGTGGAAGGTAGAACCACGACAAGTACCTTGCCGATCTGGGCGCGGGCGAGGGGGCGGTCGGTGGCCGCCCATGCCAAGATCCGGCGAGGGGGTTGCCCTCGTCGAGGCGGTCCGGGCGAGGGCAAGGGCCCCTCGCCGACGGTGTCCCTATAGAATCGCCACACTATCAAACAAAGATGGTGAAAAGGGGCGGCCGACGCCAAGATGTGGTGGTGGGGTGCGCGAGGGTTCCGTTCGCCGCTGCCCGCCTCGTGGGTCAGCGAATGAACAACTGAGGTGGTCCGCACCTTATTTAAAATTAATAAAAGATTATAAAATAAATTACAGGGCGGCCTCGCCGGTCGGATGTCCCTATAGAATGGCCACAGGGGTCTAAGGTGGCGAGAATATGAAGTCAAAGGAGGGGGAGAAGGAGCCGGGCCGAGGGGAGGGGGACGGGACGGGAGAAAGGGAGGAGGGGGGGCGACCGGGAGGAGGGGGGGGGAAGGGGGGCGCTTTGATTGAGTTGGGCGGCCATGGGGGGCGGGCGCGAGCCGAGGGGGTCGCTAGGCGGGAGTCGGTGAGCGGACGCGTGGGCGGGGGTGGGTGAAAGCGCGAAGACAAAATAGGGGTGCCAGGGAGGAGAAGAACGAGGAAAAGGAGAAGAGAAGGGGAAGGGATGCAGAGAGGGGAGCTCAGCAGCAGCGCCTCCTACAGCCCCGTGACTTTTTTTGAAAGGGAAGAAGACCGGTCGGGGCCGGTTCACTCAACTGAACTGGGCCTTTTCAACGGGCATGCCACGGGGCGGGTTCCGGTTCTACTTTTTTACCTTTCCGTCGTGGCCACCACTAGGTGGCGGTTTTTGGTTTCGGAGGATTTGCTTGAAAGGGAAGAAGACCGTCTGCAGAGCACGGTCCTCAGTTTCTCTACCTTTTTACCTTTCCGTTTCTGTTTCTGTTTCTTTGCTTCTATTTCTATTTCTATTTCTATATTCTACTTCTTATTTATGTTCCAAACATATTTCCTGATTACTTTTTTATTATAAGAAATAAAAAAAATCAACTGACATTACCAAACGAATTTTTGCTCTTTTTTGTTCTAGAAAACAAAAGAACAGAAAAATAGAGAAATATAAATATTACCAAATGCTCCCTTAGTGACCCATACCATACTCTACTTGAACTCAACCAAACTCATATTACCATAACACATTCATATTTAACTTAATCTATCAAAACTTATACCCACATATTTAACTCTCCTTAAGCTCTTCAGGAGAATATGTTACTTGGATAAAATTATATATCAAATTAAAATAGTAAATTAACACATAAAAAAGATTTGTGAAAAAAGCAAAAAAACCTAAAAATTGAAAAACTTTAAATAAAAACCTAGAGAAGTATGTATATGTTGTAACGGTACACCCTACAAATGCACAGACTAGAAAAGTCAATTCAATCCTTTTTCAATAGCTTGCATCGAATTCCATGGCCAGAAATGTGTTAATATTTGCATCATGCCAGAATGGATGTTAATTTTGAACAATAGGAGTAGGCAATCAATTCTTGCTTTGACATGTTATTGGCCATTTTGATCGGGTTGGTCCCACCATGTCAGAAGCTCTTTTTTAGGAGTGGGGACGAATTGGATATCAACTCTTCCTATCATATAAAATGCAATCAACGGGTGGCTTAACAGTAACAAATCAAATGAATAAGTAGGCTACATAATAAAATGAGAAGGGATAAAATATATACCTTTCCTTAAACCATGACAATCACAACAACATGCGCATGAGAAGTGAGCTTTGATTTCTATATAAACTGGCTTAGCAAAATGAAATTAAAAGGGTGCTTGACCGTCACAGTCTCGCATTGGTGTCAAGTCTTTTTAACCTCGGCCAAATCGAAAAGAATATCTTATAGTCACGCGAATAGCGGCTAAAGATATTTTTTTGCGATTTTTTATAAATAAATTTCAAAGAAAAGAAATGCAACCTCTACATCGCGGGCTCGCATTTGAGGTCATATATTTCTTAACACCATCCTAAAATGCCCTATTACGGGCCCAAGTTCGACATCGTGGTTGTGTGTGCAATAGTGTAGTGCTAAATCATTAAAGTATGCACAACAATTTATAAACAATCAATTTGAACCTACAAGAACAAATAATACCTTAATGTCGAGATAATACTTGGAATTCTCGCTGCCAAACAAAAATTATTTTGAACAAGATAAAAAAATTGGCTTAAGTCCACTTTAAAAAAAATGCAAGTCCTTAGCAGAGTCGCCAGTCTGTCGCAACCTACCTCCCGCTCTTTTTTTTTTAATAATGTGCAAAAAGGGATTTCACCTGGTACGTGCTAAGACTAGATTCGGGAACTTAAATCGTGCTCTCCCAAGCCTATATCATATCGCGACTTAGAGTTTAAATATTTAACATGCAAGTGGTTTATATCAAGGAGTCACCACTAATCGATTTGGAGTGGGTCGATTAAAAACTCAAATAGGGTGATGGGAGAATCACCCTATTCCTACGAACCAAAGATGAACTGAGTTCGGAGATTTGGTTACATTAGTTGGATAACTAATGCCTTTTGGTACCTTCAAAAATCAACTCCTTTTAGCTTTTGTTAGTTGCCAGAATCAACAATATCATGTCGCAAAAGGACAAGATGCTCTCGTCTTCCACCATAGACATTATGTTAATCTACCGCCGTCCCATATCAGGAAAACAAAAAAGATGTATTATGTGTTGTGTGTGGCCATCTAATCTAACAGTAGAAGAGAAAAAAGTGAACAAAGAGAGCTTTTTAGGTAAGTTATATGGGTAAAAGTGCAGCAGCTCCAAACTAATGTTTGGTGATAGGCGCTTCATCCCAATTAAGATGACAGAAACCCTGAGAAGACTAGATGCTATACTTTGCATTATATGGGTAAAAGTTCATAAATCGAATTGCATGCCACCTATTTGATAAAATGTCTAAGTGAAATCAAAATTTATGTTTCTTAAGGAAATAAGTTTTTGCGAAGGAAATAAGTTCAAGAATCAGTGTATGTCATTTTCCATGACTAAAACTGAGAGCCAATCTTTATCATTATTCTATTTTTTTCTGCTTTCAAATTCTACCATGCTCACATGAAGACAACGAAAACATAAAAATTTGATGGTTCGGGACCACGAAAACATACTTTTATGTTTGCCGACTGCCGACAACACAAACAAATCGGGACCACACACTTTGTTGTGTTCCTTGCAGAATCTTAAGGTCCAATCGGGTCACGACTAAATTATGGGTCAATCGGGTCATCGCAATTTCAAGGGGCAAATTGTAGGATTGGGACGGACAAAGTCGTCGAGCTAAATAGGAGGCTTGATTTGATGAAAGAATGGCTTGGCTTGCGCAAAATCCTTTGATTCGAGTTGAGATCGAATTGATTTGGGCATATAGGAGTTAGGGTCTTCCTGGGTCAGATTGCATTGAAGGTCACTTGACTTGGGGAAAGGTAAAACATAAATTTTGGAAAATTGGCAAGAGACTTTTTTTGACGATGTTGAAGGTCGCGTTAAAGGTCGCAAGAGTTAGGGTTCCTATGATTTGCTTTGAAGGTCGTATTGAAGGTCGACGTTGAAGGCCGTTCTTAATCAAAAGTTTCTAGGGTTTTTTTTAAGAAAAAAGCTAAACCAAAACGATGCCGTTTTATTTCCCGATGTCCACGTCAGCGCCAGTTCGGCCATGTAGGATGGCCGGCGCTAATTGGGTATCCACATAGGAATTTTCCGAGCTAAATTAGCCGAAAGGACTGAATTGATACAATTGCAAAAGATTTAGGACTGAATTGGCACCAATGCAAAAGGTTTAGGATTGAATTGACACTAAAAAAAGGTTTATGACTAAATTGGCACAAATGTAAAATGTTTATGACTGAATTGGCATAAAAAAAGGTTTAGGACTAAATTGGCACTAATACAAAAGGTTTAGGACTTTTTTTGGCACTTTTTCCAACTTCCGACGCATGCCAAAATTTAGAGACATGGAAAAGAATTCGTTTGCCGAGCATGAAACAATAGAATTCCGCCTCCCTTGATATAGTACAGGGATGAGGAAATCATAACCCAGCAAGGGAGGATTAAGGGAATATTAAACTGACTGATAATACATGTAAACGCTATATTCGAGATCAGATGCATGTCAGGAGTAGCGAGTAAGACCCAAAGTCTACCAAAATATGTCGATGAACGTAGTTCTTTCATCTCAATGTTCTCCCATTGTACAAAGATCAGAGTTATATCTTTGTTTTTGTTTTTTCTTTACTTTGGCTATGGATTTCGCTTTTCCACTTTCAATTTCGACTTGATTCTTCGAGTTATCTTTGCACGGCATGGCGTCGTGAAAAAACCTCAATCTTCAAGCATTGTGGGAGAATTAATTGATGGCGCACTATCCATTCTACAAGCTTTACTGTAGCGGTCTAAGGCGTCTCCAATTGGTCGACAATGTCAAGCCAGCATACTTCACATTTTTATATAGGAAAGAGCCTGAAATTTGTTAACAAACTCGGTTTTGTTTTGTGGATAATATTTCCTCAACTCTAATCGTTGTTTTCGGTTACAGTAATGAGTCAATGAAAATTATTTCTTTTGTTGGAACAAAGGATTTGATTTGATTCTAATTCTGATTATGATTACATAGATTGCAGACTAATTGATTCAATCAATCTGTGAGATTGGATATTCAGACAGTAAAATAGGAAGACGTTATCTTATATAGTCTTTCTTATTTTCTACTTGTACTATAAATATACCCAAGTACATGTAAAAAGATAGATAGAGAAATTCAAACGCAATTCATACCAAACTCTTCTTCAATTTTTGTCGTGGTATAACAACCTCTTTTCTTGGCGTAACTTCCTCAAAGTCTTCTGGATTGCCCCGGTTAGTTTTCTAATTTGTTGTTGCAAACCATATCCTGAAAAAACAAAATTTGCACTCCGGTAGGAATCCACATAACCGTCAATCAACGATACCACGTCGAAATATCAAAGCCAAAACTCAGGTTCCAATGAAAACCGAGATCCAATCATACCTGCAATGGAGGAAGCTTCCAACTCCCCTCAAAATCATATTTTGGATCAAATTAATCCGACTCAAAGGAAGAACCTTCTTCTTAATATCCTACCCGTCCCTGCTCAATATTCCGGCCCAGCCCAATGGCCACTAGTCCATTGGTTTCCGATTTAGGGTCAATTGGCCTCCGGACCAAATTAACAGTGGGCTCAACATGACCCATCCAGAGAAGATACAACTTTGGGCCTCGGAACCCAACCCAATGGAGGTGGGCGTGTCCCGTTTGTTCTCGGGACCAACCCAAATGGTGGGTTGGGCTGGTCACCTCCAGGCCACAAACCCAAATTGAACCTGGCAGGTTTAGGGATGAACCTAGGTATTCAACCTGGCTTCATGCCCTAGGCCGTCCCAGCGGCCAGTGGCCGCCCAAAACCCGGTGACGCATTTTACATGTCGCCGACTGACAGATCAGAGCTGTGACTCATCAAATGACAGCTTGCCGAACCAGACAATTACATTACTTGGGCTCAAGATTTCCGGCGAGCCTAGTGACAAAAGGCAATGACGATTTCCTCAAAGAAACTGTGCCTTTTCCAATCGACGATTGAATGCAGTGATATTGGCACAAATGCAACCAACTTGTCCGCACATGGATCCGGAACTGTGTAGCTCCTAAGGTCACAAATGAACTCCCACCAACCGATTATTCAAAAATCATGTGGAACAACATCCACAAGATGGACAGAAAACTTGATTGAGCCAAGATCTTCTCACTCACCCAAGCCTTGTCGAATTGAAGCAAGGATACCTTTTGGTCACCACTTGCTCCAATTGACTCTCGACTCTATGGAACAAGCACGAGGTGGCTATATAATAGCTCGAAGGACCCAAGGTGACAATCAAATAGTACCGAGAACTTAAAGAAAGGGAGAAGGTAACTCGATTTATCTTAGTCCTAAATAAAAGCTAATCACCTTTTCGATCGCAAATCCTCGCCATGGAACCTGTCTCGCCGCTCGACCGAATCTAGCAGCTAGCTGTCCAAGAGGAGAACCAACGCCTAGCCACGACGGAGCATGTGAGGATGGGAGAGAGTGTAATGCTCGCTACTCCGGCTAGGCCATCATAGCAAAGCTCACAACACCCTTGGGCCACATCATGCAGCGAGTGTCCCATGAAGAAGCAAACCCTAAGGTTCGTAGATAGACAGCCCGGAGAGACAGCCAAGATCGAAGGCACAAATCCAATGGCTATCATCCTTCCATTGATGCAATTGAATTGAATGGCTCTTATCAGGCCACGTTAAGCCATCCAATGGTCCACAGAGCACCACGTCATCACAAAAAAGGGATGGGGCAAACTTTGAAAACAAAAGATAAATACTGTGAATACGATAAGCGTCCACACCACATCATTGATACATGTTGGAAATTGCATGGAAAGTCAAATGAAAAAAAGGGAGAAAGATTTTTTTGCTTGTCAGGTTTCAACCTAGGGGACTAAAAGGGCAAATCAGACAATTACCCAAGATAGTACAAAATTATTATGAAGGCTTTGAGTCAATTGAGGACTACTAACAAGATTGTGAGTTTTTTAGGTACTTCTTTTTGTAAGACCAATGTTGTCTTAGTTAATAAATGGATAATTGATTCAGGTGCCAGTAACCATATAATTTGCAGTGAATATTTTTTTTGTGTGATGTTCACAAAAAACCCCACTCTTCCGTATCAATACATCTTCCAAATGGGAATGTCACTCATGTCACCTAAATTGGTATTGTTCATCTTAGTCTAAATATTATCCTAAAAAATGTCCTCTATATTAATGAATTTGAGTTCAATCTTATATTTGTTTTCAAGGCTTGTGAGGACAATTCTTGTTGTGCCATATTCAATTCCAAAAATTGCTCCTTTCAAAACCATTCGACTGACAAAACTGATGGGCTTGAGTAGCGTCGCACAAGGACTATAGTTTAGGATAAGCTTTCCTAAAGACTTTTGACTTGTCTTCATTAAATAAAAGCAATTCATGAAATGCTACCACTAATAATAAAATCCTTCTTTCTCATCAGCATTTAGGCAATAGTGCTCATTTTCCTTATCCAACTATACAATATGCCCTTTGGCAAAGCAATCACGAGCATCGTTTCCAACCAGTACATCTCGAGCTACTAGTGCATATTTCTTGATTCATGTAGATATATGAGGTCCTTATCACATTTCACATCATGACGGATTGAGTTTTTTCCTCACCATTGTAGATGATTAAACCTGCACCACTTGAGTTTTCCTTATGCAATTCAAGAGTCAAACTTTTTCCCATTCGTCGAATTTTTTCTCCTTGATTAAAAAACAATTCAATAAATTTGTCCAATGAATTCACAGAGATAATGGACACGAGTTTTTCACTACTGAATGCAATTCTTTTCTGTCTTCTCATGGGATACTTCATGAAAGCTTTTGCACTTACACTCCCCAACAAAATGGGATTGTTGAGCACAAACATTGACATCTCTTAGAAGTAGCTCGAGCACTCAAGTACCAAGCTTCCATTCTCGAAACATTTGGGGGAGATTGTATGCTCACAGCAACTTATTTAATTAATCATATGCCAACTCAAATTCTTGAAGGTTAGACTCTTCTTGAGAAGCTCTTTAGGAAACAACTTGAGATTGATCACCTAAGAGTTTTTGGCTGTTTGTGTTATATGACAACTGTAGGCCCTCAGGATAAAATGAATCTTGTGCCCTTCAATGTATTTTCATGGGATATCCCTATCTACAGAGTAATTATCGAGTTATGGAGATAACTACAGGCCGTTACTTGTAAGCTGAGATATTGTTTTCCATAAATATATGTTCTTATTCTAGGAGATGACATCTTCATCCCAATCGTTTGTATCAACATCAAATCGCTGTCGGTTCTTATCATAAGAAGATTTATAAGTGACTCCACAATATGTCTTCATTTCACCAGACCACATGGCATTCATGTTAGCTAGTTCCGAATCCTCAAATCAAGTGATCAAGTCTCCAGTATCTTCTTGTGAGTAGAACTAGTCGCCCACTTCATCTCCACAACCATAAATTGATAGATCTTCTTCTCCTCTAGTTCTTGAGCAAATAACCACTTAGCAACATCGACTCTCTGGACGTCATATTTGCCCACCTCCATGGACCAAAGACCACATATGTCCCACAATGGATCCTATAGGTACACATTATCATGGGGAGAAGAATACTAGAAGTGTCAAAACTTGTGTACGATGCTCATTTTAGTGCTAAAAGTTTTTTTCGGATCACTTAAGTACTACTTTTTTAAAAGGTTGTCAGAAATCTAACATGGGCATATGTTATTAGTATCTTTGTCCTACGTGGCACATCGGCCCTGACGGGGATGATATTTAATAATATTTTTTCTGACTTTTTTTTTTCTTTTTTGCCTCCTTTTCTTTTTTTTTCTTTTACCTTTGGCCGGTGATTGGCCACCAGCCATGGTCGACTGCTTAGCCTCGCCCGAATGAGGCCGCCATCACCCACCATAGGCGAGGCCCAGCATGGCGACGGCGGGCGAGCCCTGTTGAGGGTCGGCCTCGCCCTTGCCCAAGCGAGGCGAGGTGAGGCAAGGCCAACCCTCACTAGGGCTCACTCGCCTTTGCCTAGGCGAGGTTCAGTCGGGCCTCGCCTATGGCAGGCAATGTCGGTCTCATCCGGGCGAGGCGGCCGGTGTCCACCAGTCACCGGCCAAAGGTAGAAGAAGAAGAAAGAAAAGAAAAAAAGAAAAGAAGGAAAAAAAAGAAAAAAATCAGAAAAAATATTTTAAAAATCGAAATATACATATGAAAATGCCACGTAGACTGATTTAAAAAAAAATCCAACGCAGATTAATATTTTAATTATAAAAGCCACGTATTAATTTGGCCGGAATTTCTCGCTATTGACACTTAAGTGATCTTTTTTCCTCCGATTTGGTACTTAAGTGAGCCAGTAAAAACTTTTGGCACTAAAGTAAGTGTCATATATAAGTTTTGGCACTTCTAGTGTTCTTCTTCTTATTATAATGTATCTTCATATGTCTCATTGGTCGACTATCATCAAAACACAAGTATTGTATTAGTCACATATATGAGAAACAAGAATCTTCTTCTTATGATGGAACAGCATGTGATCTACACTGGCAACAAGCTATAGAGGCTAAATTAAATGCCCTCATAGAGAATCATACTTGGGACATCATTTCCATACATTCACATAGAAAGCCAATTAGTTGCAAATGGGTACACAAAATCAAATACAAAACGGACAATTTCATTGAACTCTACAAGGCTCGACTAGTTGCCAAGGGATTCATGCAATGGGAAGATTTTGATTATTATGAAACATTTTCCTCAGTTGCCAAGAAGGTAAATAATTGTTCTTTTTTGTCTAGCTCCACATGTCGCAATTGGCAACTGCATCAAATGGATATCCATAATGCTTTTCTCCATGACGATTTGGACAAAAAAAATCTACATGGAACTTCCACAAGGTTTATGAAGTTAGGGGGAGTCTCGGGTATGTCGTCTTTGTAAATTCCTATTTGGACTTAAGCATGCATCTTGGCAATGCTATGCCAAATTTACCACTGCGCTCACAAATGCAGGCAGCACTCCGAGCATGACTATGCCCTATTCACATGGACCCCTTCATCAATCTATTTATTGATATATATTGATGATATACTTATTATGGGAAATGATGATTCTGCTGTTAGAAAGTTTAAGGAATATTTGCAATCTATTTTCCATATCAAAGATTTGGAACCTCCCAAATATTTCCTTGGTATTGAGATGGCTTGGTCAAACAAGGGAATATGCCTTGGCTAGTGGAAATTTGTTTGGAAATTACATCAGAAGCATGACTGTTAGGATGCAAGCTAGCTTTTATACCTATTGAACAAAATGCCAAGCTAACAATGCTTGAATATGATGCGAGTTCATCATCATCTAAAGAAGATCAATTGCTTAATGATCCATCGGGATATTGACGGCTTGTTGGGAAGTTGATCCATCTCACCATGACCAAGATGGATATATATTATGCAATGTAGATACTCAGCCAATTCATGCATAACCTGAAACAATCACATATGAATGCAGCACTGAAGGTTGTAAGTATTTAAAGGGATGCCTAGGACTTACAATTCTTTTATCTTGTAATTGCAACATGAAGGTGATGACCTATTGTTATACAAATGATGCTAATTGCCTATTGACCAAAAGGTGTATCACCAGTTTTTGCATTAAATTGGGAAAATCCTTGATTTCATGAAAGACAAAAAAGCAGTCAATTGTCTCATTATCGTCAGCCGAATCAAGAATACCAAACTATGGAAAAACTTTTTGCGAAATAATTTGGATACGAGATTTACTTTCGAACCTTGGTGTACAAGTTGATGGACCAAGTGAACAATTTTGTGACAATGGTGCCACACTCAAACTAGTGGCAAATCATCTTTCATGAAAAAATAGAACATATAAAAATTGATTGCCACTTCACTTGAGACAAAATTCAAGAAGGAATAGTTACAACACGGGGTATTGGAACTATGGAACAACCCGCTGACATTTTCACTAAACCATTGTGTCAAAGACAACATGCATATCTACTAAGCAAGCGAGGCATCTTCGACATATACAAGCCACTAGCTTGAGGGGTGTCGGGACCTACCCGTCCCAATTGGTTAGGCCAAGAGGTATTTATCGAAGGACGTGAATATTAATTGATTCATTCAATAGACAAACCAAATAGTTCATTAATCCAAAGATCGAGATACTCCCAAGTCTCATACCTCGCACAACAAGAATTATTTGATTTACACATTTGAATGGAGTCGCCACCAGCCGTAATCAAGGGTTGACTAGAAACCCTAATCAAGATGTGGGAGTATCGTCTCGATATGCATGAAAATCATAGATTCTGAAGATCGGGGACTTGATTATACTAGTGATCTAACTAGTGCTCTTTTTGGTACCTAAACTTGAACGATCACAAATTAACGCATCGGGTAGCCTATCGAAAAAACTTACAATTTCACCTAGCCATGCTAAAAATGGAAAATAACAACTAATATATTAAGGTGCGCAACCAAATAATCATAAAAAAAATAAATAATCAGCGACCTAGCATTGTCTCTAAAAAAAAAAGGCAATCAAAAACCTTAAAGTAAAGCCCTAATGGCTTGTTCAAATTTTTAGGA
Source organism: Syzygium grande (assembly GCA_024733475.1). Lineage (NCBI taxonomy): Eukaryota > Viridiplantae > Streptophyta > Magnoliopsida > Myrtales > Myrtaceae > Syzygium > Syzygium grande. Next base: position 42,086,953 of record JAMXDD010000005.1, on the reverse strand, counting down.
AATTTTTTAGAGGCTTTTTCAATTTTTACAAGTTTTAAACTAAGTCTAGAATGAGATTAAACACTAAGATCTAGTTAAATTAAGCCAAAAACTAAATTCTAAACATTTCCTAATTTACTGGATTTTTTGGAATTTTTCTGATTTTTTTATTTTTATTAATTTTTAAAAAAAATTCTGAATTTTTTTAATGTATTTCAGACTTTTTAATTTTTTTTAGATTTTTTAAACATTTCCGAATTTTTTGGTATTTTTAATGTTTTTATTTATAAAATAAAAAATTCCGAACCGGGTCCCCTGACCCGATCCGCCCGACACTTGACCCGACTCTCTCTTACTCGCTCAGATCCCTTTTTCCTATCTCTTTTCTGATTTTTGTTCATTTCTTTTTTCTTTTTCTATTTTTTTTTCTTTGGCATTTCCTCCCCTTCTGGTCGTCTTCTTCTTCCCGAGAGCTTTCTCCCCACGCTTCCACCAAGAACTTCTTCATGCCTACAACCGAGACCATGCTGGGAACCTCACCGGCCCCCTGACCATCGACCCGCGCCAGCAACACCGACGACCGCCACCGGCTCTACACCATTGCCGCCGGCCAACGTGGCTACCGAATCGTCGGTGAACTCGGGCCACCGAAACGACATCGCGAGCAAAAACTTGATTTCTCGGTCCTCAAACTCCCGATCCCAACAACAGACCTTAAGACTGAACAAACGAACATAAATACACATGAAATAGAGATGGAGGGCTAACGGTTGCAGCCTCAAACCGCAGGCATCACTCCGGGGGGCATAGCGCCTCCGGGGACCCGATCAACCATGGCCGACTCATGGCGCGCGAGTGCCATAAAACCCATGAAAAGCAAAAAATACTTGAGATCAGTAACCATATTATAACCAATCAAGCATATAACGAAGCTTTGGGGTGTCGATTTCGCAAAAACAGATTTGGAGCTTCCTCGAGCATTTTGTCAAACGGGAGGTAGGCGAATTCAAACAGGGGCTCAAAACTGAGATTTACAGCAATATCTGGCTCAGGAGTGACACGCAAAGATCTAAATAGCCTCATCACATCATGGACTCATTCCATTTTACAACGAATCACCCAAAAATCAACACGACCAGGTTCAATGTTCTGGAGCTATACTGTCTCATTGAGGCATTTTACCAAACATGTGAAGTGCAATAGAAGAATGGAAGCACAGGTCCGATTTTGAGAGAGCTCAGGGCCTACTTTCGACATATGACGCTTAAACCAACTTATTTGAGTGCTAAAAAAATGCAAACCTCCATTGATGGGGCCGGGTGACCATCGAATAGGCTCAGTGTGACCGGCACCAGAGACGCAGGGGAAAGGGAGGCCAAAACAGGGGAGGCAAGGAAGACCACCCTGTTCGCGGCTGGCCGGAGCGAGGCACGACGGCTGGGGGGTTCGGCGGCAGCTCGGGTCGCCCTTCGGTAAGTGGGTGAGACTCGGACCTCTCTAATTCCCCTCGAACTCTCTCTTGGTCTCCTCGTTCTCTTCTCAAACTCTCTCTTTTTCAACTTCCTGTCCCGTGAGGAGCTCTAACGACCAAAAATGAGAGAATGGCTAACTCCGGTATTCACTGACTCTCAATGCACGGAGGAGAGGGGGGAAGAGATTCGCCCGGCCACCTCCTTTCGGATTGAGAGACCGGAACACTCTCCTCTCGAAAACCACTCAATCCTCCATTTTACCTCCTTTTCTTCTCTGTTTCCTCCATTTCCAGCCTCCCCTTCTCTCTCACTCTTGGCCTCTTTATCCCCAAACAGTCTCTCTATTTTTTGGGACCACCGGTTGCGCCTCTGACATCTGCCCCCCACCCACACCACCCCCCACCTCCCGATGCCGCGCGACACCCCCTGCTACTGCGCGACGCCTCCTGCTGCTGTGCGACCCTCCCGTACGAGCGTCTCGCCTCTGCTTCTTTGCAAAGAAAAGTTGAAGGGGAAAGGAGGGACTGGGCCAGCCCGTACAAAGAAAAGGAAAAAGGGAAATAAGACCGGGCCGGGCTGATCCGGTCCACTCGAACCGGATTGGACCGGCCCGGAAATTTTTTTTTTAACAAGAAAAATATGTCTAATAGTCCCCATTAATGCCAATGCACCTAATGTCTATATGCCACGCAATTTAATGAAAATATTTTTGTTTATGGGTTAATTTAACCCCTAATTTTATATGTAATTAACCTAAAACGGATAGGCAAAAATTAAGTGTCGACAAGAGGGAGTGTTGGAAGAAAGGATTTGTTTTGATTCTAATTCAAATTCCGATTACACATATTGCAAACTAATTGATTCAATCAATATGTGAGATAAGATATTTAGATAGTAAAATAGGAAGACATTATTTTGTGTATTCTTTCCTATTTTCTTCTTGTACTATAAAATATACCCATGTACATGTACTATAAAATACCTTTCCTATTCTTTCCTATTCTTTCGCGGCGTTATGCCATCTCATTTGGACAGAACGCAACAGTATCCTCTTCAGGAATCGGTCTCTATACTTGCCTGCCATGCGCACTCACCTTTGTAAGGCTGTTAGGGATAAAAGACTTTCTCTTAAGACTGTGGTTGACAACCCCCGCAATAGAAGATTACAAGCCAATTGGGATATCTCGGCGACTATCTTTTTATGAGCTTGTAAAGCTTTGTATTTTCTTTTCTTTCATCTGTTGGCTAGTTGTCTTTTACTAGCCTTTAGTGCGCACTGTTCGCTTGCCTTTTAGCTGTAACACCTTTGCACCCATCGAGACATTTATGTCTCTTTAGGTCTGAGGTTTTTTGTGTTCAGCTTCTCTCTTGTAATTACTTGCTGAAAAGTTATACTACTTACTTTACCAAAAAAAAAATATAGATAGAGAAATACAAACACAATTCCTCCCAAACTCTTCTTTAATTTTTATCATCATTTATTAACAATAACTCATACCTAAACATTTTTATTGATAATGAAAAAGAATTTCGTTACCTCTTTTCCTATGAAATATTAATTATCAAAATTAAAATATAATTTTTCAAATCATTAATTTTCCATGAAATAAACAGAGCTCTCATGTATCATTGTATGTCTTCACTTTGGCTATTTCCACCTGTTCACTTTCACTTTCACTTTCAATTGATTCTTTTCAATTGTGGGGGAATTACGTTGAAAACTGGACTTCCTTCCAATGTTTGTATAGTCTGAATTCGACTGATTTGATGTGAATCTGGGATCAATCTATCAATAGCAGTGTATTATGGATTAAATGTCAGGTTCCATGTCCAAGATGATAAAAGTGACGGCCGAAAGATCCGCAATGGTATGGTATCTTGGAAAATTAAAGGATTATAGGGAGAAATTTAAATTTTAGATTACTTAGGAAGCCCCATCAATTTGGATTTTTTGGTGTGGTGTGTATGTAGCCTATTTATAGTTTGTCATAATGCTTTTAAAATTGTTAATGTGCCTTTCAAGATGAACGGGAAAAACAGTTAACATTGGATGGAATGGCACGTTGTTATCAGACAACACGCTATCGATCCGAGCATTATTGGTGTTTTAAATAATATGATTGAAGAGCCCTTCACGGAAGAACTAGAGATAGCTTGAGGAGAGCGTGATCCATTCGTGTCCTTGAGGTCAATTTCTTCTAGCTTACAAAGTGCAGTTGCAACATTATGACTATTGCAACGCATCTCCAATGTCTTGAAAAATTCGCTTGACAAATTGATCTCGTTTCGGCGCACTCATCCGTACTTAGACTCGAGTCTTATTTAGTCAATGAGATCGGGATACTTCCTAAAGGGGGACAAGCCCACGTTAACTCCGGCTTCACGGTCTTAAAATGTCACCTAAGCCATCTAGAGTTCGCATGGAGGGTTGGAACTTCTCTTTCTTAATCGTGTTATCGGATATTAACAAAAAGAAAGAAGGATTTATATGAGGTACATGTAAACTCTCTCACCTATTACTGGAATGAATACAGTTGCCAAAATTAGAAACCTTAGCGCCTAAATCTCGCTTGTCCAATGATTTTTTACACCACCAAATAAATTTCCAGAGAAGAATGTTAATGCGCTTGAAAATGATCCAAGTGTTTAATGTGTAATCATGGGCTATGTTTTTTGGTCAGAAATCATGGGCTATGTTACTTTATGTGATTTATAGGTAACCATTACCTCTTGTCAACATCAGTATAATTAATATTAGCTCGGAAAATGGCAATTTCATTATATTTTAACTACCAGGGTTGTTTCGTAGACCTTGAACCATATAGATCCCAGAAAGTTAGAACAAGAGTTTCTGTATTTTCAATGTTGGCGATCTATGTGAAAGACTCAAAACTTTAGGGGCCACCTTGTGGAATATTAAAACAGAAGGGTGCGACTAGTTCGAACTAAAGTGGAATCTTATTAAAGAAACGAATTTTATTTATCATAATGTAAGTCTGTATAGATATATGGTTGCCCCTTTTTAGTATCACTATAAATGAATTGATAGTAAGCTGCATATATTTCATTTTGTGAAATAAGAAAGCCCGATTTATATGATTAAATTACAGGTTAGCCACTCTCCAGGGTCGTTGATTGGTTGAAAGGCCAGCTCACGTTCCGCTTTAATAGGCAAACAGCCCAACCCCTGGAACATAAGACGGCCCCAAGTGCTTAAGAGCCGACATTGAGGTGCCAAACCTTCCCATCAATGAAATGCTTTATACATCTCATGTGAAACTTATAGAATATGAAATATCCGCATAAGCTCCTTTTAAGTCATTACATCACCGTCGACCATCGTAATCAAACACATCAACATCGATACCTTCGGGCAACTTAAAAGAAAGAAAGAATTTAGTCTTCTTTTCTCAACATCTGTGTCTTTTTATAACTCTTTACATATGAAGCTACATATTCTGCCGTCTTTTCTACCGTTCCAGGAAACATTTCAATGAACAAAATAAAGAAAAAAAATGGAGAGGAAACATAGAAAAGAAGTTCCAATATGATTGCCATTCACTTTCCTAGTGACCGGGGCCTTGAGGACTAGGCCCTGAGTCCAAGCGCTGGAGCCACCGTGACATGCTTTGCCTCGCTTGCTTGGACAGCACGGACGACGAATACGACGCCAAGTTGTTCGCTCTCGCGAAATCCTCAGGCAAGACCCGTGTCGCCTCCGCGCACCGGAGGCTGAGAACCGCCATGAAGACGACCAACACGAGCACGATGGGGCCGATCATGGACCTCCTGGCCTCCATTGTCTCCAAAATAATGTAAGAAGAGAGAGAGAGAGAGAGAGAGAGAGAGAGAGAGAGAGAGAGAGAGAGAGAGAGAGAGAGAGAGAGTATACTTGAGGAATATAATGTGTTGTGGTGTGGCTGTTGGAAAGAGATTAGGATGTATTTATATAAGGAGGGAAGGAGGTGGTAGGGTCAAAGCCAAAATGCTGAAACTGAGGGAAGCTCGAAGTTTTTGACTTTGGAGGGATTACGTGTTGACTAAGGATCTTCTTGTATGCAAATTCCCGGAGTGTATTCACGTGCTTCCCAGGTTTGAATCTGTCAAAAAATACTCTGTGCAATTTTAATTTAAGGATATGTATTGAGATATTTACAAAATTAAAACACAAATATCACTCATCCAATGATAAATGTGCAGGAATGCTTCTACGCTCTCGACGGATATAATATTAATCTTTTATTTAAATACCTGATAAAATATATTTCAAGTTAATCTAGTAATTTATGCTTTTGGTAGCACCACGGATTACTCGATTTTGCGACTTTCTTGGGCTGCAGTCCAGCTTGACGTGTTCCATGCAAATAGATTCAACATACGGCACTTCTGTACGAGTCATTGTGCTTATAAATTATTCCATGGAAAAAAAGAGAACGTTGAAGCAATGGTCAAGCAAGGATGGTCACGGCTAATGTCATCTGGAGGAATTTCCTGTCTCCTTTCCGGTAATTAGGGAACTCGTACTCAACCATTGAAAACTACTAACTAGCATGAAAAGTCAAAGTGAATTTATCTTATACACCAAGGCATTACATTTCTCTTTCCATTTATATCGTATAACATGTGTATTTCCATAAATAAAAAAAGACAAGTTTTTTAAATCGACAAACTATGGATTTATTCAGTTAAGTGAGTTTGGTTGATTATGATTGGCATAGTTATCGATAACTGTACAATATAGTTACTGACCATTCTATCAATGACCTCAATGTACGGCTTTTGATGACTATACAATACAGTTATCATTGAGCGACAAAGTACAATCGATCAAGGAAGATTGGTCAATGAGAGCCCTTCACGGCATGAGTTTCGACATCTACAAGGAAGAATCGATGGTTATGTGGAATCATCATTGACGAGGAGCAAAGGGGTGTTCAACGAAGTTCATCAATGTAATAAGCAAAGACTAGGACATTCTAAATTTGGCTAAGTGTTGGAAGCAAGGCGAGAACATGAGGACAAGGATATCGATCGAGGGCAGCGATACTAAGTGATAGGGGTGATCAGTTCCGGGGTGGGTTGGGTTCAGACCTAGAATCTGAAACCAACCCCATTATAACTAATTCCCAATTTTTGGAACCCGAACCAACCCTATTTTTCATAGACCCTGTTTTGGAATCAACCCTGTTTTTCTGGTCCGATTTAAGGGTCTACCCGAGAACCTATTTTTTTTTTGTTCCTTTTTTCGGTTTCATTTTTTTCTAGCAAAATAATATAGGTAGCAATGAAACGATTTAAAATAAAAGATGAATAACAAAAACCATTATCCGTCAAAAGTAACAATCCCCAAAATGAGCAATTGAAATTATAATCCATCAAAATCAACAATCCAAAAGCACTATGTGGCAAGGTATAGTCCAATCGCATAAATCTTTAAGAGTCACATTTCTAAGGAAATTATCCAACATGTTTAGCTATTTATTTTGCACCATGATGAGGTAACTCCTCCTCACTTCATTTTCGAATGAAATGTCTTTGAAAAAAAATCAAGAGATTTAGCGGTAAGGCATCTGCTCTTACTAGAAAAATATTTATATATCTCATCTGAATCATACAATATTTAGATGACTTTAAGGGCCGTGCTATTTCGCTCATAATTGTGAAATATATTACAATATTAAACCGGAAATCAGTTCTAAAACCAGTGAAGTAGGGTAATGTGATATAGGCTTTTTACTTTTTTCGGAAAAAAGCATATGGTTCCCAGCTCGATTGACTCAAATTAATTCACGTGCCCACGTGCTCCGTGTTCCGTGTTTATTCTCCCTCCCTCAATTATAGGCTTGAAATGCACGACTTTCTATTTCTGACATCTTCATTTATTTTTTTCTTTGTTCATTTTTCTTGTGGGTAGGTAAGGCAGATCCGGTTCAGACTAAGAAAATAAGAAATTTTGGGGGAAAACGTAGGGGAGCAGCAGGAAAATTGCCGAGAATTGAGGGGGGGTGCACGGTGTTGTTGGCCAATTGCGCCTTGAATTTAACACCACCGCTGGTTCTGGGATTGTTCCTTCCCCGCACCAAAACAACGACAAATGGCTCGCGCTCTTCGTGCCTGCTTAGTGCTTAGAACTTAAGAGAGTTTTCAAATAGGAAAAGTTATTCTAACATCCAGTAAGTATTTAGAAAAGCTTCACATGACTTTGAATATTGATACAAAAATTAGAAGCCAAAATCGCAAATTCATTAAATCGGAAGTTATAGAATATATATGTGTGTGTCGCGAATTTGCGGGCCATTTCACGAAAAAATGAAACATGAATTTTTTGTTACAAGTATCATCATGTTGACATAAAAAATCGACACGTTTGACATGGAAAGGTTGATACAAAAATAATGGAACAAAAGATGGGTACACTAGTTAAATAATTGCGTTGCATAGGTCCGCGATGCCAACTTCCGTGGTACCAACACAAAAATTGAAGTAGTCACACCGACTCTCTAGATCCCGGGGGAGATCGATAATGACCTTGATCAATGCCAATATTGGACAATGCCAATGCGTTTTTGAACTTTGAGTCATCTTTGAGTCTGTTTCATTTTTTCCGTACTATAATAGTCATATTGATAATACGAGGACTGCATACATTTTACATTTGCCAGGTTCGAGCTTGGTTGTCATTTGCAAGTCTCTTTTTAGAGGGTCGGCATTCAATTTGCGAATTTTCGGGAAACACATCGACACCATGCGTCATTAAGCATTGACAAATGAATATGACAAAAATCGTATTATAACTTTATATGTACGAGATTGTAAACATGCAAACCTTATCTTTTGACACTATTTAAGAACATAATACATCTGAATTAACCTTTTCTAGAAAATATAAACACGTGATGTCGGAAACACGTATATTATACTCACAGACATTGCAATTACGAAATTAACCTACTATCAATTTGACAAACGAAAACAAAATAAAAAATGTATTATTTTTTCGCATGTGATGATGTACATAAAATTTATCCATCAATCAGAATGTCCAAGTCGTGAAAATCTCCCACTACGTGAATTTTCCCACATCACGACTGTCATTGAAGGTTTAATGCATGCTGCACGTCAACTTTGATAAGCTCTTCAGGAAGAACTCTTCAAAGCACTGGCGCTTTAAGTTTTTTGTAAGATGATATTAACTAGGATCTTCTCTTCATATATAATGATGTACAAACAAGAATAAAAGAAACGGAAGAATAGAATAAAGAGAAGAGTGTTATTATCGCTCGTGTTTACATCGTTTCCACTGTATCTTGATTCACATAAAAATGAATAAATGGAACAAAAGAAACAAGAAAAACGTGTGTAATCTGATTTCTGTATTGCTGCTATAACTAGGAAGCTGGTGACCGGGGCTCTCGAATTAGGCCCCTAAGCCAGGCGCTCGAACCAGCAAGCCATGGTGTATCTCGCCCTCTTGTAAGAGGCGGACGAGTACAGCGCGAGGTTGATTACCCTCGCAAAATCTTCCGGCAAAGCCAACGAGCAGAACAACGACGAACTTGCAGAAACCCATCTGTTCTTTTCCTTTTTCAAGCGCGAAACGCGATATACTAATTTGTGATTCGACTTTTGATTGGTTTTTTGGGGTGTGACGTGTTGGAGAGCAAGCTTGGGGCGTGGGATGATATTTATAGCGAGGAAAGAGAGACTGGCGCAAGCGATGCTGACTCGCGCTGAGTTAGAAGTGAGAACATGGTGGACTGAGTCGGGTTGGTGGGGAGGGGGGTCTGCAGGTTCACTTTCCTAGTGACCGGGGCCTTGAGGACTAGGTCCTGAGTCCAAGCGCTGGAGCCACCATGCCATGCTTTGCCTCGCTCGCTCGGACTGTACCGACGACGAGTGCAACGCCAAGTTGTTAGCTCTCGCGAAATCCTCCGGTAACACCCTCGTCGCCTCCGTGCACCGGAGGCTGAGAACTACCACAAAGACGATCAACGCGAGCACGAAGGGGCCGATTGCGGACCTCTGGCCCTCCATTATCACCGAAATGGAGAGAGAGAGAGAGAGAGAGAGAGTCGTTGAGGGATATAATGTGTTGTGGTGTGGTTGTTGGAAAGAGAAGAAGGTGTATATAGATAAGGAGGGAAGAAGATGGTAGGGCCAAAGCCAAAATGATGAGAACTGAGGGAAGCGCAAAGTCTTTTGACTTTGGAGGGCTACGTGTTGACCAAGGATCTCCTCGTCTGCAAATTCCCGGAGTCTATGCATGTGTTTCCCAGGTTTGAATCTGTCAAAAAAATACTCGGTGCAATTTTAATTCAAGAATATGTATCTAGACATTCACAAAATTAGAACACATATGTCGTTCATCCAATGATGAATGCGTGGGAATATTTTTACATTTTCGACGGATCTGATATTAATCCTTTATTTAAATACCCAATAAAATATATTTCAAGTTAATCTAGTAATTTCTGCTTTTGGTAGCACCCCGAATTACTTGATTTTGCGACTTTCTTGGGCTGCAGTCCAGCTTGACGTGTTCCATGCAACAGATTCAAAATACGGCTCTTCTGTCTGAGTCATTGTGCTTATAAATTATTCCATGGAAAAAAAGAAAGAAAACGTTGAAGCTTATGGTCAAGCGAGGATGGTCACGGCTGATGTCACGTGGAGCAATTTTCCTGTCTCCTTCCGGGTAAATAGGCAACTCGTACTCAACCATTGAAAACTACTAACTAGCATGAAAAGTCAAAGTGAGTTAATCTAATACACTTTGAACAAGAAAAAAAAATTTAAACACCAAGGCTTTACAGGTCTCTTTCCATTTACTTCATACATACATACATACATACATACATACATACATGCTTGCATGCATACATACATATTTCCATAAAAAAAAAGTCAAAACTTTTTTAAATCAACAAATAGTGGGTTTAGGTAGTTAAGTGAGTTTGGTTGATTATGATCGACATGGTTATCGATAACTATACAATATAGTTATTGACCAGTCTATTAATGACCATAATGTACAGCTTTCAATGACTGTACAATACAGTTATCATTGAGCGACGAAGTGCAGTTGATCATGGAAGTTTCGTTGACGAGAGCACTTCACGGCATGAGTGTCGACATCTACAAAGAAGAATCTATGGTTATGTGGAATCATCATTGACGAGTAGCAAAGGGTGGTTCAACAAAGTTCATCGGTGGAACAAGCAAAGACTTGGCCATTCTAAATTTTGCTGAGTGTTGGAAGCAAGGAGAGAAAATGCAGACAAGGACATCAGTTGAGGGGGGAGTGATGGTTGAGTAACCCAATCGCCTTGGAAGTTGCGACCATTTATGGATGAGATAGGCATACAAATTGTTAGAGATAATTAGGAATAAAGGGGCTATAATCTCGGAAGTGCAGTTATATTCGTACTTAGAAGAATAACTATTAGTAAGTGGTTATAATAAAGGGATTATATATATGGGGGCATGTGATTACGTTACGTAGGAGATCTATCATCCAAAACACATATTCCTGATACACTTTTATCTGTTTTATTAATGTTAATGTCTTTTCGATTTTCATCATTTACAATCTTTTACTTTTAAATTCATCTTGTTCGTCTTTGTTGCAATGCCAATTGAACTCCTTTATCGGCATGCCTATCTCATAAAATCATTATTGTTGCATATCGTACAATGGCCTCCACCTTTTTCCAATTTAACAAAAATGCTTTGTGTAACATATACTATTATCGATGTTAAGTGACACCCATAACCTCTAATTGAGCGATACTTCTCGGACTCGATTGACTAAGTCCATGATGAGATCTAGTATAGACTACCTTCTCCTTCGAAGCATTAATAAACGATCCTAATCCCCGGAATATTATTACGGGACGATGTGACGAAAATACATAACAATATCTCGTTACTTTTTTGGAAAAACATGGCTCCCAATCAAACTGACTCAAATTGATTTCGCAGGCAACACAAGCTCGGTCATCGTGCACCGCTATCCATGTTTATTCTCGCGCCCACGTGCATCATGTTCCATGTTTATTCTCCCTTCCTTAATTTTAGGCGTAAAATGCACGATTTTCTATTCTGATATATTCATTTGTTTTTTTAATTTGTTCTTTTTTCTTGTGGGTAGGTGAAGGCAGATTCGGTTCAGACCAAGAAAATAAGAAATTTTAGGGGAAAACATAGGGAAGTAGCCTGAAAATTGCAGAGAATTGAGGAGGGGTGCACGGCGTTGTCGACTGGTTGCGCCTAGAATTTAACACCACCGCGCGTTCTGGGATTGCCCTTTCCCCACACCAAAAGAACGACAAATGGCTTGCGTTCTTCGTGCCTGCTTAGAACTTAAAGAGTTTTCAAATAGGAAGAATTATTACAACATTCGGAAAGTACTTAGAAAAGTTTCACACGACTTTGAATATTGATGCCAAAATAAGAAGCCAAAATCTCAAATTCCTTAAATCAGAAGTTACAGGATATATATGTCGCAAATTTGCAGGCCCTTTCACACCAAATAAAATATGAAAATCTTGGTGACGAGTATCATCACGTCGACATCGAATATTGACATGCTTGGCATGGAAAGGTCAATACAAAAGAAGGGAACAAAAGATGGGTATACTAGTTAAATAATTGTGTTGTACAGCTCCGCGATACCAACTTCCGTGGTACTAGAAAATTGAAGTAGTCACGCCGACTCTCTAGATCCCGAGAGAGATCGGTAATGACCCTGATCAATGCCAATGCGTTTGATTTAAGTTTGTGCCATCGGATTTTAACTTTGAGTCATCTTTAAGTCTATTTCATATTCCTTTCCAGATTATAATAGTCATATTGATAATACAAGGACTGCACACTTTTTATATTTGCCAGTTTCGAGCTTGGTTGTTATTTACGAGTCATTTTTTAGAGGGCTGGCATTCATTTGGCGAATTTCGGGGAAACTCATCGACGCTCTGCATCATCAAGCAGTGACGAATGCATATGACAAAAGTGTATTATAACTTTATATGTACGAAATTGGAAACATGCAAACTTAGCAAAACTTATATTTTTACACTATTTAAGAACATAATTCAGCTGAATTAACATTCTCTAGAAGTAACATGTATGCCATACTTACAGACATTACAATTATTACGATCGATTTGACAAACGCTAACAAAAATGTATTATTTTTTGCCTTGTGATGATGCACATAAAATTCATCTATCAATCAGAATGTCCATCGTGAAAATCTCCCACTACGTGAATCTTCCCACGTCACGACTATCATTGAAGGTTTATTGCATGCTGCGCGTCAACTTTGATAAGCTCTTCAAGAAGAACTCTTCGAGGCATCCGCGCTCTAAATTTTTTTCACGGATAATGACACAAATGGTCAATAAACTTTGATCCAATGTGTAATATGATCCATGAACTTTTAATTTACTCAATGTGATATCTGAATTTTTATTTCATTTAATATGGTCCATGAACTTTTAGTACAAATATTCAATGTAGTCTTTTCATTAATTCAAGATTAGGGACAACATTGAACATTTTCAATATTATCAAGGGATTACATTGAGCATGTACTAATAATTTAGGGACTGCATTGAACAAATTAAACGTTTAGAAAATACATTACACATTAGGCTAAAGTTATGGACCACATTAGTTTTTTGGCCAAAGCCCAATAATCATTTGTGTCATTTTTCCTTTATTGCAAGATGATATTAACAAGGATCTTCTCTTCATATATAATGATGCGCAAAACAAGAATAAAAGAAACGAAAGAATTGAATAAAGAGAAGAGTGTTATTATTGCTCGTGTTTACATCGTTTCCACTGTATCTTGATTCACATGAAAATGAAAAAGTAATGAATAAACGGTATAAAAAAAACAAGAAAAACGTGTGTATTCTGATTTCTGTATTGCTGCTATCACTTTGACGCTAGTGACCGGAGCCTCTCGGACTCGGCCCAGAAGCCAGGCTCCCGAACCGGCAAGCCATGGTGTATCTCGCCGTCTCGTAAGCTGCCGACGAGTACGTCGCAAGGTTGTTTGCCCTCACGAAATCCTCCAGCAAAGCCCGGGCCGCCTCTACCCTGAAATGGCTCGCAACGGTCACGAGAACGAGCAGAACGACCACGAACTTGCAGAAATTCGTCTGTTTCTTTTCCTTTTTCTACGGGAAACGAAATATTTTAATTGGTATTTCGACTTTTGGTTGGAGACTTTGGGTTGGTTTTTTGGGGTGTGATGTGTTGGTTAGCAAGCTTGGGACGTGGTGTGATGCTTATAGTGAGAATAGAGACTCGCACAAGTGATGCTGACTCGCTGAGTTAGAAGTAAGAACGGGCTTTGTGTTGTGGGGGAGGAGGTCTGCGGGTTCACTTTCCTAGTGACCGGGGCCTTTAGGACTGGGTCCTGAGTCCAAGCGCTGGAGCCACCATGCCATGCTTTCCCTGGCCTGCTCGGACAGCACCGACGACGAGTACGACGCCAGGTTGTTCGCTCTGGCGAAATCCTCCGGCAGCACCCTCGTTGCCTCCGTGCACCGGAGGCTGAGAACTGCCATGAAGATGACCAAAGCGAGCACAACGGGGCCGATCACGGACCTTCGGGCCTCCATTATCTCCGAAACAATGTAGGTTGAGAGAGAGCGAGAGAGAAAGAATGGTTGAGGGTCGAAATGTGTTGGGGGTGAGGTTGTTGGAAAGAGATGAGGGTGCATTTATAAGGGAGGGAAGCAGGACTAGTAGGGTCAAAGCCAAAATGCTAAGACTGGGGGAAGCTCAAAGTTTTTGACTTTGGGGGGATTACGTGTTGACCAAGGATCTTCTTGCATGCAAATTCCAGGATTCTATGCATGTGCTTCCCAGGTTTGAATATGTCAAAAAATACTCGGTTTATTTTTCAATTTAAGGATATGTATTAAGACATTTACAAAATCAGAACACGCACGCCACTCATCTAACAGTGAATGTGTAAGGACATTTTTATAATTTCGATAGACCTAAGATTAATCCTTTATTTGAATACCCCATAAAGCGTTTTTCGAATTAATTTAATCAATTTATGCTGTTGGCAGCACCACGAATTACTGGATTTTGGGACTTTCTTGGGCACCAGTCCAGCTTGACGTCTTCCATGCGATCAAACTTTTCAGAATCAAAAACAAGCCACCTACGTCCAAGTCTTTTTGCTTTTACATTATTCCAATTAAAGAGAGGGAAAAAAAAAACGCCGAAGCAATATTCAAGCAAGGATGGTCACGAATGTAATCCGGGGGAACTTCCTGTCTCCTTCCTGTCAATAGGCAACTCATACTCAGCCATTGAAAACTAGCACAGCAAGGGAAAATAACACAAATAGTCCATAAATTTTAATCCAATAAGTAATGTGGTCTCCGAACTTTAACCTAACGTGTAATGTGATTCATGAATTTTTAATTTGTTCAATATAGTCCTTGAAAGTCCATGAACTATATAAAAATGTTCAATGTAGCAAATGTATCAAAAGTCCAAGAGCCATATTAAACAAATTAAAAATTCGGGAACCACAGTGCATATTAGGTTAAAGTCCATTGACCACATTGAACAAATTAAAAGTTTAAAGACCATATTGCACATTCGGCAGAAGTTCACGGGCTGCTTATGTCATATATTAGCCTGCATGAAAACTCAGAGTGAAGTTATCTTATACACTGAGGCATTACATTTCTCTTTCCATTTACTTCAGTTAAGTAAGTTTGGTTAATTATGATCGATATGGTTATCGATAACCGTAGATGTAGCTATTGACTAGTCTATCAATGACCATAAGCTTTCAATGATTGTACAATATGGTTATTATTGAGCGACAAAGTGCAGTTGATCATAGATGATTGACGAGAGTGCTTCACGGCATGAGTATTGACATCTACGGAAAAGAATCAATGGTTACGTGGAACCATCATCGACAAGTAGAAAGGGGTGTCCAACAAAGTTCATCGATGTAACAAGCAAAGACTAGGCCATTCTAAATTTGGCTAAGTGTTGGAAGAAAGGAGAGAACATGAGGACAAGGATATCGATTGAGGGCAAGAATACTGAGTGATAGTTGAGTAACCCAACGGTCTTGGAAGTTACAACCGTTTATAGATGATGTAGGCATACAAATAAAGGAGCTACAATCTCGGAAATGCAATTATAGCCGTACTTAGAAGAATAATTACCAGTTAGCGGTTATAATAAAGGGATTATATATATGGTTGCATGTAATTATGTAGGGGACCCATCATCCAAAACACATATCCCCTATATGCTTTTATCTGGTTTATTAATATTACCATCTTTTCGGTTTCCATCATTTATAGTCTTCTACCGTTAAATTCATCTTATTCATCTTTGTTACAATGCTGATTGAACTCCTATTTTGCAAGTCACCATTAAACCCATCTCACAAAGAATCAATGATCAAAGTTTTGGTGAAACAATATATATGTAGGCATAATGCCAAAATTTAAAATGACCGAATACTAAAGGGGAATAGGCATTTGATAATGCAAATCCGTCCATGGTACATCTAGAAAGAATATGTTAGACCCCGAATCCTACCAGAATGGGGAAGTGACATGGCTGTCTTTCCACCCGAAAGATACAACCTCAAGCACAACCAAAAAATCAACTCTAAAATATCTTTGTCAATATCATTTTCTCTCTATTGGCCACTAACTAAGGAATCTGAAAAGATTGGGAAGCATAGAGGCGAGCAACAACAACTCAATGAGTAATGCGTATCTCATATAAGTAGATCGAGCATATCTACCATGCATGTTTAAAACACAAAAACATAACTCATCACACCAAATTTCAAGATATAACAAACTTATAAGAAGAGAATGAGTTATATACGCTTCAACACAGTTATATTTATAGCAAAAATATTCATTACACAATAATATCAGAACAAATATCAATGGTCCAGCCCATTGATCTATCTCATCAAAATCACACGCCAATGGTTCATTCCATTGGCCAATCTCATGTCACACATCAATGATCTATTCCATTGATCCAAGTCATATTAAATCACATGCCGATGGTCCATCCATCAACTAATCTATTGTTCAATATCAACCATGGTCACGATACAACATCATGTGACAAGGCAATCAATATTCCCTCTTGGCAAAGTCTTCACCTACTATCAAATGGTGGCTCAGCTCATAAGGATATCAAACACTAGTATACATACTCAAAAACCCATACCCAGGTTCATATTCATATTGAGTATCAAACAATTATCCTTCAATATTAGGAAATCCAATCCAAAATCAATCTCATAAATCATAACACATTTTATAAACTGAAACAAATAACATTTTTGCTACACGTGTCATCCGCTAGAAACACCTTTCTCAAAGCATTTCTCAAATCTTTTTCAAACTCTTTTCATTAACCAATTCATAAAGCTTTATTATATATATGTATAAATCCTTTCACAATACATTTCGTAAAACCATCCTCAAATCATTCACAATTACTAAAAGATAGTAATTGTCCGATCCATATTTTATGCAATGAACATGCTTTAATAACTTTGTACGGTACTCAAATACTTAATACTTTCAAGACATGAGTTTACAAAAGAAGATATGATACCACACACTTGGGACTGCCCACAAGGGCCACAACGTAGCTATACACATCAACATTCTCGTAATTCTAACAATTAAATGAGAGTCAACGTCAAAACCAAGTAAAGCACTACGACAACTACGAAATGGCTTAACTACGCTTAAATGCTAAAAAAATGACTCCTACACAATAGCAAATCGCCCATTCAAAGTGGTTATTCAAACCTAAGCGCAACATGTAACACATACACAAAACTCCTAAGTTCTCACTCTGACCCAACTGTTGCTCTAAACTGACTCCCATCAAACCCGCGACTCTAAAATGCCATAATCCACCATTCCCATGAAATTCCATAGCTGAATATCTCAATAATTGGATTTTGCAGTTCGATTTTCTCAAAATTTTGAATATACAACCTAACTCCAAAAACTACTCTGATTGGAGAAACGAAAGGCACGTGCCCTTAATAAGTGTTTCGATACGTAATTGAATTGGCTTGACGAGGCGTCCATAGTGAGTACCCTCATTCCTCCTCCTCCTTCTTTCCCTCCCTCCTTTTCTTTTCTTTCTCGACGAAGCCCTTTCTTTTCCCTGTTTCTGTGCGTGCTCTTGGTCCCAGAACAAGCCGAGCGCCACTTTCCCCAGTTTTGTTGACTTTTCAACGCTCTTTTTTTTTTCTTTTTCCTTTTGACTTTTTGACTTTGTAACCCATATTTTACTGAATATATCACCCACTATGAAAAATAGATGAAAAAAGCACCACTTTAACCTAAAAAAAAGACCGTTCAGTCGATCATATAAATGAAAGAAAGCAAACTCAAATCATAAACCATTATTGTCGCATATTGTACGATGGCCTGGCCCCTTTTCCAATTTAACATAAATGCTTTGTGTGACATCTACTACTATTCATGTTAAGCGACACCCATTACCTTTAATTGAGCGATACTTCTCCGACTTGATTGACTAAGTCCATGGTAAGATCTAGTGTAGACTTCTTCTCCTTCGAAGCATTAACGACATACCTAATTCTCCACAAAATAATTACGAGACGATACGTTTAAAATACATAACAATATCTCGTTTCTTTTTTGAAAAAATTGGTTTCCAAATCGACCGACTTATTTTTATTTTTTGCATGCAACACAAGCTAGGCAATTGTGGATAAATTTGGAAAAACACTAATCACGTGCTCCGTATTCTATATATATATATATATATATATATATATATATATATATATATATATATATAATTATATATTATCTTTTTAGGCTTACGATAACGAAATTCTATTCCTGACATCTTCATTTCATATTTTTATTGATTTTATCTTTTGGTTAGGTAAAGGCAGATTTGAACGGACCAAGAAAATCTGACATTTTGGGGAACGTAAGGAGAAAATCTCAAATAAAGATATGAAGTTGAGATATTTTTTAAAATAAGGATCCAAAATGAATCATTTTTCAAATAAAACACTAAAATTAATCTTAAATAAAGGCCTAAACGCATCAATCATTCAAATCTTCACTTGGCCAGCCTCAATTGCGGCTTCCCCCACAAGAGCGCCATCGACACGCTCATTACTCGCTTTTGTTGTCTTGCCTCAACGAAGCCCTGCGCATTGTGAAGACGATGGTGATAAGCCGCTTGGGCCCCAACGTAGGAATTCCGCCGGCCGGGGCGGCCACCTTTTCAGACTCGGTCAATGGAGTCTGCCTCAACGCTCCTCCGAGCGGTAGCTTAGATGAGGAAAGCCAACACCTCGATCTCGATTCATGGATAATTCCTAATTTGTGGATGGAGAGCACAACGAGATAAGTTGCTTTCATCTCTTCATGATTTGACATGCATCTACTAAGTAATGGGATGAGAAACGAGTGGCTGCCAACGAAGTTTAGTCCAACATATAAAGCAGCAGAAGAAGGAAGAAATATTAAAAAAAGGGAAAAAGAGAAAAGAAATGGGATGTTCTCAAGCGAGCAGCAATGGCTATCAATTAGTTACTAAAATCTCTCAACCACCATTCAAAGAGAGGAAATTTAGCATTAACATCCATCAAAACATCAACCGCGAGCACGAGCAGTGTGGTGAACAAGCTTGGCATTAAGATTGAGAGTAAGGGTGAGCGGTTTCAGGTTTCGTACAGGTTCCATTTAAAATCTACTCGTAGAAACAGGCTCCTCGTTCTTTGAAACCTGGAATCTACCCTGCAAATCTTGAAATTTGGAATCTACTTTGTCACAGGTTCCGGGATTGGTTCCAGGAATTTACCCAAATTCCATCTGTATTATTAATTGAACAATTGCTGCGAATCATCATCTTTAATTACCATCACTTGCTGTTATAATCTACTGATCATAACTTATATTTAGACACACGAAAAATATGAAACATTAACAAAGTAAAAGTCTAAGTCATAAAATGGAAATTCAAACTAGTGATTCCAGATTATACTCTTATCATCGGCCGCCATGAAATACTGCAGGATCACGCGATGACATAAACCAAGAAAAACATAAAAACTTGTTTCGGGTTTCAGATTCTTCTTACCTAGAACCTAGAACCTATTCGTCGAAATAGGTCCCCTAGTTTTTGAAACCTATAACCTACCTTGTGTACCTTGAAACCTAGAATCAATAGGTTCCTGCCAGTCTAGTTCTTAAGTTCCAAATTTTACCCTTGAACCATGCTCACCCCTAATTGAGAGGAACCCTCTCAAGTTTGGTGAGATTTTAGCAAAAAGAATAAAAAAAAAAAAACGAGGTGCGGTGAGGTTGCGGAAGGAAGAAGAAGGTAAAAGAAAAGGGAGAAATAAAAACAAAAGGAAAAGGGAGAAAAGAAAAAAAAGAAAGAAAACACAAAATAAAACATAAAAACACTGTAGTACGAAAATATGCCCCTAGTCTACTAGTCATGTTAAGGTTTGACTAGTCGGTGATCTTGAGGCCTTATTTGAAATTAAGTTTGCCACTTTAAACTCTTATTTGAAATTGAATTAATCACTTCTGACCCTTTTTTTTAGACACAATTCATTTTCAACCTTCTTTTGAGAATATGTATTCGCTTTATATTCTTATTTAAAATTTTTTCGAGCACAGGGGAGCATTTTTAGCGGGAAAGTGCAGAGAAATGAGGTGGTGTATGGTGGAGTGTAGCGAGTGTCCGCAAGTGATCGCGCGGTGGACTTGTTGACCGGTTACGCCTTGAATTTAACACCACCGCTCGTCGTGGGATTGTCTTTTCCTCTCCCTAAAAAAATACAAAACAAATGGTTCGCGCTCTTCGTGCGATGTTAGAATGGGAAAATTACCAAAAAAGTCTTAAACCTTTTGCAATTGTGCCAATTCAGTCCTAAACCTTTTTTTTGGGTCAATTTAGTCCTAAACCTTTTGATAATATTTTAATATATTTTTTAATATTTTCGAATTTTTTTTTCCATTCTCCCCCGGCGGGAGCCAAGAAGGGCCTGGGCTCGGCAAGGCGCTTAGAGGTGAGTGGGCCCTGATAATATTTTAATATTTTTTAATATTTTCGAGGGATTAGGCCCCTTTTTTTTTCGCCTCCCAGGGGCGGGAGAAGGAAAAGAAAAAAACTCCGGAAAATATTAAGCTGGGCCCGGCGCCTCCATGGCGAGCGGGCCTAACCGGGCGGGGAGAAGGAAAAAAAAAAATTCGAAAATATTAAAATATTGTCACATCGCTTATCGGCGCCACGTAAAAGGTTTGGACCGAATTGGCAATTTGGAAAAAAAGGTTTAGGACTGAATTGGTACAATTGCAAAAAGTTTAGGACTTTTTTGGTAATTTTCCCTGTTAGAACTTAAGAGTTTTAAAATAGAAAAGGTATCCTAATATTCAAAAATATTTAGAAAAGTCTCCCATGACTTTGCATATTGACGCAAAAATAACAAGCCAAAATCTCAAATTCATTAAATCATACTTGCGGGGTTTCTCTTACTCTTTATTTGTTTGGCAAAATAAATGTTAAAGGTCGCAGATTTGCAGGCACTTTCAAGAAAAATAAAGTATGAATTTTCAGAAACAAATCAGGATCACCGTGTCGACACCATAAATTGACATTTTTGGCATGAAAAGGCCGATACAAAAGAAGGGAACGAAAGATGGGTACGGTAGTTAAAGAGTCGCAATGCAAAGCTCTGCGCGACCAACTTCCGTGGTACCAACCCCAAAAATTGAAGTAGTCATGGGGACTCTCCAGATCTCGGGGGAAATCGGTAATGACCTTGTTCGATGCTAGTGCTTTTGATTTGAGCTTGTGCTATTGGATTTTAACTTTAAGTCATCTTTCAAGTTTCAAGTCTAATTCGTATTCCTTACTGGATTGTAATCGTCTTATCGGTAATGCAAGGACTGCATTTTTTTTTTTTAATATTTGTCAGTTTCGAGCCTTGTTGTCATTGATGAGTCCCTTTTTTAGAGGGTTGGCATTCATTTGGCGAATTTCGGGAAACACATCGACACCATGCAACGTTAAGAATTGACAAACGGATATGACAAAAGTGCATGTATCACAACTTCATATATACGAGAATGGAAACATGCGAAACTTATCTTTTTACATTATCTAAGAACGTAGTTCAGAATGTCCAAATCGTGAAAATCTCCCATTACATGAATCTTCCCACATCACGACTATCATTGAAGGTTTAGTGCATGCTGCACGTCAACTTTGGGAAGCTCTTCAAGAAGAACGCTTCAAAGCATTTGCGTTCTTAGTGTTTTGCGAGATGATATTCCCAAGGATTAATGAAGCACAAAAGAAGAAGAGAATAAACGAGAGAATTGAATGAAGAGAAGAACATTATTATTGCTCGTCTAATTTACATAGTTTCCACTGTATCTTGGCTCACATGGAAATGAAAAAAGTAAGGAATAAATAGAACAAAAGAAGCAACAAGAACGTGTGTATCCTGATTTCTGTATCGCTGGTATGACTATGAAGCTAGTGGCCGGGGCCTTTTGGACTCGGCCCGGAAGCCAGGCGC
The DNA here is from genome assembly GCA_024733475.1 of Syzygium grande. NCBI lineage: Eukaryota > Viridiplantae > Streptophyta > Magnoliopsida > Myrtales > Myrtaceae > Syzygium > Syzygium grande. The sequence goes on along the minus strand of JAMXDD010000005.1, from coordinate 42,064,870 downwards.
TCCAACCAGCAAGACATGGTGTATCTCGTCCTCTGGTACACTGCCGACGAGTACGTCACGAGGTTGTTCTCCCTCGCGAAATCCTCCGGCAAAGCCCGCGCCGCCTCCACCCCGAAATGGCTCGCCATGGTCACTAGAATGAGCAGAAGGACGACGAACTTGCAGAAACCCATCTGTTCTTTTCCTTTTCAAATGCAAAACGCAATATATTAATCGGTGTTTCGACTTTTGGTTGGAGACTTTGGGTTGGTTTTTTTGGGGTGTGATGTGTTGGAGAGCAAGCTTGGGAGGTGGTGTGATATTTATAGCGAGAAAAGAGAGTCTCGCGCGAGCGGTGCCGACTCGCGCTAGTTAGAAGTGAGAACGGGCTTATGGCGATTGCGTGTTGACTCGTGATGGTGGACTGAAGTCGGGTGGGTGCTGGAGGAGGGGCTCTGCCGGTTCACCATGTTTGAAAGTTTGAATAAGTCAAACCCTCTAATCTGATGCACTTTCGTTTTGATTATTCTCTATATATGCCCTCCTTCGTAATTTATTTATTTTTTCTGACCATAAGTGATGCAATAATATTATGGGTTATTACCATGAAAAACCCCAAACTGGTATACCAACGATAAATTTATCCAAAACTAATTTTTGACCACTAAAAAGGCCAAATCGGTATACCTATGATAAATTTATCTTCCGTTAGTTTCCGTTAAATTTTACCATCAAATTGTTGAGTTGGTTGACACGTGACAGTTTATGGGTATACCGGTTTGGGATTTTACCCTCCGTTTGTCACAAATATACTAGTTTGTGATTTTTCGTGGTATTAATCCAATTTAATAGAAACTAACGGAGGGTAAATTTGTCACAAATGTATCATTTCGAGGTTTTTGGTTGTTAAAAAATTAGTTATGGGTAAATTTATTATATGTGTGCAAGTTTGAAATTTTTGGTGCTCAAAAAATTAATTTGAAATAAATTTTTCATAAATATACCAGTTTTGGATTTTTTGTGGTATTAACCCTAATATTATTATAGCAATTACACTTTTCTATTTCGTTCAATTTCATTTTCATTCTCGTAAGTTACAGCAGCAAAAGTGCACTCACGTCACATGTATGCAAAACATTAATACTTAATAGATTTTGCGAAATTGCTTGATTACAAAGTAGAGTTAATATCACGAAAAACTTCAGACTGGTATGCCTATTTGGGATTTTCGGTGTTCAAAAAAATTAGTTTTTGATAAATTTTTCACAAATGTACTAATTTGGGGATTTTTGTGGTGTTAATCTTACAAAGTATCTGTATTGTTGACAAAGGGAAAGAGATTATACATTATGACAATAAAAATAAGTATATATGTGACATATATATATGTGTGTGTGTATTTGTGAAATAGAATAGAATCAATGATTAACAAATCTTGCCATTGATAATACATTGAAAATTGTGCATATTTTAGGGATGAAAAAAACGATGGCGATCCTTTTTATAGGACGTCCTCTTTCTTTTATATGATGGTATTTAAATGATTAAAGATAAAAACCCATTTAATATTATCATAGGTGACCCAATAGACATTTCCTTTTGACTCTTGAAAAGGCGCATTAATTCCATGGATGGATGTGTACTTTTTCTCCCATCCACTTGATCACGTTTGAATCCTTCAAATATTGGAAATGGAGTATTCGTGTGGACTTTTTCCGCAGCATAAAGTTCAATTCGGTGCCTTGTAATTTTGCGTATGTTCCGTTCTGCTCCTGATTGATATGATACTACTATGTTTTGTACCATTTAAATTATATCGCCCAAATGCCGAACGGATGGTGGGATTCGCCCAAAGTGATCTCCGGACAGCATGAAGTACTCTTTTGTATTATTCGGACTTCATTTTGATCCTGTACGCTATAATATAAGTTTTTACTATTAAATTCGCCTTCGGTGCAAAAAAATTACGTTATATATATTCATTCAATCACTGTTGAAATGAAAGACGTGTTTGGAGTTAGTTTTGTAACCGAATTATTTCACACATATCGAAAAATCCAATGGCGAGTGCGAATTATTTCTGGAACAGTCTAGCTCGGTCCATGTAAGCCCCCATGAATAGTATTTTGTGGTGATCGTTTGGGGGTTGAGTATTGATTAATGAATCACTCAACTGAACCTCTTCAATAGGCCATCATATACTGACGTAAACCTTTGGGATGTCATAAAATCCCCCACTTAAAGAATCAACATTCCCCTTATCCAATGTGAAGCCCAACCTAATCCTGACTCGCCACCATTTTAAAAAGCTACCAGGAGCTGAACCTTGTCCAAGTCACCAAAATGGGTATTGTTATAGTCCGTCGATGAATCACAGATCTATTGGAAGGGGCCCTTCTCTAATATGGAACAAGCCTCTGAAAAGAATACTCTAAGTTGTGACTATTTGGATTAGGTATAGTCTTATGAATCATTCAACGAAACATTTCTTAACATTTTGGGATGTAACAATTTTCTTATCCCTGCATTGAACTCAATAAAGAGAATAGAAAAGCAATAGGGAATATATTTTTATCTACTTCCCTAAACTCTAGGGATGCAAAAGGACAAAGAAGAAAACTCCGTTTGCCAAAATCAGATAATAAAGGGATTAAATATAGGAGACAAAATGGAACTCATCCCGCATTGTTTGACGGAGAAATTGCCGGAATTTGACCTTTCGAAACGCCGTTGCAAATTCCGAGGACTAAATTTACAAGAATTAAAAAGTCTGTGGGAGTTAAATATAAAAAAAAAAACAAAGAAGAAGAAGAATTTAAGGTTATGCACAAACAAGGAATTCTTTTTGGTGAGCCCAAAAGTCTTCATCCCTGACAAGTTCAACGATTCACCAAGCAAAATCAATGTCGAAGACCGAACGTGGCTTGGGTCAAAGCGCTGACTGATGATGCATGGGACCGCAAGTTGAGCATAACATACGCGAAATCACCTGCACAACTTGATAACTTGTTAAATTTTTGTGATATCACTGTCAATTATTGTAAAATCTTAAATATATAAATAAACATATGATTTAATATTTTAATATTTTAATGCCCGCCGCATTATGAGCGATTCTCGGACGATCACAATTCGAGAAAAATAAGTCCATTGAGGTTTCTAAAGTTCATTATGGGAAATCCTAAATGGCACGACAATGAGGGCACTAAGAATTAATAACGGAGAAATCATATGATGTTGAGACAAGCATTGCTATTATTGCTAAATACATTGGCTATTTCTTGTACATATCAAGGACTCCATCTATAAAGGGTAATCGTTAAGGCCTCAATTGGAATTTACCCAACGGTCCATTTGTTTCTCGAAAAATAAATAATTAAAAATCCCTAAAAATTAGTAATTATATCGCTTAGGATAATTAGTCAACAAAAAGTGTATTCATTATCAACAACAATTTATGTCTAAATATTTTTGTGGATGGTGAAAAATATTTTTCGTTTATATATTTTTATGAGCAATGCAAACGATTGTTTTGATGACAACGTATTCCAAAACGTGAGTTTACCATCCTAAATTGCGCACATTTTCCGGCTCCCAAGAGTGGACTGTCAACGGAAGAATTTAAGGCTAGCTCTAAATGAGATTAGTCAGTTCTTCACTTAGCATATCGGTGACCATTCTTCTGGTCAAGTCCAAGCATGCGATGACACTAATCGGGCCTTCCCTTAGCAGATGACTCAATTGGCTCACCTAAATTAACCGTAAATTGCGCACATTTTCCAGCTCCCAAGAGTGGACTGTCAACGGAAGAATTTAAGGCCAGCTCTGAATGAGATTAGTCAGTTCTTCACTTGGCAGATCGGTGACCATTCTTCTGGTCAAGTCCAAGCATGTGATGACACTAATCGGGCCTTCCCTTAGCAGATGACTCGATTGGCTCACCTAAATTGTGCAATTTTTTTCAATTCCATAGAGTGGACTGTCATTGTAAGAATTTAAGTCTGTAGCTCTAAATCAATTTGGTCAGTGCTTCCCCTAGCAAATCGGTGGCCTTTCTTCTGGTCAAGTCCAAGCATGTGATCACACTAATCGGGATTGTATCAAAATTCAAAATTGAACATTATGAGCGAAGCACGTTTAAATTAGGACGGTTTGAACAGGATTGACTGGTTGCTCCTGTTCCAACATTTTGAATAGATTCTCTCCACAAATTCTAAATAGGCGTTTACTTACTGGTTTCTCCGAGGAAGCAGCCGGGCAAGATTACATTTCATCAGTTGGTCATGCACGATATGTACTCGTTGATTCAACTAATTGACTGGTTGTATCTAACTATTTCTTGCGTCAGCAATAGATACCAAAAGAATAAAGTAGGCTCTAAGACAAACAATATTCAAGACATGCGAGGACCGGCGCTATAAATGCGACGTACCCTTTTGAAATGTCGCGAGATTTCAAATCGGCCCTTGTTCCAATTTTGTTGCACACCCACACCATGTCCTTTAAGCCCGTGTGAGCTTCATCTCACCGATAATTCCGGACCTTTGTACCTCGGGTATAACCCATAAAAATAATACCTGGTGGAGGCGACATGTCTAAAGTCGAGAAAGGTTGCGACTGGGGCTAAGCTAAGTATGGTAGAGTAAGACAAGCTATTCTCGAATCCCCGTATTTACTCAAGAGTTTCTCCAGTTCTGAAAACACAATCTAAAAATTACAAAAGGTTGTTGATCACGGAGCCCAGTTCTCCCCGTACAAACTCAAGCCAACTCGATTCTACACTTCAGACAAGTGTTACCCTCCTCACACTTGATTTTCAATTGCAAAATATGAATATCAGAGGTTTCTCACACTTAGATACGCGAGAGAATATGTGCTTTTAACCTCAAGCCCTAGAGGTCTTATTTATACTAAACCAAAGCCAAACTAGCCGTTAGACTCACTTCAAATGGCTATTTTTTTTTTTACTGTTGCGACTTCCAGGTTCCGGCTTTTCAAATTTCGATTGCCCACTCGTTGTACAGACAAAATGGCCAAAATTCCTTGGCGGTCAACTAGAAAGTGAATTTTGCTTTTGAACATGTTCCGAGCATTCGAAACATCATATATATATATATATATAATCATGTTATATTTTGGTTAAATATATCATACCATTTGATCCCAAGTTATATAGTAACTCAAGAATGTCTTCATTATTAAATTTTTTTCAATCAAACTTGCATTGATTTTCACGTGAATTTAATTAACATGGACTGGTTTCATTAATATCTTCTTGAGATTGAGTATGTATTTGTTACAAGATACCGCACATTCACCTAGTTGTATGTTAAATCACGAATATGATATCTCTAATTCCATATCAAGATCCACCGAGGTTCTCATGGCACATGTGTCGTGTCATCCGATGTTGGAGATGTTTGGCGCATGTAATAATAAGCATTTTTAATCGGGCAAATAAAATCGAACAAAAAAATAAAAGCCAAAACAAAATGAAAGGAGGAAAGGATGCAACTTTCCGTATGAAGAAAGCCCATGATAACTTCACTTTCAGGCCAGGCCTAAGCCCGTGCAGCAGTTGGGCTAGACTTGTCTCGTTTTTTGTCCATGAGTTATAATGGTCATTGATAAAATTAAATATATATGTATGTATATATTGGAGTTATTTCCGTGCCTATTTTAAATGGAAACTAAGCAAACATTTTTAGAATAATGTTAGTTATTATTTGATTGAGTATTAACCGCTTAAGTGTGTTTTTGTCACTTTAACCAGAAAGTCGTGGCTCCATTCAAAATGCGGTGAAAATGGCCATACCCTTTTCGGTTTAGTACCCGGCAAGCATCCATCTACATCTAATTAATTTAATTACCTATGTCGATTAAGGATCAGATGGGTTTGGTTTTTGATGAAAGCAAACCCATACTTAATCTGAAACCACAAACTTTCCCGAATATTCCATTAAAAGTCATGACAACCCTTTAAAATAGATGTATTGTTACATTCCACCGAATTTAAAGGGGATGTAAATTGACCACATGCGAAATTAAGCAAATCTCGAACAACAGAAAATACAACAGAAAATCTCTTATCCATAATATTTGAAATAGAGATTTTCTTTCTCTAACTCCAACATGTATTTGCTCGAAAACTCCAAAATATAAGAGTGTCCTCTTTTGAGAAACGCATATATGCCGGTAACTAGGGTTCTTGGTGTCTCAAACTTCCTATCTGCATCTCTAGTTCAATTTAGATCGTAGTCTCACAAACAATCTTGATATAGCCACCAACAATGAGAATTTTAGGTTTTAGATTCAATTTTGGGCGCCTATTTCTGGCTGCGACAACCGTGTACTGCGAAATATGCATGGAACACGTCCCCTCGGCCTCGAGCTTCAAGACCACTGCACACTGCAAGCACTCCTACTGCAGAAGCTGTTTGTCTTCGCACATCTCCACGACCATCGCCAACGGAGTTGCGAACGTGCCGTGCCCCGGTTTGGAATGCCGAGCCAAGCTCGACCCCCTCCGGTGCAAGGAGCTCCTCTCGAGAAGATCCTTTGTTACATGGTGCGACATTCTATCTGAGTCGTACGTTCTGCGTTTCGTGAGGTGTTACTGCCCGAACTCAAATTGCCGAGAGCCCATTGTGGACGAGTGTGGACGGAGTGGCAATGTCAAAAGATTCAAGTGTCCTATTTGTCGCCGAAGCGGTTGTTTTCAATGTGCAAGTGAGTGGGTCGAAGGTCATGGATGTAGGGGAAGGCATGATGTGGACATTAGTCTATTGGAACGCCTTGCGGACAGGAAGAAGTGGGTGCAGTGCCCTAATTGCCACATATATGTCGAGCGCAATGGAGGTTGCGATCGAATCTATTGCAGGTAAGTAAGAGTTCTTGTAGTTTTTCTTTTACATATTGCAATAAGACCATTACATGAGAAATAGAATGTGGAGATGATACTATTTGATCATGCTTTTATCTGCAAATCATGTTGACAAACAATCTAAGGGGGCTTTGGTTTCGATATGAATTTGCAGATGCAAAACGGTGTTTTGCTACAGATGCGGTTGGGAAAGGGGCAAATTTCGTTGTTTGTGTCAACTAAGCGGCACTGCTGATATCCAACGGGACCCATGCGTAATAGTTACATGCGCCGTCTTATTGATTGCCACATTCATTATAGCCCTCATGGCCATAATATGTATCTTGAATGATCAAGAAGCGTCATAGAAATTACTCTCTACCTGCACATACTTTGTTGGAACACCATTGAGCCTGCGAAAATTCTGTTTTCCTCCGTTCGCCATCCATGACTCCCACAAGACTTGTGTAACTGCAAATCTCGTTTGATTCCAGTGAAGATGTTATCTCCAATTGCCAAGTTGAATAACTTCCGAAAGATAAGCTCTCAATCTTCATTTTAACAGAAACACATGTGCATCTCATGCACCACAGAAGTGAATCTTTGGGGTAGGAGGGACGAAGACGGGTAGGGTTGCTATAAGAGCAATGATGAAGATGTGGGGCTAGTTTTTGTCTTAGATAGTAATAAGTTTAAATTCGATGATGAAGACGAGATATTTAGCTTTTTAGATATAGACTCAATTTCAGGCTTTGAGTATCGAGCGCTGTATACTGCAAAATATGCATGGAACATGTCCCTCTGATCTCGAGCTTCAAGACAATGAGGTGGTGTGCAATCACTCCTTCTGTACGCCCTTCGTGTCCCTCATGATTTGGCACGTCAGTTAGTAAACCAATCTTGTAAATTGACTCTAGTAAATCCAATCTTGTAATTGACTTTAGTAAATCTAGCATTGCAAGTATCCAACCTGGATATTTTTCCCCAATTGTGATTCTAGTGGAGACATTATCTCCAATTACCAAGTTATATAACTACCAAAAGATAAGGTCTTTTTAATGTTCAATTAAGTACAGTGAACATCCATATAGATAACCCATCCTTAATTTAAAACTCGATTTTCCCAAAAAAGTCTCATTAAAACCCATCACAATTGCTTAAAAAGAATGAATTATTATTAGACTTAATACTAGGAAAAACCCCAAACTAATACACCTGTGATAAATTTACCATGAACTAATTATTTGACTACAAAAAACCCCAATCAATTTACCTCGAACTAATTATTTGGCCACCAAAATCTCCAAATCAGTACACCTGTAACAAATTTTCCTCGAATTAATTTTTTGAACACCAAAGATCCATACTGTTACACTTGTGACAAATTTACCCTCCGTTAAATTTGATTAATATCATAGAAAATCACAAATTGGTAAGCCTATGACAAATAGAGGGATGTGTCATCCAACTCAACAATTTAATTGCAAAATTTAACGGAAACTGATGGAAGGTAAATTTTTCACGGATGTACCAATTTGGGGTTTTTGATGATCAAAAAACTAGTTTGGGTGTAAATTTATTACATGAGTACCAATTTAAGATTTTTTGTGATATTAACCTTATTATCATAAGTCGGATGTGATGGGGATGGAAATCATCCCATTGATTGGTGGATGCTTTCTGAAATTTTCAATCCAAGTGGTAATAAATATTTTCTTGCGTCATAAATAGCCAACAATAAGGATAAAGTAGGCTCTAACAAATAACAGCGACTTGCATGGACCGATGCTAAAAAAGCGACGTACTCTTTTGAAATTTTGTACCTAATTTATCTCTATAAAGGATAAAACCTTATGGAGGCGACATATTTCGGGTCAAGCAAGGTTGTCACTATGGCTAAGCAAAGCATGGCAGAGTAGATTTTGTGGACAGCATCAACGACGTAAATCAAGAATTTTGTGAGAATTCCAATGACGCCGCCACAAAGGTTTGTTGATACTAGTTGCGCTTTCTCGCCCCTTCAACTAGTAAAGAATAAAGCATAAAAGCACAAAAGTGATTTGGAGAATTACCTGTATATTTTGATATATGATAATAAAGAGTACAAGAGCAGGCTCTACGAACGATTATCTATGGCAACATAATATTACAATATCAATTCCAATAAATTAAAAAAAATCCAAAATATCACAAATAATCTCAATATCTCTAACACGATTTAACAACAAAAAAAAAATCTAAACAAAAAACGAAGTACCCAGCAATAAGGGTAAAAGATATGGGGTGCCTTTTGGTTTATTCACAAAGATTTCATCATATGTAGAGAGATATGTACAGATACTTTCAAAGTACTTCGTAGGTACGTAACTATCCATTCGGATCCAATCATTCATGCTTATCAAACCCCATATGATCTTACCTATTTTCCTTTTAAAAAGGGCGAAAGTTTATTTCAGTAACGTAACATTCGGGAAAAATGATAGAGGAATCAATTTGAAATGCCCTAACTTATGGGTGATATAATATGTATATAAATTATAATTTTGTAATATTTGGGTTAAATAGAATACACCATTCAATCCCAAGTTATATAGTAACTCGAGCACATATTCATTTTTCAATTTTTTTCGAGTGAGCTTGCATGGTTTTTGCAAGTATTCGATTAACATGGACAGGTTTCATCAAATTTTTTTGTTGGGTTTGAATGTGTATATGTAAGAAAATACCGCATATAGAAGTTAATAAAAATTAATTCAATTTTGTTTTAAATCGTGAATACGATTAATATATCGAATTCTCTAATTCCAAATCAAGATCAAGTGAGATTATTGTAGCATATTTGTCATGTCATGTGATGTCTGAAATGTTGTGATTCCATCCTTCTCGATTCAGCACACGGTAATCATGCATCTACATCTCATTATTTTTATTATCTATCCTGATTAAAGAAGGATCCGATGGGTTTTGGTTTTTAATGAAAGCAAATTCATACTATCTCCCAAATATTCTATTAAAACCCATGACAAATCGCTTAAGATGAATGAATCGCTATATTTCGTCAAATTTTAATGGGAATGTAAATCGACAACATACAATATCAATTAAATCTCAAACAACACAGAATCTCTTGTCCATGATATTTGAAATCGAGTTTTTCTTTCTCAACTCCAACATGTATTTCCTCCGAGAAGATAAATAAGAGCTCCAAAATATAGGACTACTCTTCTGAGAGACGCATTTATACCTGTAATTAGGGTTCTTAGTCTCACAAACTTCCCATCTGCATCTCTGGCTCAATTTAGGTCATAGTCTCACAAACAACCTAGACAGATATAGCCACCAACAGTGAGTTTTGAAGGAAACAAATTCCTAGACATAATACGAAAATTGCGGAAAAAAACGTGCCCATACTACGCTTGAATCATCGATCTCAAGTATATTACAAAATCGAACATACTTTAACCACAGATTAAATGCCCTTATCGCAGCCTCGAGAGAGAGAGTACAATCTGCGATTGGACAAAGTCCCTTCTTTTTTTGTCTTCTAGTGAGAGTGTTCTTTTGATAATAACAGACCAATGTAATCTGCGCGACACACACCCACGTATGTGAGATCTCACCATTTTGTTCTTTTTTGCCAATAAGCCATGTGCAGTTGTTCTCGTTAGCCCATCATGGCGCCCATTAATCACATAAAAACCCATCATCTGGCGATGGTGGGCTAAACATCAACTCTCTTCTTTGCAATATTCATACTAAAATAATCCGGTGACCCTGCAGGTTTGCAATGCAAAGTTAGGAATACATAGCAGCTCAAAATTGGGTATAACGCGAGTAGATATAGTATGCGGTACCCTAGATCAATTAGTCACATTTATATCTCTTTTGATCTCTTTTAATATATCGCATATTGTATTCACAACTATGATTTACTTAAAACCATAATTGGTCGAATTCGTGAATACAAAAATAGAATGTGACATCATAATAAATTGATCTTCCTCTTACCTTAAACCTCTCTATTTCAGTCCAGCTCGCTTTTCTAGAAATGCCCCATTAGATCGAATCATTCATGACCATTGACAACATCCTAAGATAGCGAACACTGAATAGAAACTTTGAGAATAAGTTGGAGTCGTGAGGGCACTAAATGAGGAACTCATATCCTCAAGAGTCTCACATGGCATAAAGTTGAGATCAAAAACTTTTGCCACTCTTATCGGTCGTCTTATGCATACGTAGTATGAAATACGTAATACGGTATTAACTCCTTTCCCGTGGAGCGTATGTCTTTACATTTAATACCGTACAGATGATAGTTCAGACATACCCAATGTCTAAACTTGAGTTCATGTATCTACTCTTCTAAAGAATCCATTAGAACTCACATCTGGCATCAAAGACAGATATAAGTAAAATATGTGGGTTATTTTACTTTCGGACATAGTAAATGTTATGTCCTCATCTTAGCACTTAGCTAAGGCAACATTCATATTTTAAGCTTGAGCTCTCGATTATCACCTAGATAATAAGCCTAAAAATTGTCTCATCTCTATTTATCACACAGTAAATAGAAGCGACAATGTGAGTGGGTTAATCTTATGTCCGACATACTTTTACATAATACACTAAGTATTAATATGCATAAATAAAACATTAGGCATTAACAATGATATAACAATTTCATTCAAATGTGAACATTCGGGAAATAACAATATTCAAGACATCAAAGATTCTGCAATCCTAGAGATTTTACATGACCAAAGTGAAAACATCTCTAGGAATTGGCTTTGTCATAGGATATTATCATACTATGTGTAGATATGTACTGTAAGTTCACATCCTTCGTGCTACCATATCTTTAACAAAGTTGTACTTGGTATCTATATGTTTGGTCTTGCCATGATATTTCGGATCTTTAGTGTATGCTATCATGCTTGGCTATCACATTTGATCGACAAAGATCAATAACACCTAAATGATCCAAAAATCTCTTAAGCCAAACTCCCTCTTGTTGCCGACAATGCCACGAACTCGCTTCCATGGTGGATAGTGCTATACATGTTTGTTTCATTGCTCCAAGATATGGCGCCATTATTCAAGAAGAATGCAAATCCAGAGGTAGATTTCCTTTCAAGATCAAGATCTAAGTAGCCTTCAAGTCGCAGATCCTTTCCTTGATAACTCGGAGAATAATCAGCAGTACCCTTTAGATACCTCATTATTCTTTTAACGGCTTTCCAAAACTTTGACCTGGATTGGATTGGTATCTACTTACCATTCCAACTGCAAAACATATGTCAGGTCTTGTACACATCATAGCGTACATTAGGCTCCCAACAGCACTAGCATAAGGAACACGTTTCATTTGTTCCTTCTCTTGTGGAGTCTTAGGACACAACCACGGCTCAATCCTTCACCTTTTGCAATAGGAGTATCCATGGGTTTGCAATCATGCATACTAAATCGTTCAAGAACTTTGTTGATATAAGTCTCTTGCGAAAGGGACAATAATCTCTTGGAACGATCTTTTGAAATCTTGACTCCAAGGATATATGCAGCTTCACCCATATCTTTCATCTCAAAATTAGATGATAACCAACTCTTGATAGTATTAACCAACTCCTTATTGCTTCCGCAATCAAAGTATGTCATCAACATATAATGATAAGATCACAAGTTGATCTTTAGATCTTTTGATATACACGCAATGATCTTCATCAATCATTGTAAAATCATAAGCCACTATAGTATACCATTGTCTTGAAGACTTTTAAGGCCATATATCGATCTCAAAAGTCGACAAACTTTTTGTTCTTGGCTTTTTAAAGTGAAACCAATGGTTGCTCCATGTAAATTTCTTCTTCTAATTCTCCATTTAGAAAAGCAGTTTTACATCCATTTGATGCAATTCAAGATCCATACTTGCCACTATTGCGAGAATAAAGGCTAATTGAGGTAAATGCAGAGAAAAGTTTCTTCATAATCAATTCTTCCCTGTTGATTATAACGAGGCGAGCTTTATATCTTTCTATTGAGCCATCAGCTTTTCGCTTTATTTTAAGAACCCATTTGTTCCCAATATTGCGTCCTTTTGGAAGATCAACCGGGTTCCCAAACATGGTTTGACTTCATTGACTCCATTTCTTCTTCCATTGCATCTATCCATTTTTCCTTATTAGGGCAACTTAGAGCCTCATTTACATTCCTTGGCTCATCTTCATCTTGTGGAGCGATGATAAAAGTTTCCCCTTCAATGTCAAAACGTCAAACGGGGAACACTTTTGCGACTTGTTCGCCCGACGGGCGGGCAGAGAAACGTCATTCTCCATTATGCTCCCACTTGGATTAGATAATGACGGTATCGTATCATCAACCGGTTGCAATTGAGATTGAGCGAATTTAATTCCTCACTTCTCACATTGCTCCCACTTGGATGAACTTCATCAATTTCATTATCGAGAATCCAAAGTTTCAAATAGTGAGTAGTCCTCACCTATTTTTCGCCCTTAGTAGGAAACTCATTCTCTAAGAATGTGACATCTCGTGATTCAAATTCAGTTATACTCCCACTTTCTTGTGTACCTATAAACACATACCCTTTTGAGTGCTCTCGAGTATCTTATGAAAATACTCTTTTTGCCTCGGGACCTAGTTTCCCATATTTATGAGAGGGCTCGTGAGTATAAGCAGCACAACCCCAAGGTTTAAGAAAACTTAAATCAGGTTTTCTACCTGTCCATAACTCATATGGAGTGGAAGTAACTGATTTAGAAGGCACACGGTTAAGTACATAGGCAGCAGTTAACAAAACATCACCCCAAAAGGTGATAGATAAGTTAGCTTGTGCCATCATAGACCTAACCATTTCTAATAGGGTTCTGTTTCTCCTCTCGGCAACACCATTTTGTTGAGGAGTATATGGAATAGATAACTGTCTTTCTATTCCTTTTTCATCACATAAATTTTGAACTCATTGATAAATACGACCTCGATCGGATCCGAACGTTTTTATTTTCTTATCTAATTGATTTTCTACTAAGTTCATAAATTTCTTGAAGCAACTTGATTTATGAGAAATCAAATAGACATATCCAAATCGAAAGTATATCATCTATGAATGTGATGAAATACACAGCCCCATGCCTTGCTCTTACATTCATTGGACCACGGATGTCGAATGGATTAATTGCAAAGGAAGCTTCAGCTCTTGTGCCCTTTCCGAATGGTTTCCTTGTTGTTTTTGACTGTGCAATGCCGCAAATAGGCAAATCGACTTTTTCAATATTGTCTAATAAGCCCTCTTTGGCTAATCTTTGCATTCGTTGTTGGCCAATATGAAAGTCTAGCATGCCACACATTCACATCATTTTCATAAGAGTTGGAAGATGTAAGCAGGGAATAAGAAACGTTAACATCACTGCAGTTAACATCTAGTGCGATAAAACCATCCAAAAAATAACCACAACCATAATAATTTGTATTAAACACCACCGCCATGAAAGTTTAAATTAAAACCAAGTTTAATCAACACCACAGGACACTTTCCGGCGAATCTCCGGGCATATAGTACATCATGTAGGAATAAACAAGTCACGCATCATTATTCCTTTAACCACGCTTTAGAGTTGTTCCCTACATAGATCCATTTCGTTCCTTCGGAACCGTCGGAACTCCACGAAGGCATCTCTCGCTTCGCTACATGGTCTGTTGCTTCCGAATCTACAGTCCACAAAGGATTAATGAACTTGACACATAGACAAAGTTCTCAAGAATGCAAGGAGCTTACCTTCTTTGGCTCGCCGCAATACTAACAAAGTGGCCCTTTTTATTAGGTTGTAGCATTTCACCCTCGACATATTCTTCATGAACACTTTCCTTTGGTGTTGGTCATCTCTTGGTTTCTTCCCCCAAGAACTCGCTTAGATATGAATTTTAGAGCTCTCAAGGCCCTTTAGACACCGATAAAATTATCTTATATGGTTTGCATCCTCAAAGGTTTTGATGTTCTCATTTGAGTTAGGTGCAACTTCATATGCTCCCAACTTTGAGGTAAAGAGTAATCCTTTCTACTTGCTGTTCATCGGTTAACATACGGCAGCATCATTAATCATGTTTGACATTTTCCTTAAATGTTGTTTCATGGACTGACCATTGGCTTCTTATAAGAATCAAATCTTATAGTTTGTCTAACCAATGTATGACCAAACCTTCTTTGCCAATGCTCCCCACATCTCCTTAGCATTTTCAAAACGCCTAAACTCTCGCATGACATCATTGTCCATGCTACTAAAGAATGATCGAGCAAGGGAGTTTTTCCTCTTCCATACAAAGCAAATGCATCCTTATCTCTCTTATGTTGTGCGGTGTTTCCGTCTTCGGGCTCTTCCATAACCAGGTTAAGACAAGCCTCTTGCTCTTCCAAAGACATATTGAATTTTCATATGCCAAATTTCATAATTATCACCGTTAAGCTTCTCTCCTTTGTTAAGTTCAGCAACTATATTCTTTGATGTGAAGCCATTGAATCTGAACATATAGACAAACCTAATTGTTAATGCCACTTATTTATGCATCAATTTTACACAAATTGATTATGTTAATGAATAATTTCACATAGGTTTTAGATTCGAAAGTTCACTCCAAATTCCCAATCATCATCAAAAATCCTAATGTGAAATTATCGTTAATATAATCATTAAGGTAAAATTACGTTCTTTAAAGTTACTAAAACTTTTAGAACTCCCACTCAACCATCTTTGTTCTAATAAGACAGATATCATAATAAAATAGTACCATAAACTATTCACAATAATAAATATCCATCAACTTTCATTCACTAAACACTATATACATGAGGAATGAAACTAGCATAGAAAGGAAATATGAACATCAATGTGAACTGAAAATATCCACCTAGAATATCTTAAAACGACTAAAGTAACATTAATCAATGACTATCAATTTCCTATACACAGGAAAGATTCATCAAACTCCTTAGAAATTTAATCCTCTTTGGCATCCAAATGGAGGCATCGAAACCCCTAATAATATTTGAAATTCAATTTTTTCCGCTTGCCCGACTCATATGTACTCTATCATGAACTTTCCACGATCATCTTATAGCTCGGACCTACTAAAGTGTCAAGACCCTATCAATCATTCTTCCCAACTCATCGGGAAAATTCCACCATTACATAGAGCAAATAGTTCCAAATGATATCTCAGATCATTTTATTGACTTTGATGATGTGTGTCATCATGTCATCATCGACATCCCACCGATAAAGAGCCAGCTTGATTGCTGCTTTAAATTAGAGTTTCAATCTCACAAACTTCCTATCTGCGAAATCTCTGGTTCAATTTAGGTCTTAGTCCCACAAACAACCTAGATTCAAGCCACCGACAATGCAAGAGTTTTAGGTTTTAGATTCAATTTCATCGCGTCTTATTAATCACATAAAAAACCCATCAAGTTTTTTAGGTTTTAGATTCAATTCCGGGCATCGATCTCTGGCTGCGACAACCGTGTACTGCGAAATATGCATGGAACACGTCCCCTCGGCCTCGAGCTTCAAGACCACTGCGCGCTGCAAGCACTCCTTCTGCAGAAGCTGCATGTTCTCGTACATCATGACGACCATTGGCGACGGAGTTGCCAAAGTACGGTGCCCTGCAGGTTTGCAATGCAAAGCCAGGCTCAACCCCCTCTGGTGCATGGAGCTCGTCTCTAGCAAGTCCTTCCTTATGTGGTGCGACCTTCTGTGCAAGTCGCATCTTCTAGGCCTTGCGAGGAGTTACTGCCTGAACTCGAATTGCCAAGAGGTCATCGTGAATGAGTGTGAACAAAGTGGCCCGGAAAGAGATTCGAGTGTCCTCGATGTCATCGGAAAGGTTGTTTCCACTGTGCGAGGGCATGGACCAAAGGCCATAGATGTAAAGTTGCGCATGATGTGGATCTTCGTCTATTGAAGAATCTCGCGGATAGGAAGAAATGGATGCGGTGCCCTAACTGTCACGTGTATGTGGAGCGCGACGGAGGTTGTTCTTATGTCTTCTGCAGGTAATATCTTCTTGGTTTCTTTTGCAAAGTAGACAGGCTTCTCTGTGCCTGTTACCCTGTTGTATATATAGTTGATTACATACAAAATGATCAAGTTCTTTTTTCAATGTTATTTGAGTTTAGGTATTGAATCTGTGAAATTCAGATATATATATATATAAAATCCTTCATCCATAAAGTCAATAGGAAAAAGAATTTCTAGCAAGGTGGTTATTTAGCCTACAAAGAGAACCCCTCCAAGATCAAAATTCTTTCCTAAAACAATATTTCAAAACATATTTACCGTTGAAAATGAGTTCTATCATGAAGATCCCAACATATTTGCACAAAATATGTTTTATGATATATATATCACACACATGTAAGTCTGCATTTGAAATCTCTTCTAGGGTTTTTAGTTTCATTCCGAAAAGAAAAATATATTATCTTTTTTCAAACCCGATTTTTACTTTTGGCTGATAAGTTTTTTCAAACGAAGTTTTACTTTTGAACGTGAAATATAGTTCTAACAGAGCGTTAGTTCATATCGCATCTTTACAATTCAGATAGTTTCCACTTTCACTTATCATTCTGATGCGCTTAATTATGCTGTTAATTAAGCTTGAAATCTATAACCCACATTATTTTTAAACTGAAAGCAAGTGTACCCAGCTTTTCTTGTCGTCTTATTAGCGGCAAATCATGATTACAAAACACCCTAAGGGGCTTTCGTTTTGGATATTAATGCAGATGCCAAACGCTATTTTGCCATCACTGCGGGCAGAGAAATGACCTCCGTCCTTGTCCGTGGAGAGAAAGCCAGATCGTTGTTCATCGAAGCGCTTCTGAATACGCGCGTATTGCTCTAGCTTTGGCTCTATGTTGCTTCTTCTTAATTTTCGGCATCTATACGAAGCAATATATCAACTCTTAATGGTGAAAAAAGGAGAACTATAATTCGCTTGAGGGAACAAGAACGTCATGTTCTTTCTTGTGAAGGACCATCGTAGCAGCAGCAGCATCTTATTATTTGTTTGAAGACGGCAGCTAAAGATCATGCACTCCGCCTTTCTTTGGCGTTGAGTTGATTATTATGCTATCATCTATCTTAATTTAGTACGTCGTTCCCATTGTTGTGTTATCTTTCGACGACTTGACTATTATCTTTAATTTGCATCCAGGGTTGAATTCTTTTGACAAACCTGCAAAATATATTGTAGATCACTTCGGTATACATAGAAGTTCCTCTTCGTATAAATGTTGTAAGAGATTCCCGCATATACTTTTTGACTGGAAACTTGCTAGTCAGAATCTCAGATAAACAAGTCGGTAAGCACATTAAATTTCTCACTATTTATATATTAAAAGTTAATGAACACTTTTCTATACTAAAAATTTATCTTTTCATTAGCATAACTTGCTAATGAATGCCTCACCATTAAGTTTTGGGGAATTGTAAGAATTAGATATGAATGCTTAGACAAAATTATCTATATGATTTTCGATTCTGTGAACTTTTTAAAGATGAGTAATCATCTATACGAGATTAGCATCTTGAGTCACATAGATTGTGCTTACGATTCAAGCATTAAGATAACAAAAATGGTCATTTTATCAATTAGTCTTCGATATTGATTTATGCATATGACGCACCATTCGCTATTTGACACGTCACTTAGTAAATTAATTTTATAAATCACTATCAGTGAATCTAGCATTGCAACCATCCAACGTGGATGTCTTTTCCAATGTGGGTTTTGGCGGAGATATTATCTCCAAATTACCAACTTATACAATTGCCCAAAGATAAGGTCTCTTTAATTTTCAATTTTAGCACAGTAAATATCCATATAGTAAACTTGTCATAAATTTTCATCTAATATGCTTTGTAAGTCAAATTTACATGCAATGTAAATCGACCACGTACAAAATTGAGTAAATCTCAAACCACAGATAATCTCTCATCCATAATATTTGAAATTGAGATTTTCTTTCTCAACTCCTACATGTATTTGCTCTGACAAGATAAATGAAAATTTCAGAATATAAGAGTACTCTTTCGAGGAACGCATACACGCTGGTAATTAGGGTTCTCAATCTCACAAACTTCCTATCTGCATCTCTGGTTCAATTTAGGTCTTAGTCTCACAAACAACCTAGATATAGCCATCGACAATGAGAGTTTTAGGTTTTAGATTCAATTTCAAGTGTCTATTTCCGGCTGCGACAGCCCTGTACTGCGAAATATGCATGGAACATGTCCCATCGGCCTCGAGCTTCAAGACCACAGCGCAGTGCAAGCACTCCTTCTGTGGAAGCTGCTTGTCCTATTACATCACCACAAGGGCCAACGACGGAGTTGCGAAAATGGCTTGCCCCGGTTTGCAATGCCAAGCCATGCTCGACCCCCTGCATTGTGAGGAGCTGATCTCGAGCAAGTCCTTCCTTACATGATGCGACCTTCTGTGCGAGCGGTACGCTCTAGGTCTTGAGAGGTGTTACTTCCCGAACTTGAACTGCCACGAGGTCATCTTGAAAGAGTGTTGATGGAAAGGCAATGTCAAGAGATTTGAGTGTCCTCGATGCCATCGAAGCGGTTGTTTCCAGTGTGCGGAAGTATGGACCGAAGGTCATCAATGTAGAAGTACTCAGGATGTGGATCTTGGTCTATTTGAACTTCTCGCAAACGCAAAGAAGTTGATGCGGTGCCCTAATTGTCACATGTATGTGGAGCGCGACGGAGGTTGTTCTTATATCTTCTGCGGATAATATATTCTTGGTTTCTTTTGCAAAGTACACACTACACAGGCTTCTCTGTGCTTGTTACCCATACATAATTTGAGTAGGCAACGAGTGATTAATTACTCAAGTAGTAAGCGTTGCTCCACATGATTCTTCACTAAAAGTGCGCCAAGCTATGCTTCGATTATTCTTCTAGGTTTCTAAAATTTCAATTACTAGGTCAAGAAGGATTCTGGAGTTCTAGTCTATTGATCCAGTCATGATCAAGTTCTTTTTTCAATCTTATTCGAGTTTGGATTAACTGGGTCGATGGTTCTCGATCTCTACGTTTTGTTTCAGTTAAGATAGCTTTTTCACGGATGTTTCACTAGGGTTTTTAGTTTTATCGCCAAAAAAAGACAATTCTAAACGATGTCTTGTTTCACACCGAGTTTTTACTTGTAAACATTAAATATAATGCTAATGGAGCGTAGTTCACGCCGCATCTGTATCATTCAAATAGTTTTCGTTTTAATTTCATCATTCTAGTTTTTCCACTTTCTTTATCATTCTGATGCCTTTTATTATGCTGCTAATTAAGCTTGAAATCTACAAATTACGTTATTTTTAAGCTGAAAGCAAGTGTACCCAGCTTTTCTTATCGTCTAATTAGCTGCAAATCATGATTACAAACACCTAAGGGGCTTTCGTTTCGATATTAATGCAGATGCCAAAGGCTGTTTTGCCATCACTGCGGGCAGAAAAAGGACCTACGTCCTTGTCCATGCGCAGGTCATCCAAGCATTCCTACAATCGTGCTTCTGGCTCTAGCATTGTTCTTGAACATTCTCGCCCCCCATTTGGACGGGAAAAGTACAAAATTCACTTTGATCGGTTTATCATTATTCTAGGGAGAAAATGGGGAAATTCATTAAGAAGACAGCAAAGAGAGGCAAATATGTTCAAGGTTATATTGCCTCTATAAAAAAGTCAAAGAGAAGCAAATATGTGTCTTCTTAGTCATGATAGGGGAAATAATTATTGTGATCGACATGATATTTTTATTGCATGTCAGAGAAGAAAGACCGGATCTTGTTTGATTGACTATCCTTTTTTTTTTTTTGGTCAGGAAAGACAACTTTCATTACTATCCGAAAGATAGAGTACAAAATTTTCCGAGATCATGACATAAAATTAACCATAGAGAATGGGGAGGTTTAGACAGCCAATTGGGCGGAAGGGAACCAGTTCTGTGGGCTTTGGCGATCCAGTCCGCGGCCTGATTAGTGTCTCTATGCTCATATCTTATTTTGACTCCCCGTAGCTGGGCCAATATAGATCTGCAGTCATTGATAATGGACCGAACAGCCCATGGAGCTTCTATTTGGCCTGATACACATTCCACCGCTGATAAGTTATCTGAAGATATCTCCACGTGCAGATCAGTTCCCATCTCTAGTTCAGTTCGTGCGCCTTGTTTTTGCTTCAGCCACGACAGAGCCTCCCTCACAGCTAGGGTTTCAGCAACAAGGGCAGAGGGAGCGTGAATCTATCTTACAAAGCCGTCCATTAGAATGCCAAGGGCATTTCTGCATATACCCGCGACGGAACCAGCCATGGTCGAGCAGCACCACGAACTATCCACGTTGATTTTCCTGGTGTTTTTTGGTGGCGGGCTCCATTGCGTCTTTGGTGAGCTGGTTCTTTCATCTATGCTTGCCATATTTAGATTCCATTTCACAAAGAGTTGATTCATGGAAGTAGCGTCTCCAATAAGCAAGCTTGGATTGGGCCTCCGTGCTTGGAAAATCATGGTGTTGCGCGCCTTCCAAATCAGCCATATTACTCCAGCAAACAAGGCTTTCGACTGAGGGTTAACTCTTGAGGTAAGATTTTCGAATACCCATTTGTCAATTCGGGTGATCTTTGTCGGGGAAGTGTCTACCATGAGCCTTGGATCTGACCATATTTCCTTTGTCCAGTCACACAATATGAAGAGGTGTTCTATCGTTTTTGGGGCATGGCAACAGAATGGACAGATCGGATCAGGTAGCATGCTTCTTCTATGAAGATTTTCCTTGGTAGGTAGGGCATTACTACAGACACTCCACATTAGGAACCGGATGTTGGGGTAAGTCTGAAGTTTCCAAATCTCAGTCCACAGGGCCTTGGGGGTCTGATAAGATGTCGATGGTTTATTCTCTGTGCGGTACTTTCCAGGATCATAGATTTTGTTGTATCCACTCTTGACCTTGTAGGAGCCTAAACTATTCCCTGTCCATAGTAACTTATCTATTCCAAGGTTCTGACTTAAAGGAGTAGCTAGGATTTCTTTAACAACTCTTTCCCCGAAAATCTCATTTAGTTTCTGAGTTTCCCATTCCCCTGAGTTCTGGTTAATCGGTTCAGCAACAAAGCGAGGTTCATCTCGATTCATTTGGGCCTCCAATTTTACCCGAGAGCAGCCATTTATCTTCTCTGACTCTGATCCTTTTACCATCACCCACCTCCCATTTGATTTCTGGTTCAATTACATCTCTACCCACCAATAGGCTCTGCCACCCCCAAGATGGTCGGAGGCCTTTGTTTGCATTCCAGAACTCCCTTCTTGGGAAGTAGATACCCTTCATAAATCTACTCCATAAGGCATCCGGGGCTTGAATAAGTCTCCAAGCTTGTTTCCCTAGCATGGCTCTGTTGAGCGCCACAAGGTCTTTAAATCCTAGGCCACCTGCATCCTTCCTGGTTTTAAGGATTTCCCATCTTTTCCAATGTATGCCATTTTTAGCTGCATTTTGTTTCCACCAGAAGGATGATATTCTCTGTTCAATTGCCCTGCAAATGGAGATGGGTACTTTGAAAATTGACATGGCGTATTGTGGTAATGCTTAAGTGCTTTGCTATAAAAAGAAGAATGGTTTAGGGTTGCTCAAAATATTGAACGCATCACACAATAAATAATTAAAAATTGGATTATTAGTTTCACGGAATAAAATGAAAGCTGAGCAATTAAAATACATGGACCACAACGTAATGGACCAAAACGTAATGACACATACTAGAGTAATAATTAAACGAAATGGGTATTAAATCTAGTGGATGGTTCTTTTCACTTTTACTTGTGCTTAAGTTACTTTTTGAATAATAGTTTCCTAATAAGAAAAAGAAATATACAACTCATAACAAAATAATTAGTATTTTTGTCAGAAACACGAAAATTTATTAGCTATCTACCAAATAAATTATTTTTTTTTTAAAAGAGGCACACCGATTTTGTTATAAATGGAGAAAGAAAAGGGAAAAAAACCAAAAATGAAGAAAAGAAGGCAAGCAATAATAAATGTTGTTTAAGAG
Organism: Syzygium grande; assembly: GCA_024733475.1. NCBI lineage: Eukaryota > Viridiplantae > Streptophyta > Magnoliopsida > Myrtales > Myrtaceae > Syzygium > Syzygium grande. The sequence goes on along the minus strand of JAMXDD010000005.1, from coordinate 42,041,912 downwards.
AAGCATCAATAGTTTTGTTTCTTGTTGTAAAGTTGAAAAAGATGGAAAAGAAGAAAAATATGTAAGAAATAATCGACCGGTGAGGGATAATATAAGTCAATTCAATATAAAATGAGGGTGTCAGGGGTGTGGAAATAGCACGAGCAATGTTGGTGTTGTAGTGTCCAATGGTAATGGCATGGCATCCAAAAACTTGATCCTCTCTTAGATGCGTCTACGGTTCTCCAAAAGATTAATCGAATTCTGGTAAAGTGTATTAATTGCAAACGGAAATTCGAAATTTAGTTTTTGGAACTAATCGAAATCACCATTTAGCGAAATTGGTCGTAAATTTCTTATGTTTCAAAATAATCACGAGTGAAATTTACGCACTGAAATTCCTATGCCATTACAAGTTATTAGGATTTACTTTCCCACGAAGGGGAACTCCGTTTCTAATTTTGTAAACCAATTTTAGTAAATATAGCATTGCGACCATCCATCCCCCAATATTTTTTTTTTCCAAATTTTGATTGTAGTTGAGATACCATATCGAAATTACCAAGTTGAATGAATCACTACCAAAAGATTTAATTTCCAATTTAGTATATCAAACATCCATATGACAAGCCCATCCTTAATTCAAAACTTGAATCTTTCCCCAAAAAAATCCCACTAAAACCGATGATAATTCGGATTTAATAAGGATAGATATCAAACATTAGACAACACAAAAAATCTATGAAATTTCTCGAATCTAACAAGGGATAACCTCTCATTCACAACATCTGAAATTGAGATCGTCTTTTCTCAGCTTCAACCGTGCATGAGTACTCTTTTGAGAAGCGCACTTATGCCGGCAATCTAGGGTTCTTGGTCTCACAAACTTCCTACCTGCTTTCTGCGTTTCCATTAAGGTCTTAGGGGGTGTTTGGTTCGGCTTTACGAAGGGGCTTTGGGCCTCCAAAGCCCTTTGGGGGAAATATTTTATGTTTGGTAAATTATTTTGGAAACTCCTTGGCCAAATGTTGGCCTTCTCAAGGCTGAAAGCTCAAGGCACCCTAGGGGGTGCCTTGAGCCAAAGAATTTTCTTGTTCATTTTTTTTTAAGTTGGAAGCTCATTTCATTTAAGGAATTCATCTTCTCCTTTGGCCAGGGAGGTCGTCGCAGGGGTGAGGCGACCCGTGCGGCAGCGGTCGCCGCCCGCCGTGGGCGGCGACCCCTGGCGGGGTCGCCCGGCCGTCCTGGGATCGACCCGACCAGGCGGCCGTCACCAGGTCAGCCAGCGACCGGGCGGCCATTGCACGGGTCTCGACGGACCGGTGCGCCGCCGAGGGTCGCTGGCCTCGGGCGGCCGCGGCGGGCGGATCCCTTCTCATGGGGGGTCGCTGTCCTCGGCGGCGGCGGCGGCTCCGGCCCGGTGAGTAAGTTTTGTTTTTTTTTAAATAAATAAAATAATTCTCAAAGTCCTTTTGTAAAAAAATTTACCAAACACTATATTTTGGTCAAAGTAACTTTACAAAATATTTTTACCAAACACCATTTGCTTTTTTCCAATGGACTTTCACTCAAAGGTATTTGCATTTCCCCAAATGCATTTCCCTAAAGCCGAACCAAACAGGCCCTTAGTCTCACAAACATCCTAGAAACAAGTTACCAACAATGAGATTTTTGTGGTTTAGATTCACTTTCAGACATCGAAAACTATTTCGGGCTGCGCCAACCATGTACTGCGAGATATGCATAGAACGTGTCCCGTCGACCTCCAGGTTCAAGACCACAGCACGGTGCAAGCACTCCTTTTGCAGCCGCTGCTTGTCCTCGTACGTCGCCCTGAGAATCGGTGATGGAGTTGCGGATGTGAGATGCCCCGGTTCGAATTGCTGAGCCGGGCTCAACCCCCTCCGATGCAGGGAGCTCCTCTCGAGCGAAACCTTTCTCAAGTGGTGCAACCTTCTATGTGAGTCGCGCGTTGTAGGTCTCACGAGGTGTTACTGCCCGAACTCAAATTGCCGAGAGCTCATTGTGGACGAGTGTGGACAGAGTGGCGATGTCAAAAGATTTAAGTGCCCTAGCTGTCGCCAGAGGGGTTGTTTCCGGTGTGCAAGCGCATGGGCCAAAGGTCATCGATGTAGGAGTACGCATGACAAGGACCTTATTCTATTGGAACGTCTAGCGGACATGAAGAAGTGGATGCGGTGCCCTAATTGCCGAATGTACGTCGAGCGCAACGGAGGTTGCAATCTAATCCGCTGCAGGTAATCAAAAGAGTGCTAGTGGACGGTACTTTTACATGATCATGCTTTCATCTGCCAAAATCATGTTTAGAAACTAACAATCTTAAGGTTGGCTTTGGTTTTGGATATGAATTTGCAGATGCGGAAGGCGGTTTTGCTATGATTGTTTTAGATACCCTTCAGCTCCGGGTAGCAGCGGCACCAACTGTTTTTCCAGCTCCAGCCACATGCCTCGCCGTCGTCGTCTGTCAAGTTATTGACATCATCATCTGCTGTTGTTTTCGGTGAAAACGACGGGAGAATTCACTGGAGGAATCGGGGAATCAGCCTGAGGGGACTAGAAGCGCCGTATGGATTACTCCTTAACTGGTGCGAATGTTCTGTTCTGTTTTCCTCTATGTAACCGTAGACTTTCGCATGATTCTAGCAGATATAAGCTGTCACAATCTTCGATTCAGCAGACGGGAATGTGTGCAAAGAGGGACGAAGAACGGGGCCAGTTTTTGTTTAGACATATATTAAGGCTAAATTTGATGATGAAGATGAGATATTTAGCTCTTAGATTATGGTTCGATATCGGACTTTGATTGCCGGTGTCAACCTATGGACGCGCTCCTTCCGCACGCCCTTCTTGTCCTTGTACATTGGCAAGAGGACCGGCGACAGAGATTTGGGTTGCCGAGCACTCAACCCCCTCGGTGGAAGGGAGCTCCTTCCTTCACATGGTGGGCAATCGTCTATGCGAATCGAACGTGTTCGGGCTTCATGCCGCGAGAGCGGAGGGAAGGAGGCAATGCCGAGAGATTCGATTCGAGTATATCCTAGTCGCTATCGGTGCACAGAGCGCACGGATTGCTCTCTGGTACGCATGATGCGGATAGACATCTCGTGCGCCACCCCAATTACAAAATTCCGAGTAGACGGTCGATTCGATCGTTATGGTTCGCCATATGGATTGATTAAATCCGACTCAGCTTCAATCCCAATGACCAGTGATGATCCGTCTCCCGATTTCGGTTCGATCTGATTCGGGTAGTACTCGGTTCTATTGCACACCCCTACCAGGAATGACCCATCATCACCCGACATTTTGCTTTTTGACCATTTCAATTCATCTCATCAAGAAGCGTGTCTCGAATTCGCCCCCAATTTCATCAACACAATTCATTTCGGGCACATTGCAATCGAACGGGTTGCCCGACCCGACAGAGAAAATTAACATTTGCAAAATACCAATATTTAGTTAAAAAAAAAAAAAAAAAAAACAAAACAAAACAAAACAAAAAAAAAAAAAAAAAAAGAAAAAAACAGGAGAAATCGCTAACCGGACAAGCCGAGGTAAATCGCCGTGGCGACGCCGAGCGCGTAGACCCCGATCGCCGACCCGATGACCTCCTTCCCGCTCCTCGTCGCGATCCCCAGCCCCGCGATCCCCGCCACCCCGATCGGCACCCGCGTCATCACCGCCCTCCCGGCGCCCTCCACCACGGCCCCGGCGAACAGCTCGGCGGCCCACTCCCGGAACTCCGCCGCCCCGAGCAGCCGGGGCCCGTCTCCCTCCCCCCCGCCGCCCCCGCCGCCCGGACTCCGGCGATCGGCGGCGGTGGCGCGGCGGAGGGCGCGGTCGACCTGGGACTGGGAGGGTGGGGAGGGGACCCAGCGGGAGACGAGAGGGGAGGAGAGGGAGAGGGAGCGGTGGAGGAGGGCGGAGGCGGAGGAGAGCTGGTAGGGGAAGACGCCGTCGAAGGCGCGCTGGGTGAGGGCGAGGCAGTGGTCGTAGGCGGTGGCGCAGGCCGAGTCGAACTCCGGCGAGCTGCAGAGGGAGGACCTCACCCTCTTCGACGCCGATATCCCCATATTCTCCCCAAGGCTACGATGGCTCGCCTCGAAGACTGGACTATAGTACAGTTGTTGGTGAGGATAATTTCATCTATTTCTCAATTTTCCATTTTTTTTCTCTGTTTTATTTTTCCTTATTTTCATCGAAGAAGGAGTGAGTCTTTGGGCTGCTTTTTGTGGGCCCGCTTTGGGATAAGTTTTCTTTATGCTCGAGCTCGTCTTGAATTTTATATAGGTGAATCTTAAGGCTCGAGAGGAAGGCTTATGTTCGAAATCGAACTCAAAAACATTTAACTGTTTATGACTTAGTCCGGTCTTAAGTATTTTCCAACCTTGAACTATACCTAGTCAAAGTACTTTAAGGTAATCAAACTCGTGAATAACATAATCGAGTTTGAATTATGAGCTTGAGTAGATTATTAAGCTACGTTTGGTTCAACTTTTCAAGAAGGCTTGGGGAAACCTTTAGATGTTTGGCAAATTTATTTATCCCGCTTTTTGGCCGAGTGCTAGAAGCCCAAAGCAAGTGGACTTGGCTTGGGCTTTCGGTGTTTTTAGAAGATCATTTCCTAGGGTTGACAATCTTTTTCTTCCAAAACAGCCCTCACCAATTTTTATTTTTATTTTTTTTTCATTTTTGGTTTGGCCCTCGTAAGAACTGTTGCTCCACCCAGACAGCCAGTGAAGCTCCGTCGACAGTTGCGGAAGGCCGGCCGACATTAGCCGACGGTCGAGGTCGGGTCACGCGACCACGGTAGCCCCAACCAGAGGCTTGGTCGCTTCGTCATCATAAACATTGGAAAGTCAACCATATGATGTGATAAATAATGCATTAAGACTCCAAAGGGGCCACATACTAAGACAACATGATGCATTCGACATGTAGTGTTTACATATTGATAGGTACATCCTGAAATGATCAACCTTAAAAAAGTGACGATTAACATCAATTTCATCTCGTGCATTTCAGACCATGAAAATGGTGCGCTACTGACATTGTGATCATTCTGCATGCGAGAGCAATGCAGAAGAAGATGAAACCGAAGATTGCTTAGAAGAAGAGGCAGTCCATGGGGATAGCTCGATCAGAGAACTGGATGCTTCGCCACTAGTTGTGGCCCCGTAGGATGAAGTGTGCGACGGTGCTGATGGGATTCTCGGAACTAGTGGTTGAGACGGGAGACTAGGCAGCGGAGCGTCGAAGTTCAGAACATTTACTGCTTCTCTTATGGAAGGCCGACATGGAGGGTCTGCTTGAGTGCACCAAAGCCCTACAATCATCAAGCGCTCCATTTGCATCTCGTCGAAATGCTCCCCTAGCTTCGGGTCCGCCGCATGTAGTAGCTCTCCGGTTCCATATAGCTCCCACACCCACTGCATCACAAGCTGAGTTTCGCTTCCTTCTTCTCTGGGCTCGATGAGTCTTCTTCCGCATGCTATTTCTAACAGGACAGCTCCAAAGCTGTACATGTCGGATTCCTTGCTCGCTCTACCTGTATAGACACATTCAAGAGCCATATAGCCCACGGTTCCGGCCGGTATAGTTGTTTGTGACCCTTTGGCACGGTCAACCAGCCTAGCCAATCCGAAGTCCCCCAGTTTGGCGGTGGAATCCGAATCTAGCATGATGTTGCTCGGCTTTATATCCCTATGGATGACGCATTGCATCCACTCTTCATGGAGGTATAGCAATGCGGAGGCTATGTCCTGAGCGATTTTATACCTCCTCTCCCATGTGAGGAAAGCTTCACTGTCGAACAAATGGTAGTTTAGGCTACCATTAGGCATCAATTCGTAGACGAGGAGGAGCTCCTTTTTCTCGTGACACCAGCCGACAAGTTGGACCAAGTTTTTGTGCCTGAGTTGGCTGATGATCTTGACTTCCGTCGCGTACTCCTTAATCCCTTGTTTAGACTCCGCTCTGATCTTCTTGATAGCGACTCGAGAATTTGCATCCGATAGGTAGCCCTCGTACACTCTTCCAAAGCCCCCTTCCCCGAGCATTCGTGAATCTGCAAAATTGTTAGTTGCGTCCACCAACTCCCTGTATGAATACTTCTTGGGTCCCGAAACTTGGTCGAACTCTTCATCCATCGACGGAACATCATATTCTTCTCCACTCCTGTCGATTCCATCTTTCTTTGACCAGTAACGATACAAAGCAAGGCTTGGGACAAGAATAAGCAGCACAAAAGCGCCCAAACCTAAGAATGCCCACATCGGCCATGGCTTGCTCTGGGGTGAGACGACGGGATCAGAGATGCTCGGGGGTGGGACGACGGGATCAGAGACTAAGAGACCAGAGCTAAACTCCCACGCATTAACGGTATGCGCCTCGAATTGGTATCCAGTTGTAGCAGAGAAACCGAAAGTCACCCATTCTGGCAAATAGTTCTTCAAGTTAATAGGTTGGTAAAGACTGGTATAATTGAGGTAGTCACCTGCCAGTGTAACACTTAAATTCTGGGTGCTAGAATTGTAAGTGACCTCGGCATGAAGTTGTCGACCATATTGTATGTGGTACGCCATCCAGTCGGCACAAACATTTTTGGCAGAAGCTATGCTATTTATATCGATGCCCACATGAATGCAGGGTGGATCCCATGAATTCCACCTGAAAGAAGTATCAAATTCTACAGCAACGACTGGAGTGCTAGAGTTGAAAGGACTCAGCTGACTTACAATCGCGAGATAACCTCCGGAGGAATTTTCGGGTATCTGAGATCCTCTTGGAGTAAGAAAGAAAGTCATTCCATCAGCATAATTTGGGAAGGCTGCGCCATCCTGGGATTTGATAGTGAAATTAAACCGAGCTTTGAAGTCCGCCACGTTTCCTGTGGTATTATCCCAAAGGTGCATGGATTGATAATATGTAGCCCAACCACGGATGTCACTGAAGCCCCCCGATGGGTCGGCGAGACTAAGTTGTATCGCGTTACCGTCTGCTGTTGCATGTGCTTCTCCCTTACTGGATATGACGCTCGAGTTAAAAGGTGGGAAAGCGAAAGAAATTTTTTCAAAGGTTGCTGAACCTGCAAAATGGATGATCAGAGAGAAGATAGAGACTGCAAGTAGTAGAACACGTCGAAATTCCATCGTCAGGAGGCAACAAACAAGATCGAGTATCAAGAGCTTTGGTGGGTCTCTTGATATAGATCAAACCTATGTGCTCCACTTCCTCCTCGTGTATGCTCCAGGATAGAAGCCTGGAAAATGAGCAACATAAATTCATCTCATCTTTGGACTGTTTCAATCAACTGGATCGAAAACAGTTAAAGTGGAAACTTGAGTTGAGGGAAGAAAAGTCAACGGTGACAAATTGCGTAAGAGAGAAACGAAAAGGAAATAAGTAAAAGGATGCAATACAATATTGTAATTGGGAGCATGCATCAGAAAATGAATATGTTGATAAACAATGTAATCAAAATTAACAGTCTCAGCGTAAGACCTGGATTGATTATGATAATGTCAAAACACAGAGTTTCAATGGGCCATCAACATGGAGAAAGAGACGCGCAACGGACGACTCAGTCATACTTGACAGGTGAGACTCCTTCAAATGTTGGACCAGCTCTCAACTTTGATGCTATTGACTTTCTGATGTTGGACCGTGAGCTGACCTTCGCAGCCGCGTAAGTTGGACGAGCTGGGTTGCGGCAATTGAGGTGGCGAGCAGCCGCAGCGACGAGCGGTGACGAGTTGGGTTGTGGCGAAGACGAGGGGCAACAAGCTGGGTTCCGGCGACGAGCGGCAATGAGTGGCGTCACGGCGACTCAGGCAGCGAGCAGCTGTGGGCCGTGGCAACGAGTTGGGTTGCGGCAAGCAGCTGTGGCGACGAGATGCTACGAGCTGAGTTGCGGCGAGCAGCCACGACGATGAGCAGCCGCAACGACAAGCAGCCGTGGCGATGAGCGGCGAGCAATCGCGGCGACGAGGAAACTAGAAGAAAGGGGGACTCGCGAAGAAAAGAGAGCCACTGAGCAGATTGAGAAAGGGGATGTGCACTCTTAATGCTAGGGGTTTTTTATAGTAACTTAAAACCGGTTCTCAGACCGGTTCGGGTGGGTTTTCATTTAGACCCGGGAACCGGACCGGTTCCAATCGGTTCTGAAAAAATAGAACCGATTCCTGGACCGGTTCAAACAGGAACCGATTCCCGAACCTGTTTTTCGGGTGGGATGGTCCGGTTCCCAGATAAACCCGGTTCGGTTGCACACCCCTAGCCGTACACCAACTATATATCAATGGCATTGCCAAAAGATTATCGGCCCACGTACAGCATATCAAGCGCCAAAAAGGAGGAGATTTACGAAGCAAAAAGAGCTGAAGCAAAGTGTCGGTAGTGATGCAAGTCAATATTCAACAGGTTACGCTCAAGAAGAAGGTCTGCTTGAATTTCCAGAGCGTTTGGATAAAACCTAATTGTCTCATGCTTGAACTTCCCATAAAAGAGCAGATGAATTCCAACGGAACAAAGATTCATGCCATAATTCTCAAGCTCAAAATGGGACACTTTAAGCCTTCTTAGAAAACTAAATAAAAACCTTGATGTTCGGCTGGTGCTAGCATCAGCTGAATAATTTGTGGAGCGTGCAATTCTTTTTGTATTACGATAAGGTAAAATTACTTGCACATGGTACTAGGAATCTTTTGCAACTTGACTCCTCGATTTTCTTTGTTTTCTTAAGGAAAATTTCAAATAAAAATTTATAGTGGAGCCGTTTTCTTAAAAAAAAAAGTATAAATAGACTTTGTTTCAAATAAACGCATGAAGTGACAAATTTAATATCAAATAAGAGTCCAAATTTGCCAACCAATCAAATTTGCACCAGCTGCCTTCTGATGGCTAGATTAGGGGCAATTTTATCCAAAATTTGCAACAGGAAAAAAGGTTGAAACACCAGGATATTTTTTTTTGGGGGGGTCAAAAAACACCAGAACCTTGACAGCACTTGATATAAACTAACTTTGAAAGCATCTACAAAATCAGTGGCCTCGGTCCTCATCCGACCGTGTACGCTATCTGAGGCCCCCTCGATGACAAAGAATGAACAGAATCACTCGCTGAAGCTGAGGGAAAGAAACTCTTGGGAGGAATTGCCTACAGTATCACATCAGAAAATGACTTATCCAGACCATTCCTAGGATGGCAATTGCAAACCCACCAAATCTGACCCTTTCCTTCCTGAGTCAATGAATTTAAAATTGGCGCCTTTGATTTTTAGGGTTTCGGCCACCTATGATTGGTCAGCATGAACTTCAACTTGGGTAAAATAAAATAAGAAATTTGATGAAATTGCCCCCTGCTCTAGCCATCGAAAAAGCTAGCTAGCAAAAGGGTTGGCCATCCAGTTTCATATCCTTATTTGAGAATAAATTGACCATTCAAATCATTATGTGAGATAATGTTCACTTTCATCCTTTTTTTGAGAGAACAGCTCAGCTTAAAACGCTTATTCTAGACTAAATTAGCAACTTCATACACTTATTTGAGTGGTGAGATAAGGTTCATTCTAAATCTACTTCAAGCCCTTATTTAGAATTTTCCATTTTTCTTTTAGACTAATCTTTTCAGTTGTAATAGAGTTATTCTTGCTAAATTTCAACTGTAATGTGTTATAACTTGTGTTTTCTACTATTGTAATAGTTTAATGTTAAATGAGACAGCTTTCCGTGCTAATTTATTTCCTCCGTTAATGGTAAAAATGTATGCAATCAGGATACCTTTCTCCACGTTTAATTTCAGATGCATATCCAGTTGAGTCCAGATTTCAATCATTTTCTGTTGGCAAAATCTATCGGTTCCCATAATCGATCATGTTGTTATACAATATGTAGGATCATGCTTCATATCCCTACTCCCCCAAACACTAAGATGGTTGATGACTAGATCAAGTTAGCGAGTTCAAGCAACGAGAAGAGCTACTCTAGGGTGTCACTTTACAGTGTGCTTCTATCCATAATCCAATGAATGCACATGTAAGTCTGCCACCACAAAACGCAATATCAACACTTCTTTCCATCATGCTCTTATTGAAGTTAGTAGAAAAACAATTCGACGATACGCATAACCTGCGAGATCCTTGAGGAATCAAGGGTTTTAGAGGTAGCTATCAACATGATCAGCATCTAAAGCAAAATCATCAGTGATCAAAATAAATTGCAGGCAGACCAAAAAATTGTGGCCCTTAATCTAAGTACTACTGCTGAATTGTGACTACACAACAGAAAGAGGAGAAGTAAACAACGTGCACCAACAGCACAAAGATACATAAAAGGAAGAGGAAAGAAACAGACAATTTAGCACCTAATCATGTCACCCACTATATTGAAAGAAGCAGCACCAGAATCCAAAGTAATCAAGGGAGTATCCTGCGTCGGCGACGTGGTGTCTCCCTCCGCAAATACATTTTCTCCATCTCATTAAGCGGCCGACTAGATCCATCAGGTAAGCTTACAAATTTCCATCCTCCACCACCTCCACGCTTCCCACGTGGTCCGAGTTTTTCAACTGTGATATTCCATCCTTCTGAGGGCCGACGTCGGCTATATTTGTGGCATTTAACCTTTCCAGCCACCTGTAAACAGACCAAATCACAACCAAAAGTTCATCAATATCCCATTGGAATTCAATATGGAAAACAAGAGAGTTTATATACAGGAAAGACAAGGAAAAAGAACAGATATCAAAACGTCAAGAGGCCATCATGATTCGAAATCTCATTTTTCTCCACAGAGCAGCTCTTCATTTATGGAGCTAAAGGCCAGAATAAGTTTTCTCAAAAGTCACATAGTACCAGGACACCGACCCATTTAATAAGAGCCTATATCTCATATTCTCATGCAAGTTGGAAATTTGCAGGGTTTAAGACGATCCTGCCCATACTTACTGATCAGCACCAGTTAGTGAAGCATTTGTCCTATGCAACAAGCTTTAGCATACTAACAGATCGCTTTCTCTGAAACTTTAGCATATTAACAATTAAAGGAGGAAATTGTAGAAATTATCCTAGATGTTGATGGCATGAAAATGAAGACTGACAAAATGTCCAGATTCATCTGCTAACTTAATCATTTCCACCTACATTTACCAACCAAAGAAGCACCCAAATCCCAATTATATATTTGATTTAACCATCTTTCCAAGAGTTGACAAAAAAGGCAACTGAACTTACTTTCATCTTGTTGAAGTTCAATCTTTGGACAAATTCTTGATACAGCATTTCATCTTCTTTCTTTGAGATCTCATAGTGGACCTCATCTAGGTCTTTGACAGTTCCATCCCAACCCTCTGGCATAACCTTGAAGTCAGGTTTGTAAGGAAGGGATGCCACGTGGAACTCCCTGCAATGGGAATTGAAAAATCTGCAAAGAGAAAATGATCAATATCACACTTTTTAGCCCGAGTTAAAAGAATTGCATTAGAAAATCTCAAATTTAATATGAAACCATGGGTTACTTAGAAGTAGCAAGTAATACTGTCTAAATATAGAACATATTCTTGATTGAGAGTCGCTAGTTCTCTTCAGTTCTCCAAACTGCATATGTTTGGATATATCTCCCGATTGAATCTGGCCCCAAATTCCCGGATACAACAGGATAGGATTTCTCTTATCCAAAAAAAAAAAACGATAAAAAAGAGTACAAATCAGCCACAATATCTAAGAAAGGAAGAGAGAGAGAGAGTAAGCATAGAGAGAAGAAGACAAGCCTTGGACTCAGCCATCTCTCTCTCTCTCTCTCTCTCTCTCTCTCTCTCTCTCTCTCAGCAACAGCTGGCCATCGCAAACTGCACTGATTCTAGAATAATATAGTTCATTCCTTTATCATAGAAGGATTAATTTCAGGGCTGTAAAACCTAACCGATTCCCAATGCATGCCAGAATTCCCTAAATTAAAGTCCTTGTCAGATTACAAATGACCATTTGACTCCTTGAATTCCATCCTTCATAAAACCTTCAATCCCTGACTTGTCCATTTCAGGAGCTGCTAGTTCTAACCATCTCCCCTTCTGTATTTCAAAAGCAATGACAAGAAGATTGTTTGGTCAAATTGTTGTTAAAATGAATTCCATGCTTCCCAAAACTCCTTCTCCCTGATTCATCGCATTTCAATAGCTGCTAGTTCTAATCAATCTCCTGTTCTATCAACTCTCTCATATTTATTCACTTAGTTGCCCACCAAAGAAGCCTCCTCACCCTTACCAAAAAAAAAAAAAAAGAAGCCTCCTCACAAAAAACAACATGCCAACTGCACAGATTCAGATCTAGAACTATGAAAGCAGAAGTCCTATCAGCAACTAACATGTTCAGCAAATATATAAATGACGCCATGAAAATTATTGCCTGAACAAATTTGAGAAAGAAATGAAGAAGATGACATTCAGCAAAATAAATAACTCCTAAGAGGCTAATAAAAGAATTCAGAACGCAAATTAGAAGAGCAGCATCTTAGAACCTACCCTCTTACTTGTGATTATTCTGAATAAAAAGATTTTCTCTTTATTAATCAACAAATAAGTTACTTAAACAGTGTGCCACTCCTGTTAAAAGGCCAACAGATTACAACAACGGTTCATCTAATCCTAAATCGCTTGTATTATAGCAAATTATTTTGTTCGACAGAAAGATGATTACAATGCAAAGACAGCGGCGAGCTCTCCGTTTACAGGGCACACAAAACTGAGCTAACGTAATGATCTAAGCACAAAGGGATTTTATTTAAAGCTCCAAGCCGGCTACAATACTACTTAATCACAGAAAGTAGCAAAAGACTAGATTCCAAACTAAATCCCAAACAGTAAATTTTGAGTATTCTTAAGCGCTACTTGTCCTAATTGAATTTCCTCCAAACCATCATACGAGCAAATTTAACCGGTACAGCCCGGACAAATGACATGCACAATCCCATCAAACTGATGAAACCTTTCGAATCCCAATTGAATCACCACTATAATAAAGTGATGCAACAAAGATTGAACAAAACAATTCCTTACTCGGGGCAAGTATCGAGCAAGAGCTCGACCGAATCGTCCAAAGGGTGACCAAGTTTCTTCTCCTCCTCCTCCTCCATCTCCTTCAACCAAAGAATAGCGTGCACCCTCTGCCTCATGATCCTGTAATCCTTGGCCAGCTTCTCCACAGTGTGAACCTCAGGGTTCTGCTTGTGCAGCCGATACATCTCCGCCTTCTCGGAGTCCTTCAAATACGACCCTCTCGCCCCCGGCTCCCGCACCTGCTTCAGCAACACGCTGATCTCTGTCAGCCTCTCGCCCCAGCCATCCACAAACGCCTTGCCCTTCCTGTTCTCCTCATCCATTTGCATCAACCTGTACTCGACTTCCTGCAAATCGGAGATCATCATCGACTGGTAAGGGTTCGAGCTTGGGTTCTGACCGGGGGCCGTGCTCGTGCCGGGGCCAGCACCGGGGCTCGTCCTGCGACCCACCGCTTCGCCGTCGAAGTAGTCCTTGGTCATCCTCGTGGACCACGACGAGACCGAATCCCAACCCCCGTCGTCGAAAGGGCCGGAGCCGGGGAAGGATGGGTCGCCTCCGTCGGAGCTCACCGAGAAAGCTCTGGAGCTCGCGCGGGAAGAAGAGGCCGCCTTTGCGGCGTCGCCGCCCCGCAAGGCCGGCGCTTTGGCTCCGGCTCGGTGGTAGGCGGAGGCGGCGGCGAGACGGGACGCGATGCGACAAAGGCTGTGCGCCATTGAAGCGTGCGCGAGCTCTTGGGAAGCAAAGAACGGATCTTTGGTGCTAATGCCAGTGCACTGCTGAACGAAAGAGAAGACGACGACGACGGAGGAGTAGGAGAGAGAGAGAGAGGGAGAGCTAGGGCATCGTCCTTCACGAAATGGAAATTAGGAAAAATTATCTTAAAAGTTGAAGAGAAAAAATTGACAAATTATATCGACCTATTATGACTTCTTCTTTTTTAAATTTTTTGTTTAGCCGAATCACGGTAAAATCATTTATTATTCATCCATCCATCTATCGATTTATTTACGTTATACTTATCACAGTGCTTGAATTTAGTGTCTACTACGTGTTTATAAAACAATTTCAATGCTCCCGACTTAAATTTACAAAAACATTCTGCGAGTAAAAGTGCGGACCTCCTAATAAAAAGGTTGGGCTGAGCTATGCTAAGAACTGAGAAGACCAACATCGTCCAAATAACAAATGCATCGCATTTGACCGTGGATGCATCATTATATACATTTATCATTTTCTGTGGTATGTCTTCAACTGATTAGAAATAACGATAAAATAAACCAAGCAAGTTTAAAACATAAACATTTGAAAATATTAAAAAAAAAAAAAGACACACGGTCTCTATGTTATCAAAATTCTAGTTTATGTAAATATATATATTCTGTTGCGATATTATTTTAGAATAGCGGTATTTGGTCAAATAAGATAGATAGTAGGATTAGTAATAGAATGAACTTTTAATTTATTTAATGTGATTTCTGAACTTCAGCTTACTATTCAATAGGATCCATAAACTTTAAATTTGTTCAATGTTATCTCTGGATTTTTGTAAAGTTCAATTTGGTTCCTGAATTAATTCAAGATCGGGAACACGTTTAAACATTTCCATATAGTTTAGAGACTAAATTGAACACGTATCAAAAGTTCATTGATTACATTGAACAAATTAAAAGTCCAGGGACCACTCTACACATTAGGTTAAAGTTTAAGTACCATGCTAAACAAATTAAAAGTTTAAGGACTCTATTACATATTGGGTCAAAATTTAGAGACCATTTGTGTCTGAAGTATGAGAGTAGCATAAAAAAAAATATGACAATTTATGAGAAAAAAAATCACCCAAAGCATCACCTCACCATTTCACTGTTCACACACACATATATAAAATGAAAAAAAAATATTATTCTGGGTGACCAGAAATACAAAAGAAAAAATTTGAAAGAAAATAAGAGAGAGAGAGAGAGAGAGAGAGAGAGAGAGAAGAAACGGTCTACGAGCGTGGTGGTGACAATTGACAAAAAGGAGGAAGAGGTTTGCCTCCTACTCCTCCCCTTCCGCCTTAAACCCACCACCACCACCATCACCATCATCATCATCTCTCTCTCTCTCTCTGCTTCGGAGATCTCACTTTCCTCCTTCCAACACCCCCACACACGCACCCCCGCATTGACCACTGTTCGCGTGACCACGACGCCGCCGCCGCATGCACGTGCCCCGTCTCCTTCGCCGTCGCCGTCGGACCGGGCAAAATCCGATCGCCGTCCCCGATCGTCGCTACCGTCGGAACGACGCATCGCCTGGTGAGTCCCCATTTCCGCGCCTCTGCAGCGTCTGGGTCGCTCTCCGGCTGCTCCTGGTCCGCATTCGGGCTGCGATCGAGCAATGCAATTCGGTTCTCGATTCTGATCTCTCCGTGGCCTCGCCCGAATCTTGATTTGTAGCTAAAACGATCGGCAAGATGGTTTTTTGACGCTTGCCCGGATCAGTTCTCGGGTTCGGTTCCGATGGGTTTTCGTGTATTTTAATGATTCGGTAGCTTGTTGGTTTTGCAGTTTGTTGTGATTCTCGAGTTGGCATGTTGCTGGTAATGATTGCTGGGTAAGGGAGGAAGAGGGCGTGGTTTCGGAAAGTGTGATGTCTTGTGGTGGAGAGGAGAAGCCATGGAGATGCGGGAAAGTGAGCACGGTGAATCTGCAGAGGATGAGTTCGATTGTCCGCGATATTGGGGATCCTTGCCTCTCTCAATCTCCTATAAAGGTTGTTTTATGGCAGCAACTTTCTACAGCGGTCTTTCATTGTTCCTTCATATATGTCCATGGTTTAATGAGTATGGCGCGTGATGAAGTAGATTGACTGGTGTGGCCATGCTTATTGTTCTCGGTTTATGATTTTGATGCCATCTCTTCTTTCACTAGCTTCCGTCAACATGAATTTGCACACTCCATTTCGCTGCACCAGAAGATGTATAATGTAGGTCGAATTGTGTTCGTGCTTCTGAAGAAAAAAGCTTCTTGAAACTCAGCCCTGTCTTGATTCATCCGTGCAACACCTACACCACTGTGTTGATGGCTGATGAGATGTCTCCAATGCGATAGGAATATATAAGTAGTTCGTGATGTGATTTTGTGATCCCTCTGTTAAAATTAAATCATATTTTTACATTGGCCTGTAATTTACACCAATCGTGCACACTAGCTGGAAGGATGTGGGTGGATGTGCCCATGCTTCCACTGGCAGTCATGTAATTGGTGGGCCACTCTAAGCATGCAGCTTCCGTGTTGCTCCTTTCTGTATTGGGGAAGAGCGATAATAGGGACAATAACTAAGTATAGGCGCCAAGAAATAGCATTTATTTGAATGAAATTTTAATGGGAGACACATAAAGATAGTAATAGCCTAGATAGGTCTTCATTTCTTATATCATGTAAGATTATGTGCTCAAAGGGAAATTACTTACTTGGGTTCACTTAAGCTTCTCAAACACTAGGACATTGACTGCCTAGGAAGATCCTAGATTCCTAAAATGGGAAAATAATACAGGCCGACTAAAGAAAGATCCTAAATTTTTAATTCTGATGGGTTCGCTTAAGCTTCTCAAATCAGTGTACTGACTGCCAAGTAACAGCACATGTTCATGCTAATCTAGAAGCGCATGTTCTGGTTTGAAACTTTTTTTTTTCCAGAAAAGACAAATCTATGTTATCGCATGGACTGTTAATTAGTGACATGCACCATTTCTGATTTGAAAAGTATGTTTTTTTATTAATCTGGCTCATGTAAACTTTCGACTTTTATAGTGGTTTGAGTTTTCTATTTTCCGTCTTGATTCAGGTCAGCCAAATGCTCAAGCCTGAAAAGTGGAAGGCAAGTTTTGATAGTGATGGAAAAGTTTTGGCTTTTCGTAAGGCACTTAGGTCGATCATTCTTGGGGTATGTACATTTTTGGAGTTGTTTAATTTGCATAAACATGCTGCGTGCTTTTTGCCCTTTGAGTACAGTATGTTTTTTTATAAGATCACACCCTCCATGTAGCTAGTTCCAGGATGATGATATTTCTCCAGAGAGATTTCTGCTCAGCTTTGCTTCTTAGGCTTGCTTCACTTGACCTACTTCTTGCATAGACCAGTTGATATATTTTGTACTTACTATCCCTTGTTGATAGCTGAATGTATTATATCGGCCCTTATGACTCTATTCTAGATGAAGACATTTCGATCTTTACAAAGCTAACAGTCGCCTTCACTCAAAAGTATGGTTTTTTGATTAATTATAATATACTCTCGGAATGAAATCTGTTACCTAGTAGACAATTTAGCCCAGACTTTGGCTAAAGTATGGTTGGTTTGTCGACCATGCTTTACTCGCAGGTTAGGCAATCTTGTACCTACTGTATGCTTTAGCTGAGACTTTGATAGCTAATAGTGGCATCACTGAATCACTGATTTGTCATAAGCACGAGAGTTTTATGGTTTTAGCTATAATTAGAGAAAATGTGATAAGATTGATTTCCTGAGTGCTTGCCAAAAAATTGTCAATATCATACTTGTTATGCTCTCCTTTTTGTTGTAAAAAATCTGCAGAGCAAATTGATGCCAATTCCTAATTTATGGGCGAATACTCTCCTGTTTCATCCTTTTCCTTTATGCTTGCCTCAGCTTTTGTTACTGAGTTCACGAGATGTCTTTATGTAGTGGCAAATTGGATTTATTTGCGACTATTAGGTAACTTTATTTAATGTTGCTTGTGTTTCTCATAGGTATCATCAAACTTTGTTGAATTGGCTGCTTTCTTATTTTGTAGATTGAATAACACTAACCATCTTTCACTTTGTTTTCTGCATGTAGGGTGTAGATCCATCTATAAGACCAGAACTATGGGAATTTTTACTTGGTTGCTATGCACTGGACAGTACGGCTGAGTTTCGAAGGCAATTGAGAAAAGCACGGAGGTCTTGGCCCACTTATGTAAATATTATTTCTGTGCTTGGAATGTTGCACGATAAACATGTGATACAATCTCCTCTTTTCTTGTTCTTGCAAATAGATTGATCTGAAACAGTGGATCCAATTAGCTTTGCTGGTGTATAATATGCCATTACAGTTATTACGTCAATTTTTTCTCCCTTTACTTTGAATTATATGATGTTTATGTTTTCTTTATACTTGGCATTTCACAATATTCTTCTTTTGATGAATGATAAGTAAATTGAACTAAACAAAGATACAAACTGAGTGTACATGTGTATATATTTGAAAGTGGCAGAAAATGATTGCCAACAATAGAACTTTGAGGATGTCGTTTTCCTTCTAGATATGCAAAAAAGGGAAGATGAATGTAACAACAAAGGAAATGTAATTGAGACAATAGAAAGTCCTTAAATAACTTGGCAATCAAGTCAATAGCATGTTTAAAGCAACATATGTAACTTTTGACATGAGAACTGTAAACCTTGAAAGAAATTCTCCCATTTCTTTCAAGCCATATGGTCAATATAATTGATAAAGGAGGAATCCTCTAATTTCTCTGTGTAAACTTCAGGATATCTGAGGTCCTTTACAAGGATCAAGTATATTTCAAACACTGCATATGCTTTTGGTTTTCTATTTGTTCTGAATATGATGATGATTTTTGATGATGTTTACTTATGTGCTCTGATTTTACACTGTATGTGGGTTGTTTATGACAGTGTTGTAACATGATTTTTTTTTGAAAAATCTTCCCTAGAAATGCTATCATGAAAATAATAGGAGTTAGATCTCCTTCATGCCAATCCAATAAGTCTTGGCAAAAGGAACACCTTGAAAACTTCATAAAGAATCGGAGCTAAGCATTGGCTACCTAGATCAGCTAAAATTACTAACTCTTGTTACAATAATGTACATGTATGGGGCAGGAAATGTGTGCTCAGGTAGGAAATTGGCATTTTAGTAATTCTGGACAGATGATTATTGTGGAATTAAATATTTTCAGTATGCAGATATTTTTAAGTGCTGGTTTAACATTCTTAAGATAATTTGCTTTTCACATTAGTTGGTTCATATTATGTGTGCTGATATGCTACGCATCTTTTTTAACAATAGCCACCCCCCAGTGCTGGAAGAGTTTGTGGAATTACAAAAACTCCTAAGCTTTGCACTTGCATAATGATAAAAACGGCTGAAAATTCAATTGTTAAACCAGTGTATGAACTTATGCAGGGATAGATACAGCAATCTGATCAGACAATGCCAAATGATGAATTCAAGTGTAGGGACTGGTTCACTTGCCTATGTGGTGGGGTCTAAAGTTTTGGACATAAGGACATCTTCAAAAGATGACCATGGAAGAGAAGACAAAACGGAAAGCAGACAAACTTCCATAGATAGTGCAAGTAGATTAGATAACTTCCAACATCTGGAAAATGATTGTACAGATATGTCACAGTCACAAGCATGTCAAAGGGAAAGTTTCGTTGATTCGGCTGATCTTGTCAGCGTGAGGAACAACGATGTTGGAGCAGCCTATGACACTTCTACTTTACTGCCCAGTTCCGCTCCATATACTTCTGGTTCTCAAGAAGTAGTGAGAGAAGCAAATGGATCCCAATCTGGAATCCAAACTTATTTTGATTTTCCTCAATTGCCTGTAACTAATTTGATTGAGAAATATGATGAAGATAGTGAAGAAAATAATGAGGCTGACAGCAAATTTTCTACACACGATATGTTTCAAACGGGAGATGATAGAATGCATAGTTTCCGAATTACGAACAACACTGATTTAGTTGTGGAGCAAAATGGTTTTCCTTCTAATGGTGTTTTACCGCCCATTAACTCTGAAATAGAAATGATCCCACCTAATGCCTGTGGGACAGTGTCACAGTCCCAAAAATTAGCTAGTAAAACTCAAATTGTAAGCAGTTTGAAGATATCTAGTATTCCGGAATCTCCTCTCAGATGTGCAACTTCATCTCGAGAAGTTAATGTCAGTGAAGAGAGAGTATCAGAGTGGCTATGGACTCTGCACCGCATAGGTAAGTTGAGCATGGTTGTCTCAATTTTTACAGAAAACTGGTACATATGTCTGTTATGTCCTTACATAGTTCTGCTCTATTGGAATTGACTTTTGTTATTTTCTCAGTCGTAGATGTGGTGAGAACAGATAGTCATCTTGAATTCTATGAGGATACAAGAAATTTGGCTAGAATGTCTGATATCCTTGCAGTCTATGCGTGGGTTGATCCTGCAACTGGGTATTGTCAAGGTGCAGTCCCTTTTCTTTGTGCATGTGAATGTTTATAATCATAGTCAAGTCAGCTTTTTCCACGTGTTGCATTCATTTAGCTTGATTGTGGTTGTTGTATTCTAAACTTCATACTCAAGGAGAGCTTTTATTTGAACTTTTTAGGTATGAGTGACCTGCTGTCTCCTTTCGTGGTTCTTTTTGAGGATAATGCTGATGCATTTTGGTGCTTTGAGATGCTTCTAAGGAGAATGGTATCCCTTCATTTAGAAACCAATGAGATTGATAACATCATGTTTCCCCTCAACCTGAGCATTTCTCCCTTTTCCAGCGTGAAAATTTTCAAATGGAAGGGCCAACCGGAGTGATGAAGCAATTGCAAATTTTGTGGCGCATTTTGGAACTCACAGACAGGGAGATGTTCGCACATCTGTCACGTATTGGTGCTGAAAGTCTTCACTTTGCATTCAGAATGCTGCTGGTGCTCTTCCGCCGTGAATTGTCTTTTAATGATTCTCTTCGGATGTGGGAGGTCTGTATGCATCTAAACCACCCCCTCCCCCCTTGCCCCCCTCCCTGCACAAAAAAAACCACGCATAATTCCCAACAGATATCTTGTGAGAGAAGAAAAGGGGAAGGAGAAAACTGTGGAGACTGTCCTGAGATGTTGCTAATTAAGTCATATATCCGTGACTACTAAAACAACAATAAGACAGATATGCAAGTTTAGGATAAGAACCTTATTTAGGACTTGGAAAAGAATAATTGCTCATCCTCAGATAGGCATAAGAACGGATGAGAATTTGAAAACTGAAAAATCAGCCTATTGCAGAGATGTTATACTTTCTGATAACTGCATTTTACCACTTAACATAGCGGTGTAAGTCAGGTTGTTACTTATGCTAATGTAGAGGTAGTCGTTTCTATGTGATCTGTTTTATCATTGTTGAAAAGGCTTCTAACCTGTACGAATAACTCAAATTGACTTAAGTTAGCTGATACAGACTAGCATAATGTTATTATTGGTGCCTTTTGCCAGTTGTGCAATGAGTGTCAGGGAAAGGTAGTATTAACTACTGAATTTGAAGGATTCGAATATGTAAAAATATCTGGAGCTGTTGTCTATGTGAGAAAAATCTGACAATAGGTGAGCCTTGGGTGTTTGTTCAATTCACCTGAGTGTCTTACATCTACTGTTTATTTGCCTGTATGGGAAATTGAATATGTCTGGCTCGTGTCTTTTCTGAACTTATTTAATAGTCGAGAGAGTCAATGATTATAGATTATCTTTTATTGCTAAAGGTTGGCTCTCTCAGATCACGGAGCGAGTTATCTTAATTTGGAATTCTTTTAGTTTCGATTGATGCAAAATACTTTTTCCCCTTAAATAGGTGTATAAGAAACAAGATATTCCATGCTATTTAGTATTTCAATTGAATCAATCTGCTGAGAGGAGCTTGTTAATGATACAACCATTAAATCTGTTGGGATTTAACTTCGTGTGAGTTTGTTTCAACTATCAAACTCCTATGTTTTCTGCCTGCTATTGATGAAAGTAATAATCAAAAGTCTAAAGATCACATAATGAGTTTGGCTTGGTCAATCGCATCTTTTCAACTTTTTTTTTTTTGAAGGCATGAATTCAATAGGCGTGTGTTCATTTCAATTTTTCAATGTCAGTTCTGACTTTGATTTAGAATGCAGATGATGTGGGCTGCTGATTTTGACGAATCCCTACAATACAATTTGGAGGAGAATTGCCTGGATTTATTGGTGATTCATGACCCTAGGGATTTTGAACCTGATGCAGCATTAGAAGCTATAAATAAGATTAGTGATAATTCAGAAAGTGCTGCACAGTCAAAACACGGCAAGGGAGATAGTGGAGTAAAATCTGCATCAACGCGTCCCTTCTGCGGATTGACAAAAGGTTTTTGGTCAAGGAATGATCGAGTGCCAATCTGCAGTCCAGTCTCGTCAACTACAAAAGGGGGTGATAGTCTATCTGTCTTTTGTGTGGCAGCAATTCTGATTATGAACCGCCAGAAAGTCATTCAAGAAACCCACTCGTTTGATGATATGATAAAGGCAGGTTTATTGTGCTTCCCACTTCTGTGCTTATTCTCTGAGATCATGTATATGCAAGCATTCTTGATCATTCTAGGGATTTTTTTGTTCTAGTTAAGAGAATTAGTGTGCTCATAATAAGTATGTGCCTCGTTTATATGATTGCCGAATTTATCGTGGCATGCCTCTCAGGTATACTGGAGCTACTTTAATTTAGTTAAAGGTCAAAATCTTCAATAGACTTTGTTTGGCTTTTCTTCTACTGGTGACAAATTATGTTGATGCACACTTAAAATGCCTGATGCATACCTATAATATTAATAGCATTCTTCATTTTTATGGGGTTAATGTTAACTATTCTTGTGCCAGATGATAGTTTTATGGCAAAAAACCGTGGCTTGAACTGCTTTATAATATGTAAGGGTCTTCAAGAACCTTCATTAGTTAAAAAAGTTAACTCTAAAGGTTTTCAATGTGTCAACATGATTATGAAAAGAGGCTTCCTTTGTTTATAGAAAAAAAGCAAGAAAGAAAATCTCCAATACCTGGCTTGGGTTTTCATATATTATTCCCTTTGCGGTAATTTCTTCAAGCTGAAGGTGACATTTCTATGTGATGCGTTGCAGATTTTCAATGATAACATGCTCAAGATCAATGTCAAAAGATGCATACGCATGGCAATAAAACTTAGGAAAAAGTACTTTTACAAGGTTTGCTCTTGTACCTTTCTTATATGTTGCTCCAATGATGTATATCTGGCAGTATTTGGATATTTTCCATTGTCATTTTCATTAATGCGGAAAAACCTGTTAGCATTATATTTTCCTTGTACTCTCTGAAAATATGCTCCCTATATGTATGCAAAAGAACTAGCCTTGCTTCGTAAGACGATATTTGGCTATATTATGGTACTTTGAAACTCTGATTTGGAGTAGACGTTGTGAATTCAGTGTCTATCTAGTAATATTGATGATCATCATGTTGCACACTGGAATTAATTTCAAATGGCTGCGGGTTTGATTGAAGTCGTAGAACATGATAAAGTATTTCACAACAAAAGTTTGAGTCAACTGTCGTTTGGTAGATTCACTTCATGCTAATACTGAAAATCACCATCTTTTGCAACTGGATTTATTGCATTATTTACACCTTTGAGTTCTTATTGAAACAGCTCATCAAGAGCAAGAGTACTGCTCGGGATTCTGACTACTGCCATGCTTCCTCTCCAACCTCATAGCAGAAACGCAGCTAGATCGTTCAATTCTTCTGTTTTGCCTGGTTCCCATGTTCTAATATGGTGTTGATGAGTTGAGTACTGACAAAAATATACTGAACTTCAGCCACTAGCGTGTTGTCGTTTGAAGACTCATCCATTTGTTGTCCTTTTCCACCTTTAACTCCAGGTAAATATTACACAGTTGCTCCTCTCACAATTAATGCTGCAGTATTAGCAAAACAGAGTTAGTTCTTCAGTGAGGATACCTGATTTGAAATATTCATTGTTTTTTCTTTTTCTTTCTTACTGCAAGAGTGGACCACTACTGGGTTAAGACATTATGTTCGGAGAGTGGTGAACTATAAGAGTGGATACTAGGACAATATAAAACACTAGCTTATGAAAAACACTTTAGTATTAGCAATGTAACTGAGATGCCGTAGGCATTGAAATTTCCATGGGGGGAGAACATTGATTAAAGGCTACAATGAAGAATTTAATTATTCGAAATGGTGCAGCTTTGGAAGAATTCTTGTTGAAAAGAACTTAGTTGCATTTTTATTTTGAAACAGTCTGAGTCATCGACTAGGGTGTCATCCGATGATAACGGTACCACACAATGTTGGGAGTCTGGCGCTCCTGTGCGATGTGCAGAATGATGACATTCTTGGAAAGGCAAAAGCTATTTCAGCATGTGGAACATTCAGCTAGAAAGAAGCAGGAGACTGTTGCACTTTAAGTTTAGTTGTCCTGCATTGTGTATATATTATCGAATATCACTTTTCGGGTGGTGTAAGATCATCTATTGGTACCGACTTGTCTGCACGTATGATATGCCGCTGAACTCAACTGGTGATTTCAGTCTGAGCACTGCCGAGAGGTTCTAGTAGCAGGGGCTAGTTTGTCAAAACATAATGGCATGTCCAGGTTATTACAGGGACAAGCTCACACAGGTCAGGCAGTCAAAATCTCTCTCTCTCTCTCTCCCTCTCTCATGCAAGAAGATGTTTGTGATGAGTCTGAATTTCATAGTCAATTAGATGTTGACTTGCAAGAAGTAGTCTCCCAGGGTATTATTAACCATACTTATTAAGGAAATATTTTTCATTTTTAATTCACTAATCACACATACATTATAATGAGAATGGAAAATTTTCTTTAGTGAGGTGTTTAATGAGTGGTGTACTTGTTAACAAAATCCTATATTCGTTTGCTGCAAATAAGCGCCTCAACTTATGTCTTTTGTTAGATTCCCCTTCTGCTTCAAATCACCTTGACTCTGATTTGACGGCTTATGCATTTCTATCTCCAGGTAAACATTTGATGTTTATTGCCTGACTCCATAAACAAATGACTTCCTGACCGCACGGAAACCAGCTGCAAGTTCCCTGTAAAAATTAGTGATAGTCGTCGGCAGAGAGCCATCACCGGTCCCCTCCAGGACAGGTTCTTGACAGGATGCTAGAATGGTCAGACTGTCTCTAACTTGAAGGCGCACTCTGGGTTTAGTAGGTCTCCCTATTCAGTTGGCTAGTCTCTTTACGTTCTAGGCCAAGTTGTTTATCTTCGTTGAATACGTCGTCTTTAGGCATCTGGCAATCCTGTATTCCGGAAGATGCAACTGTAGATTGGTAATGCAGAGCAACAACATTACATAACGCTGCCTGTGTAGTAGGAAAAGAAACAACTATCCTCTTCTGGTGGTCACTTAGAAAAAATGAGTTGGGCCATAATGGAGCATGTGCAATGGGAATACATAACAGCCGGCGAAATCTATGGAAGCCCTCTAAAATTGTTGCGAAAACCGTCTAAATTGTCGTGTTCATGATCTCTTTTAGACAATTCCTAAAAGAGATCATGAACGATTCCTTATTGAATTGTCTATGACTTTTGGCTGATGGCTTTTGTGAAGTTGGGCATGTGCTTTTGAATGGGATTCATGACTTTTACCAAAAAGAAAAAGGACTCGTAACTTGGGTCTTCAAAGAACCATTTGTCCAAATAATTCGATTCTTTGTTGGGGTAAAAAGTTTGCACGCATATGTATCCTAGAAAAGCATGTAGATAATATGGATCAACATTACTAGAGTACGATATGCATATTGATGATGACACGGGAGATATTGTCGTTCTCGCAGTATAGTGATATGAGAGGCGCTCGATTATTTAAATCTATGCGTAACTAATGATAGTGAAAGCTCGATGAACCTTCTCGGGGGGTCTAAACTTTTAAGGGATCACAATCTTTTCTTTTCCTTTCCAAAATGTTCTCAATTATTTGTTTTGTATGTATTTTGTCGATGGACAAGCGTCTAAATTTATGATTTTATTTCATCTCTTTCGCATTTCAATTTACAATTTGAATCATTTCTATCTTATAAACAACCTGCCACAAAAAAAGTTCAAATCTCGAAATGTTATCTCTTTACACATCTGTGTGTACAACTTTTATTTTGTTTATAATTTATTACCATTAATTAATAATTCGGATATCTCATAATAAGCTATTCTACAAAATTTCTTAAATATTAATTTTCTTTTTGCATGCACTCAATGCGTGTATATTATGAAGCCAAAATATTATTTCGTCTCACTCGTAGATCCCCAACCCTCCTTCTCTTTCTCTCATGCCTATGCATTTCATAAATAACCATTTTACTTTCTAGTTTCTATCTCTCTTTCTCACTTTTAGACTTCCTAAATTACCGAAGTTTATACTGTGACATTGCTGAATTAACTCACTCCCATATCGAGTCTTATGGTTTTGTCTTTTGGCATACAATCAGGCATTTTCCCAAAAGGTCACTCATCATGATAGTGCTCTAGCCTAGGTTTGCTTAATTTTAGAGTTCCAAAACAAAACTTGCCGTTACGTCAAAAGGCACTTCCATGAGTTAATTCCATTTTATACACACACACACATTTCTTAGAATCGCTCTCCTCTTGTTTGGTTCACAATTTAGTTCATTCCTGCTCCTTTCGCCGTCCTAAAATTCTGTCGGGAGCCACTCTTTGTCCAAGCCCACTAGCCCTGGTAACCACTCTCCACTCTCGTCGAATCGAGTTGTTACAGGCCCATTAACTTCCGCCTAGTTCATCCCCGAACCACACACCTAATGGTGGGGGTCTCACTCTGATACCATAAATATCACATATTTTTCCTTCCCAATATTTTCAAGTTCCTTAGTCAGTGGCTGTAAAGCAAAAGCGATTTCAGTGGCTGCTGCGTCCTTCGAGAGAAAAAACGGCCATGTCACTCCTTTATTCTATTAGGATTTGCGATGTGACACCTACGTAACTACTCTTGTCATGTCTATGCATAATTACCTAATTTTCAGGTCAAGCATACATCAATTAAGCTGCTGTAGTATAAAGTTAAGGTCAATATGGGCAATGACAATGGTCAGATTGTAAGAACTGAGCTCAAGAGTCAAACCATCAACAAAAAGAAAGCCCTTTGTGGTCAACGGAAATGGCAACACAATTAGGCGGATCAATCTAACTTCTGTCATCTTCTAACAAGAATTTCTCGTGGGCTGCTGTCTACTTTTCTTTTTACTTTTGCTCTTTCTCTTTTTCATAAGATAGCGCTTGGCTTCTTACTTTTTTGCAGCCTGGGAAAAAGGAAGAAGCTTCTCCCTTTCCTTGCTTGTTTCCTTAATCCGTAAGGAAGAAAGGTTGGCTATGCTACACTCTACCCACTACACATCAAAATTCCTACCGTAAAAATGAGAAAAAAATTGCAGATTTTGGATATTTTTTGGTAATTATACATGGAATTATGAATTAAATCATCTTTCAAACAAAAAAAAAGTAGTTAATTTATCTTCGCTTGACCGTTAGCTGGACATAGATTTGGGTAATCATGATGGTGTTAATTGGACTTCCTGCTCCAATTTCCAACCGCTTGATGCGCGCAATTAATTACTCATGTTGCTATTAATTGCACGAGCCTCAATTCGATATGTTTAACTCAATTGAGCTGTGATTGAGTTGTATTCGGAAGAAAAATAAAATTTCATGTTCTGAGAAAACTATACATGAAAGAGAGGAACAAAAATATATATTTCAACTAATTATGGCAGACACCAATTATCTCTAATTTTATCCATAATTTTCCCGAGCAATAAATTCCTGGGGAGAAAAATTGGCAACACAACTTGGGCAGCTACCACCTCGAATAGTCAAGTCTCTTGTTTTCTTGGTCCCGACTAGCCCACCAAAAGTCAAAGGGGAGCAATTGCGTGTCGAGTTAAACTTGTTGTACAAATGACAATTCGGTTCTAAACTTTCCAATCTTATCGACATATTCTAAATTTTTGTGCAAAAGTTTAATGTAATCTTTCAACCAATTGCTTATGTTGAAGTCCATGCATGGCATCGTTTCGAGTGAAGTTGTCCACATTAGTTCGCCACGTAGGACGGTTGGCGATGACTAGATGCTATGTCGGCGATTCCAACCCAAAGTTCAATCCAAGGACTACATTAAAACTTCATACAAAATATTCCAAACTACATTGGTAAAATAGAAAAGTTTAGGAAGTTGACATTTGTATAATAGAGCTTCGGACTACTCTAGTATATATCCTTGTGAAATAGAGTAATCGAGATGTGTACAAAATTGTGTAACCTTGTTTAGAATAGTTCAATTTTCTTTAGCGAAGGGCCGTGCACTCAAATTTAGACGTTGATCAGACACGAACGAGTAGACCTAATCAATGACAAATTTTTCTAAAACGATATCACCTCACATGCCAAAAACCTATAGCTATAACTCAAATTTTTGCCACCCAATAGAAAATGAAATTACAAAAATTTTGCCTACATAGTCACATTTGTTAACCTTAATCGAATCATGGTGTGAATGTGACAACGATAGTGTCTTTATCTTTAAAAAAAAAAATTGGACCACTAAAGTTTTCCTAATTGAAGTTATTCATAGGCATAGTTAGGACTAGGAGTCTAATTGATGGGCCCCACCTCTTGATGTTTGGCGGCAAAATGTCGTGTCAATTGCATGTGTAGTAGTTAGGCTATACGTTCACCTTCCACGTAGAGGCTTCCTTAATTAATTATAATTTGGCTTTCCTTTTATTTCTATTTTACTGATAATGCATTAGATTTTCTATCTCCCTTTGGAAAAGAAAATCCCTAAAATACTAAAATTGACAACTTATTTATCGTAGGATAAGTGCCTCAATTATCGATTTTCGATGAGATAATATAAATCGCCGTTACCAGCTATCAGCCTCATTAGTTTCTTTCCATTTTATGTTTTCTCTCTTTCAGATTCTTGTTGCTCGTTCATTATAAGCTCATTCTCGTAATAATCGACTAAATCATATTTTGAATAAGGTAGGTCGTAACGTGTTAAAAAAAAGAAGATAATTCCATTTGAAAACTCTGAATTATACCTACTATGACGTCTATATCCAAACTTTCTTTTGTATCACTGGACACCCGAAATTATGTTCTCTGGCAAGTCGGTACAGGTTCAAGGTTTTGGTGTTGAAAGAAAAAAAAGTTTGAGGTATTGATGTTGTAGCGGGCACGGTTCCAGGATTTTTGCCCGTATTTCTCCAAATAAAATAAAAAGGGTACGTCTAGAAGCACGAATGTATGCGTGTGTAAAGTAGTAAACTATTGACCATGGACTAATTAAGTACGAGATACTTGTGATTAACGACGGACATCAACGACCAAAAGCGGGTTTTGTCTCAATTTTTGTGGTCTCTTTTTGACTCTCTCTGCTTTCCCAAAAGCCAGAGAGAAACCGTGTCCAATTCACTCTGCTATTTCTCCCCTGTTTTTCCCATCGTCTGTCGTCATTCTTCTCAGCAATTCGTGCTCTGATTCGAGACGTGGAGACCGGTGATCTCCACGTTGAAAAATTCGTCACAGAACTCGGGAACGAAGACGGAAGAACGGCATAAAGTCATAAGCTTTGACTAGGATTTCCCTATATTTAATAATTTGATTTTTTATTTGACCATAAGTGCGGTGGAATCTGCAGCATGAGCAGTTTAGCTGGAATTATTTTTTCTTGGTCGAAGTTTAGTTGGAATTAGACTGCATCGTTTTCAGACATGAAATGGCGTCATTGCAGTCGAATGGATGCCTCCTTCGTTTGGTCCTCACAAAACCTTGGAGTTGTTGCTGTGGAGAATTGGATTAAGTTTGGGAAAAACAAACCACTCTCTGTCTAAACAAATAGAAAGAAGTGTTTGACACGGTTCGTTGGTCCTGAAGTATTGAAGGGGAAATTGACTATCAATTCCTTCGTCGCCCCCCTGCCTAGAATTGCGACCGCTTCCGAATTCGAGTCGACGTCGTGTGATTGAAAAACGAGAAACGAAAACGGAGAAAAGAGAGACCTACACGAATGACATTCATCTGATGTATGTTTAAAGTTGAGCGCGCGGCCGTCTACTTTAAGGGCCCGGCGGCAAACTAATTGTGCCAACACGGGTGACCGAATATATATATTTTTTTTCACGTAAAAAGTATATAAATCGATGAAAAAGGTAAAAGGATTCGAACCCGAGATCTCTAAGTTATTAAACCATTACAAAAGGAAACGGGGTTCATTTTATAACTTAACAAAAATAAGTGGGAGTTTTTTTGACGGTGTTTCGGTTGAGATTATTGACTTGGGTCCACCTCTCTCTCTGTTTTACAATTATATAAGTTGCAGAAGAGTTGGAATTAGGATTGGATTCGGACAGCCATGAGTCAGGGTGGGGGGGCTGGTATTTATATGACTCTTCACGTATGAACATGTCGAGACTGGAGACGGACAACGAGATTTTGCTGCTGATTTCGAGGGCGTTATGCTGTAGATTAAGAAGAAGGTGAAGCTGATCAAGAACAGAGGATTGCTCTCGAAGAAGATGCAGAGAACCCAACTCTGAACGGATATAGTTTTGCCAGCTTTTCGCGTTGCTTTGGATGTTGAGAAACCCGTCTGCTTTTTTCAGCTCTGGTTAGTAATATTTCAGTCAGTTCATTGAATGATCACATTCATCCTCATTCCAAGTCCTTGTTTCAAGAATCTCCAAACCAAAGCAAAAACGAAAGGGAAAAGAAAGGCGAAGCCTTCGTGTCCATGTGGGAACAATCTGGTAGCAACAGGAAGAATTAATCTGTTTTTAGGAAAGGCATCCTTGGTTTGTCATTGATTTATAAAGCCCAAAAAGAGACGAATACCAGTATCTTTCACATTGAAACTGAATGTCTCCACTTTTTTCCTTTAGGTGTGATAGGATGATGCCATTTATTGGAAGATTGGACGCATGAGTTTTGTGCTTTACTTGCTTGCAACTCCACTTGCACACATGAACCTCAAGCCTCTTGCCCAACCCATCTCTCTCTATCTCTCTCTCTGTTTCATCGGTGAACTTTTGTTACAGAGTCCGCATGGAATGATCATTCCTAGAGGAATTGATACGAGTTTTTTTCTTTTATGGGTAAAGGATTTGTTATGGAGTGATAGCCCACATTGGATTTTGTTAACACGAGAGTTGTGAGATTTCTGTAGGCAATCTTCATGGTTTGTTGTTTATCTTCTGTTTTCACAGGTTTCAAGTAGGAATGGGCACCAGAAGTCGCAGACAAGTTGTCCTCCCCATTCTTTTGCTGATCGTGATCTTCGGAGTCGGCTTGAAAGTTATTGCAGGGAACACATTATTATCTCACGGTCGCGCACCAGGTGAGTGATCACCGATCAACATGTGCCTTTTCAACTCTGTTATCGGTAATAAGGAATACCAATGAAATAAAGAGTTCTTGTCTCCGTGTTATTGGCTTGGAAAAAAAAGTTTTGGCCAGAGAGAGAGCGAGAGAGAGGGGGGGGCGCGAGGTATCGAGTCCTTGACCTGTCCTGTGTGGATATAATGCCCTGCTCGGGGCCTAGGAATTGGACGACTGGCAGGTACAGGCATGAGGTGAGTGAAACACCAGCGGAGGGCGGCGTAAGTGATCCACAGTGCACATCCCACTGAATTACCATCCCTATCACTTTGTAAATGTGAACCAAACGGTAAATTGAGTGGTAGATATGTGCAAAACCAAGTTACAAGAAATTTCTTGATATTCAGTCTCGTGAAGTCTTTAGCTCCAAAGTTTTCCATTTCCATGCCAACTTGAGTTGATTTCATTTAAATGATTGTGTAAATTGGTATCATCTCTTTGTTTTTCGGAATCTCCAGCACAGGCAACATTTCTATATTCAAAACTCTGTTTTTCTTCACAGGGAGACATCTCCTCCAAGTTGACAATGCTTCTGATACCTCAAAGTACTCGGGTGACAACACCGATAGAGTTGATCCGCTTGACAATTTCAAGAAATATAGAGGAGGATATAACCTCACCAACAAGCACTATTGGAGTGTAAGCCTCTCTCTCTCTCTCTCTCTCTCTCTCTCTCTCTCACATGCGCGTGCCATAAATGTGGTGCTGACGACAATTTGGTCCCTACACATGCAGTCGACAATATTTACCGGAGTTTATGGATACACTATCGCAATGTTGTGGCTTCTGATTGGAGTAGCATTTGGGTTTTACACGCTTTTGGTCAGATTACGTGGGAGTGCAGAAAATTGCAGAGAACTTCAGAAGAGATCACAGTGTCACAAGCTATGCCCTTTGTGGCCTGTTCTAATTGCCTTCGTCTACATGGTCTTAGCAATGTAAGTCGTATGAAAAGCACAACGATTTTTTGTTAGAATGAATCTGGAATTCATGAATCCGAATTTGTGCAGAGTGGCGGTCGGGTTAGTGCTTGGGGCCAATGCTAAATTCCATTCGAGGGCGAAGACTGTAGTGAGCATAATCATCGATACAGCAGACGATGCATCAGAAAAGATACACAACACCACAGGAGCGATGAGGGACATCAAGGACACTTTAGAAGTGTCTAACGGAAGTGCATATACCTCTAGCTTCCTCACGACCACGTCCGAGAAACTGGACTCTGAGGCTGCCGATATCCAAAGACAGGCTAGGAAGAACCGGCGATTGATCAACAAGGGCTTAGAGATAGTGTAAGTAATCCCAACTTCTGTCTTCCCCAGATCTTCCGGAGCCATTTTGTGACAAGCTTGTTCTGTTTACAGGTACATAGTAACCACAGTGGCCATATGCTTGAACTTGGTCGCGGTTATAGCTCTGTCAGGTACACAGTCAAGGTCTCACAAGCTTATGTCTTTGACAATCGAGTTTGAATCTTCTGATGAAAACATAAATCTTGCCTTAAATCAATCAAAACGAAAATTGGAATCCGATGAAAATCTGACTATTACAGTTCTTCTTACCCCATGAAAGAGTATTAACTGATCATGGTTTCATTTCATCCCTCTTGATGCAGTTTCTGGGTTTTTAAGACTACGGCGGCTGCTTTACTGGTAAGAAATTGGCTATCCGACATCAAACAGCCATTCCTGTGTGTGCTTGAAAGATCCTCATGGATCTAAAATATGCGGCTTTCCTCTTCTTTTCTCTGGACAGGTTGATTGCATTATGTTGGCTATTGACAGTCCTCTGCTGGATCTTCTTCGGGTTGTATTTCTTCTTAAACAAGTAATGCCCTCCGAGTTATTATGGCGCTTCTCGTATATGACCTTCTCTTATCACAAAATTGAAAAGAAAAACGAAGTAGAGGTTCTTCCTCTAGTGCAGCAACATATTGAGAGAATTTCCTCTTTCTTGTGCAGGTTCTCGAGCGATACATGCACAGTTCTGGACGACTTCCAACAAGATCCGAACAACAACAGCTTGAGCTCGATCCTCCCCTGCGACGAACTGCTCTCGGCAAAGTCCGTTCTCTCAGATGTCAGTGCAGGAATCTACGATATGGTCAACAAGGTACAAAATTTGTGCAACATGAGTAAATCGATCACACTGCCTTTTGTCGATCGAAAGCATCAGATTACAACTAAAAATTGAAAAAAAAAAATGCACCTACAGGTGAATGCAAACATATCATATCTTCAGGCGACATCGCTCCCAAATATCATGTACGTCTGCAACCCGTTCTCACCACCACCCGAATATGAGTACCAGCCGGATAAATGCCCTGGCAACTCAATTCGAATAGGAGACATCCCAAAGGTATGCGCGGTGTTACACTAGGCATATATGCTTGGAAACTTGGACATTCCACTGTCCATGACTATGGATTTCTCTGATTCTTTTATTTTTCCCGGTCCCCATGAAGGTATTGAAGATTTTCACTTGTTCTGACCCCAATGACGGTAACTGCGCTGGCAGCCAGTACTTATCCGCCAGCAAGTACAAGATGGTCGAGGCCTACACGAGCTCAATCCAGAGCCTGCTAGATGCTTACCCGGGCATGGAGAGCCTGATTGAATGCCAATCGGTGAAAGACGCATTCTCACAGATCCTAACCAAACATTGCGGGCCGCTCAATAGGTACGCCCAGATGGTCTGGGCGTCCCTCGTGTTCCTTTCGGTGATCATGATGTTCTTGGTTCTGATATGGACCGCAAAGGCGATCCAGGACGAGGAACATCGACATCCCGACGGTTCGGTGAAGCCTCACTCCACAGCACCGGATCCGCAGGAACCTGTGAAAACTAAAGAATTCCAGGACAATGTCGAATATGGCTCTGTCTAGGGAATGTTTGGAATTTGTAGTTTGATTTTTCGGGCAGGAAATATTGGAATGGAAACGCGCAAGCGGAGTCCGAGAACCCGGGTTATAGGATTAAGCATGTCAACTGTATAGAGAGAGAGAGAGAGAGAGAGAGAGAGAGAAGAGAGAATGTTGCACAGCTTCGAGGTGAACAGTTGCTGGTATCTCCCTAGGAAAGAAGCATGAGGAAACACTTAATTCTTTTAGCTAGGGAAATATGATCTTTTTTTCTTTCTTTTTCTTTAAAGAAAATAAAGGGAAAATGTCGATCAGGGGATTCAACCCCGCCATAGAATTCAAATGTAATTTTACATTTTATAAGCAATTGGAAAGCAATGGAATTTGTCAAGATGAACATTGGTTTCATTTCATTGAATTTTGACACTCTCTAGTTATGTATCTTACTTCGCTTCATTTTTACAGCCAAGTCCTATCACGTAAAACAGTTCGAGAAATTTCGATGGTCTTCGGCTCTGGCAAAATTGATGCCGACGACGTATCTATGGAGCTCGACTACGAATATGGTCCGGAAAAATCCGATCCGCATAAATTATCAAATTTAGAGCAATAATCCAAGATATAATTAAGTGTTTTTCATTCTGTGGTGGCAAGGATTAATTTCAACACCAGATGCTTGGACAACAATAATATTTTAACTTTTTTATTATCTATATAATTTTTTTTCCTTTCTTCTTCTTTTTACCGGTCACCGATCAGTGGTTATGACCGGGCATACAGGGCTTGCTTGGGCGAGGATCGCTCGCCATAGGCGAGGCCCGACTAGGCATGGGTGAGTGGCCTTACCAGATCTGGCTTGGGCGAGGCTGACCCTTGACGAGAAAGGCGAGCCCCGCCCTCGCCTGTGGTGGTGATGATGATCCTTGCATCACCGGTCACCGAAAAAACGGGAAAAGAAGAAAGAAATTTTTTTTTAAAAAAAAATATATATTCTTAAAAATTTGTTGCATGTTTGTGATTGAATTCGGCAAAAGGCACAGTAGGCTGTAGTACGTTTTGACCGATTTTTCCCCGGAGAACCTGGAGAGCTTGGTGCTTCCTCTGGTTTCTCTCTGGTGCAGCAGTTAGCGGTGCAGAAATGGCGAGCTCAGGAGCGCCGTCGCCAGGATCGAGCCCAGTGGAGCTGAGACACTGCATCGCCGAGCTCTTGAGGTTCACCCTCCAGTCTCGCGTCGACGGGACCCTGAACCTCGCTTCCGATCTCGGCCTCTCCGTGGAGTTCTGCTCCGCCCTTCTCAGAGACGACCCGCCGCACGATCACCGCCCTTCGTCGTCGCCGTCTCCTTCCTCAGGTGCCCCGTTCACGCTATCGCTTTGGTTTTGGTCGCGCTCGCTTTTACTCGATGGCCTTTGTCGTGGCTGGTGTTGCAGAAATTGATGAAGAGAATGTTGAAGTTTCAATCTTTATGTGTTTGGCTGTTCAAGATTTGATAAATCTTACCCTTTGATGAAAGTCGAATATGTAAAAGTTGAAAGTACGGCAGAAACGGTTGAAAAAAAAGACACCCACATGAGGACCATGAGTATCCTCTCTCCTCTGAATCAGGATGGAAGAGACTTCATTTATAATAGTGAGACTCATGCAATGTCTTGTTAAAAAGGGCTGAATTTGTTTCCACGTCCACCGTAACATGGTTTACGGGTACGCTCGTATCTTCGGCAGAATCAGTTTTTTTTTTTTTTTTTAATCTGTGGAATCGACATTATGCAGAAAGCTGTCAAGGTGTGCCTGCATATCCTTTATACAAGCGTCTAGCTTCAGCTTTGGAGGAAGCTATATCATCTGGAGTGTCATTTCTGAGGCACGAGTCACCGGCATGGTTTAATCAGGAGGATGACATACACGATAAGGAAGTGCTGGACCAATTGATTTCATGCGAGGGAGCTGAGTTGCTGAATGTACGTATCATTTTCATGCGTTGGGAGTTACTATTTTGTATCAAAGATATGTCTCAAGGCCAGAGTCGGAATCTAATCCTTTTGTACTGATCTAATGCTGTATATCTACAGATTTTGAAGAGCATAAAATTTGAACTTCATGTGCAGGAGCCTTATTTTACTCAACTTAGAGGTGCCCTTCCAACTCTAATTCTTGCCTTTAAAAAACTGTATCATTTCTATGATCACATTGTTGTTATAGTTGTATATTCCCAAGTAAACCCGAAATAATGATGCATTGGGAGTGCCTTTCTTTATCATGAATTTGATATTGTTTTCAGATGGGCTGAAAACAATTGAAGGAAGGTGTGCTCATGGAAATTATAAACGGTATGTGTAATTTCTTATGGACATGGATATTAACGAGGGTATTCTTGGCGTTAGCCTTTCTTTTGTTGTTTTTTCCAATGTGTAGCTGTGTTTTCTGTTCTGCCGTTTAATCATGTGTTTGGGGCAAATTAACATCTTTGAGTTGCTTACACAGCTATATCTTCAGCATTGTGTCAGGGGACTTGATTCTGTTCAACAAATGTTTGGTTCTTGAGGTTCAGGTGATGATCTTTTGTGAACATACAGTTGATCCATGCTACTTTGGGCAACACGTCTATAACATTTTAAGTTGCAGGATGTTCATTGGTATGCTTCCTTTTTAGAGATGTTGGGTGCAGAAAGTCTGAGTAAAGTTCTTCCTGGTGTTAATTCGGTCGATGAAGGTACTATACTGCAATTGGATTTTCGCCTCCTATATCCTGATGTCTTCTGCTTTGCCTTGCGGTTTTTGCATGTCTTCTGCATTTGTTGGAATTAAGTGCCTATTCCAAATGCCGATGCTTGACACTATTTCCGTTGCCGTTGTGGCACTAAAGTTTAAAGTACATCCCACGACCAGTTTCCTAATTGAAAAAGGAGAAATGGCCAATTGAGTTGGAGATTGAACTGGTGCTAGGTGTCTTCAGCAAGGCAGTGATATACATACATACAAATCAAATTCTTCCACCGGTATGCATGTCTTTTTAGTCTTTTGTCACATGTTACGGTTCAATTTCATGGAAGTATCTAGACACCAATTTGGCAGCTCAGCGATTCATTAAGTTCCCTGACTGGATAGTATGCAGCAACAGTATTTACTCTACCAGTGATCAAAATGCAGGATTGCTGTGCCAAATGTCTGTCAACGAATAATATGCAGAAGTCGCTCATTATTTTACTGTAATTTAGTAAACTAAAAGTCGTTCTTGTTCATCTAGTATGACAAAATGAGAGGTTAAGAAACATGATCTATCACTTAATACCCATCTAAAAATTCTAACGAGAGTCTACCTTTGAATATTTTGCTTCTGAACAATTTGTATATTTTGGTGTTGTTGACGTGAAATAAATAGAGAGTTCTTATGGAATAATTCATACTCTTTTTGTGATGTTTCATGAGAAAGACAATTGTATGACTTGTTTTGGGGGACTAAGTATTAACCCCCCATTTTGACATGATCTTGCTGTTATCTTTTAGGCTGCGTATAATGTGTTGCAGCTACTTTCAGGTGTTCAAGTTTATAGGAAGTTTTACGCTGAAGAGAAAGAAAAGTCTAATGGTGTTCTTGCAATTGGTGTCTCCAGATCGGTTGATCAGCCCTACATCTCTTTGGCTAGAATAATTTCTGTAAGTAAATTTGCTTGGTCTTGCATTGTCAATTTGGGCTTGGAGAGGTACCATTAATTCTTGTGTTGGAAAGAAGAGAGTTGCTTAGATAACACCTTTCTTGTCTTTTGGTTCATTTGAAGAGAAAGAAACTAGAGCGCATTTCAAGGAGCTAGATCATCTTGCGTTTCTCCTAGGCACAATTGGTTATACATCCTTCACCTTTGGCATGGTGCGGAGTTCGATTTCATACTCATAGTTTGTTGGATATTTTAGAAAAGGTCTTTTATTCATATCTTTGTGGATAGGTGGCTTTAAATCTGAGGCTGTTTTGTATGGGAGCTGTGCCTCCTGGTACTTTCTTAATAATACTTTTTTATGTTTACAAAAATAAAACAAGCTATTGAAGAGGAAAGAAAAAGCACAGAAAGATTTTGAAATTCAGCCCCACCGTTGAGGACAAGCCAAAGAATATGCAACTTTTTAGTTAGCCAAAATAAGAATCCAAAAATCCAAAGTTCGTGATGCATTAATGCAGCTAAACCTATTCACCCTCCTAAATAACCTTTTTAAAGGATCAACTAGACAAATTGATTCCTGAGGAAGCATGCAAGTTTATCTATTAAATAGTCTGTTGGTCTTGAAATATCCCTTGCAACAGACCATGCCTTAGGTGGATCATTCATAATGCTGGGCTTCAGTCCAAGAAATGCTGGCTTCTGTCCAAGAATTTGATTTAGTCATTCATAATATACTGTTGACCAGATCTTTTGATGCAATTTTTCACAGCCATCGGCGAAGTTGTAGAACCATCCTTCAATTATCTGGATTGTACATCCAACCGTGGGTTTTCTTTTGTGGACTTGTAGTTCATTCTTGGGCATTCATGGTTGAGGAAGACGGATTCTGCACTTCACATTTTATATTAAATAGCAACAATGCATCATCAAATTCATTTCAATTGTTCATCGATCTTGTGATGTGATTCTGGAATAGATTGTCAAATGTATAATATCATTATCACTTAACACTTCTGTTGGCGGGCAATCTTTTCAGATGTCACTAGCCCTTTGACTTGGCATGAGTGTGTAGGACTACAATCCAGATCTTACATCTGTCTCCCTTATGATATACAAACTTAGAGCATTTTGGTGCCAAAATTGGTACTGATGTAATTGTCTTGACACAGGGATTGACTTCTAAGGGTGTTCAAAAACTTCTAGGTCTCGTTCATACTGCGGGGACAGTTCCTGAGTCACTTCCTCCACCTAGATCTGCTCTTCTATCCGCATTTCAGCTGCCTTACAATCCAAATGTATGATTATGGTGCTCTCACTTTTGTCTCTTTTACCTGTCCTGTTTAGAGTAAAGCTTTTCGATAAATAAGGTCAGGCAGGATTTGACATGTAATGGGACTTTCGCTTTGCTCATAATGCTTACTCCGTCCTATATATGTTTCTAGAGACTTAAACAGTGGCCTGAAAGCTAGGATCTGCTATTGGGGTCCCTAGATATAATTTAATTGTACTTACCACAGGGATTCATGAGGTCACTAATTATATTTTAATGGGTACTATATTTCTTCCATGATTTCATGGATAAAATCCATTCGTTTGGTAGAATATAATTCCTTTTCTGCTGTGTAGTGAGAGATTTGCAAGATGCTGAGCAAACGACATAATTTCAAGTAGATGAATATTACATGTAGGTGTATGGTAAACAAATCACATGAGGTTAATGTGAAATTTCTACCTTATGTACATATTACTTAATAATGTCTCATTCAAGTGTTCTACGTTGCTCTGCTGAATAATTGCAAGGCCTTTTTTTTATCAAGTAGAAATTCGTTGAATTTGATCTTCTGAAGAGTTTTCTTCTTTATCCATATGAGGTTAAAGGTAGCACCTTAACTGATGGAGCCAGGGCTTTGGCAAAGCATGTCAATAGGAGTAGTGACAAGTATTGGGGGGAATTTCATAGGGAGCGGTGAGAATTTCGGCTTGCTTCTCATGCTTTATTGCTGCCTAATTGACTTTTTCCACTCCAGCTATAATGATATTTTCCTGGCAAACTCTGGTTTCTGAACATAAACTCTATTAGTTAACTTCATCTATGTGCCCTCAAAACATTTCTGTTGAAGAAGAGCAATTTGGTTGTTTAAAAGCGGAAATATAAACTTTCCAGTGCACATCAAGTAATTAGTTACCTCAAAACAGAATTCATATTGTCGTGGAATTTAAGCACGTCTGTGATCACCTACCTCTCAAACTGATCAGCTTACAATTTCCTCCTGAGCATTACTTCATTCGTTACTGATCTCTGAGCTTTTTGCTTCAGATTCATGTAAAAATAATCTAGCAAAGGATGTAATCGGCCGCTTAGTTGCAACCTGTCAGTGGCAGAATTTGCATGCTGTTCCACCTCATGGAGTTGTGTTTGAGATAAGGGATGTTAGCGGTTATGGTGCACGGTGGTCAGAGGATGGCGCTAAGGTACACGCCTTGAGCAAACATTTCTAGTTATGATGATCCCTTTTACTGGTTGTGCAAATATATGCGTCAATTATTGTAAACCTGCTCGGATAGATTGCAGCAGTATCATTTGCATTTCTGAAAATTACATTGACAATCCTGTCAGCGGACCGGAAGAATAAGTGAAATGGACTTGAATAATACGGTAAAAGACGTGCCCACATCCTTATGATCCTTGTCCTCTGCAATGTTGACACGGAATAGGCCAGTGAAAGCCCTAGGACAGGAAACAAGAAACAAAAGGACATTTCCTTTTTATTTAAATCTCATACTTAATGCAGAAGCTGCGACACTTTTGTTCACAGCAATGGCCTGGAGCTTTTAGTACTGACATTATCTGGCTGCTTGCTCTCAGTTCATTGGATTTCTAGAGCCATATGTAAAGGATGGTCACATGAAAGGATGGAAGCACTGAGTTGATCTGTGGAGATCTCACTGGCCAGATCCTTAACTTAGTGTTTGTATGCTATTAGGTAGTTCTGAGTGGCATTATCTGTACATTATTTTGTTTCCTCGCAGAACGAGCTCAAAAGTCTTATCAGATCATTCACATTATTGTTAACAAAAATTTTAATTTTTCAAGGCAGTGACTTTTCCAGTAATGTGTGTGATTCCTTGCTCGACAGTTGGTGTTGACCTTTGTGGTTATGAGCATGCTAAGTCATACTTGGGTGGTTCAACACATTAGTTGCAGCGTTTTCATGTGGGGGCAGTGGCATATCTTAGAAGCAGTTAGCTTGTTTGAAAATAGAAATGGGGTGTGAATCAATAGAAGGGAAGGCGACAAGTAAAATGTGGGATTGCCAAAACATCATCGAGTTTAGCCAACATGTTTTCGGATGCACTGGTTTCTCATAACCAGCTAGATCTGTTCCGGGACGAACTTAACTGATTTATGTTGTCACATCCGTGTTGAATGTATATAGTATGTCACCACTGGCGAGAAATGTTGTTGTCACTGATGGTTGTTGTACTTTCAAATTCGATGATTAGTCTTGGTTCTTTAAAAAAACAGAAAGAGGCATTGTGCAAGGAAATAAGTCATTTTCAACACGCGCACAACAGTAAACGATACATTTGTTGGTGAATCATGTTAGCTAGTAAAACAGACTTGGGTCTTGCCCTCATATTCCATATGATTTATAAGTCATAACCACATGATCTCCTCACTTTTGTCTTCATCAAAGCATCACAGTATGAGCAACATGACAATCTATGTTCTCAAATATAAGATGGACTGTCGTTGCAGCATTCCGTTTTACCAAGTATAAATTGTAGTGACCAGGCCAGTTACTTAGCCAAAAGAAACAAATTGTAATGACCGTTGGCGTTCAAGTTGGCAGTAACGTGACATGGCGCCCCAAGAGAACTTGATAATTGATATCTCACACATTAATCGCTGTAAATTGCACCACAACTTCGTCCTCACGACACTATCTTTGCAGATGAAGCATCCCTAGCTCTAAAAGTGACGGGGTCCAAGTGCTTCAACACTCGTGGCGT
Source organism: Syzygium grande (assembly GCA_024733475.1). Taxonomy (NCBI): domain Eukaryota; kingdom Viridiplantae; phylum Streptophyta; class Magnoliopsida; order Myrtales; family Myrtaceae; genus Syzygium; species Syzygium grande. The sequence goes on along the minus strand of JAMXDD010000005.1, from coordinate 42,000,081 downwards.
AGCCCAAAATTCCTCAACACACATTCAGTTGACTTTACCATCCTCTATTCAATTTTGTCAAACTTCATCTTTCTTTTTACAGGCCGTAAGTCAATTTATCATCTGTGACTTGCCACCAATATCATTTGATTAGGTTCACTACAGCACAGATGTGAACGTAACCCTTTGTCTTCATGCCGTTTCCGGATGCCTTTCGCTAGCTCACACGTTGTAATTAAGCCATCCTTCCTACCAACTTATTGCCAAATAATTAAGGCTAAGTTGTTTAATCAAGTCAAGGACAAATGTGGTGGATGGAACATGCCATTGTCAAATATGCACCAGCCATCCTCCATTGCAGGCTACATGGACCCCATCCATCGCTAATTATACATTATGATCTGCTAATGATCTTATAATTAAGGACAAAAAGATGATTCTGATACAAGGATTTAATTTGGTCAGACTAATTTAATAAGGGTCAGCTGGGGGAATTATGCTTAACAATAGTGGAATTAGTCTTGGAGAATATAAGATTGCTGCTTCCGCTAATGAGGTTGAGGGAGAATTTGCAGACTTTGTGCCTTTATGGGCATACTTCAAAACAAGAAATGAGTGCAGCCACTTTGGCACTAACTATGCTCCACTTTGCATTGATTAGTGCTTTGGCGAAAGAGAGAACAGTCATTAATTTGGAACCTTTCGCTGTTTTTATTGGATCAGATTCGCACGCAAAAGCATAATTAGGTAATGAGTCACCAACAAGTGTGCCGGCAAGTTTTGGAGCCTGTGATGATTCGAGGTGAACGTAATGATTGAGATGAAAAGATGAATCTGTATTTAGATATACAAAATGTACTTGTATATTGTTATCTTCAATATCTTATAATGTTAAACGTCAAGGCAAAGACTGATGAGATAGGCTCGTCCAACAAAAATGAAAAATAAATTTCGAAAAATAAGCATTGGATATTAGCGTGTGTGACGATCTTAAAAGTGTTGAATACTAAAGGAATCGTTTTATAGGGAAAAATGTACTTTCACTTTGCATGAAAAGATAAAAATTCAATTAAATGAAATATACAAACAAAAATAATCAATATTAATCCATGTTTTGAGGGGAGAATTATCAAAAAAAGTTATAAATATATTATTATTGTGCCAATTTAGTCATATATCTTCTTTATTTTGATAATTGAGTTATGAACCTTTTGCATTTGTGTCAATATAGTCCATCTAATCAATTTTGACCATAAATCGCTGACATGGACGTGAACCATCCTACATGGTACGACCGATGCTAACATAGATAATTTTAATATTTTTCAATTTTTTATTTCTTATTTCTTTTCTTTGTTTTCATTCTCTTTTGTTTTTTCTTTCCTTCTTCCTCTGGTTGGCCGGTCGCGCAACAAGCCAGAGGCAAGGACCTCGCCGGTTACTAGCAAGGGCAAGCCTCACTAAATCACTAAGTTTTAAGGGTTTAAGTCCTCCCATGATCTCTAAGGTTGGTCATGGCATCTATCATTACCATTGGAAATATCCTGCTGTCATTTTCCAAGTGACATCATCATAGCATTACCCACAAGGTTCATTACTCAGACATGTCCATCTGATTTCGACCAGGAAAAAAATAGGGACCATCTTAATGCGAATGATCAATTTCCAACCTCATTTTACTCAAATTCTCGATACCCTTCTGTTGTTACTTTCAGGTGATTCTAGGACATGGACCATGGAGGTCCACCACCCGAAACAGTGAAATGTTTCTGCACTATTCCCCCCTTTATAGCACATCTTTGATGAGACTTATGCAGCACATTATTCACCATAGATCATTTTCGAGAGAAATAACAACAGCAATAATTAAAAAAAGAAAGAGAGAAAAAAAGGAGAGAGAAAGAGAAACAGGGACAGCAGAACAAACTGAGGCTTCGATTATCTCTCATGATGTGACCCCTTTTGAGCCAGCCGACACGCCACTACCTTGTTGCTCACACCCCACACCACTACCTTCTGCACATGCCCCTAATTTCCCAATACCACACAAAACCAGAACCAGTAGCAATATTCACATTTTTATATGAGCAGAAGAGAGAAAAATCTCTCCACCTTACACGACAAAAAAGAAGGGACTTTTCATTTGGGTATACGTTATCGAAAAGAACAGTGTCAAATTCTCTGCCCGAGATTCCTTTCCAGTCACTGTGACAACTCGACAGTTCATCCTGCTTCATTGGCTAAACCTCAAAAAACAAAAGAAAAAAAGCAAAAAACCGTACTTTGCATCTCTCTCTCTCTCTCTCTCTCTCTCTCTGTGAAATTCTGGAGCCCAAGAGAAATCTATAGTGGGTCAGGTCTCATTTTTGGTTGCTGAGCCAGAGCAGGTCTCTTTTTTTATTTGTTGCATGTGTATAGGTGCTCAGACTCCGACACACACACACACAAACGCGCACACTCTCTCTCTCCCTCTTTGTGCATCTACCCAATGATGCAGTAAGGCTTACTTGGCTAGGCATCAATCGAACTATCTTCCCAGTTACCATTTCTTCTGTTTTTCTGTTACTTTCAGGACCATCCCATGTTCAGCCTGGAGCTGGACACTTCTCGATGACCTTTTGCTCCTCCCATCTTCTTCTTCCAGACCATAAAGTTCCTCTTTTAATCGAACCCCTTCTGGATTCTTGGTGGGTAATGAATGCTCCTTTACCTTTTGGTTAGCGTGTGGGAAACCATATAATGTTTCCCCAATCTTGCGGCTCTTCCCATTTTTAGCTTCGGAGATTTCGCCCTGTGCAATCTCTGTGATTTTGCACATCACACGAACCATTGGTCCTTCTCTAGCTTCATTTCATCTTCTCTCTCTTCTGCGTCGGTCACAAGAAATTTCTTCCTGTCCACCTTTTTACTGCTTTTCGCGTCAATCAAGACGGTGCATTTGAGTTTCTGCTCGAAATTTCATCGATTGACCCCCTTTTTTATTGGTAACTTATGCTAATCAGGCAAAGATTACTGCTTTAATTAGATTTCTCGCTCATTCCATTTTTACAGTGAAGAAAAAAATCCGATCTTTGTATCTGGGTCATGCTGAAAATGCTAGTTCCGCTAGATCTCCTGAATTTGCACGCAAAATCTTGAATTTTCTTTCTCTGGGTCTCTTCTCAGAGTGATGCTTACAGTCACTGAAGCAACCAAAAATGGCGAATCTCGTTCCTGGTGTCCTCCTCAAGCTTCTACAGCACATGAACACGGACGTGAAAGTTGGGGGCGAGCACAGATCATCTCTGCTGCAAGTGGTGAGCATAGTCCCTGCACTTGCTGCTGGTGAGTTGTTCCCAAACCAGGGCTTTTACCTCAAGGTCTCTGATTCATCTCACGCCACATATGTGTCCCTCCCTGATGAGCACGATGACCTCATTCTTAGTGATAAGATCCAATTGGGTCAGTTCATTCATGTGGAGAGGCTTGAACCTGCCTCACCTGTCCCCATTGTGAAAGGGGTTAGGCCAGTTCCGGGTCGGCACCCTTGTGTGGGCACCCCTGAGGATATTGTGGCAACTCATTCTCTCGGGTTTCTTAATGGCAATAGCTCTTCGAGTTCGAAAAATGGGGAGAGAGGGAAACCTTCTGCTGATTCGAAAGTTCTGATTGGTAGTAAAAATGTAACCAGTGAGAAGGGCAAAATGTCGCCGGTTAGGTTGAGTGTAGGGTCTAGAGATGAGCAATCGGATAAAAGATCCTTGGCGTTCAGTAGATCAAAGGCTCAGTTAACGAAACCGGGGTTGACGGTTGAGTTGAAGAAGGAATCTCTGGTGAGGATGAAGTCATTGAATTTGCGGTCAATTCCATCCTCTCCATCGAGCTGTTACTCATTGCCTACTTCTTTTGAGAAATTTGCAAATGGGATGAAGCAGCAGGCTGAGATAAAGGGGTTGAAGAAGGTGGCTGCGAAGTTGGGGTCAGCGGAGAAGGCAAGTTCGGTTCGAAGTGTGAGTCCGGTTGGAAAGAAGTTGCCTCGAGGAAGCCCCATCAAGGATTTGCTCCAAGGGATTGAATACGGGGCAAAGGCATTAAGGAAGAGCTGGGAAGGCAACATTGAGCTGAAGAACAAAGACAAGTCGAAACTGACTGCCCCCAAGCATGATCCTAAGCCTGAATCTCGGAGTGCCTCTGTAAGTTTAATGAACTGCATGCTTTTGGAGTTCTCGTTTGTGAATTTCATTTACACCTTGAATTTAACTGATTGCGCGTTCCCTCAGGCTCCGCGGAAAAGTACTTCAAGCGAGAGATTACCATCAAAAGACGAAAATAAAGTGGTGCCTGCAAGGTTATCTAAAGAGGTAAACACTGTTCACATGTCAGCAAAAAATGTTGCTGGAAGTGGTAATGGATTAACGGACGATCATGGAAAATCTCTTAAGCAAAGACCAATAGTGAGGAAATCAACGACGGAATCTAATAACGGATTACCAGGGAACTTTGTCAGGGTTTCTTTGAATAGCAGGAGACTGACAGATGGAAATGTTGCATGGGGTTCCCTTCCATCTTCTCTTGCGAAGCTTGGGAAGGTACAGTCATGACCTTCTTGGCTTCTGTTGCTGCAATTTAACTTCATAAGTTCAATTTGTCAAATCGTTGTGCATTGTTAGTGAATAATCAATGTTCAAGTCTGAGGACTATTTGGATTCTTTAGACGTGCTTTGATACTAAATTTTGCGATAAGGAGGAGAAGTTTGCAGAAATCGAAATTCAGCGAAGCATTAGAGTGTCTATTCAGGGAAAATAGGTCGTCATGTGCAAATTATTGTCATTTTAGTTTGAAGTGGCTGTTAGCATACTCCCAATCTTCATGAATGCTCCTCGGAACCAAAATGCCTGCACCTTCAATGAAACAATGTCTTCACAGTTTAGTCCTCTTGCTGACAGGTCCCATCTGATGATATAAGCTGCCAAGGAGTTTGGCTTGTTTTGCGTGTTTTGATTGTATATGAAATGCCCTGTTAAACTTGATTAGTACTTCCCCTTTCTTATGCAACACAAACAATACAAATTAGTTGATGCATCACCCACTGAACATGTGATTGTCATGAGCTTGAGACTTGATTGAGGTTTATCAGATTCTTTGCATAAAGTGCTTTGGAGACCTATATCTGCTGATCTTGTGCAATGAATTCATTGTGTTTGCTGTTTCAGGAGGTAATGAAGCATAGGGATGGTGCACAAATAGCAGCAATAGAGGCTATGCAGGAGGCTTCTGCTGCTGAGAGCTTACTTCGATGCTTAAGGTAAAATGATTTCAATGAACATGAGTCATGGTATGGTAGAAGTATCTTTGAAGGCATTTTAAAAGTTGTCTCTAGCTTTGGCTTTGATATGCAAAATCAGTCGTCCATTAGCTTTGGCTGAGACACGGCTCTCTGTTTCTTGTGTTTGTCAATTTTAGACCACTGCACCGGCAGTAACATTACATGGTTGGAAGACTAGAATGCCTGATTAACGAACCTTCAACTGGTCATCTCCTATCACATTATATCATCATGAAGTAGAATCATAGTAGAAGTTGGGTGTTGTCTGAAGGTGGTATTGTAACTGTTAGCACATTGGCCATATTTCCCGTGCTTGCCTAGCTGTACTACCCAAGTTTCCAAAGGATTACTGCCCTTGTCTGGCTCTAATTATGTAGAAGTATTGATTTTGTGTTATTGTAAGAATCTGGAAAATACGAGGAATAAAGTTGTAATGGCTTTGAGAATCTCATCTTGGTGTCCTTTATGCTAAGAATGCTTAAAAAATACAAGACAAAATAGGCTTGAAGTGGGCACGGAAATCACTGGATTAGAGGTTCTTACCCTTTCTTCAAGAAGTGAAGTTTCTACATGTAGATGTACTTGGAAAGGGCGAGAAGTCCAATGTGTTGCTTACAAATCAAGCTGAAAGTAAGCTTGAGCATTTATCATGGACAAACTATATATGTTATCATGGACAAACTATATATGGCTGCATACTGCTAGAAAGATGAGGGTCAGTGAATCTCAATTGATAACCCGACTGGAAAATTAATTTCCATAATTTTGCTGTCAAATACATAGAGAAGGAGAGTGAGGTTACTGTGTATCTCCCAATCTAAACTATGCAAACTTCGATTCTGTTTGTTTGATTGCATTACTCAGTTACAACAGAGAAAATTTTGACCTTCTGACCGTAATTTCTTCTGTAGTGATCTGGTTCCTCATCAATGTTACTCTGTCCTGTAACTCAATGTACAATTTCTGAGGCCCTTCTACTGTCCCTCGAGGAATGGTTTCGAGTTGTAATTTGTTGTAATGGTGTACATTATGTCTTAATTCCAAAATGAAGTGCACACGTCGTAATTCGAATATGAAGTATTACGTAAAGACACTTGAAAATTTTTTATTGATCGCCCTGGTTTTATTTTTCTATGATCTAATGGCTTCCAACTCCTGAGAAACTGCTTCTCCAGGTCTTATATATTTACCCTAATTTCTGTCGTCTTCATTAGTATCTCCTGTTTGTGTCTCTGGCAGCCTTTACACAGAGCTGACAACAAGTGCAAAAGAAGATAATCCACAACCTACGGTGGAGCAATTCTTAACCCTCCATGCGAACCTAAACAATGCTTGCACCTTTGCTGATTCTCTTACCAAGACCATCACGATGGGATCATCTCCCACTAGTGAAGAGACCCCACCAGAAGAGGCCCTGAAGACGACAGCGGAGAAGCGAAAGCTTGCAGCTTCATGGGTACAAGCAGCTTTAGCCACAGATCTTTCATCCTTCAGTGTATATACTAAAGAACCTATCTCGAGTTTGGGTCCGAATCTGTCTCAAACCCAAAAGGTCGCATCTGGAAACCAACAACCTGTCGTACTCCTAGGGAGCTCGGGAAAGAACGATGCTGCCAAAACACTGGCCAAAACCAGTGCAAAGCTGGCAGGACCCGCAACTCCACGGCGGGTTGGGGACGCTGCTTCCAATGGCACGAAATTACAAGCTTCGCCTTTATTAGAATGGGAAAGAGGGAATGGCCTCGATGAGACAGTCGACTTGGCCAAGGTGCTGAAGGTGGAGTTGAGAGATTGGTTTTTGGGGTTCGTGGAGAGATTCTTAGATTCTGACGTGAACGCATCAGTTCTGTCTGATAATGGTCAGATAGCAGGGATGCTGAGTCAGCTCAAGAGTGTCAATGACTGGTTGGATGAGATCGGTTCGACTAAAACAGATGAAGGGGAAGCACAAACACCGGGCGTTTCTGGTGAGGTCATCGATAGGTTGAGAAAGAAGATCTATGAATACCTCCTAACGCATGTCGAGTCAGCTGCCGCTGCTCTTGGAAATGGACCCACCCAGTCTTCCCTTCTCGTCCCTTCAACGGAGCCAAAGTCGAGACGGTAACGGGGCCAGTTCCATTAGTCTGTAGTGTCCTGTTATGTGTATATACAGTCCAACATGGGTATTGAGGTATAGGTGGAGCAGCTGCTAGCCACGGGCGATTATCAAATTGTGAAGTTTCGGGTCACACTGTTTTTATGTATCTATTTTCCTTCCTCTTTTACCAGGAAGAAGGGGGCCTTTGTTGAATTCGATGGAGCAAAATGAAGGATTTTTTGTATACTGAAACCATACAAATCGAACGGCTTGTGTGGAGATGATGTAATGTTTGACATGAATGAGTCAATATTCTCACCGGTGAATGTTTTCATCACATATTTCAGCTCGTTACGCCCAGAGTTGCTTGCGGGATGCGAGCTTATCCGGTTCCGTTGCGATGAACTGGTTCATCGCTGAGGCCGAAAACGTTGCTTTCAAGAGTCTCTGACATGCCATCTGCATTGTCGACATCCACCATTGATCTCATCCCTTGCGAGTGTCTGCAACTTTTCGGCCTTTTGTTGTGCATCTGCGGTTTCGTCTGGCATTTTTCTTACACACTCTTCGGGGTCATGTTGGCAGTGTCTACTGCCAAGTGTTCTTCACCAGAGTAACAGGCAATATTTGTCAAGTGATGCGATAGACCCGGACTCAACGTTCAAGCAAAGCGACTAGCCAGTTGCTGCGATGCATCGGAGGTTGTTACCGTTCTTTATGTTCCTGGTCGTGCGGGTCCTGGTCGTGCCAGTCCTAGTCGCTGGACAAATGAAGATGCAAGGGGGACTCAGTTTGTTCGCGAAAAATAAATGATTAGTAAAATATTTTTTAATAAATAATCGATTATATCGCTTGATATAATTAGTTGATGAAAAATATTTTAACTATCGACAACAATTTTGTTCCTTCATATTCAAAAGAGACACCAATGATCATTTTCTAGAAAAAATCATGAAAAGGAGGGTCAAATCAGTCAGTTTTCGAAAGGGCAAATGACACAAATGGTTTATGGACTTTGATCCAATACGTAATATAATTCATGAACTTTTAATTTTTTTAATGTGGTCCTTGAACTGTAGCCCAATGCGTAACATGGTTCTCAAATTTTCAATTTGTTTAATGTAATTTTTAGACTTTTGGTACATTTTCAATATAGTTCATTAACTATATGAAGATATTTAATGTCGTCCCTGAACTTAAGTTACTAAAAGGACAACATTGAACATTTTCATATAATCCCAATAACTGAGTTAAATATGTATCAAAAGTTTGAGAATCATGTTGAATAAATTAAAAGTTCGGAGAACTCATTACACATTTAATCTAAATTCAGCGATGAAATTGAATAAAATTAAATAAATTAAAAGTTTACGAATCACGTTACACGCTGGCCCAAAGTTGATGGGTAATCATGCGTCGTCATCTCTTCGCGTGCGAAACGCACACGTGGAGCATATGCGGATACCACAGAAGGAAAGCTCGGGTGCGCCCACGCCTACCGAGAAGAGCAGTCCAGACGTCCCGATCCTATTTCCTTTGTCTCTTTCACAGAAAATCTCTGAGGGGTCTCCTGCTGGTGGTGGTGGCTACTGAGCTCCCACCGCCATATCCATTCTCGCTCTAGAGAAAGGAGAGAGAGAGAGAGAGAGAGAGAGAGAGAGAGAAGGAGAGAGGCGTCGTATAGAAGAGGGGGAAGAAGAAGAAGAAGGGGAGGATTCAGGGCGAGGAGGAAGAGGCGGCGAAGAAGAAGAAGATGGAGCTGGAGTCGGTGGGCGATTTGGCCCTGCACGTGATCCTCGCGAAGTTGGGGCCCGAGGACGTCGGCCGGGTCGCCTGCGTGAACCGGAAGCTCCGGCTCTCCGCCGCGGAGGATACCCTCTGGACCAGATTCTGCTCCCTGGAGCTCGATCTCTCCGCTCCCCTCGATCCCCACGGCGATCCTCTCCCTTCTTTCAAGGTCTCTCTTTCCTCCCTCCCTCCCTCCTTCTCCTTCTCCTTCTTCTTCTCCCTCGAGAGCTTCATTTCGTCGAATTCGAATTGTCCGCTGTTGTGTCTATGTGCCGCGCGTGCTTCTGGTGCTGTGCGATGTTGTTGTTGCGATCGAGAAATTTGTGATTTTTGTGATTCGCCAAACCGTCAGAAGCTTAATTCTTTGTGTTTGGAAGCGCCGGGTTGTTCTTTATTGCTCCGACATTGGCTCCTGTTTACGATGTCGTTCGAGTTTTAAGGGCAAATGGAGGGCTTAGCGGTTCGAATTCGGTAGCTTCGATACCGTGTGGATATTAGTGTTGGCGGGTAGTTTCCAATTCGCTGGGAAATTAGAGGCGCGGAGGGGAACCTAGTAATTTCTCTTTGCAGGCCGTGCGGGCGATCGGAACGCACTTGGTTTTTGGTGTGCTTGGCCTTTACATGATCGTGAAGCCACCGAGGTTGTCTGATTTGCGATTTTTGTGATTGAGACTTGACTATGCTTGTCTTTTAAATGTGATGCCCATACCTAGGCGGCTTATCAAAAATGGAGGGGAAGCTTTCTGCATGTATCCTTGGCCCCTTGTCAGGCGAGCAAAGATATGTTGGGACGGGCTGCAGGGATGGCTGTTGACGAATTTCCCCGAGGCTGCGGCCACTCTCAGAAAGGGTGCGTCCGAAGCTGATATTCAAGAGTTTGAGAGCGTGTTAAGAGTAAAGTTACCTCTCCCGACGAGGATACTCTATCGTTTTCATGATGGTCAAGATTTTGCCGACAGCGATTTCACAAGTAGTACGCTTGGCGGTTCCCTGGGCATCATTGGCGGATATTCTTTTTATAATCACTTGGTAAATGTGCACTTGTTACCTTTAAAACTGGTGATTCTGGAGACGAATCATATCATACGGCACCTTGGATTTTCGAGCAGATCCAACTACATAGTCGTGGCTGCTTCTTGCACATCTGGAGAGAAGCTGTTTTTCCTCAACTGTATAGATGGTCAACTTCGTGTTGGCACTAGGAATCTTCCCATTGATGGAGAAATGATGCCATGTGTTCCAAATGCATTGATAAGTTCGGCGCATGATAGAAATGCTGATCTGCAGCAGGATGCCATGCTACTTTGGTTAGAGGAACATGGTCGTCGCTTGCAAAGTGGCATGATCAAACTTCGTGAAGGAGGAGGCATCAGAAGTATCTGTCAGTTTCCGGAGGAACCTCCACTCTGTTCCACTGCCATAACAAATGGTGTCCGGGTAAGCGAGTCAGTCTCCTTGCCTGCCTTGTTATACTTTTTCGGCTGCAACACATGTGTAACTCCCATGATACGTGGCCAATAACTATCTTTTCATGCTCATGCTGATAGCTATTTATTTTAGCAGTACCGATCTGTCCATCTTTTTATCAGCGGCAACATATGTTTAACTGCCATAAAACACAAATTGTACCAATTTTTATGCTAATGGAACTAATTTTTTTTGAAGTCCCGTGGCATAAAAAGTCTTCTAGAGGTTTTAGAGACCTAAAATAAGTCCCTCAACATTGCCAAAAACTTGATGGATTGTTCTGCCAGATTCGGAGTAAATTATAAGAAGTTTCTGACCTACATAGTCATTAAGGTGATGATGCCCTTGTATGTTGAAATTTGACTTTTCAACATAATTCATGCAAGATTCAAAGATGAGGAAGGTGAAAGATGACAAGGATTCCAAAGCAGAGACTTGTGCCTCTGTTGAAATTGTAAAGGATGGATTCTTTCTTTATATTTGGCATTTTATGTCCTAAGTATTGCTATATTTCATTTTGACTGACTTACACAAAACCGTTATATGAGCTATCCACTAACAAAATTTGCTTCAATATTTAGCAACTGAAAATGCTTAGAACACAGAGCTGTAACTTTGGTTCTTTACAGTTAAATGCAAACTTGATTGCAATTATACAGATGTATCTATGTGATTGAGGGAGAGTATTTGGAGCAGGAAAATAGCCAACAGTTGATTGATTAACAGAAGTGTGTCTAGTTTGTCAATCTAACCAATTCATCTTTTCCATATGTTCAAGATAGTCTAATATGATTATTTCTTGATATGTGCACTTTCTTTTTTGTTGATCAGTGAATTTCTGATGATAATTTTCTCTTAAATTGCTTGAAATAAAGTTGGATTAGATTATATCCTTTTGTTGACTAGCGTGCCTAATTTTGTAGAAATGATCTGTATTTTTCCATGTGTCATCTGGTTATCTTTCCTGCGATGCCAGCACTTTGGGGGCTCATATTATATTGATCTCCTTTTTGAAATTCACATTGACATCCTTTTTTATTTTTTTAATTTCTAGATTCGATCTTCTGCTGTCTTCGTTCCGGAGTTTGCTGATCTCCAAAATGAATCTGAAAAACATTTTTTTTCATATTCAATTCGGATGTCACTCATTCCCGAGGGATGCATGGCCAATGGACTGCCCTACGACTATTGCCAATTGAATTGGAGGCACTGGATTATCCGTGCCAATGATGCTGTAGTCTCAGATGTCAATGGGGAGGCTGTCATTGGAATGGTAGGATGTGATCTGTGTGGAATTTTCCTCATGTTTTGTATCTTCTGTAGATATAGCATGAATCTTCTCATGTGTCTAACATGCACGGATGGTTTTGCTGTGAGGTAGTTTTCCTAAAGGTTTATCATTTTAAACCCCCAATTGGCTATGTAAGGATTTATAGTTTTGTTAGTTGTCTGGGTTCCTGAGTGGCTTTGTTTGGTCTTCATTCATTGGAGCATATATGAAATAGGTTATTGTATTGGTTGATGCTATAAAAGTTAAGCAAATTCCTTTGCAAGTACTGATATCCAGCTGAAAAAAGAAAGCAAAGAAATTCCTTTGGATTTACAAAGTATGGCCATCCTTGCCTAGCACTCAGACTTCTCTCTCTCTCTTTTTGCCTTGCTCGGATGGTTGTCGAACTAGTTATATATTATGGCGTTTTGCCTGTTTGGAAACTGGCCATGACTTTTTGACGCATTCAAGTAGGAGTTTCTTGTGAAATTCTCTATGAGAATCTTCTTTGTGTTGATCACCATCAAAATGTTCATTTATCAGAATCTTTTCGTGAGGACCATTTGGGATCTGAATATCTTGATATATATTGCAGTTCCCTCTCTTGCATTCGGGTGGCAAAGAGTTTGTTTATGAGAGTTGCACGACGTTAGGATCTCCCAGGGGATCTATTGAAGGCGCTTTCACCTTTGTGCCTGGAAGGTATACTATTAAAACCCAGTTTTCTAAGTTAAATCTGCTATTCTTTAACGAATGTCTTTAAAATCGGACTGGTGAATGAATCGGTCCAGTGTCTCGGTTCAACTCTAGGTAACCAATACCGGCGCTCTGTTTTGTAGTTTGATAAAGTGAATTAAGATATGCTGGGCAGAGAAGTTTTAGTGAAAATTTTATTTTCCTCTTTGATGACGCTAGTGAGGACTAATTGGAATCATTTCTACGTTGTATTATTCCAGACTGGCAGATCCAAAGGGCGGCCCCTTTTCAGTTCAAGTGGCACAATTTCCTCTTGAGCTTCCAGATTATGTCTTTTAAGAGTATCTGTCACATCGTGCTCAACTTCTATTATGTATTTGCAATTCATCGTGCAATCACGTTGATTGGTCTGTTTCGGGAAGTTACTGAAGGCAAGTTCATAGTTTTGGTGTGGTTGTTTTTATGTCGTGAGTGGTTTCATTTGTTCTGAGGGCCATCTCTTATCCCCTTGTGGTCTACCTAGTCTCAGTTTATTGTCCATAAATAAGGTCGCTTACTCTTCTTTGCCTTTGGTCATACTCAATCGTACAGTTTGAGGCAAATTTACATTGATGGGAACCCTTGACTTCCAGTTCGTCCCCAATGCTTCATTCCTGCCTTCTGTGTTGCTTTGTATGCATTCTTTTTGTGTTCTGCTTCATCTTGTCTCTTTGGCTTCAAATAATCGTGAGGTGATTTCATTCCCCACTTATTGCATGCCTAGATAAACATAGATGTATGAAGCCTCTGTTTAATCTACGACGTTGCATGTCTAATCACTTGAAGCAGATGAATTCCTTGTGAAACCTTCGTTTGGATGTATTTTGATCTATTTTTGATAGGATCGAAGAAATTGACTCAGTCTAGTGTTGCAGAAGCTGATCCTTAAGAGCAGTAACACTAGGAAATCACTCTATTAAGTTTTTAACCATTTGCCGCATCTGGACATGTATTTGGTCGGACCAATATAGTGGGCTGAGGTTAAAGCTAATGACAATTGTGAAGATGAATGAGATAATTGTAATATGTGTCGTTCAGGTCTTATATTAGTTGTACGGTTGTGTAGGACGATTTGTCCTTTGTTTCTATTAAGGAGCCTTCAATTTCCAAGGTGATAATTACCAAAAAAAGGTTTGAAATTTATTGTTCAATGGCCAATTTAATTCTAAATTTTTCAATTTGGTCAATTTAGTCGTAAACCTTTTGATGATTTACTAGCAGTCTTTCTCAATCACTTTTGGCTAGAAATTGCTGATGTGTATAATAGATGTCTTACATGGCACAAATGGCATTGACATTAATAATTTTTTGCCATTTTTTAATTTTTTTTTTCCTTTTTTGTCCTTTTTGTTTTTCTTATTTCCTTCCGTTGGTTAGTGGCCTCAACAGTGGTTGACGGCTGGGCAAGGGCCATAACGCCTCCGCCTAGTCCAAATCTGGCAGAGTTGTCAACCCATGGTGAAATTAAAAAAAAAAGAAAGAAAAAAGAAAATAAAGGAAATTAGAAAAATTTCAAAAAAAAAGAAAAAATTGTCTACATTAGTGTCGGTCGTGCTACATGGGACGATCGGCGTTTATATCAATGATTTTCGGTCAAAATTGATCGGAAATATTATATTGACAAATTGTCAAAAGATTTAAAGTTAAATTGCACAAATTAAAAAGTTTAGGATTGAATTGGTATTTATATAATAAATTTAAGGCTTTTTTTTTGGTAATTAACCCGAGTTCCCTTTTTGTAAAGCCAAGTTTTTTACCAGTTTCTCTTATATGCACAAAGACATGCACAATTTTATGTTGCATTCCTTTCCTCGCACGAGTGCGTGCTTCATCTACTCTTCATCTGAGAAGAGCGTGTTGGTGATCGGGTCCAAAATAAAAATTAAAAGATTGAATAAACTGCAGAATACGAGGGATACGAGTAATGTTGGGAGTAAAATATGTTTGTTGCATAAACAGGGGGGGTTAATTCAATTTCGACAACATGAGGGATTTATCGGATTAAAAAGAGATTTATGTTGATCTTTTCCTATTAAAAATTCGTCAATTCTCAAGTAATACACAGTTAGAATTTATATCAATATGGCAAATGAGTTCCTATGATATAATCTGTGAGCATGATGCCAATTGAGCTTGCTTTTGGGCAATGGCCATGCCACCATACCTGCATGCACGAGCTGCTTAAAAAAAGGTTGTGATTGAGATCTTTTGTTTCTTAACTAGAAATTAGAATAAGACAGGTCGTCTATATTGTCCATGATAAAGACTAACGAGAGATGGGATATGTAGATTCGAAAAGGGAAGGTAGGGAAATGGAGATACTAATGACTATGAGAATGCTGCCTTCTAAGCACGTACATCATAAGGCGACGAAGTTGTGGAAGCTTATACTGTCTTTGTTAAATGCGAGATTAGGTATGCACTGTGGCACGAAAGGGAAAGGAAAATGAAAAACAAAAGAGGGTACCCTAACATAAATTAGGCATTTTGTATCTCAATACATATTAATGTGTAATTGGAAAAAAAATCTGAGCATAGATGTGCAAAAATTGCCTAACAAAGCGGGTGCATACAAGTAAAGTTTGCATACATCCCATCATAGTTGTTCATTGTCTAAACCAATACCAAAAAATTCATCCACTTTCTCCACCTGAATGAGCCTAGACACGTCAACCTTTGACATTCTAATGAATCCTTTGTTGGGAATTTTAATCCTGACCCAAGCATCCTACCAAACATACCGCATATTAAATTGGGGAGAATAAGGAAATTTGATTCTTTATTGGCAATTATTGTTGGTTGACATAAATAGAGCCCCACCCAGTTGGAAGGATTACGAGGTACTGCTTCATCAATTGATTGATTACTACTGATAGTTCTAAAATAGAGGAAGATATTGGCTGAATCTTGCTGGGGGAGGTATACTTCCGTGACAATGCCAAGACAAGTGATTTTCCCTGTTCTCCTATTGCAATAACTGAACGTGGTTCTCCACACATTGACGTGCGCTGAATTTGAAGTGATCGTTCGATTAGAGGACATGGAAAGTAATGAGTTGTTATATCATCAGATTGATCTTCCCCTAGTTATTACTTGGAGCATGTGATTGAATTTACCTCATCATGTATTGGGATGGATTACTCGAAGAATGCACAGGTTAAAATGGTCAGCAAGAACATCAAAAGTGTATTCACTTTCACAGCCTTTTCTTAGCTTATGGCACATTGCATTTACTGGTAACTTTTATGCAAGTTACTTGGAAATTAGTGGTACATGGTTGAATGAGCAAATTATGCCCGGAAATACTGTCAGACTTCAAAGCGTATGCCACTCGAAGTGTTGGGAAATGTCCGCAAATGTACGATTGGTTCAAACATGATCTTATCAATACGTACAGCTGTGCGTATCGATCTTCTGAACAGCGTTTCATATTATATGTATTTTCGTTAAGAGAATATAACAATAGCCCCTAATTTACTTTTCTGTCATGTCCTCTCTCTCTCTGGGTTTTCGTCAAAGTTGCAGGTTGGAAGTAACGTCTCTCACTTTCTCATGGTCGAATAGTGTGATCCCCAGTTCTGTTCTTCAATTCGCAGTTGACTCTCCTCTGTTTTCTTGCACTTATTACCAACTTCCTGTTTTCTGTTCTCTCACGCCTCCTCCTCCATAACAACAACACCAGCCACCACCACACCACCCCACACCCCCACCTTCACCCCCCCGCTCTCTCTTTCTCTAGCGGCTCCAGCCATGTTGACCAAGAAGCACAGCAAGTTCTTGAACAGCAAACAGTTCCACAAGCTCAAGTCCACCGTCATCAACCACAGATACAGTTGCGTCACCCTCTCCCTCTTCCTCTTCATCCTCTTCTGGTTCTCTTCTTTCCTCTTCTCCTTTCGGATCGGGAAGAAGCCGCTCTCCACCACCACCCAGAGCACTAATCACAACGTTGTTGCCGTCTCGACGCCTCCCGCAGCGTGCCGCACAGGGGTCTTGGTCTACATCTACGACCTGCCGCCCGAGTTCAACCTCGGGCTCCTCGAGGACTGCCAGCACCTGAACCGGTTCACCAACATGTGCCCGCACGTGGCTAACCGTGGCCTCGGCCAGCCCCTCCCTTCCTTGGGCCGTGGCTGGTTCGCCACCAATCAGTTCACTTCAGAGATGCTCTTCCACGCGCGCCTCGAGAGCCATCCGTGCCGCACCCGCGACCCCTCCCACGCCGGCCTCTTCTATGTCCCCTTCTATGGGGGGCTCCACATGTCGAGCCGGTCCCGTGAGCCCGATCCTGTGGTGAGGGATGTGCTGGCCTTGCGGATGGTGGAGCACGTCGTCGGCTTGTCGCCATGGTGGCAGCGGCGCCATGGGAGGGATCACTTCATCACCCTTGGGAGGACTGCGTGGGACTTCTTGCGTGAATCGAACGGAGGCCCGGACTTTGGGGCCAACGCGCTTCTCGACATGCCACCTGTCAAGAACATGTCGGTGCTCGTGGTGGAGCGCCAGCCGTGGACCGGGATGAACCATCATGGGCTTCCCTACCCATCCTACTTTCACCCCACCACCTGCGGCGAAATGCTGACATGGCAGGATAAGATGCGGCGCTCGAAGCGGCCCTACTTGTTCTCCTTCATAGGCGGGGCTCGGACGGGCGGGGGAGCCAACGCCGCCATAAGGAACGAGATAATGAGGCAATGCGGGGCATCGCCCCGATGCGAGCTAGTGAACTGTGCGGCCAACGGGAGCAAGTGCCACAACCCGGAGAAGGTGCTCGGGGTCATGACAAGGTCCGAGTTCTGCCTGCAAACTCCAGGTGACTCGTTCACTCGGCGGTCGACCTTCGACGCGGTCCTGGCGGGCTGCATCCCGGTGTTCTTCTCGCGCCACACCTGCTACACTCAGTACGCCTGGTTCTTTCCTCAGGACTGGAGATCCTACTCGGTCTTCATAGAAGCCGAGGGCTTGACTCCGAAGAAGATGAAGAAGATAGAGGATGAGCTTATGAAGATAACAACGGAGAGAAGAGAGAAGATGAGGTCCAAAGTCATAGGTTTGATCCCTAGAGTCACGTACGCACATCCTAATGGCACAACATTAGGGTTTCGCGACGCTGTCGACGTAGCACTTGAGGCATTGGCCAAAAATATTGTTAATTAGTCCATATGATCATGGGAAGATTTTGCATTTATAAACACAAATTCGATGGGTGTGTAGTGTACTGCGTGATACGTGCTTGATGGGAGGAGGGTTTTAGACCTTGTAGCAAAATGGAAAAAAATAATTTTTTTTATTTTATTAATCGAAGGATTGCCTTAGTTGCAATCGTGGCTAGAATGATCCAATTAGCTTGATTTTGTCCGTTTGGCTTTTGGGCTTCAGCTTTATTGGTTACCTCGATTTTCCAATTTATTATTTGTCCATTAATCACAAGAATTTCAAGATGTATTTACATGTACACATATCCGTTGTATCGATTTTTATGTATGTAACATAAGATGGTACTATCTCAATCCCAATTTTCTTGTGCATCATATTTTCTTAGTGATTTCAATTTAGGATATGATCTCCTTCCGTCAATTCGCCATCCTCGCTCCCCCATGATCTCACCTAGATCCTCCGGTGTGATTATTCCGATGCTCTCATCCCTCACCCTCATGTTACTGGAAAATTGTATATAAAATCTTAAATTTATTGCATTTTTGCCGTTTCAATCCTAAACTTTTTAACTGTGCTAATTGAGTCTTAAATCTTTTAAGAATAAGGATTTGCCAATATAATCTATCCGGCTAAGTTTGCTCAGAAATTACTGACGTGGACACCGGTTGTTCTACCTGACACAGCCAGCATTGATGTGGACAAATTTTATTAATTTTTAATTTCTTTTTTTTTCTCCTTTCTCTGTTGATTGCTTAGCCTCATCGATGGCTAAAGACTAGCCAGAGGCTACAACCTACAAGGGTCGCCCTCACCGACCTTGGGCGAGATCACCCTCATTAGGATCTGGCAAGGGGTGAGAAGGT
This sequence comes from Syzygium grande, assembly GCA_024733475.1. Lineage (NCBI taxonomy): Eukaryota > Viridiplantae > Streptophyta > Magnoliopsida > Myrtales > Myrtaceae > Syzygium > Syzygium grande. The sequence goes on along the minus strand of JAMXDD010000005.1, from coordinate 41,981,436 downwards.
GAGGTCGCCCTCACCAAATCTGACAAGGTCAAGCCTTACTAGAGGCCAGTGATGGTTAACCTCACTGAGATCTAGTGAGGGCTTGGGATTTGGTGAGGGATGACCTCGCCAGCCTTAGGTGAGGCTTGCTCTCATTGGTCGTAGCCTTTGGTCGGTCGCCGACCATCGAGATTGGGCAACCAACAAAGGAAGAAGGAGAAAAAAAAAGAAAGAAAATAAAATAAATAATAAATTAAAATAATAGAATAATAAATTGAAAAAATAATAAAATTTGTCCATGTCAGTGCCGGCTATACCACATAGAATGATTGACATCCACATTACTGATTTTCAGCCAAAATTGGCCGGATGGACTACATTGGTAAATCTTAAAAAGTTTAGAACTCAATTGATACAATTGAAATGTTTAAAGCAAAATTGACAAAAGTGCAATATGTTTAGAACTTTTTGGATAATTGCCCTTAAGTGCCACTACTTATTGCCATTCGATTCGTCATTCTCACTCCACGATGATGTCCTCCGGCGTGACAATCTCGATGCTCTTGTCCTCTATCCTTACGTTGTTCTCAAGTGCTACTGCTCACTCTAAGCTTGTCTTCTCTTTCAAGCGTATCTGAAAATCATACTTTGTTGGTTGCGCATCCAGATGGATTTTAATTATTTCACATCAATTGCTGAGCAAATTTTGCAACATCTTATAGTATAACTGTCAACACTTAAATATGAGCAACTTTTTGTTATCATCGACAAGTGACAAATTGAGTCGACAAAGACACGTTGGTTGGAACAGTCGACAACTCGAAGAGAATTGATAATTGTCCGATAAAGTTATCGACAACAAAGATTAGTTATTGACGAGAACGTTCACCGGGGATGAAGTCATTAACACCAGTATGTAATTGCCGTATAGCAATATTTTCTTGCAGATAAATGTTGCTTAGTAATAGGAGATTGTGGATTAACTTCTTGGGATGAAAAATTGTCCAAAAAGTCCTAAACCTTTCTTGCCAATTGAGTTCATTTGATCAATTTTGGCCAGAAATCGCTGACGTGGATGCTAGGCGGCCACGTGGCATTGACGTAGACATTTTTATACAATATTTTAATAATTTATGAACTTTTTTATGTTTTTTTTGGATTTTGAAGCTAGGGCCGACGAGGGTGTTGGTTAGGCGAGGGCAGCCAGATCTGGGCAAGGCGTCGTGGTCCTCGCCGGATCTAGGCGAGAGCTCACGCGGCCTTGCTTGCCTGGTGAGGGCATCGCGGCCCTTACCTAGAGCCAACAAGGGTTGCCGACCCTCGCTCGTGGCTGGCAAGGGTCGATCGGCCACCCTCGCTGGCCCTAGCTTCAAAATCTAGAAAAAAAAAATAGAGAAAAGGAAAAAAAAAAAGAAAAAAAACATAAAAATGTTTAGAAATTATTAAAATATTATATAAATATGTCCATGTTAGTGCCATGTGGCCGCCCGGCATCCACGTCAGCAATTTTCAGCCAAAATTGGTCAGATGGACCAAAAACGCAAAGGAGGTTCATGGCCAAGGGTAAAGAAGTCCAAGTAACAGTTATTTTAGAATGTGCCAACTGTGTTTGAAACGGTCTTAATAAGGAATCAATGGGTCTTTCCAGATATATTACTCAAAAGAATCAACACAATATGTCTAGTTGATTGGAATTGAGAAAATTCTGTCCCTATTGTTACAAACATACGATTCACGGGGGAGATAAAGAAATAACTCGAATCAAGTACCTGTGTGTCACTCTTACAAGGAAAACGAAAAGGACATATTTTATATATACCATCCACGTCAGTGATTTCCAACCAAAATTGACCGAATGGATTCAATTGGCAAGAAACGAAAATGTTTAGGGCTCAATTAGCAAAATTAAAAGATTTAGGACTGAATTGCAAAAATACAATATATTTAGGATTTTTTGGACAATTTCCCCCTTCTTATTACCGCCAATAGAATTAGGAAGTTATTTGTTATTTCAAATTAATCACCATTGTAAATAATCACCATATGTAACTAGCAATTGAGGTTATAAATAACCCAAGTTAATTCATTGTAAATGACTCCAATCAATCACATAACTCAATGCTTTTCCACAAATTTATTTTTTATTTTTACTTTCTTGCATTTTACATCACGGATGGTGATTGTTCCCATGTTGTACTTTTAAATTCCTTGTCATTTATTTTTTCGGTCCAAAATTAACAAAGGACCCTTCACAACCTTTATCGATACTATCATCCATTCATATTTTTAAAGGATATTTAACAATTTTTTGTGAAACATCTTTTTGACATGCTCAATAGAACACATTTTGTTGACTTGAGGAGATTATGATGGCAAGAACTAAAAATCAATAAGAGTCCAACAATGCTGATGGTAGCAACAACTTATTACCACAAACTGATAATGAGACGATAATGCATCCATTCATATTTTTAAAGGATATTTCATGAATTTTTGTGAAACATACTTTTGGCATGTTCAGTCAAACACATTTTGTTAATTTAAGTAGACTACAATGACAAGAGTTAGAACTTAGGGTTATTACCACGAAAAACTTTAAACTGGTACACCTGTGATAGATTTATCCCAAACTCATTTTTTGACCATCAAAAGCCCCAAACTGATACATCTGTGATAAATTTACCCTCCATTAGTTTTTGTTAAATTTTACTGTCAAATTATTTAGTTAAATGACACATGGCAATTAACGAATGCACCAATTTTGGGATTTTACCTTCCGTTTGTCATAGGTGTACTAGTTTGTGATGTTTTTGTATTAATTTAATTTAATGGAGGGTAAATTTATCACAAATATACTAGTATGAGGTTTTTGGTGGTCAAAAAACTAATTTGGGATAAATTTATTACAGGTGTACTAATTTGGGGTTTTTTATGGTAAAAATATTAATTTGGAGTAAATTTGTCACAAGTATATCAGTTTAGGATTTTTCATGGTATTAACCTTAGAACATAACAACAGTCCGATGCTATTGGAAACAATAACTTATTACCACAAATTGATAATGAGATGGTCTAGATACTTTAGCCGCTAGGAGAGTGGCACAAGATAATTGACATCAGCAAGTTGATCTTTCGATGTATTACATTAAAGAGTAGTTAAGAGATCTTGCTCCAAATTCCAAAATGGTCTCAACTACATCACATGTTAGACGTGATCAAGTTGATCATTACCATTGTTGTGAATGACCCCCTATTGATGCCAGGATCATCCAACGGATACGTTCCTCATCCTTCTCCATTTATTGATGCTAATAATGTTAGTCAGAGTAGTTAACCCCGATAAGAACTATGCAAAGGATTGAATCTTCTAATCAAGGTTAGAATAATGGGAATAATCAAGTTAATGTTGGTCAAAAATTGATGTTGGCTATTAGTATTACCTAAAAGGGGACAAATAGGTGATTTCAAGAAACTTAACTAAACATTATGGAATTTAAAGCGTCAAGTTTGATATAAGCGTAATATTGGATATAAGTAGACAGTTGATACCAGGTTATATCAAGTGATGTAGTGCACTTCTATCAAGCAGTAATGACTATAAATAGAAGGATAGAGAACAATACACTCAAAGTTTTATAGTGGTTCGGCTTGGTGTAAGCTTACATCCACTCTCCTAAACTAACAGACTATTGGCAGTATTATACTAGCAATCTTTGAGTAGCTACAGTAGAATATGCCACTTATACTCAAGAACTTCTTCCTAAAACTAGTGTTGCTTATACTCGAGCAAATAGATCTCACTATCACATATTTAAGCACAAATTATATCACTGACAACACTTCTCAAGATATTACAATTTTAGTGCACTTAAAAGACAGTATAAAATCTAAAGCTTTCTTTGGATTTGGATTGGTTGTCACTTTGGATCTCTCTCTCTCTCTCTCTCTCTCTCTCTCTCTCTCCGGTGTCCTTTTGATCTCCTTTTATTCTCCTTAGCATCCAATCTTTCCATTGGACAATCTTTACGAGGATCGATCTCCAAGCTAGTCGTTGGACAATTGTTGAATAGATCAATTTAGCTGTTACAGTCAATCAATCGGAGTTTCCATATCTTTGGTCGTCCATGCAATCAAATCTTCTGTTTCTAAAAATAGATGAGCTCAGCTATGTAAAGTGACTTGTCTTCAGCAAGATTGTCAATCAATCAAGATGTCACGCGTAATTGATATCTTCCGCATAGATATCTTTGAGATTGATGATCAATCACTTTCTTCTAAATTAGTAATCCATACCAGATCACAAATTATCAAAAGATAAAATAACTTATCTTGGCATATTATCCTCTGAGTATGTAACAAGGTTGTTGTCCCAGGAAGTGTAGTCGCTCCACTTATATTAGCAGTCTCAAGTTATATCTAGCTTCCCGGTGATATCAAACTCTTGCTTATATCAAGCTTCCGGTTTATCAAACTCCAATATGTCAGGTTTTCCCGGTTATATCCAATTGTGTCTCGTTAGATTCTTCGAGCATGATGGTGATTTAGATCTTGTAGACTGTTCACATTGATAACTCTAAGTCTTTATGAACTCTTTATTCTTCTAGACTTGTTTAGGTAGGTTCTTTTAGTTATTTCGAATCTTTTTACTTTATACTTCTAAGTTCCTTTTATTTGGATATTACTTGAAACGTAAACAACTCTTGCATATATGAAGCTTGTAAGGAATCATGGATTGTTTTATTAACTTCAAAATATATTAAGTTGCTTTCTAAAAAAAAATACCCAAATCGGTAACAATAATTTGGCAAATCAAACTGGTCGATAGGCCTGGTCAACTACCAAATGTTGAAAATGTAAGGCCAATGGCTCTATTGGTATTACCCAATGTGAATATTCTTTTTTTTTTGGTAAAATATAAGTATTATAAACCCAATGAAGTACAATAACTTAGAGGCATTCCCCAGCATTACAAATAGAGCTAATGATTCGAAAATATCGAGGTAGGAAGTCTCCATATAGTAGCCAATACAATATTTGATTGGAAAGGTCTAATTTTTTTTATAAAGCGAGGCTCTACCTCTTACATTTTTACGCACCTTTGCCAAAACGATATGACTGTTAGTAGAATTGTTTTGAAAACGTTTTCTATTACGTTCCATCCAAATGCAATAGATGGTTACTAGAAAGGACACCTTGACGAGTCTTGCCACCAAGTCTTTGCCTTTTGTTGTTCTAATCATCTATTGAAGTTCCTCATTCTATCCTCCTAAAGGACGCCTAATCCCTTGTTGTGCAAAGATACTGCACCATATGTTGCCTGTCCACTCACACTGGAAGAAAACATGTGTTCTGTCTTCTGTACTGGCCCTACAGAAATGACATTGGATATCAGTGGAAGACATCCATTGGGAGATAATCTCTGCCGTTGGTAGTCTATTTCTGCAAACTAGCCAACCAATAAAATTGTGTTTGTTAATGCTGTTGGACCAAATTAGGTTATACCACTCCACGATTGGTCCCACATACCTGAGTTCATCATACACATCACGGCAACAGTAACTTGAGATAGGGATAATCAGGGTTAGAACGGGTTGCAATTTCAAGAGACAGCGCCTACTCCATGCCATATTGCCCTTAATGTTGACCAGCATAATTGGAGTGCTTCTACATTTGGTGTTGTAAACCCATATACTCCAAAGCAAAGAGGATAGACAATTGATAAGGTTCCACATCATGTGGCCCAACAATACTTCGTTCCATTTGTTCAGATTTGGTAAACTCAATCCTCCTTCTCTTTTAAGTGAGCAAACTACTTTCCATGCAATCTTGTGCAATCTATGATCTACTACATTACCGGCCCATAAGAATTGTTGAATCCTCTTCTCAACTTCGTAGATAGTTTGTTTTGGAAGTAAGAACATTTGCATCCAATAAGTGCACATAGAAATGAGAACCGATTTTGCTAGCTTCAAACGCCCTGCATAATTTATGTGCTTCATGCCCCACATTCAATTTTCTTAAAGATCTTGTTAGTAAGACTCTTAGAGTCGGTGTGAGTGAGTCTTCTAGTAACTAGGGGGACACCCAAGTATCGAATAGGAAGAGTACCTATGGAAAAATGCATGTGGTCCAGTATAAGGTGCTTCTCATCCTTATTCAACCCAGAGAAAAAGATTTGGTATTTATCAGGGTTAAACCGCAGTCTAGTGAGAGCTACAAATTCATCAAGGACATCAACAAGGCAAATGACTGAATCTACATCTCCATGAGCAAATAAGAACAAGTTATCTGTGAAGCATAAGTGTGTAATATGTTGCGTTTTGCAATGCCAGTGATACTTGAAAGCAGAGGCAACAACTTTCGCACTAACAATTCGATTAAGAATTTCCATAACTAGGACAAACAAGTATGGAGAAAGAGGGTCACCTTGCTGCAGTCCATTAGTACTGTCAAAATAGCCAACTTGTTCGCCATTAAAATTCACTGAAAACCTTGGAGTAGTTATGCACTCGATTATCAGATCCACTAAGTACTCGGGCGTATTTATGGCTTTGAGAACCCTGGGGATTGCATCCCATCTTACTATGTCATAAGCTTTCATGATATCTATCTTTATTGCCATGCGTTTACCTTTCCCGCCCTTGTGGTAGTTGTGTAATAGATCTTGGTACAATAGAATATTCTCTAATATTTATCGCCCAGTAATGAAAGCAGTTTGATTTAGCCTGACGATCGACAGAAGAATGCAACTTATTTGTATTGCAAGTAGCGTAGATTTGATCTTGTATAGGACATTGCAGCATGAAATGGGTCTAAACTCCTTGAGGTAGGATGGATTGTGGACCTTCGGTACAAGGCAAATCAATGTGAAATTTATAGACTTCAACATTCTTTTGGACAAGAAAAAGTCCATGATAGCTTCCTCAATGTCTTTGCCTATAATGGGCCAGGTGCATTTGTAGAATATAATGTTACATCCATATGGACCTGGAGCTTTGAAATCATTGAAGCCCTTTAAAACATTGAGGATTTCTGATCTTTGAAACGTAGGAAATATATTTAAAGCATTAACATCTTCATGAAATAAAGAAACGTATCTATCAAAGGAGTCCTATTTCAACCGAAGTTACCAAGAAGGTGTTGATAATATGATATAATTGTATTCTTAAGAGCATACTCCTCAGTAATAATAGAGCTATTCTTGAGTTTAAGTTGATTTATCCTGTTCTGGGCACTCTTCCGCATCATGGCGGCGAAGAAGATCTTACTATTGTTGTCCCTCTCCTTTAGCCAAAGATTTCTAGATTTCTATTTGAGCAAAACTTCTTCATATTTACTGAGAGCAAGTAATTCTTCTAGTTGTGTCTTTTCTTCTGTTCGAGTAATGGGATTATAAGGGTCATCCACTAGCTCCTGTTAAAGTTGATGTACGCTCTCCTTAGCCTGCTTGACCTTTATATGTAAGTCCCCAATCTGAGATTTATTCAACCCCTGGAGTTGCCATTCAGTGCTTTGAGTTTCGTCACCATTGTGAACATTCTTGATACTCTAACTTCATGTTGCTAGCTCGTGGAGACCACAGGCAAGAACTTAGGACTCGTAATCCATAAATTAAAGAATTTGAACAAGAATTTCTGTCTTCAATATTTGGTGTCGAGACGCACCAAACATGGGGGGTGATCTGATACCCCATGTAGCAAGAATTCAACTGGATAGTGGTTAAAATTGTTCTACCAATCTGCATTAATCAGGACTCTGTCAATTCTGCTTGCTTTAAGATTATTCCACTAGCTTTTGTTTATCCATGTGAGGAAAGGGCTTGTAGACAAAGGTTCAATCAATGCTAGCTCCTCGATCATGGTATTAAGTTCCTTCATACCCGAAGTCCAATGAACTGTGGAGCCAATCCTTTCACTTGTGTCTCTTGTAAAATCCCCCATTAACAACTAGGGCAGGTTTCTAGTATGTCCGATAGAGAAATTTGAAATGTTGCACCATAGGGACCCTCGTTCCACTTTAGTGTTGTATCCATAGATGGCCGACAGCTAAAAAGGATCCACTCCAAGTTTTTCAATGAGACAATGTATTACTTGGGCAGATACCTCCAACACTATTATACTAAGGATGAACTGTTTCCATAGGATCCATATTCTACCTAGGCTACTGCACATATAGCTATGAGTATAATTCCATCCTCGGAAGCTACTATCAATTTTGCATTATCTTCTTTTATTTTGTGCTCAATCAAAAACCAAAATTTGGGTATCTTGGAATAGAGCAAAGTCCACCAGTTCCCTTCATTTGGGGCTGCGATTAAGGCCCTTGCATTCCAAGAGACAATATTCATTTAACATGAGGCTCCTTAACATCCCCCAAGTCCCCCATAATATCCAAGTGACAGTCCAAAGCATCCGTTCCTTCAAAAAGAGCAAGTCTATCAGGAGGTTCTTCCGACCTGCTCTTATAGAGCACAGGTAAATCAACAGAGCAACTAGAACTATTAGGATGGTCATCCACTTCCACTGCCAGAAGAGCAAATCTGTTCTCGGAGGCCATTGAAGTGAGAGTACCACTATTTCCCCTGTGGGATCCTTTCTTCTTGCCTCCAACCAGTTTGAAGTCTGAAGAAGATGGATTAATTTGGTTGGGAGCAGTCGGCGAAGCAACCGAGACATATCCAATATGAATATTCTTGTTAGGCTTAACATGTTGATTAATGTAGATAATCTAGCAAGACTAGCATCACAACCTAAGGTGCAAGATGGCCAACAAAATCCACACTTGAACCCTATACAAAAGTTTGACAATGCTTGGGGTTTGACAAGACTATTATTAGAGGTGAACATGATTCCATATTCAAAAAATTGGAGAACTGATTCCGACGAATAAGTTTCAGGTTTCAAGCGGAACAAGTCTTTGTTTTTTTCTTGTTCCATGCTTTTGTGCAATCTTGCAGCATTCTATAGGATTCGACTATAAGCGTGTAATCTTGAACTATTAGTCCGAGCTTCCATTTTTAGTGATATCTATAATTGAGACATTTAATTTATTAATATTTCGTATTCTTTGTGTATCCAAATATGAGCTATGATCAATGGATTGTAGCAGTAAATGGTGCTTATTAAAGGTAATAATTCACTGCAATCGTTCAATTAAAGTTACATGTGGAACCTAGGCAGGCATTGGAATAAACTTGAGAACTTGTGATAAGGTAGGTTGCAGAGTATGTAGGCTAGGTTCCAAGTTCTAAAAATTTAGACGAGTAGGTTTTAGGTATCAAGTGGAATCTGAATGGATCTTAAAATTGCTTTGTGACATTCCGAAATTTTCGCCAATTGGAATTTATTAAATAATTGAGTTTTATGAGATGTGCTTGTAGTAAATTTCTCGCCTCGAACTGATCATTCCTAGAAATGCTAACCATTAGGGAAAGGCTAATAGGGGGAATTAAATTCGCGTGACTAAAGAAAATTCGATCGTGAATGGATTTCGACCATTAAATCACATAAGTAATATTTTGAGCCTCTGTTGGCGATCCAAGGATAGTTAGGGGTTAGTTTGCCATTGTCCTAGTAGTGGATTGCGGGTGATTCCGCTGGACCACGAAACGACTTGACGAATGATTCGAAATTATACCGAGCGATCGTACCCCTCAGATTAAGTGATTGATCTTCGCGATTTTAATGACCACCGAGGTCGTCACGCATCGGACGGACTTGCACATGACTCGATTTAGTATCAGTCATGAGTCGATTTCGCTGAATTTCCCGATAAGCCGCCCATTAGCTCGAGAAACGCTTGTGAGTCACGTTTAATAGAATTTAATTATGGAAATTTTTGCCTAAATTGGACACCGGAAAATTTGGAAATCACACCGGAACATTAGGACGACGTTGCACGTGTCACGTGTGAATTTTTGGTGTGCTCAATTTCTTCGGAAAAACTCAATTTGGACAAGAAATGGAGAAAGTGACGATTTCGCCCTTGATGATTTATAAAAGGTTAGTTATAGGAGCAAGGGGCATTTTGGTCATTTTGTGCCTTGGATATTTTGGGTCAAAGTTACTATTTAGTCTAGACAAGTCTTTCTCTCTCTCCTCTCTTCATCCCCATCATGAAATGCTCCCTTTTCTTTATTTTTCACCGTGAAGCCCCCCCACCTTGGACCCATTCTCTCTCTCTCTCTCTCTCCCTTTCTCTCTCGCCGATCACCTTACCGGACCACCGATCGCCGCCGGTCAAGCTGCCGCCGAGCCACCGCCGTCCCCGCCTCATGCCGCCCTCACGCCGATCACTCTCCCGCCGTCTCTCTCTCTCGATTTCCCTCTCTCTCTCTTGGCCGTGAGGCCTTCGGCCACGCGCAAGTCACACCATCGCCGTATAAGCCGATCGCCGCCACTCGGGAGTTGTATGTTGTCGCCGTTATCCCCGATTGAGGGCCGCCGCTTTCCGTTCTAGCCGTGAAAGTCTAGCACGCGGGTAAGTCGCGTCTAAACCTAAATTAGGACTTCGGGTATCAATGGATGATTTTCGGACAAATCAATATGAAAATTAGGTGCGGAATAGCATGAATAGGGAGTAGAAATTTTATGGCGGGCATCGGGAATTAATTCGGACATTATTTATTAGAAATTTAGAAAATTGAGGCTGCGAATTACTGTTCATATGCCTCGAAACACTGTTCACCAGTTGTAAATTACTGTTCACGGGGGCTACGAGGGTCCGATTGAGACGCGAGTTGAATTTTTGCAACCTAGAAATGATGGAGAGAAAGTTTCGTGAAGGCTCGGAATTAATCCGACACCAATTAGTCGGAGAAAAATGGGAATTTACGTGTTGGATGTTTAGTTAATTATAAATAAATGGTGGTGAACAAATTGAGCATGTGGTTGTACAATTGGGTGATTATATGTGCTCGTTGGGTGTACTCGTGAGTTTGATTAAATTAATTAATGATGTTACCATGTCCTATGATGAGTGAGCTTGAATTATGAGCTAAATAATGCGCATGTGGACTGTGGGTAGCAGGTAAATTGATTGTGGTAATTGTGTGCTAAAATATGTGCATGAGTAAGCTGAATGTGTGCATGAGTAAGAAAGAAAGGATGTGAGGCATGGCATGAAAGATTGTGGAAGGTTGTGCCGCCCCGAGGAGTGTACGTTTATACGGGGACGATGCCCGAATTTCCGGAAGACTGCCGGTTTGAGGCGTGAACTTCTACGCGGATTGCGTAGTAGGTGGTAGATGTTGAGCCTGGGCGTGTACGTTTACGCGGGCAAGAAACATGGCCTGAGGCGTGTATGTTTACGCGGGCCTGGAAGTGTTGTGATTAGTGGTCGCAGCAGTGTGCACGAGGCGTGTGCGTGTACACGGGTCCCCAAGTGAAGAATGTGGATGGAATAATGTGAGAATGGAAAGAGTGCATAACATGGAAATTGTGCATGTTTGGATTTGTATTAAATTGCTTGCTATGTGATTATGTGGCTTGTGTGTATGTTTGTGTATTTTGTAAAATTGTCTGGAGGTACGTGATAGCTTAGGTTAGGTTTAGAAGTGTACTTACTGAGAAGTGTCTCACGGTTGTTTTCAACCAAACAATTTCAGAACCTCGTCAGAACCCATGAATCCACCGCCACTGCCACCAGAACGTTTTGGGGTACCCGTACACTCCGAGCTGGATGTTGAAGAAATTCCAATGGGTGACAATTTTACCTGGATTAGACACACGACCACAGTGTTTGTAGAAGTAGGCTTGCCGCTTTACGAGGAGCATAAATATACCGCTTGGTTTTTCCGGGATCAGGACGGGGCTGAGTTTAGACCCGTTAGAGGTTTCGATGTCCCATTTGACTTAGTAGGGGACTGGGATCCGACAGCTGTTCCTCCGATAGATGGTGAGCTGACAAGTACGGAAGTTAGTATAGCACAATCAGGGTTACACCCAGAGCTGCTCCTCGGGGATCGCGGAGGGTGAGTTTGAACCCGGGGCTGAGGCATCGCAAGCTGAGGACGATCCCATGGACATAGACTTAGAACCGATCCCAGAGGAAGAACCAGAGGAAGCGGAGGACGAGGCTGAACTAGAAGCAGAGCCTGAAGTGGAACTTGAGGAAGAACATGAGGACCCCGAGGAGCCAGATGAGGATGCTGGCTATGCACAACCGTTTGCGGAAGTCATGGACCCCAATTACGTGCCTGAATTTAATTTCTTTGACTTTCTAGCTGAGGAATACCAGAATGCGGCTCCAGCCGAGTCGGGTGACATTAATCATCCGATTGAGATTGAGGCGAATTCGGAATCCTCAGAGGAGCATATAGATCCAGAGAATTTCGACTCAAACGGTGAGGAATCGGGACTCGAATGGACACCAAGTAAAGGGGTGTAAAGGCTAGTCCAAGGATAAGGAATAGGATGTGGATGAGTATCATTTTTGGATTGAAGGCGGGGCTGTCGATCTTTTGTTGTATCGAAGGTGTGTAACGAGGTGTATGTGTATGTAATGGTGGCTTAGTAAGGTGGTGGTAAAATTATAAACTGGATACCCTAAGTATGTGAATATTTTATAAGATGGAATGAAGTAGTTGTATATTCTCCCTGATTGTTTTTCTGAGTTTATTTTGCTGGGGTGTTTATAGTTTCCGTCGTGCGTTAAATCTCTGATGACATTTTAAGGTCAGCGACATTCCTGGGACGTCGTAAATTGAATCGACCAGAGAAGGATGTCGCGAGCTCGATAGGGTTCGGGGCGTGACGTGCTTACCCTTAACTGTTATCATATTTGCATATAAGAAACAACATTATGAAGTTCGATAATCAGTCTTTTCCAAGAGACTTCAAAATCCCCCCATTTTACCATTTTTACTGGCACAAATGAACAATCAACCATTAAATGGATTGTTCATTTATGGCCTAGTGTGGATACATAGGGATAGATGAGTTTTTAAGACTTAGGTTATTTTCTCTATCTTTGTCGAAAATTGCTTTCACTTGGTACACTAACTTACCACCCAATTATGTTGGTAACTAGGCTGTGATGGAAAAACAATTTCTTTCTCAATCTTATAGAACGATACTTCAAGTATTGGTCAATGATTTGATTGGATTTTATCAATATAATTGCAAGTCAGTCGATCAGTTTATTGCTCTATTTAAGAAAGCTAAAATAGATGCTTCACTTTGCTTTTAGATAAAAACATTCAAGAATTTGGCTTTTAATGGGTTAAAATTTAACCTGGGAGAAATATTGGAAGGTCAAGACTTTTCTGATTTATTTCAATTGGTAACGAGAGTGTTGAAGTATGAGCTATTGCTAAAAGACAAAGATGACGGGCCACATGAAGACTTTATACATAAAGTGGCTTTAATGGAAATGTATGAGTTAGATAATTAATCTAACCGAGAGGAAAATATTGAAATAGTTGTGGCGAAAATTTGTGCTTAATCAAAAGATTAGTAAACAAAAGGTATTGCAAATGGCGCTATTTACAGAAATATAACATGGTCAACTGTATTGTTTTTAGGAAAACAATTCAGGAGGCAATTCGGTAGGGAAAAATCAAATTTGCTGATGACTCGAGGGCATACGATGACTCTTCATTATCTAATTTAAAAGAATGGAATCAATAATGAATTATTCAATTCTTTTAAATGAGGCACATGCTGACACAAAAAAATAATCAACTTTTGGTTATTATCACAAGTAACAAATTGTTGACAAAGACGGTTTAGTTAGAATAGTCAACAATTTGAAAAGAATTGACAACTCTCCAATAAAGTTATCAGGGAACAAACGTCAGTTATCGACGTGAACTTTCATCGGGGATAAAGTCATTGACACCATCATGTAATTGCCTAAACAATGTTACTTTTAGATATGTAAATTCTTGAGAATAAATAATTGCTTCATAATAGAAGATTGCGGAGTAACTTCTTGTAATTGCGAATATGATTAGGAAGTTATTTGTTCTTTCAAATTTAGTAACTGTTGTGTGTAACTACTATATGTAACCGTCGAAAGAGGGTTATAAAATACCTCAATTGTATTCAGGGTAAATGATCTCCAATTAATCACATAACTCAGCATTCTTTTATATTTTTTTTATTTTCTTGCATTTTACATCACTGGCAATGATTGTTCCCATTGTTGTACTTTTCAATTTCTTGTCATTTACTTTCCTATCCAAAATTAACAAAATACCCTTCACAACCTTTGTTAATTCATATCTCCATTCATATTCTTAAAAGATATTTCATCATTTTTATTGAAACAATAATATGGAGAGTTGATGATTCCTTTCATAGCATTCATTTGTAATAAGGATTAATACCATAAAAAGCCTCAAACTAGTATACTTATGACAAATTTACTTTAAACTAATTTTTTGACCATAGAAAATCCCAAATTGGTATACTTGTGACAAATTTATCCTTCGTTAGTTCTTGTTAAATTTTACCTTCAAATTGGTAAGTTGGATGACACGTGGTAATTGATGAGTATGCTAGTTTAGGGGTTTACCCCTCTATCTGTGTTTGTCATAGATTTACCAGGTTGTAGTTTTTTGTGATATTAATCCAATTTAATAGAGAGTATATTTGTCACAGAAGTACTAGTTTGGGATTTTTGGTGGTCAAAAAATTAGTTTGAGATATTTTTCTCAAATTTGTACCAGTTTAGAGTTTTTTGTGATACAAAAATTAGTTTTGAATAAATTTGTTACGGGTGTATTAATTTTGGATTTTTCAAGGTATTAACCTTGGTAATAATTATGTTCCCTCCGAGTATATTCAAGTTTGGAAATATTAGATAGAATTCAGAATTATCGGACTTTGTCGTGAAAGTTAAAATAAAAATAAAACCGACACGATTCTTAAAAACAATGGAATATAGATTTGACTTAACAAACACATTTTTAGCAACTGTTAACACCAATAATTATACATGATGAAATCCTAAATAAACCGATTTCATATCATATAGAGGTGTACCTTCTCAATTTGTTTCATCTCTTCGTGCTCTTCGTAGCAAACCTAATTATATGAAATGCAAATTTGTTTTCAACTAGTAATTGATAATAATGTATTAAAGAGAGATTTAGTCACATAGAAAATCATGTCTTCCATGAGCAAATCAGATTGTAGCCTAATTGTATGTCCTCTTGCACCTTGAATTGCATCATCAAAGTTGTCGATATATCTTAACTGAGAATATCCTCTCTTTTTTTCTCACATCAAATTTGAAGTTTAGACAATTTTAGTACATTGGCACACACCTTATGCTTTAGCTATGGTTACCATTAAGTATTGATTTCACGCAAAACTTTTTTCAACTATTAGAGAAAAGGGAGTTGAGGTAACAATACCAATCAAATATATTTTGAATAAGTATATGCATTAATTTACTTCAAGAGAAGAACACTAGAAGTGCCAAAACTTGTGTACGACGCTTACTTTAGTACCAATTTTTTTTTCGAATAACTTAAGTGCCACTTTTTTGAAAAAAAAACGATTATTTAAGTGTCAATTCCAATTTGGGTCGTCAGAAATCTGACGTGGTCATATTTTATTAATTTCTCAGTCCTACATGACACGTCGGTGCTGATGAGAACAATATTTAATAATATTGTAATATTTTTTCTATTTTTAAATACTTTTTTGATTTTTTTCCTTCTTTTCTTTTATTTCTTTTTCTTCTTCTACCTTTGGCAGGTGACCAGCCACCGGCCATTTGGGCCTTTCTCTCCCTTGGCGAGGCTCGGCCAACCCTCGCCTTGACAGGGGCGGGCGAGGGTCGACCTCGCCTCGCCTGGGCAAGGCAAGCCCTGGTGAGGGCTCCCCCTCTGGATCCATTGCAAGGCCCTCACCCGGGCCATGAGGGCCTCCTCGCACGGATCCAGGGTTGGGGCCTCGCCTCACCTAGGGGGGAGCTTCCTGGTCTCACGAGGCTTCCCGAGGGCTCGCCTAGATCAAGGGGGGAGGGCTTCCCTCACTGGTCCGGGTGAGGTCCGGCCTCACCTAATCTGGCGAGAGGAGCCCTCACCTTGCCCAGGCCAGGCGAGGCTGACCCTCGCTGGGGCTCACCCGCCCTTGCCCAAGCGAGGGTCGGCTGGGCCTTGCTTGTGGTGAGCGACAGCGGCCTTGTTTGGTTGAGGCTAGGTGGCCGGCCATGGCCCATGGCCGGTGTCTGGTCACCAACCAAAAGTAGAGGAAGAAGAAGAAAGAAAAGAAGGAAAAAAAGGAAAAAAATTAGAAGAAATATTTAAAAAATCAAAATACATACATGGAAATGTTACATAGACTGATTTTTTTTTAAAAAAAGTCCAACTCATATTAAAATTTTTGGGAATTTCTTGCCATTGGCACTTAAGTAATCGTTTTTCTTCCGATTTGACACTTAAGTGAACCGGCGAAAGTTTTTGGCACTAAAGTGAGTGTCGTATACAAGTTTTGGTACTTCTATTGTTCTTCCCCCAATTTACTTAAGCACAAAGTACTTTCAGTTTGGATGATTCGATGAGCGAACAAGAAACTCGATTTAAACCAAGTATGAAGTGGTAAAATGAAAAATCAAGCATTCAAGAAATAAATAGAAAGCTCCAACGGTATCTTTTTCTCTAATCACTACTTAATTAGATGGGTAAATTTCTTGTACATCACATCTAATTTAGTGAAATTCGATGGATACTCTTTACTTTCTAACAAAAAATTTTGCTTAATTAAATAATATGAATTATAACCACAAAATTCTACTTCAACAAAAATTGGTCCATTTAGAATTTATACGTATTTTAAAAATTTTTCATTACGCGAAAACCATTTTAGGTATACCTATCGGCCATTGAATGCCCTACTAACTTCGGGCTAGGAATATCTAAGGCAAAATCCGGTATGGTCCAAAAAATGGCTTATGAAAGTCTGAGGCAGATTCCAAAAAAACTTATTTCTAAGTATGAACTTTGACATCACAAGATAGCCAAGAATCTCAACTGTACCAATGCACGGCCGACGCGGGGAATTTGACCATGGAAAAGTTAATCTACCAAATGTTGCAATTTTGTGCTTTATAGAGAAGGTCTTTCCTGTACATAATAAATGCCTGACACGGCACGCACTTTGCACGTGACACGAATACACATCTGTACCTATAAATATGGCCATGTCTCAACACAAACTCACGCATTCAAGGGTTCTCTGGTTTTGGTCTTTGAGACTTCTGAGTTCACGTCTCTTACGATAAACCCAATCGTAAGTTCGTATCATTCTCATTCTTCGTCCTTTCAATTGAAGTATCTTTTTCCTTTTACACATTCACTAGATTTTGTCCTCTATTGAATACTTCCATCCATTTTTCTTTATGATAGGCACTTTCACCTTCACAATTACGATGTTGATTGACAATTTGCATGATTTTGAGAAGATCAAGAGTAATATAATCATTCGAAGAATTTTTTCTTTGGTTTTTTTTTTTTTGGTTGCTAGTTCTCTCTGGCCTTTCATTTGTTAGCATGATGGTAAATTAGATCCATGCACAAAAATTTATGTATAAATATGTTTTCATTTTTGTACTCTTGTAAAATGATTAAAATGACGGGTAATAGGTGCCGTATGGACAAATCCAAATTCGGCACGTTTACAAGTCATCTCATGTTGAAATTTAATTTTAATTTTATCCTTTTGGATATAAATTCGATCGAGTACACAATTGCCGCAACCATTTCAACCCATATTCAACCCCTCAATTGCTACCTGTGGTAGAAATTGGAGATTTGACTTTGGCTAATTTGCAGGATGGAACATCAACAGTGGAAATTGCAGGTCGCATTGAAGATCCGGAAAGCTTATGGACACATCAATGGTCTTGTTGGTGCTTATGATTATCACTGTAATGTTGACCTCGTTAAGGTAATTAAGCAATGATTAGCCCATCCTATTCATTTACTTGTCTTAATTCTCTCTCTTTTTGCGATGCTTGCTATGGATTTTTTTCTATATATGTTCAGTGCATTTAGTGAGAAAATCCTATATGGATTTACATTAGACAACTTACACACTCTAATTAGAGAAGTCATCGTGGTTTTCTATTTGATTTTACAGCATAGATTTTATTTTTTTATTAAAAAAAAGATCGATCCTACTTATAATTTTTTTTTGTTTTGATATTTTTGCAACATTTTTCCATAATTGGTTTGGATTTTTTTATTTTTCTTGATATTATTGAATGATCATATTGCACTTGCAAACTAAACAATTTATGTCTTCTTTCTGGCCAAAAAAGGAAAAATTTGTGTCCTTAGATTTGATTACATTCTCCTAATTGTTAGTATAGACACCGAGACAGCGTTTTTGGAAATATATACGTGTCTGGTGTAATGTATGATTAACCTCATATTTTTATCAAATATTCACTTTTTTTGTTAACTTATCACATACATATTTATATATACACACGCTAAAAAGATTTTAAATTTCTACCTTTATAAATCTGCATAGACAACCTCATTGGCATGACCCTTGTCATGATGTTTCTTTATATTATCAATTTTTACGAATTCTTTTCCGTTATTAGGATGCCATCTAAACATGTTTAAACTTACATCCTTCGACTTAAATTTCTTACCCATTTTGTCAATTGCGAAAAGGGTGATACAACATAGATATTGCTTTTTTATTTTTTATTTTTTATGGTTCCAAAGACACTAAAAATGGGGAAGTGGCATTGACTTACTTGCCAATTAAAACGCTTTATCCTTGGCATTAATTAAATTTCCAATTTCAGAACGAAAGAGAGCCTCATTTCGAGTTACCATATTTACAGGTCAGTTTCAGCTGTCTCGGTTATTGATCTTACTCACTTACCAAATGCACAACTCTTGCCTACTATGTCTTTCGATATTGTCCCAATTAAACTCGTCCAACACAGTCTAGCACTGCCGTTTTAATTACTTACTCACTTTGGTCACACATGCAATACATTATGCCTTGTCAAGTTTCCTATATATACGGTGGGATGATTAGCACCTTATGAATGCCCTACCAACTCATAATCTTTTCCATAGGTAAAACTTTGGTTTATGCCTTTCGTAATGGTGTAGACTTTCTTCACATTCTCGCGGGTAATAGAAGTTTGAGTTGGTCGGGTTACTAGCGAGTCCAGTGTTCATGGATAATGAGATGTCCCATGTTCATGGTGGTGGAATACCATCGCCATCTCGTTGGTCCACCGGTTTTTCTCAAACTAATGATCCCTTCGATGATAATTCGGAACAACAATCGAGTTCGACGTTTCCCCAAATGATCCCCGCTCCGAATTTCGTCCCTGAGCCCTGTATTATTGGGCAGGGTGGAGGGCAAACTGAAAGTAACCAGTTCGGCCCTGAGATGAGCCAAATGCTAGATGACCCGTTTAGGAATCTCGGCCATCGACGCGCCCATTCCGAGATTCTGACCCGTGCTCACAATGGCATTAACTTCGATGGTGATCTCGGTGCTCTCGGCGGCGGTTTCCAGCCTTTCTTTTGTGATGAGAACGAGGAGCCCGATTTGTATGGCATATACTTGGATATGAATAGACTTAATACATCGTCTGCTATGCCACCTATGCTTCAGGTGGGAGAACCATCGTCTGCGGCTGCTGCTGTTCTCCCTCCTCCTCTTCCTCCTCCTTCTGCTGTTGCTGCACCGTTAGCTGCAGCTACCGGATCGGCATTGGGGCTTGGGTCAGGTTCTGCTGACAGTTCAGCAGGCGAGAGACCCAGGGTGAGGCACCACTACAGTCAGTCGGTGGATGGTTTGACGACTATCAGCCCGGAAATGCTCACTTCGAGCTCTGAGGGGCCCTCAGGAGTGGAGAGAAAGAAGGCTCTTTCTTCTGCTAAGCTCGCCGAGCTGGCCTTGGTCGACCCGAGGCGTGCCAAGAGGTAGTTATCTCTCTTGAACCCTGTAGCTGTATTAGATACTGTTCGTTCATGTTTCAACGAATTTTTTCCTGTGGTTTCACTTCTATATAATGGAATAAAAATGGTTTTCTTTAGGTTAGTGTATCATATCTTCAGATATAATAGTAATGGCTTTGGTGGTCTTAGGATCTTGTCGAACAGGCAGTCGGCTGCGAGGTCGAAGGAGCGGAAGTTGCGTTACATTGCGGAGCTCGAAAGGAAGGTGCAGACCCTGCAGACTCAAGCGACCTCACTGTCTTCTCAGTTGACCCTCTTGCAGGTACACTCTAGTCAACTTGGTTAATTACTATACGTTTAATTATAGATAATTGATGGTGCAACATATTAATAACAGTGTAATGCTTGGTCTTCTAATTTGTTCAGTGACCTTAATTTCTTTAGGGATGGATCTTTCCCAAACTATTTTGGATTATAACATTGACAATCATGTCCTTTTATTACAGAGAGACACAACCGGTCTGAGCAGCGAAAACCATGAGCTGAAGTACCGGTTGCAAACTATGGAGCAACAGGTTCAATTGCAAGATGGTAAGCATCGCCGTGTCATACCTCAACTCTGAACGGCCCTTTATGATGCTTAGGGCTTCGTTGGATTTCTTACATAACGTTTACAATTTCTAGTGGAACTTTTCCTCCCACTATATACCTAACTAGATATTGTATGTTCCCGTTGTTTTCTCAACAGCACTGAACGATGCGCTGAAGGACGAGATCGAACATCTGAAGGTGCTGACTGGCCAGGCCATGCCCAACGGTGCGCCAGCCATGATGCATTTGGCTCCTTTTGCACCACGCCCGCTGTTTTATCCTCCTAACAACAGTGAGCCGCGCCCTGTTATGGCCGCGCAGCAGCTTCAGCAGCTGCAGATTCAGCCATCGGAGCTGCAGCGTCCATTTCAGGTTCAGTATCATCAGCTGCCTCTTCAACTTCAGCCGCCACAGCTGCAACAACCAGCCGGAGACTTCAGCTTTCGTGGGCCCGTGCACCTGGCGATCCAGGGCGATAACCATGCTGCGGATAATTCTTCTACTATGAGGAACTGAGCAAAAGCCCATGGCGCTACTGCACATTCAAAGACTCGATATTTTTCTTTGTGGCGCTGTAGCACGTACAAAGACTCAGTAATTTTCTGTCGTTATTTTCGGATATTATCGTACTTTCCATTTGGACATTGTTGTGTTTTCATTTCGGATGTTGTGGTACTTTTAATTGGCCATTTCTCCTGCCATTTCTAGTTCCCCGTTTCCGATATTATCATGCATACGTTCAATTGGTTATCCTATTTTGTTATGGGTAGGGTTCAAAGTCGGAGCTTTCATAGGTCCATATAGTTCTATGTTGTTATTTCCTGATATTATCTTGCTTTCTATTTGACATTGTTCTCTGTTGTAATTTCAAGTACTATCGTACTCTCAGTTGGACACTTCTTCTGCCATTTCTAGTTTTTCCCTCTGGGGGGAACTCCTTTCCTGCAATCCCATAATTTTAGACCCACCAATCTGCTATTATTTATTGTTTTGGTTGTCCAATTTCGTTATTGTCATGGTCTGAAATCGAAATTGTTACTGTCGTGGATGTGCCTAATAACGTCCCAATTGTATGGTTGTTTTTACCAACCTTAGGTAGCGAATGAAGTTATCTCTTTTTCTCCACAGTTCATCACACCGATTAATACTTGTCAAGCTATTACGTTGTTGACTTATCTTGGAAGACGTATGGTTCCTTCACATTCCTCGTCATTCTGCAGATGCTTTGGTGGTTGTTGAAGTTGTGTTGCAGTGCCAAAAAAAACTTCCTTTGCTATATTGCAACTTCATCTCCTGTATCAGATTGCAAACCGAGTTGTAAAATTACTTCCATATGATAGTTTTGTTCCTTGTAACTTTGAAAAGTTACAACTAAACATGTGGCAAAACTAATAATCGCTGCTTTGAGAAATCTTACTGTTGTTCTACAGAAGTATAACTATTTACTTTGATGGTTACAATTTAGAGAAGGGGGAAGGGTTTATCAAAGATCTCCCCTGTCGGCAAGGACTTTTATACCCGAGTATATACCGGCACTCTGGGAACTTTGCTACTCCATTTCCAAGCAAAATAATTCCTCATCGGATATTCGTTCGAGTATCTTGAGCATATGAAGCTACTTCCGATAATAAATTGGAACTTCCTATATGAAATATACTAAGTCTAAATGTACATCCCAAAAACAACTAGAAAAAGAGATGACACAGCCGTCTTTTCACAAGAAGGATGCAACCTCAAATATAATCAACAACCTATTATCAATATACATACCTCAAACCACATATATTTCAGATAAACTAGCACATTGATTACAATATCAGAGTTTCAATAATCCACAAGAAAAGAATATATATAACTAGAACTCAGCCAACTCCCAAAAACTATACCCAAAATCTAACTCCTAAATATCCCCGCAATAGTGTTCTCGTATTAACAGCCACTAGCCAGGAAACTTGAAAAAACATGAAAGATGAGCGGAATGAGAAATCACAGTCTAGTGAGTAGTACATATTTTCTAAGTAAATCGAGCAATCATTATGCATGTATTCAAAGTAATACCAAAACTTCAAAATCCAAAAACAAGGTATGAAATATATATCAAATCATATATGAGTTGTTTCATTTTAACAAAGTTTTATACAAGACTGAAATACTCATTTAAATCCATCATCACAATTCAAATATCAATGGTTAAGTCCATCAATAAATCTCTATAAAAACCACGTTAATGGTCCATTCCATTGAATAATCTTTTACTTAATATACTACCATGGTCACGACACAACACCTTGTGACAAGGTGATCAAGATTCCCTCCTTGGCAAGGTCTCCCCTACAAAACTGGTGCCTCGGCCCATAAACATATCCTAAACTGGTATACATACGTCGAAACCCCTACCTAGGTTCACAACCAAATCGAGCATTAAACAATCATTTTCCAATAATCTACAATTCCAAATCCATAAACCATTTCATAAATCATAATATGTTTTCATAATTATTTCATAATCCATTTCATAAATCACGTTCACAAATTAATAGATATACGTAAACTGTCATAACACGTTTCATAACATGTTTTCTAAACCATTCTCAAATAACTGAAAGGTAGTGAATACTCGATCTCGTTTTATGCAACAAAAATGCACTTTTAAGTTATATATATATATATATATATAATCATTATTACTTGAAAGCATGAGTTTTACAAAGGTAGAGATAGGGACACTTGCCTGAGAATACCCAAAACCAACAACACGCAACTAAACGAGTTGATAATCTTGTAATCCTAACAATTAAACAAGAATCATCTTACCTTACCAAAAAAAAAAAAAACAAGAATCG
This sequence comes from Syzygium grande, assembly GCA_024733475.1. Taxonomy (NCBI): domain Eukaryota; kingdom Viridiplantae; phylum Streptophyta; class Magnoliopsida; order Myrtales; family Myrtaceae; genus Syzygium; species Syzygium grande. The sequence goes on along the minus strand of JAMXDD010000005.1, from coordinate 41,958,132 downwards.
ATGCCAAAATCAAATAAAATGCTACAATAATTATAAATGGTTATAATAAGCTAAACGCTAACAAAACGGCTCCTTAATCCAACCTCGTAGTTCAAAATTCAGAAAGCCCCAAATTTGTGCCTTAACCCCAAATATTACTATTAGATGAACAAAGGGTGTGAGCATTTATTGTGCACCATAAATCGAAGTTGAATCGATTTGGCGAGGTCCTGTGGTGAGAACTCCCTTTTCTTTCTTCCTTTCCTTTCCTCTCTCTCTCCTTTCATTTTCTTATGTTTTTCCCGAGCTCTCGGCTCTTATATAAGCTAAAGAGTACAACTTTTTGCTTATTTTTATTTTTTAAAAGTGGGTTCCGTCAGTAACTTTTTAACCTGGTCAAAGAAAGGTACAAATATTACACTAAAAGTCATTAACTTTAGGTAATTTTGAAAAATCGCTATTATCTCGACAAGTTACTTAACAAAGTAGTAAAATGACAGATCACTGATAAGAGAAATTGCTACCTCTATGTTGGAAAGGCCTTTTTTTCCGCTTTGCTAGGAACTATTAGAGAGAGCTGCTTGTCAATGTAAATATATTACTGTCAGGTTTATTACTTATTATTCTATAGTTTCAGAAAGTTGGGTTTATATATGTAAGCCTTGTCTGTAAATACTTCTTTTGATTTCAATAATAGAGATTTTCTCTTTTACCAACAACAATTACAACTAATAATCCTACATGCCTAATACCTTAAAACCCCCAAACTTTAGTTCAGTTTCAATTCTAACCTAGTTTTTTTTGTCCCATAAAAAACCCCAAACTTTATATCAAGTCTCAATTCTACCTTGAATCTTTTTTTGTTTCATGAAAAACCCTCAACTTTAGGTCATGTCCAATTTTAACCTTTTTTTAAGTCTCATAAATAACCATAAACTTTTACTTGAATTACAAATCCGCTTCCATTAATTGTCCCTCCAAAATTTCTCATTAACATCCGAGATATGGAAAACTCCCATGCACAAGTTATTTGAGTGTCTCAAGTCGAGTGTCCCGAGCTCAAGCTCTTCGACCACTAGAGATAGAACAATCACAAGCACGAGAGATTGCATACCAAGTGCAAAATTGAAGATTCCCGAATGAGATGGAAGGAAGACTTTCTTAAGGGGAAAAGTGTTAAAAAAAAAGTCATAAACTTTTTGTATTGGTGTCAATTCAGTCCTAAACCTTTTATACTTGTGTCAATTCAGTTCTTCAACGTGTGAATAGTTATTAGCCGGAAGAAGTGAATTGGCACAACTGCAAAAGGTTTAGGACTGAATTAGTACAAAAAAAATTTAGAACTAAATTGACACAAATGCAAAAAGTTTAGGACTTTCTTGACACTTCTCTCCTTTCTTAAGAGTAAGTGCAATTGAAGAAAACCAACCCTAATTGCTCTAGTGACCCAAGTTTCAAATCCAAGAGAACGTCGTTTGAGCTTACGTGGAAATTCACTTCCAAAAGACGTCTTCTTGGGTTTGGAAGCAAACTAGAGCAATGACATTGAAATGCCAACGTAGAATCTCAAAAGGCATATTTAATCGGAGAGTTAACGAGGATAGATTCAAGACTCATATAAAAGTTTGTGATATTTTATGAAACAAAAAAATGAATTTTTTCGGGGCATTAGGCCAATCCTACGTGGTAACTTAATAATATCACTAAGAACTTACGGACTTCTGCTTGGGATACACTCATTGTAACAATTTGAGACAATAACAGAATTTGGCTCGTCCGGAAATAAGCTGCCCGCTCATTGCTAGTTTATGATTGACGAAAACCCAAATGTAAACTTCCTAGTTATTACGTAAAAACAGTAAAAGGTTGGACGAGAATACATGTCGACTAATGTTTTTAAATTTATTTACTTCCAATATAATTGGTTGTATGAGTTTGAATAGAAAGAGGAAAAGGCCGCACAAGTCCTGTAACTATGACATAAAAGTTACTCTACAAGTATCAATCAAGGTCAAGTTGACATAGCATATTTACGATGGATTGTATGCGAAACTACATCACTGAGTAGCCAGGACCGCCGCCTCCTTCTGGGACAGTCCATTCAATGTTCTGTTTCAGGTCTTTGATATCGCACGCCTGCAAAATATACACAGCAGGCACCATGATTTTATTGGAAGACAGCACGAGAGAGCGCAGAGATGCTCGAGGAAAACCCGGACTAGATATAAAAGCAAAGAAAGCTTGAACACCACTTGGATCCCAAAATAGATATAAACGCGCAAGATTTTTGTCACAGCAAAGTTCGATGTTCATAGGAGTTGGAGGACTATAAGAGGCGATGCACACTTAAGCAACCATCACAAAAACAATGCATGCAAAATTGAATGCCAAAACGATAGAAAGAAATCACCATCATCACCATCTAGACTTTGCCTGGACTTACAAATTAATGAAAAAATTGTCTTAATTTTAATGCCAAAAAGCGAAAAACAAAAAATGAAAGGTTATGGATTTACAAAAGTGGATTACAAACAGGCACAAAAGAAATTACCATCATCACCATCTTGGACTTGCAAATTATGAAAAAGTTGTCGTAATTTTAATGCCAAAAAGCGAAAAAAAACACGTAAGGTTATGGATTTACAAAAGCAGTAACAATCTTCTCTACACAGTTTGGAAGATTATGATACACACTACATGCATGCTCAAAGTAGATGAATCTATACATGGTAACAAGTGTGCAAATGATTATGTGAATCTTACCTTGCAGTGCAAGCAATTTTGAGCATTAATCTGCAACTTCAGTTCTCCCTTTTCATCTCGCACGTATCTACGAAAGATGGATCATAAAGCATATTAAAAGACGTTCTTTTTTTTGGTAAGGACATATTAAAAGATGTTTCGCATCAATAAATCCTAAAATCATATAGAATATATTTCACATTACTCATATACACGTGCAGGGCAATATCGCGACTCTGGTCCAGCATATTCTGGCAAATTCACTAACTCCGGGATCATAGGGTCCCTCAATCGAAGATGAGCTGGCTGGTCGTGTTCATGATTTGTGTTGCTCCTACAAAGTGGAAAGATAAGAGTCAAGAAGCATAAATATCCACGGCTAATAATCTTATGTCAAAACAGAAGCAGAATGATGATTCAACTGGGTGATATGTTACAAGGTTGTGGCTTAGTTAATTGCAGCCATAATTAGAAAACGAAAGAAAAGAACAATCTAAAGTTTTCTAAAGCAATAGAAAATGACAAGGAGAATAACTGGAGTTGATATCTCATGTAAGAACCCCAAGAAGCGAAGTCATTTTAGTTGCATTTCCATGTATAAAAATAGAGGAAAGAAAAAATCATGTGACACCCTTCAACTATGTCACCATTAACTTTTTTTGATCAAGTTTCCCTATATTTTGTTTTTTTGACAAACTTAAGAGGCTAACTGCAGCAAAATAAACTCTGCAGGTCACAGAGTGGATTGTAACTATTTTTGCTTATTCCAGAAGAGGCAATCCTCAAAAATCAATATGTCAAAAAGGAACTGAGTCCATTAGGGATCAGCATGCATCATGTGTCCAGTGCATTAACTTGTATGATCAGCCACTAAAAGGCAGATTAAAAAGAGGCAATAGTGGGGATATCTCTCCCTTTCACTGGTTTTCTGCTTATACCAGTATTTTATCAACTTATAAACTTTAAGCTTTTCATCTCTTAGAATTCTTCTGAGATGTGGGACTAAAACTTGGTTCAGTTTCTCATCATTTAAAGTTGGAAGGATGTCATGCAACTTATCCTTTCAGTGTACACCACAAAATTTAGAACTGCCAAACTACCAGATGAAAGCATGATTTAATACCTGTGTAATGATGTGGGCACATCAAAAGACAGAATACCATCAGCCCTTGGGTAATCAATGGGAGTGTGTAACTTTGCCACCTGCAAATGTTGCAGCAAAATGTATCAAAATCCATAGTGAAGCAGAGAAGAGGGATCCTTACTTTCTAGCATACTCAGTAATTTCATGGTTTTTAGTATCGCTGGCAAACACAGTCCGCCAGTCAATAATGCTCTTCATGTTCCAGTTATTTAACATTATTTTGCAGGTTATCTATGAATAACAGTTCATTGCTTATGATACAGTCTCGCTGTGTAGACATCTATCCAATACGTCAATATTTAAGATCTGCTTAGCACTATTGAACCAATTCCAGAGTGTCAAGAAATGTGAATTTTCGTACTATTCCAAAAAAAGAATCTCTAGTCCTCAAGGAATTGAGGAAAAAGGAAAATAAAATAAAAAATATAACAAAACAACAACAAGCCTTATCCCGTTAGTTGGAGTTAGCAATACAACCATTTCGGATATATTTCACGGTTCAGAGATATAGTTTCTCATATTTGTCACCACATGATTAAGTTGCATTGCTTGAAGATAACAAAAGGAAAGAAAAAGAATCTGAAGTTCATGACTAAACTTTCAACAAAATATCACAGTTTCATGGACAATGTTTCTCACATTTGTTGCCTTGTGATCAGGTTTGCCATGCTTGAGGGTGAAGGGCAACCTTCCTTTAAATAGATAGCTACAGAAATCAATCAATTTTGTCACACAAACAGAGATAAGAGCTCTCATATAGGTAAACAAAAATTAATACAAATGAAAGATGAGTTCTTACTGCTCTAGACCACTTATTGCTAGTCCAGGAAGAAGCCCATATTCAAATGCCTATGGGGGGGACAAAAGTATCCATTAGATAGAAGACCAATGTGCCATGAACTGAAGGGAACTCCAAAATGTTTGAATTTTCTATCATATATTTTTTATTTAATGCCGGATTCTTTCTGTTGGGTTAGTGTTTATATTAAGCCCATCACGCCTAACTTCACCTCTGATAGTAAAAGCATGTAAGTAATAGATATGGCAGGCTGGGACATAACTAAAACTATTTTCAGAATTATACAACACAAGTTTGGTCTCACAAAAACAATAAAGTGAAAATAAACAACAAAGATCATATAGATTCTTTGGTTTCATTATCATTTGGTATATCAACAAAGAAAGCACCTAGTTAGTTAAACATAGGCTGTGTACATTAATCATTGTAGCACATAAATGAATCTACATCTATAAATGCCAGAAAAGTTTAACTGAACTAAGCATTTGGAAAACATTGTAAAATAGTGGTTTTTGAGGGAATGTGACTAATTGACTGTGTATCTACTCCAACATTAAAGGAACTAAAAACAAGCAATTTGTTAAACCAAAATAGTTTTATACCACAAACTTGTCCCCCAAAACAGCAAATTTAGTTGGTATCTCAATCTTCCATCCAAAGAAAAAGAAAAGTAGCTCAATCTCAATTTGTCGGACACTTCATCTCTACGAATCTAACTGTAACAAGTTAAGCAGTGAATCAAATTAGTTCTTTCTAGCTATCAGTGTATCCATATCAGATCAATAAAGTATTTATGTCTACCTATGATGGCAACCCATACACCTCTCTGGTTGGCAGAGCACCATCCTGACTATTACCGTGCATAAACTTGGTCAAATTACCGTTTTCAAGGTAGGTACTACATGTTGACCAAAAAATAGGTACATACTTCACAATCATTCTTCATGGCATGCCAGTTTTATTCAGCCTATGAATCCACCAACTAACAACATAGAACTAAAGAAGATGATAGCATCTACAGCTAAGGAAGCTTTTCTCTTGTTTAAGGCTGGGGTTGCCTAAGAAATGCTTAGTCGTCTTCAATGAAGATCACAAAATAGCAAGAGAAATCAAATCCAACAAAAAAAGACAAGTATGAAGGACACACTAACCGGTCGATAGTTGCGAACTTTCTTCAGTTCCTCCCATATCCATGACTTCCTTAGAAAATCCCAATAAATCTCTATGCTTGATCCTTCAGTAAGTACTGAAAATGCAGCCTCTGCAGCTAGCATCCCTGTGAAATCAAGTGTTTTGAGTCTCATTGGTATGATTATTTTTAAGATGGAGAATGCATTAAACATTCCTGAGCTTCCTGAATGTTCCTTTGTACAGCAAAAACATTGTGGAATGCAAAAATTTGTATAGGCTAGTATCATAATTGACATCATACGGTCTACGTCATTGAAACATTTCAAAAAAAGAGAGACCAGCTCATAGCAACCATATATGAGGACTAATTCAAGAGGGGCAACAGGATGTAGTGCTGACACATGCATTTATGTTCTCAATTGCCTTCTTGTTTTTGCTATAGGATGTAGTGCCCTGACACACATACATTGATGCAATGCAACGTAAACAACCAGACTTCTTAATTGTATCATCTAACCTTTTCATTTGATAGAAAATGTCAATTGATATCGACAATTTAATCATCTTTCTATTGGTAACACGGTGCCAATATGTCAAATGCATATGAAGATTAGAATAATTATGTAGAGGAATTATTCCGTAAGAAAAGGAAAAGAGGAAAAGATGAGAAGGAAGTTTATTCTTTGCTTGAGATATGGCAACAAATGGAAAGCTGGGCACCATACTGGGTCTTCACTTCTCATCTTTCCTCTTTTCTGCAATAACCTCAGATATATTATCTAGACTCCACTTTGTAGTTATCTAGATTACCAATAGAATTATGCACAATCACTTCACATGCCAAACACTTCATTAAATACTCATCAAGGTCAAATAGATGTAGTCCATCTGATATACTAGTAATACCTGATTTCATTGCGGTGTGTGTTCCCTTTATTTTTGGCACATTTAGAAAGCCAGCTGAGCAACCTACAATCACTCCTCCCGGGAAAACTGGATATGGAATAGACTGAAATTTCATTGGCATCATATTCACATTTGCATAACATGCTATGGTTAAAGTAAAAATGTGCCTCATATAACCAGTGAAACAGCGATTAAAAGATTATGTCAAGCCTCCTTCCATCTCCATATCTTCATATCTGAAAGCTAGATACTGAGCAATGCTTAAGTTCATCCTGGAAAATTGTTTCTAGCTGAAATTATGACATGCACAAGGGTCAATTACATGAAAGGCATCTAAACTTAGGTAGACTGCACCTAAACCCCATATCTTCAATCTGAACAATCAAAACCTGCACTTTCCATGACAGTTCCATGGACCCCTGACTTTAAACTTGTTGGAATCCCTCATGCACCTCAAACATTTACGACAGTATAAAAAACCTTCCTTTGACTTGTAGTACTACAATGTTCAAACTATCTTCTCGATTTTCACCCTTCCAAGATCGAAACTTGTATGAGCCAGAAAACAGTCTGCTGGTATATATTATACTTTAAGTCACTAATTAACTTCAGGGTTACTTTTCTGAAACTTATAAAACCTCAGGTTGTCACATGCAAACAATGCATTCAGGTACCTACACTGTGATTTACCCTTAAAAAATAAAAAATCAAAAGACAGTTTGACTCAAACAACTCTTAACATATTAGATCAGGTTTGCAAAATGCTATGGATTCCTTTCTTTTAATAAGAGGATGTCTCACCTGGAAACCACCTTCATTCAGCGTGCGAGCCCCATACTGGATAACTGTCCCACCTTCTAGTAATGATTTGATGGCAGGATGATGTTTGAATTTCTATCAAAAGAAATTATCACAAGTTAATGAGATTAATATTAGGAAAATCTCAAATAAAGGCCTAAAGTAGGGTTGTTTTCTCAAAAGAGGGTCCGGATTGGATCTCGTTTCAAATAAGGGCCTGAAGTGGCCAACTTCATCTCAAATAAGGGCCCGAACTCCCTGGCTGGCCATATCTTTAGCAGTCGGCTTCTTCCAACAGCCGGAGCAGGGGCACTTTTGTCCAAAAAAATTCTGGATAAAAAATGGAGGAGGTCTGAAGAGTGAGATGCTCGTGAGGAGTGATTTGCTGTCGGGATAAGCGAGTTTTTTCTCTTCGTCCGTGAAATCATTTGAGGAAGAAGACAAGCCATGGACTTGTTTTTTCCTTTTTTCTCTTGCTCTGTTCTTTATTCACCCCAAAACCTCTCTGGATGCTTTTGTTTTTTACTCTTTTTCTGCCTCTTCACCTGCACACTCACTCACACATACAGCAAACTCTCCTGGACTCTTTCTATTTGGTTATCTTTTTTTCTTCTTCACCCACACACTCCATGAACCTCTCTCTGCCCTCCTGCACACTTCAGCACACATGCACAAGCATCACTCTTCAGACCTCCCTCTGTTTTCCGCTGCCGACAAGGAGCGTTTTGCTGTGATTTTCTACAACAAAGGCGACACTTGTGCGGGTGTATCAGATCAAATCAAGTGTACGGAGATCATTTAAGAGGGAGAAAACATGAATCGGTGAATTTGATTTGGGGCTTTTTGATTTTTAGGGTTTTGGCCATTCTTCAGTTGGTTAGCATGAACCCTAACTTCTTTTTTTGTTTCGTTGGAGAAGAAGAAGACAAGCTGTGGACTCGTTTTTTTCTTTTTTCTTTTTTCTCTTGCTCTGTTTTTTATTCACCCCAAAACCTCTCTGGATGCTTTTCTTTTTTACTCTTTTTCTGCCTCTTCACCTGCACACTCACTCACACATATATCAAACTCTCCTGGACTCCTTCTTCTTTGTTCTCTTTTTTTCTTCTTCACCCGCACTCACTCACACATCCATGAACCTCTCTCTGGCCTCCCACACACTTCAGCACACATGCATGAGCATCACTCTTCAGACCTCCCTCTGTTTTCCGCTGCCGAAGAGGAGCGTTTTACTATGATTTTCTAAAACAAAGACGACACTTGTGCAGGTGAATCAGATCAAATCACGTGTATGGAGATCGTTGGAGAGGGAGAAAACATGAACCGGTGAATTTGATTTGGGGCTTTTTGATTTTTAGGGTTTTGGCCATTCTTCAATTGGTTATCATGAACCAAACTTCATTTTTTGTTTGGTTGGAGAACCCTAACTTCAATTTGGGTAAAATCAAAAAATTTTGAACAAAAGTACCTTGCTCTGGCTGTCAAAAGCTGGCCTGCCAAATTTTCGCCAATTGGAGAGTTGGGGCCCTAATTTGAGACTAAGTTGCCCACTTCAGGCCCTTATTTGAAACAACGTCCACCTTGTGCCCTCTTTTGAAAGGACTATCCCACTTCAAGCCCTTATTTGAAATTTTCCCTTAATATTACTAAGTCAAAACTCCTCAAAGCAATGACCTATAGGTGATTTCAGTTCTCAGCAATATGTGACGATGAAAGAAGTATGACATATCTCGCTAATTCTATAGTTTCTGAGATAGGGGATACTATTGCATACAACAGCCTGTGCCATTGTATTAACATGTTAAACAATCTCAGAAAAGATTTGTGAATTTTACGCATATTTATGGACCTTCAACTGGAAATAAAAAGACTAAGAATAACAGTGAACAAAAAAGTAACAGAGATTACCTGAAACTCCTCATAGGGGTTTAAGTAAGGGTTTTGATAATTTAAAGCAATCACAAGGCCAATAGAAACCTGCCAAGAATAGAAGCCCAGAAAATGTAAATGGTACATAATAGCTCTTACTAGGCACATAATATATCATCGTCATGATATTCCCAACAACAAAATAAATGGTATTGGAGTACCTATAATTAAAAGAAAGTACCTAGAATTATGTAAACCGGTGAATCTGTTAGATTACTAAATACCAACCACCCACCATTCAGCAAGATTTGTTGCAATGTGCGTTAATTTCAAGAGGCAATTCATAGCCTTGGAAAAGGACGAATAAGGAAAAAGAACCGGCTGCCCCATTGAAAAAGCGACAAGCAATCTTATTTGTATTCTTTGCTTTCATTCAGTAAGGTTTGTTTTTCCTCTTTCAACGAACATTTTTAGTAGCCACTGGAACCACCTGAGGAACATTATATTATTTGAGGTCAACACAAGGAATTTAAACTCAATGATGCGCATAGGTACTTCGTCGAGACATATTCCTCATTGAAAGTGCACTAGACAAATTATCAAAACTCATTCGGCTATTTATGGCTTCCAATCTGGTAATTATACAAACTATATTGAGTACTTAGGTATCATGTCCTCCATCTTTGGTTAGATTATATGTATAAGACATTGAGTGGTTAGGTATCATGTACTCCATCTTTTGTTAGCTCATACTATAAGCTTCTAATGCAGTTCACATAATACCTGAAGGTCAACGAACTAACAGGAGAATCTCCTAAGAAGCACATGCTCGAGATAGGAAGTACTATTTGGTGCTTCATAGCTAACAAAAACACTAGGTTCTGTTAAAGTAGCAGAAGGCCAGTAACTGTTCCCTCTCCAAAGCCTTCATCAGGTCAAAAGGCCCATAGTCCTGTCATCTGTAACCAAGTAGAATTGGACTGGCTTATGACACCCGCACATGGATAACAGTTTGATACAAACATTAATACCAAGAATATTTTCTGTATACATGAAGAGTCTTTGCCTGATGAAGAGACAAAAAAGAAAAGGACTATTAAATGCGAGTGTTAGAATAAACCAGACACAAGTCGTCATGTTTGTTCCATGAATGATTAGATCACGCAGTATCTTATCCCATTGCATGCTCAATCCAAAAATAATCATATCAACTTGTCAGGCAATGTGAGTTCACGGAAGTAATTTCCCTCTGCGTTGCATAAGCTCTAACTATATTAACAGCTCCAAACGCACGTGTTTTGCGATATATATCTTTAATACTATAAGAGGAGTGTTAAAGTATTACCCTACGTCATTTGACTATTGGGTTCATTAGCCTAACACATGGTCTCCCTACACCTAATAGCTTCAAGCTTTGGGTTGGACTTTCTAACAATGTGAATTTAGGAAAAGCTTCTACTCACCTGTCTGTCTTTCATGTGGTACAGAAAAGATCCACCATATGTCTTATGATCTAATGGCCAGCCCAATGTGTGAAGCACAGCACCGGGCTCATGCTTATTCTCATCAATTTCCCAGACCTACGCATGACAGTGATTAGAAACATAAATAAGTTGAAAGGAAAAGAAAAAAGGAATACAAGTTTTCATCATGAAGCAGCCACCAAATGCATTTTGTCAGTAACTAATACAGCCATTTGAATTAAGGGTTAATACCACCAAAAACCCTAAACTGGTACATGTGTGACAATTTTACCTCGAACTTTTTTTTTTTTATCACTAAAAACCCAAAACTGGTACATATGTAACAATTTAACATACCACAAAAAATCCCAAACTAGTACACATGTAACAATTTTACCTTGAACTAAAATTTTAATATGATTTTTTCATTTTTCCGAATTTTTATTAATTTTTTTTGTATTTTCTTTTCATTTTTTTCTTCGTCTTGCGGAAGCCGGCGAGGTCGGCCCCGCTGGCTGTTGGCGAGGGCGACCCTCGCCTGCGTCGGGTGGGGGCTGTCCTCGCCCAACTCAAGCGAGGGTCGCCCTCGCTTGGTGGCGAGGATTTGGCTCGCCGACCCGGCCGAGGGCGGCCCTCGCCCAACACGGGCGAGGGCCGCCCTCCCTAGATCCCGGAAGAGCTTTACCCTCGACGACCGGCCGAGGGCAGGCCCTCACCAGCCTGGGCGAGGGCCGACCACATGGGGAGGGCAGCCCCGCCGACGGTCAGGCGAGGGCCGCCCCTCGCCTAAGTCGGGCGAGGGTGGCCCTTGCCCGCGCCAGCGAGATCGAGCCTCACCAGCTACGGAGAGGCCAACCCTCCAATGAAATTGCCTCTTAGCATATTGCTTGCTTCCGTCTCTAGCGACCTGCAGGTCAAGATGAATAAAAGAAAAGAAAAGAAAAGAAAAAATAAAAAAATTCGAAAAAAAATATATGAAATAATATTAAAAAATTATTAGTTCGAAGTAAAATTGTCACAGGTGTATCAACTTGAAGTTTTTCATGGTAAAAAAAATAGTTTAAGGTAAATTTGTCACGAGTTTACCAGTTTGGAGTAAAATTGTCACAGGTGTACCAGTTTGGAGTTTTTGGTGGCAAAAAAAAAAGTTTGGAGTAAAATTGTCACGGGTGTACCAGTTTGGGATTTTTGGTGATAAAAAAAAAGTTCGAGATAAAATTGTCACACGTACTAATTTAGGGTTTTTGGTGGTATTAACCCTTTAATTAAATAGAAAGAGGAAGAAGATAACAAAAGAAATAAATAAATATATCTATCAACATGACTGCCATACCTCTTTGATTCCTAAAGCATACGTCTGATGTTGTGCCTGCACCTTTCTCCTTAAGTTGTATTTACTTATAATTTTCTGTTGAACATGAAAACTACAACTCACTTGATTCATCAACACATTGCACATGTAAACTTCAGGCACTAATTGCAGCCATGAGATCTCCTAACCTCGGACAGCGATCCCCGGCAACCCTCAGCAAGCAGCGTTAACTTTCCTGTATTCCTTTTTATAAGTAGTTGCCACTAATATCAACAGACATAAAACACAGTGACATGGAAACTGAAAGTAATGACACTCTCCAAATGACTGTTAAGAGTGGTTGCAGAACATAACAAAATGGATGTGCAACTACCAATGATATTTTCTTCTTTTTCTTTTTTAATAAAAGAGAAACAGTTCAGTGAAAAATGGGAGAGACTCCAAAACCTTTTACCTGTGTTTGCCAACTGAAAGGAGAAGAGGAGTATGAGCTAGTAAAACATATAGCATGCTTCATTATGAGAAACATGGTAAGCTTGTTTTCTGAGATTACAAATTCCCCTGGCATGATAATTAAAGGATTATATAACATCTATTCTAACATGAATTTAGAAAAGTAGGTAGAATGGAGTTTTGTGGTAAGCCACATGTTACATCATGACAAAGCTCTGTTATACTATGACCTTAATTTCCACAAAACAAAATAATTACTTTGTACTGGCTCTAACATTAGCCAATCAAGAAAAGAGAAAGGATCCAATAATTTATTTTCATATTCTAAGGTATGGATTTCATAAATCTAGAAGATCCGATATAAATGTTAGTCAAACAAAGTCATCCTATTGAAAATTTATCATACACCAAAAAGAAAGAAAGAAAATTTAACTTAGGGTGCGTTCGTTTCACAAAAAATGAGTAATTTGGAAAACATTTTCCAAAAAATGATTCCTTGTATCACTTGCAAAAAATAAATAAATAGAAAATTTTTTCATCCCTAAGAAAATAGTTAGGCATAGGTTGTTATCAATGATGAAAACATTTTCCGTTGACTAATTTTTCTAAAAGATATAAGCAATCATTTTTTGGAAAATATTGTCCAAATTACTCATTTTCTGCTAAACGAACACACCCTTAGTTTTCATCTCACAATCTGATAGAAAAATATGCATTCCCACATTGTTGTATAGTAGGGTGGTTTTATGATAAATACAACCGAAATAAAAAATTCCAAAGTCAAAATAGTTTTGAAGTCGTTTGTCAAATGAGACTTCAGCTAGTGGACGCTCTTCGAGGAGCGGATTTTTGTGAGCTGATGGATGCAATGGTGCATGCTTCCTGTGGAGAGAGAGAGAGAGAGAGAGAGAGAGAGAGAGAGAGCATACCCTTCAATTCCACTCCATGCTGAAAAGTTTCCTTCTTTGAACCATCTTTCGAGATGCCCATGTCATTAGTACCAATTCCAACAACATTGTCATTTGAATCATAAAGTACCTGAATAACTTTAAAACATCATGGGACGTGGGTGCACAAATTGCTGTTGATAAAACAGGAGAAAAATCATACCTCTCCAGCTGCAAAGCCTGGATATATTTCTACGCCAAGTTCTTCAGCTTTCACACCCATCCACTGTGTCAACTGGCTCAGACTGCATCAATCATCACGATAACCAGTTTCTTACCAGAAGGCTGATAGGAACTCAAAGCTTAGAACCAAAAGGATAAATAGATGAAAGAAGTGCTGGGGGGAAAATGTCAGTATGTTGTGATCCAGATGCTGTAATGGAACAGGTAATTGGTCCAACAGTTTAAGGGACTCTCTCTCTCTCTCTCTCTCTCTCTCTCTCTCTTTCCCCTTAGAAAAGTCAACTAATGCTCGATGAGAACATTACAGACAGTATCTGAACAAAATTTTGAGAGGCTTAACCACCTGGTTAAGACTAATGTGTCATGCATTTGGTCATGCTCCTTTACTTTGATGACTGAATCATTTTTTTTTTTTTTTTTGATAAGGAGATGACTGAATCATGTTGTAAACTGTAATATTCAGAAATGAATTAATTGAAGGTAAACTGTCGATGCCTGATCTGAAAAGAACAGTCCCAGATTTTTCTTTCAAAAATACTTTCCAACCTGATAGCACAAATCCATGATTCACAGGACAGTATCATCTTAACTGTAATGTGGCGGAGAAGAGTCATTGTATCATTGAAACATGATATCAAAGGCACATAAACATAAGTTGGGTTTCTGGGTATTGACATTCAGTTTCAAATATCAAGAAGCATGTACACAGCCCGAAATAAGAACTGAATTTACTACCTAATAACATAGTTTCCCCTATTCTCAAAAGGGCAAGGAAGTGCAAGTGCACGATCCTTTGTGAGGTACCAGAACTTGTCTGATGAAACAGGTACATCAACTGGAGCCTGCAGATATATTTTAAGAAGATACATTAGAACAAAACATGCTCATCATTCTTTTGTAAAGCACCATGAGCTTACTGTTCCTTTTTCAATATTAACTTTTAAGAGCCATGATTGGAGCAATAAATCTTCTAAATTACCCTTCTGTCAAAAAATAGTTTATATTCATCAATTTTGAATCAGAGTACTATGTCATTTCCTAGGAGAGAATATCAGTTACCATTAGCAGTTACTAGAAGCAGCAAAACCTATCCTTGTATTTAAAATTTCACCCCAAAATTCTTATAAAAGCACAAATCATGTCAAAGTTCCCTTCAGCCAACAACAGCTGCCCATGTTATACATGTTAAAAATTGGCAAAAGTTCCGTTGAAATCCGAAAATCAGCTGGCAGCCTACATTTGGAAACACAACAGCCCACTACGGCTGAACAAGCCTATCAGCTAACTAGTTGCATGGAAGAAGCATTTGGAAGAGACCAAAGATACAGAAAGAGCACTAGCCTGCATTCTGAAATTTGAGATAAGAGTGCAGACCACAACGAGAGGAGCTTTCAAATTTCTAATCCAACATTACCATTTCATGCAGTCTGCCGGTAATTGCAATTATACCAAAGATTGGCAACAATTTTCTCAAGGAAAAAGCCTATAAGAAATCGACGTACATGGAAGGACTCAATCGAACACCAGAATTCATGTAAAAGCCAAGGTTTTTCTTCAGATATCCACTAATACAAATATATACTGGACCACAGATAATATAGTACAAGAATCAAGTTCAACCTCTTCATTCCTCCAATCAGGAAGAAGTTCATTGAGCGCCCGAGGCTCGAAAACATTTCCAGATAGGACGTGAGCACCTAAAATCACCCAACAATTATTAAAAGAGTGGGCAAAGCATGCCCTCTTCATAGCACTATAACACAAATCAAACACACTCAGCATCTGAAAGCCAAGAAAAGAGGCCCAAAGGATTCTGAAACTCGATTGCAACTCGAAGTAATGGGTAAAAAGCATACCAACTTGGGCTCCTTTCTCCACAACGCACACCGACAAATCGAAGTCTCGCTCCCGGCACAATTGCTTCAACCTTATCGCCGCCGACAAACCAGCAGGTCCAGCTCCGACGATAACGACGTCGTACTCGATCGATTCCCTCCCGCCTGTCTCGCTACTGAAGCTCTTCGCTCCGCCCAAAAACCACGGAGCTCTCAACGACCCACTTCCCGATACTCCCGGTATGTGACCCGGATTGAGAAAAGGCGAACACCCATTTGGAGACACGAACCGGAAGCGGCTCGCTCTGCTCCTCGAAGCCCAAATGATTCCCGATAATAGCCTCCCCATGCTGATTCGAAGACGAGAGAGAGAGAGAGAGAGAGAGAGGAGTAATTGGCAAACGCTACTGCGACTATGATCACGGAGTTATATGTATGGAGAGTGGTGCGACAGGGTGCTGATGCGGCAAGCTCATCCCACCTACGATCGTCGTCGCCGTCCTTGCCGTCGCATCAATGGAGCGCGGCTGGAGCTGGAGCTCTTATCTCGCCGCCGCCAAATGCCCAAGGAATCATTAAAACGAAGAGACATTGCTAGCGTTTGCACGTGCACATTTTGCTCCGGCCTCACCGGAAATTTTCTGTTCGAAATTTTTTTTAAAAAAAAGTTGTACGAAAGATTTAAATGAAAAGGGTTTAATATTATGAAAAACTTCAAATTGACATATTTATGATAAATTTATTCCGAATTATTTTTTGTGACAACTAAAAATTTCAAACTGATACATTTGTGACAAATTTATCTTTTATTACTTTCCATTAAATTTGATTAATATCACGAAAAATCACAAACTGTAAGATAAAAGCTCAAAATTGTACGCTTATCAACTGTCACGTATTATCTAACTCTGCAATGTAATGGTAAAATTTTAATAGAAACTAGCGGATGGTAAATTAGTCACAAATGTACCAGTTTGACGTTTTTTACGGTCACAAACTTAGTTCGGGATAAAATTGCTATAGATATACTAGTTTGGGATTTTTCGTGGTATTAACCAAAATGAAAAACAAACTCTAGAGATAGAGAGAAGAGAGGCAAGGAGAGAGAGAGGTCAGGTCGAAAGAGGAGGCCAAATGGCTGTGCTTCCAGACCTAGAACCGGTAAGGATCCGATGTCCCACACTTGACTAAGGCACACAGAGTGGCCTTGTAATTGCGGCATTGGATTGGCCATAAGGTCATACAACATTAAAGCATGAAAAATGCGACCAAGTTCTCTACCTTGATTGATATCTTTCGAGGTTCAATCTTCACTAATTATTGTAGTACCACCTCGTACCAAATGTTAATTTCTCCATCTTACACAATTCCTGTATAATTCAAGAATTGTTACCTAGAATTCCTAAGGAAACAAGAAGAAAAATACGTGGTAAAGGTCTCCAATTTAGTGGGACGATTGGAATTTTTCTCAATAATGGCATGGGAGTGCTCTCTCTCTCTCTACATGCACGTCTTGTGTCTTCGCTTTTTATTTAAATTTCACAGGAGAATTTTTTTCTCGTGTCATGCCTCGCACTCAATATGTGAGACCTCAAGAGCTATTGCTTAAGAATAAATGATAAAAAAGAGCTATTTTATTCCATAACAAATAATTATCAATATTGGGCAGCCGTTTGCTCTTTATATAAAGACACAATTATTGATAAATTTTGAGTGGTTAAATACAATTAATTATAATCAGATGCAAGTCATTAAAGTCAATAGGTCAGAACAAATGCTGCACAATGAGTACTAAATATATGCAGCAAATCCTATGTTACAATACATAGAAGGCTTTCTTAGTCATCTAAAATCATAGGTGGCATCAAAAGAGGTGATTTTTTTAGCAATACATTGTTATTAAATGTGGATTTTATCAACGAAGGTGTGCTTGCTCAATAATTATTTAAGAAAATTTTACAAATTCCAATGCAAAGTCGGTCTCGTGTCTTATGCCATCACAATTATGAAAAAGTACGCTTTTTCACATTTATTATAATTAGCAAGTGCCTAACGATACTCGTTAACATGACCCATTAAATATTTATATGAGGTTTTTTTCTCAAGTTGATACCTTAGTAATATTGTAGATTCATTAACTATATCAAGAAAATTGGCAAATTATGAGATCCCCCTTTCGTTTGGACAAGAGAATGCATAAACAGAGTTGTTCAAGTAAATGACGCCATCCACAATATTTTTGTCTTTGGAACCACCTTATAGGCCATGTTACTGATGTATGAGGGTACCTTTCATTTGAGCATTGTGGAAGTTTTTTTTTGTGACATTGATGGCGGATCTAATAATAATTCAAACACTAACACTTATATGCGCAATGTACGAATCCAATAGGTAATTTTAGGAAAAATTATTCAAAAAGTCCTAATTTATTATACTTTTGTTAATTCAGTCATAAACCTTTCAATTGTGACAATTAAGTCCTAAAGATTTTCACATTTTGCCAATTGAGTTCATTCGGTCAATTTTGATTGGAAATCACTAATGTGGACGTCGTCTATCCTACGTGGCATGACCGGCGTTGACGTGAATGATTTTTAATTTTTTTTTCGAATTTTCTATTAAATTTTTCTTTTCTTCTCTTTTCCTTCTTTACTTTTTTTTTTGATTGATTGTACTTAATTTGATTAACTTAGATAGTCATTTAATAAAGCATATAAATAGGCTCATGTACTTTTAATTAGAAATATCGAAATATGCAGAAAATTTCTCGAACCTATTTTTTGCATTATTCTCGTCTCTCATTTTATTTCAAAGCACCAAACCATTGCTTGTCAACGTATGAATGGTCTCTCCATCAACTACCCAAACACTCGAACCATAGGAAATTCATTTTGTTAACATAATGAAACCATCATCAAACGGAAATTAGGCGATGGACCATCGCGATCATCAGATCTTCTTGTGAAGCTCGATCACCCACATGTTGTACGCGCGCAGAACGAATTTCGGGTCGTGGAACCCCGAAGCCCTCGCGAGCTCCGTGTACTCCCTCTGAGTCCGGTCCTTCCCGCTAGGGGTGATCCTGAGCATGTTCATGTCCATCAAGAATGTGCTCTGAGAGCTCGTCAGTCCCGGGATACTCTGGGATCACCACCTCCACCATCACCACTTTACCTGTCGGCGTCAGTGCCTGCCAGCAATTCCTGAGCACCTTCACGCAGAAGTCATCGTCCCCCGCCATGGATAATGTGCTGGTAATTATTAGAACAAGAAAATTAAATGTTAGATTCGCTTAAAACATTGCACTTATTAGATTTTCACAATACCAGAAATTCTCGTGTCCGAGTTATAATTGTCGTCAAATGGATCAACTAGCGCTAAAGCTAAGTTTAAATAGCAAGACGATTCGATGATTGGAAGAAGAAAACAATGAACCTTCAGGAAATGGACATCTGCTTTGGGAACGGCCTTCAGCATGTCCCCTCCAACATGCTCAACACCTGCAAAAGAAAAAGAAAAGACCTTAAACCCGAAACGAAAGAATTCAAGGTTTTGTGTGACACGTGAACTTGTTGGGTGAGTTCTCAAAAAGGTTTGCGTGCACAACCAAAACCTTCCAAATCTTTGGGATCGATTTTACCAGGAATTGGAGGAGCAGCTGCGATCACATGAGGCAAGTCATAATTGATGGCACGGATGTGGGGGTTCTTGGAGAGTATGATCTTCAGGGTCTCGCCAATGCCACCGCCCACGTCAACCACAGTCTTCGCTTTTGAGAACCCGTGGTAATGCTGAGCGATCCTGGGCAAGTAAATTGCCGATTGAGCCCTCATCGCCTTGTTGAACAAGTCGGTGAATCTCGGGTCTCGGCCTCCACTCACGTAATCAAACAAGTGCATGCCGTGCGTGCGGGTGAAGAGATCTATTCCTCCTTCCTTAACTGCATCTTTCAGGCAGTGCCTACAGAGCATGCAACACAAATTAGTATCGATGTGCTCTCAGTTTCAGGAGCTATCACAACCATCCGTTTCCATTCCTCCGGGGGTCCTAGAGTAACATCATAGTCGCTCCTTTTGTATCCAGTTTACTTGTACCCATTACTATTTACCCTTGATCTATTGAAATTAACTTTTCGATTTCTATTTACTACCAAGAAAAAAATGAATGTATGGATTAAAAGTACTTGGTCATATACACACGAACCAGGTTTGCAGGACAGTCTTGTCTTGGAGTAGAAGATGAAGTGGGGCAAGAGAAGCTCCGTCGTTGCCCACAAAGTACTTGCTCCGAGGCCCGAGGCCGTAGAGCCTCTGAGGACGGCCACCTTCGTCCTCCATGAGAGTGCACGAGGTGATGGAGTAGCTCGCGAGGAGCCTCAGCATCCGGTCAATTATCTCCGGCGCACCCGGGTTGCCGATGGAGAGGCGAGCTGCGATCTCCGAGGGAGAGAGCTGGCCACTCTTGGCCAGCAATTCCAGAATCCCAAGCTCAAAGACGCCTTTCAAGACCATGGGAACAAAAACCATTGAGGGGATCTCAACGGCAGTCAAAATGTCTTTATCTTCATGGGTGGTTGTGAAGACTGGGGCTTCCTCCGAACTCATGTTGTCTTCCTTTTTCTTTCGACTGTCTTACTCTTTTGGATTTCCGCCAATTGATCGATTTGGAAGGGAAAATAGTGAAGACGTTTTACGTGATCTGGGAGTGCGAATTCGCCTTTACATTTATAGTGCACGCTTGGAGAAGATGGAAAGCTCTATTGACACTCTTTTTCCTTTTGATTTTTGTAAATTTGATTGAAGTTAGTCGTTTCTTAAGAGGCTTTTTGCCCTACATATAGGTAAAGGTGCACTTATTAATGTAAGCTATGAAAGGCTTGAGTTACTGGCTTGAAGTAGCCGCCCGTTAATGCACTTATGTCCTTTTCTATACATTACTGTCCTGACATGTCCTCATCCCTACTTAGAGTACACCATTTGTATCATGTCATGTTTTGACACGTGTCGTATCAAAATAGGAGTATAATATGATTATGGGTAATTCGGAACGCGATGCTTTATCAAAGTTGAACTGTCTGGACATGAATATTACATGCCTACTAAAGCAAGTGAAATGTCACAACATGACTAAATAATTTTTGAATATGTTCGTCGATAGGATACAATGGATTAATCTATTTATAAATATATGTTGACATGTGTACACCATAAATGCATAAAATGCGTTTACGTCACATTAATTAAAGGAGTACCGTAAAATTAGTATTTGTCTACTGACTCTTGTATGAAAATATGGTTTTTATTTTACCATTTACTCCTTTTGAAATTGGAGTTACTTTTATAAACTTGTAAAGATGAAAGAGAGTTTTTAAGTATGAGTATTTATTGTATCTCTGTGTCCTACCGACTCAAATCCGTTTATCCCAAACTCAACCTGTTTAATTGCATATTTTGTGGAATTGCCGGCCCAATCTCAACTTTTTGGTGGTCCAAACTCCAAAATAGTCATGAACTTTTGCTTGGGAGACAAAAACTACCTCAACTTTTCAAATGACTAATAAAAACTCATGTGTTTTAAGGGACAAATGTACCTACCGTTAAGTTTTCAGTCCAATGCAAGCCGATGTGAAATATGAAGTGGTTAACAGTGACAACGGAGACAAAAACTACCTCAACTTTTCAAATGACTAATAAAAACTTGCAAACATTCTAGGGGACAAAAGTACCAACCGTTAAGTTTTCAGTCCAATGCAAGCCGATGTGGAATATGAAGTGGCTAACAGCGACAACGTGTACAAAAAGGACATGTCAGCAAGAGCAAAAGACGTTGCAGACACGTTTGTCAAAGCCAGACGACATGGCTTCTTAAAAACATGGTCATTTCTAATTTTTTTTTAAGGTTAATACCACGAAAAACTCCAAATCAATATGCATATAACAAATTTATCCCAAATTATTTTTTTAACCATAAAAACTTCCAAACTTGTACATTTGTGATAATTTTACCCTGAACTATTTTTTTACTACCAAAAACTCACGTGATAATTTTACCCCAAATTAATTTTTTGACAACTAAAACCCCAAACCGGTATACCTGTGACAAATTTAACCTTCGTTAGTTTCGGTTAAATTTTATTGTTAAATTGCTAAATTTGATGACACGTGGTAGTTGACGGTGTATCAATTTGGGGTTTTACTCCTCTATTTGTACAAGTTTACTAATTTATGATTTTTCGTGATATTAATCTAATTTAACGAACACTAATAGAGGATAAATTTGTCACAAATGTACCAGTTTGGGGGCTTTAGTGATAAAAAAATTAGTTTTGGGTAAAATTATCACAGGTGTACCAATTTGAGATTTTTTATGGTCAAAAAATTAGTTTGGGGTAAAATTATCACAAGTGTATCATTATGGGATTTTTGGTGGTCAAAAATATAGTTTGGGATAAATTTGTCATAGGTATACTAGTTTGGGGTTTTTGATGATAAAAAAATTAGTTCAAAGTAAAATTATCACAAGTATATCAGCTTGAGATTTTTGGTGATATTAATCCTTCCTTTTAAATGGGAACGATATGCTTCGTTTGTGTTTCAAGAGATTGCCACAGCTCTTTTCTCTAGTAATCAATTTCCATAAAATGTCAATATCAGCCACATTATCAGCTTGCTTGGACAGAAAATTTAGGGTGTGTTCATTTCGTGAAAAATAAGTGATTTGAAAATCATTTTCCGAAAAAAGAGTACTTATATTGTTTAGAAAAATTAGTCGGCGGAAATTATTTTCATCATTAATAATAAACTATGCCTAGCTATTTTCGTGTGTAATGAAAAAAATTTCATTTATTTATATTTCTAAATGATATATAGATAATTATTTTTTGGAAAATATTTTCCAAATCACTTCATTTTATGTGAAACGAACGCACCTTTAATTGTGGATATTTTTGCCCATTGACTAAAGTTTGTGGGTTTTTTGGGCTCTTTCTCATAGTCATGTTAATTTTGTTAGACAGGCAAAAATTCAAGTGTTTTTTTTTGTCTTATTTGGCCGTTTTTGGTAGCTTAGGGCGCGAATGGTAACCATTCTGCTCCAGAAAATAAATTCTTGTCAGAAATTAATTTCTGAAATTATTGTCAGAAATTGATTTTTGGATGAGAAATCGGTTTGATAAAACATGACTAATTCTACTCCAGAAATTGATTTCTAGAACATAAATCTATTTTTATTTTCTTATTTTTTTTTGGGCACCTCAAAAAAAATAAATTTCACTCAAAGTGAGTGTCCAAAGGTATTCTAAGCCATTTTGTGAAGTTTTGAAATTTTTGATTTTTTGATTTTTTTGTGCACCTCAAAAAAAAATAAATTTCACTCAAAGTGGGTGCCCAAAGGTATTCTAAGCCACTTTGTGAAGTTTTGAAGTTTTTTATTTTTTGATTTTTTTGGGCACCTCGGAAAAAATAAATTTCACTCAAAGTGGATGCTCAAAAGTATTCTAAATCATTCAATGAAGTTTTGAAATTTTTCATTTTTTGATTTTTTTTGGGCACCTCAAAAAAAATAAATTTTACTTAAAGTGGGTGCCCAAAGGTATTCTAAGCCATTTTGTGAAGTTTTGAAATTTTAAATTTTTTAATTTTTTTTGAGCGCCTAAAAAAAATAAATTTCATTCAAAGTGGGTGCCCAAAGGTATTCTAAGCCATTATGTAAAGTTTTGAAATTTTTAATTTTTTTACATTTTTTGAAAAAAATTCACCAAATTTTCTATTTTCCTGAAATCTGACCTTTTTTATTTTCAATATTTTTTTTGAAATTTTCTGATATTTTTCAATTTTTACGCATTTTCTAAAAAAAAATTAGTGAGAAAAAGAGAGAAAATAGGGAGAATGAATTCTGGAAGAGGGAAGCTACAAAAAAATAGCTTCTCTTTTTCTTGCCCAAAACTCATTCTAAAATAAAAAAATATTGGAATCAAGAATGCATTAAAATCAAGCATTTTTAACAAACGCATTTTTATTCCGAATGCAAAAACTCCGAATGCATTCGGAAATTTTTAAAAATTTCTATTCGGAATCCATTGCTGGAATGGATTCCATGCGTGCCCTTAGTGTTAATCGTCTTTCTCTTTGCAATATATATAGATGCAAAATTCTAAAATGTCCACAAATTTTGACATATTTTCATGAACTTTTTGGTAATATTAAAAATCTTAAACTATGCCTATTATGACACATTTATCCTAAACCTTTTTTTATGATATAAAAACCCCAAACTTGTACCTATGTGGCATATTTAACCTCCATCGTTATATAATTTTTCAGTTAAAACAACGTAATTTTTATTTCACTTAAGCTTGTTAACATTGTTTGCTTTTCTAGCGTTCATGCAGATAGAATTTTAAACAAATCTCATTGATAGAACTTTGATGAAGGGTAAGGTATATATTTGAAATTTTTGGTGTCACAGGAAAAAAGTTTAAGATAAATGTTTTATAATAGGTATAATTTGGGGTTTTTGATGGCTTTTTGCTCAAAAAAAGTAAAGAAAGTTCATAGAATGAGGACATAGGTATCATCCACCCACCCTCGCTTCACTCTAAGTCTTTTTCTTTTACCTATGTGTGCGAGAATGGCTGGACTTAGCCTAATCGATTACTTACTGATCAATGACTTTCTCCGTCGCTCGGCAATCCACAAGTAATGCCACTGAATCTTTCCTTATTCTGAATGTCCTCTTTTTTTAAGAAATGCTAAAGATACTCACTCTTTTTTTTAGTAATAATTATTTTCATAATAATGGTTTGGTAAAGATTAGGTTGGGTAATTTGACACTTTTGGAATGTTTCCCTCTTATTTAAACTTTTAATATAATTTGGTGAACTCATAGTAAAGAACATTTGGTAAACATTTCCGCAATATATTTGCATAGCACGTAGCTTTTTATGATGTTTCCGTGTAACCTAGATATGAATACGAACTTGATTCTCACTCAATAAGAATGAACGACACTAAACCAACTTTATCGCCGATTGCATCTTATTTCTCATTTTCAACATTTCTTTTGTCTTTTGATAGTAATATCGGCTTAATCTAGTTCCATGGATACATCTAGGTTTAATTTTTTTTAAAAAAAATTGCTCTTTTCGAAATATAGTATTAAAAATGGTAGATCATGGAGAAAGATAACATAATTTTAGGGAATGATATAGGGAGTGGTGGAAAGCACACAATAGGAAATGGGGACTTTTTTTTTTTACTTTTTATCCAATTAAAAATTAGATAAAATTAAGTAGTGAGCCAAAAAGTGATCTCTCCTTTAACAGTAGTATAGATATAGATTCACCTATAGTCGCAACTACCAAGAGAACCTTCTTATGTGCAATCGGAATAGCCTACAGAGCTGCATTATATCTCCTCATTATTTTTATTGACACCTAAATTTTGATGATCTAGTTAGTCATTCATTGCATAAAAAAAATTAGGGATTGATCCCGATCATTAGACAAAAAAATTGGTTAAATTGCATATAGATATTAAAACCATTTTAATATTTATCGGACCAGGGTGACTTAACCGGTGGCACGTGTTGGATGGACTGCGATGCGGTCACAGACGGGGTTCCCTGGGTTACCAAAAAAAAAAAAAAGATATTAAAACCATTTTAATATTTGGCGGTGTGGCAGGTTCTAAGTTGAATTGAATTGAGCCCATTAATTGTAAGAGACCGAAAATTATGAAATAGGAGGGGTGTAAACGTGGAAATATTGATTCATTAGAGAAAAATCGGTTGATAAAGACATTATCCCCGGGAAAATCTTGAAGAGATATTACAAGAATGTCTTTGCAGTCGGATCATGGCAGACTTGAAGGAAAAGAAGGAAGGGATTCGGCCATAAGAGGAGTATTATGGGCATTATATTTTCGGCCAAGAGCAGAATCTACCAAGCAAAGAAAAGAAATATATGCCAACACGGTTAATTGGAAGTCTGATTCGTTCAAGCCAAAATCAACGGAGGGGCCCGAAAGGAAAGAATGTTTGTGGCGAAGTAAAAGCAGCTAAAGTATCTTCTAAATATTTACTTGAATTATAACTCCTTGTACTTTTATAATTCTTCACGAAATCGCATTCCAAAAAACCATGGACACGAAAAGTATCTTCTGAATTTTCCGAACGTCACATAAATTAGTGACCTAATTGAAATTTCATAAATCTTTTCCAAAATCTAGACGAATTAATAATTATTGTAATTTACTAAATATATAAATAATGTAGACATTTCTTGATGTCACACATTAAGTGCGAAAGCATTTGTAATCTTAGGCTCTGTTTTTTTTAGCAAAATGAATAGTTTAGAAAATATTTTCCTAAATATGATCACTTGTATGTTTGAAATAATTAGTCAATAGAAAATATTTTTATTATCAACAAGAATATATGTCTAAACATTTTTGTGGATAATGAAAACATTTTTCATTTATTAATTTTTGTAAGTGATAGAATTGATTATTTTTAGAAAAATATTTTTCAAATTATTCATTTTTCGTAAAACAAACAAAGCCTTGAAGTAAGGATTTGTCATAACCAAACCAAGCGCTTGTCCTTGTGATAACCCAACTTTTAGATTGACTATTACTTTTTGATGAGTCTATATTTTATAGTGCATGCGCTTTGACTTTTATTCAATTCAAAAAATTTGAAACGTTGATTCACATTTTTTCATAATTTTTAAAAAAATTTCCACGGTATTTTAATTTTTATGAGAATCAAAGGAAAAACGTACATATTGCTTATCTTGAAGAAGAAACAAACTAGCTCAAAAGTGTATTATTTTTCGTGGATTAGCATGCCGGCAGGGACATTCGATCTCAACATGGGTTAACAAATTAGATCAAAAGGAAAAAAAAGTGGGAAATTGACCTAACTAATTGTTATAAGTAGACACAGACCGTCCAGTCCACGTATGATCAATAAGTTTCACCGGTATGGCACCGGGGCATGGCCTCCTCAAGGTTATAATTGAATGGTTAGGTCATGATTTTGAATAGGCACATGCCGCATCCAAACCGATCATTCTCTCATGTCCCGACTCAACTTTTGATTATTATTATCATTGTTCAATGAGATAGAAAGTGTTCGATTATTGGTGGCTTAGAAACTAACAAAGAGCTAGAATGAATCTTAACGTGGGTTGAAAATCAAACCGCTTCTACCGTGCATGAATTGCATGGAGAGGGACAAGTCATCTTATTGTGGTGGGAGGATACTAAGCTTGATATGAGAGATTTGTAAAGGTTAGACCTGTTAAATTGGTAGGTTTGGTTGGGTCAAAAATGGTCTCACCCAAATTGACCCATTTTCATGCATTACAAATCTAACTCCCGACCCGACCCGACCCATACCCAACTTAATCATATTGCTAAAATACTTCTATATTTAACCAAATTTAGGAAAACTTATATCCAAACCGGATTGAAAGCGTAGAGTGAGAGAGCATGAGATCGAGTGAGAGTGAGAGAGTGAAAAAAGAGTCATAAAGTTGGATCGAGTCTAAGTAAATTGTAAACCTGTTTAACACTCATATTATTTTGCGTTTTACCTAAACCCATTTATGGAATATAACGAAATCAAATAAAGATTCATTCAGCCCATCAAATATAGGTTAGGAAATGGTTTCTTGTTTGATGCTTCACCGAAGATATATACAAGAAGATCACGAAGCTCATGTTTGATGATTCACCGAAAATATAGGAAAGTTACAAAATATTTATTCCATTTGAAAACAAAGAGGGACGCAACCAGGCATAGCGATTCAGGCGGATTTGTATAACTCGAGCACGCACATGTTGTGGGACCGGCAGGCTACTTTCATGGCTCCAAACCCGGCCGGCCATGACCTCAATTTCCTTCAACGTCCGATCTTTCCCTCCGGGAGTCATGCCCAAAATGAAAATGTCGGACGTGAATGTGGTCCGGGTCAATAGGTCAGTCCCTGGGTATTCCGGGCTCATCGAGTCTATGATCACCACCTTGCCGGACACCCGGCAATGCGTCCCAGCAGTTCTTCAGGAGCTGTAAGCCAAACTCATCCCCGAAACCGTGCAATTGCCACTGCAAAAAGAACAATAAACAAACTTGTTTGAAAACGTGAATTATCGCGATTCAAGAAATAATTAGGATTCCCGATAGCCAATTTGTCCCGACTAAAATGCTCATACATTGGAAATGCTGTAAACTAGGTTTGTTAAATTAATATCAACATATTCAAATGAACGTATGCATACGTAATTTGTTCGTTGCTTTTCATTTCATTTTCGAGAGCTAATTGATGGACAAGAATTTGCTGTGCCAAATATTTTGTCTAAAGTAACCTTCACTAAGAGAACGTCTCCTTTGGGAATGGGATTATCTACAAAGCTCCCTCCGACATGTTCCAAACCTGCCATCAAGAAATGATTATCTCATATCGTCATCATTGCAATATAAGACGTCATCAGAAAGGCCAATTATACAGAGGTGACAAATTTAAATGAAGAAGACAATCAACACGCACGGAGAAAAGGCTATACTTTCAACATAAATTGAAATGAATTAGAAAGGTCCGATTCGTTTAGAGAATTAATCTAGCAGCACAGTTTGCATTAAGTTTTGTTTGCTCATAGAGGAAGGAGGAAATTTTACTTCTCTACAAGGAAGTAAAAAGACCAACGATATGGCAAAAAAAATCGATTACCGGGATAAGAGAGCCCCTCTTTGACGACATAGGGTAGATCAAAGTTTATGCTCCGGAGATGGGGGTGCTTGGACAGTATGAGCCTCAGGCATTCGCCGATGCCGCTACTGACGTCGACGACTGTTCGGGCACCCTCAAATCCCCGGTAAAACTCCATGATTTTTCCCATGAAATAAGTGGACGCACACTTCATGGCATTGTTGAAGGAGTGGTTGAACTCCGGGTCTGTCCCGCTGTAGTCGTAGACGATTGCGCTGTTCGCGAGCTCGAAAGGGTCGCCCCCTCCCTTAATCAAAGCATCCTTTAAGTGAAACCTGTAGAGGAAGAATTGACGTACAAACCCCAGCTGGCAACATTTCCTCCGCCCGATCAAAAACATCTTTTCTAGCTATTATTTCCGGCCATGCGCCACAGCCATCCAATCACGATATTCAATAAAGTGATGCCATGCTATAACTATTAAGGTAACTTCAAACGGAAAAAAAAAATGCAGATGCCTCTTATTGGTGCGCTTGAGGGTTGACACCTATTTTAACTTGCCCAAAGATTAATTGCACAAAATTTAGGAGTTAATTTTCTTTAATTCCTAAAATTTAAAAAATATTTCTATTTAAATGTATTGCATATTGAAATTAGGTGCATTTGTGTCAATAGGGTCTACTAGAATTTTTTTTAAAAAAAATCAAAATTAAAAAAAAAAATTTCGAGTTGGACCGGGTTGAGCCTGGGTCGACCCCGCCCTTTTCCTTTTTTCTTTTTTCCCCTGCGCGGGCCCAACCCACCTTTCTTTTTTTCTTTTTCTCCCTCGTGGGCTGGGCCTGGCCCGGCCCGGCCCAGCTCCGTTCTCTTCCTCTCTCCCCCCACATCGACCTGTCTCTTTCTCTCCCCTGTTCGCCCCTGCATCTGGCCGCAGAGCGATGAATGGCGGAGCAGCCTCTCGCCATCTCCATCAGGTCAGAAGATGGCCAAGGAAGCATGCCAATGGAACTGGCATTGAAGGCCAATCCCGTCTTCCAGATTTCCCGGGCTCTCCCTCTCCCCTTTTTCCTCTGCACACTCAATTGAGCACCTCCCCTGCACCGGCCTAAAATGGCCACCGAAGTCAAGACCACACAATAGGCCGGTGTTGGCCATCGTCAGCATGCGTAATGGAGCAAGGGGGGCACATCATCGTCAGCTATATAAGCCGGAGAGAGAGAGAGAGGCCGGACGGCCATTTTGGAGAGAGAAACAAAGCAAAGAGAAGAGAGAGAACAGAGAGAGAATCAGAGAGAAAAGAGAGAGAAAGAGAAGAGATTCAAGCTTTTACAGGTCTCCGTAGCCACGTCGTCGATCGCAGATCAGCCGGAAATCCTCTAGTTGTGTCGCTAACCGGTGAGCCTCCCCTGGTCCCGCCTTGCTCTATTTTGCCCTGTTTTTGTGTGTGGTTTGGCCGGAACTCGCACCAGTTGTCTCGCGCAAATCTCGGCCCATACCGTCGTCCCCCACTGCTCGTGCGTCGTTGCCAAAGGTAAGGACAGGTCGCCAAAGGACAACGGGGCCTCGAAACAGGCCGAAACGCCCCTGTTTTAATCCTACGCTCCAACTGTTCGATAAAATGCCCAATAGGGGCTCGTTTTGTTTGAACTTCGGTTGGCGGTGTCGAGGCTGGCCGGAGGTTAAGTGATCCAAGGGAAGCTCTGGAATGACCACTGCAGGCTGGGTAGGATCAAAATACGACCTGGGTTCGCCGGCCAAGCTCAGACCAATGTTTAGGCTCAAACAAGCCCTAGTTGGAGCTCGGCCGGCAACTGTTTCGCTCGGTTCTCCGGCAACCAAGTGCTAGGCTCTCTTCAGCTGGATGTCCTGAAGAGATTGGTGCCACTGGCCAGACAAAACAGCCGACAAATCGTCGAAATTTCGTTTGGCCTCCTGGCACCTGAGGGCGGCGAACCGAGTTGAACTGGCTGGTTCATTAGCTCGGTCCGGTCAGTTAGACGGTTGATTACACGATTTGAATCAGTCGATTTGGGTCGGTTTCACGTATTCGGGTCGGTCCTGACCGGATCCGATTCCGATGCTCGACCCGGATGAGCCGATCCAACTCGGGTTAACGCCCTGGGTTGGATCCGTTGACCCGGGTCAGATCCGACCAACCCGGACCCGGAGACCCGACCCGATTTTAATATTATATTATTATTATTATTGTTAATTTTTTTAAAAAAAGTTTTTAAAATTTTTTTTATTTTAAAATTAGGATATAATTTAGACATTGTATTGTATGATATTTTTCTAAATTATGTGACATATCTAATTGTTTTAATTTATTGTTGTATTATTATGCATGTTGCTATAATTGCATAAATTGCCATGTTTAAATTAGATAAACCTATAGGGTTATACGGTAGTGCTTAACATTTTTTTTACTACTTTTTTATTATTATCATTATGAATTTTTTTTAATTAGACTATAATTGCAAAAATTGTTGTGTTTTGAATATTGTTCGCCTTAGTTAGGGCTAGAACCTTAGGCTGCATATCTATTTTGACTGCTAATCATTTATGATTATGCACTTATTTAATCACCTCACATGTTAGGAGAAAAGTCCTAAAATCAATCACTACAAAAAAACATGTTTTTTCCGACGAAATTTCCAACGAAAAATTCTAGAAAATTCGTTGGAAAACGAATTTCCAACAAATTTTCCAACGAAAAAAAATTCATGGGTAATTCGTCGTCGGAAAATTTTCCAACAAAAAATTTTAATTTTCGTTGGAAATTTCCAACAAATTTTTTTCATTGGAAATTTCGTGGGTAAATTAGTGGCTAAATTCCTTGGAAAGTTCGTTGGAAAAATCGTTGATAATTATTCGTTGGAAAACTTGTGGCAAAATTCATCGGTAATTATTCATGGGTAAATTGGTGGATAAATTCGTTGGAAATTTCGTTGCTAATTATTCGTTGGAAAAGTTGTGGGAAACAGAATTTCCAATGAAAAAAAAATCATGGGTTATTCAGCACGTGAAAATTTTCAGAAAACTTCGACGAAATTTCCAACGAAAAATTCTGAACAATTCATTGGAAAACAAGTTTCCAACCAATTTTCCAACGAAAACATTTTGTAGGAAATTCGTCGTCGGAAAATTTTCCAACAAAAAATTTCAATTTTTGTTGGAAATTTTCCATGAAAATTTTTCTTTGGAAATTTCATTGGAAACTTCTTGAGTAAATTAGTGGCTAAATTCCTAGGAAGTTCGTTGGAAAATTCATGGAAAAATTCGTCGGTAATTTTTCGTCGTAAAATTCGTGGGAAAGAAAATTTCCAACGAAAAGAAAATCGTTGCTACATAAAGGGCAGGAAAATTTTTGGGACAGCAAAATCGTGAAAATTTGCGACAAAAATAGATTCGTGGCAAAATTCGTAGATAATTTTTTTGCTAAATTCGTTGGAAAACTCGTCGCTAATTATTCGTTGCAAAAATCGTGGTAAATTTTATCGTTAATTTTCCGTGGGAAAGTTCGTTGGAAAAGGAAATTCCCGCCGCAAATTATTTTCTCAAAATTTGGCAAAAAAAATTTGAATTTTCGTTGCTAATTTGGGACCAAAGTAAATTCGTTGGTAATAATTTGTTGAAAATTTCGTGGGAAATTTCATTGGTAAAAATTTGTTGAAAAAATTGTTGGAAAAGTCGTATGTACTTTTTTGTTGGAAAATTCATGGGAGAGACAATTTCCGACGAAATTAGTGGTGGAAAAAAATTAGATCGCTAATTTCGTTGGCAAATTTGTTGCAAAAATTGTCATTCAATATTCGTTGGAAATATCGTGGGAATTGGGAAGAAAAATAATTCGTCCATAATTTTGTTGGAAAATTTGTTGAAAAAATTGTCCATGAATATTCGTTGCGAATATCGTCGGAAAACTCGCAAATTTCCGACGAAAAAATTCATTTTCGTTGGTAATTTCCGACGAAAAAATTCGGCTATAATTTTGTTGGAAATTTTGTTGCAAAAATTCTCTGTGAATATCTGTTGCAAATGTTGTGGCAAATAGTGCAATTTTCCGACAAAAAAAAATAAATTTCGTTCGTATTTTGAGACGAAAAACATTTCGTTGGAAAATTTGTTGCAAAAGTGTTCGAATAATCGTTGGAAATATCGTTGGAAATCCTTTAAACGTTGGACAAAAAAAATAATTTTCGTACGTAATTTGTAACAAAAAAAAATTCGTCGCTACGTTCGTTAGAAAATTAGTTGCAAAAATTTCGTTGGAAAATTTATTGCAAAAATTTCGTTGGAAAATTTGTTGCAAATATGTCGTTGGTAAATTCATGGGAAACCATGAATAATTCATTGCAAATTATGCCGTTAATTGTTCGTTATAAAATACGTCCGTAATTATTCGTGCAAAAAATCGTTGCTAATTTGCAGCAATATTTTTTTTCGATAAATTGCAATGTATTTTTTTTTTGTCGCTAAATTGCGACGAAATATATTCGTGACAAAATTTGTCGCTACATTTGCGGCGAATTTTGTTTCAGGACAATTTGGATTTGAAATCTAATTAGATATGCAATATTAATTTCTACAATGCATAAATTGCAAAGTCTCACATGATGATATTAGATATTCAATCTCATAATTCATAAAGATAGATAAGTAAGAATGAACATTAATTAATACATTCAAAACATTAAAAGGACGGGGGACAACCATAAGACATTTGCAGCTTCGGTACTGGGCATGACATCAAGAACAATCAGCTGTATTGACACCTGATGAAATATGAAAATATAAATAAAGATATGGAATTTGTCCAAAATATAAAAAAAGCATTTATGCATTGACGTGGAACTAGCTATAAAAAAAAAAAATGTTCTTACCTCAGGGGGATTGTCAATAAAATCACCAGCATTAAAAAAAATGTTCTTACCTCAGGGGGATTGACAATAAAATCACCAGCATCATCATCATTAGCATCATCACCAATCACAACATCATCGTGTTGCTCATCAATATGCCCATGATCGGCTACATTAACAGGAGGTATAGGAGGAACTTCATTGCGTCGATGCTGAGGCGTTGCATGACATATTGCAGTTGTGATTGCATCACTCTTATTTGTTCGTCCTTCTGTCCAAGTAAAAGCTTCATTTCTTTGTCCTTCTATACAAGCAATTGTTTCAATTAGCTCAATTCTTGAGTCATGTGCTCCTCATGTTGTGTCCTCCTTGCAATAGCTGCATTGGAGGATGAAGTTGCAGCAGCCTTCGTTTTGAATATCCTTGATAAGAATCCCATCCCAAATATTTTTCCTCCTTTCATCCCACCCGCTGCTTCCACTCATAATGCCATACTGTCAACCGATGGCTCAGACATAGCAATACCATCACCACCACCACCACCACCACCATCACCACCACCAGAACCACTAGCAGTGCTCATCAAAAGTTGATCATATTTTTCCTATATTAACAGTATAGATAAAAATAAAATAAATTCGTATATATTACCATAAATATTAAAACATGCATGATTTTCATTCTAGTTTCCATAAAGTCCAAACAATAACCTTACATACCTTAGTAGCTTTTGCCCGATCGCCAGTCCATGTCTTATCCCTTTTCTGAAATGTACGTTTAAATGTAGCTGAAAATGTGGGTTCCGTCCCCAATTCATCCGCCTACAAAAATTTAATAAAAATTAGTCACCATTGAATTAAATGAACTTATAAGTTTAAACAGACTTACATTCTTCTTCTATGCTTGCCGATGCTGATAGAGCCCCCAACATATGTGGCTGACGGAGACCCGTCACTAGAACTAAAAGCTCGATTCTTCTTGTTCTGTTCACATCTTTTCTTATGCTTCTCAGTTTCCCAAGTTCTCGTAATTTCTATCCAATCGTCCGCTCTAATGAAATCTGGCTTTTCTTTTATTCTCTTTGCTTTATTTACCACGTAACGCATGTGATCACCGACCTTTTTCTTAAAAATTCTTCTAATCTCAGCCTCTTTCATTTCATCCCACGTGAACTTACGCTACAATCAATAGCAAAATCAACAAAAATTAATTATAATGGTCACAAGTGAGATATCCCTTACAATGCACTAGACAATTCATGACAAATTTCATAATTGACCAGCAGTATGTTACACCGAACTTACATTGTGAGAAAATGAATAAAAACAACACTAACCTTGAACTCATTCCACCACAAAGTCTTAATTTCTTTAGGAGCGTTGCTGAAAGTTGTAAACTGCCCTATCTAACAGTTATTGACTATTCTATTAAGTTCCCTCACAACATTCGTAGAATCCGTAAATCCGAAAACATGTTAAAACAATATAGAGAATAAGACAATCAAGCATATGGAAAATTGCCTACATGGATAATTTTTTTTTCATCCATAATTTAAATATACGTACAAAAATAAATTACTTACGAATCTCCGCATGGGCATATAACGAATCGGGTCTCTTCTTCCTCATTTGAGTGTTGCACTGATGAAGAAGGTGGCACCCAAGGAGATGGAATTGAAGTAAATTTAGTTCGCATGTCCTTCAATTCTTCCTGAATATGTTGCTGCGAGTCGGAGGATGGGCCAATATGTCCGTATTATTGCTGCTCATATGGTAGAACAGGGTTCGATGACAGGGCAGGGGAAGAGGATAGGGCCGAGGACGAGGATGAGGAAGCCAAGGAGCCTGGTCTTCTTTGTGAAGCCCCACCCCGCATGTGACCTCCTCGATTATACTGACAATTAGTACAGAGGTTAGACAAATATTTAAAAAAAATATGAACAGGTATTGGGATAGAAAATGAAATCATTTTCCTTACTATTTTGTATTAGATATCAAGAAATAAATTTAAGAAATTCAAACTAACACAATACCGCCCCTGATAAATAGCTAAGTCACTGGTCCTCGTCGGAAGAACCTATTACAATTTTGATCACATCAGATGTCACTAAATTATATAATGAAACATATTTAATTTGCAAAATGAAACACAAATGTTGTTACCGAACAATAAAAACCCGGTTCTCTATTTTCGTTGCAAAATTCGTTGAAAATTCCAACGAATTTTCTAACGAATTAAAATTTCCAACGAATTTTGCAACGAAATTAAAATTTCCAACGATATTTGCCACTAATTTTCAAAAATTTTCGTCGGAAATTTTCAACGAAATTTCCCACAAAATTGAAAAGTGAAAAAATTTCCAACGCTTTTTTTTGAAATACCAACAAAATTTTCAACAACTTTCCAAATTCGGTCAATGTTGAATAATTTTGTTGGAAATTTCCAACAAAATTGGTACAAATACAATTATTGGACCTAACTTTAAATTTTGTTGCAAAATTCGTTGGATTTTCCGACGAATTTTCCAACAATAATGGTAAAAAGTATACAAAATTTGAATTCGTTAGAAATTTCCAACGAATTTAATTTTAGCGAAAAAACAAAAACTTTTCAAAATTCATTGAAAAATTCGTGGGAAATTTCCCATGAATTTTGCAACGAAATTAGTTCA
Source organism: Syzygium grande (assembly GCA_024733475.1). Taxonomy (NCBI): domain Eukaryota; kingdom Viridiplantae; phylum Streptophyta; class Magnoliopsida; order Myrtales; family Myrtaceae; genus Syzygium; species Syzygium grande. Next base: position 41,922,332 of record JAMXDD010000005.1, on the reverse strand, counting down.
CCATCCACTTAAATTAACCGGAAATTGAAATTCGTTGGAAAATTCGTCAGAAATTTCCAATGAATTTTCTAACGAACTAAAAAGCATATTATTGATTGATGCAATAGAAATTTGTTGGAAAATTTGTGGGAAATTTCCCATGAATTTTCCAACGAATTTAATTTCAGCGGAAAAACAAAAACTTTTGAACATTCGTTGGAAAATTCGTTGAAAATTTCCCGCAAATTTTCCAACGACTTTAGTTTTAGCAGAAAAACAAAAACTTTTGAAAATTCGTTGGAAAATTCGTAGGAAATTTCCCACGAATTTTGCAACGAAATTAGTTCACCATCCACTTAAATTAACTGGAAATAAAAATTTGTTGGAAAATTAGTCGGAAATTTCCAATGAATTTTCCAACAAACTAAAAAGCATCTTATTGATTGACGCAATAAAAATTGGTTGGAAAATTCGTGGGAAATTTCCCACGAATTTTCCAACAACATTAGTTCACCATCTGCTTACATTAATCGGAAATTCAAATTTGTTGGAAAATTTGTGGGAAATTTCTCACGAATTTTGCAACAAATTGAAAAGCATATTATTGATTGGCGCAATAGAAATTGGTTGGAAAATTTGTGGGAATTTCCCACGAATTTTCCAACCAATCTAATTTGTGTGGAAAAACAAAAACTTTTAAAAATTCGTTAGAAAATTCGTGGGAAATTTCCCACGAATTTTCCAACGACTATAATTTTTGCGGAAAAACAAAAATTTTTGAAAATTCATTGGAAAATTCGTGGGAAATGTCCCACGAATTTTCCAACGAATCTAATTTTTGAGGAAAAACAAAATCTTTTGAAAATTCATTGGAACATTTGTGGGAAATTTCCCACGAAATTTCAAACAAATTTCATTTTAGCGGAAATACAAAAACTTTTGCACATTCGTTGGAAAATTCGTGGGAAATTTCCCACGAATTTTCCAACGAAATTGGTTCACCATCCACTTAAATTAACAGGAAATTGAAATTCGTTGGAAAATTCGTGGGAAATTTCCAACGAATTTTCCAACGAACTAAAAAGCATATTATTGATTGACGCAATAGAAATTTGTTGGAAAATTCGTGGGAAATTTCCCACGAATTTTACAATGAATTTAATTTTCGCGCAAAAACAAAAACTTTTAAGCATTCGTTGGAAAATTCGTGGGAAATTTCCCATGAATTTTCCAACCACATTAGTTCACCATCCGCTTACATTAACCGGAAATTCAAATTCATTGGAAAATTCGTGGGAAATTTCCCACGAATTTTCCAACGAATTGAAAAGCTTATTATTGATTGACGCAATAGAAATTGGTTGTAAATTTCGTAGGAGATTTCCCACGAATTTTTCAACAAATCTAATTTGAGCGGAAAAACAAAAACTTTTAAAAATTCGTTAGAAAATTCGTGGGAAATTTCTCACGAATTTTCCAACGACTATAATTTTTGCGGAAAAACAAAATTTTTTGAAAATTCGTGGGAAATTTCCTACGAATTTTCCAACGAATCTAATTTTTTGAGGAAAAGCAAAAACTTTTGAATATTCGTTGGAAAATTCGTGGGAAATTTCCCACGAAATTTCCAACGAATTTCATTTTAGCGGAAAAACAAAAACTTTTGCACATTCGTTGAAAAATTCGTGGGAAATTTGCCACGAATTTTCCAACAAAAGTGGTTCACCATCCACTTAAATTAAAAGCAAATTGAAATTCGTTGGAATATTCGTGGGAAATTTCCAATGAATTTTCCAACGATCTAAAAAGCATATTTGTGATTGATGCAATAGAAATTTGTTGGAAAATTCATGGGAAATTTCCCACGAATTTTCCAACGAATTTAATTTTCGCGGAAAAACATCAACTTTTAAACATTCGTTGGAAAATTCGTGGGAAATTACCCACGAATTTTCCAGCAACATTAGTTCACCATCCGCTTACATTAATAAGAAATTCAAATTCGTTGAAAAATTCGTGGAAATTTCCCACGAATTTTCAACGAATTGAAAAGCTTATTATTGATTGACGTAATAGAAATTGGTTGGAAAATTCGTGGGAAATTTCCCACGAATTTTCCAACGAATCTAATTTGTGCGGAAAAACAAAAACTTTTGAAAATTCGTTGGAAAATTCGTGGGAAATTTCCCACGAATTTTCTAACGAATCTAATTTTTGCGTAAAAACAAAAACTTTTGAAATTCGTTGGAAAAGTCGTGGGAAATTTCCAATGAATTTTTCAACGAATTTAATTTTAACGGAAAAACAAAAACTTTTGAAAATTCGTTGGAAAATTTGTGAGAAATTTCCCATGAATTTTCCAATGAAATTAGTTCACTATCCACTTACATTAACCGAAAATTTAAATTCGTTGGAAAATTTGTTGGAAAATTCCAACGAATTTTCCAACGAAGTAAAAAGCATATTATTGTTAGACATAATAGAAATTGGTTGGAAAATTCGTGGGAAATTTCCCACGAATTTTCTAACGAATTTAGTTTTAGCTGAAAAACAAAACATTTTGAAAATTTATTGGAAAATTCGTAGGAAAATTCCAAAGAAATTTCCAACGACTTGAATTTAGTAAATGAAAATTGAATTTTGTTGCAAAATTCATTAGAAATTTCGAACGAATTTTGCAGCATTTTTTAAATTAACCGAAAAAAGGTTTTTCAATAGGAAATTATTACAAAACAAAATTAATATACCAAATTGTGAAATTATTGTAATATCAGGCGAATTAGCGACATATTGTCATGCTAACAACAACGAGAACAATAACCACAATACTTACGACAACGGAAATATTAAAAATTACTACAATAACAAAACACACATGTCGCAGTACTAGTAATAATTAGACATAATTAGTAAAAAGTCTCAAAAATCATAATCTGCATCTTCACCTTCATCTTCACCTTCTTCTTCTTCTTCTTCGTCTTCATCTTCATCTTCATCTTCATCTTCATCGTCATCTTATTCCTGATCATCATCTTCATATTCTGTCTCCAAATCACATTGTGTACCAACTTGAAAATTTGATTTCCGAATTTCAGTTGGATTTACATCGATCATCGCACCACATGGATCTCGTAAAGTAGGAATGTTATATTCAGCAGTTTCATTCATGTTACGAACTTCCTCTTGTTGATATACCATATCCTTCCAGTGTTTCTCGATTTTCTTTCTTGCTTTGGTTTTACATACAGTCCACCAATCGGCTTTGTCACGCTTAAAACTAAGATATGATGCATAATAGACTTGAATTACTTGTTGTGCCAAGACAAATGGTTCATATTTCATATATCTTTTCTTATGATTTATTTCAACCAAATTAAATTTGGTATGCACATTCATTCCTTTCACATGGTCAAACCACATACACTTAAATAAGACAACTCACATTAATGGTCCATGGTACTCAATCTCTATGATTTCATCCAACAAGCCATAAAAATCACCTTGCGAATTGCCACCATTGGATGACTGAACACACACCCTACTATTCATTGTGGCCTTTCCCATTCCATATTCGCGAGTGTGAAAATTATACCCGTTAATGAAATATGCTGGCCAAGTTTGTATTTTTGACTTTGGACCCTACGACAGATGATATAGCATTCCTTGATGTCCAACTTGAGCATCAATACTGTGAACCTAAAGTGATACACACGCAATGTCAATAATATATATTTCAAAATATGATGTATAAAAAAATTTGAATAAACAGGATTTCGTCCATATTCAACTTACATATGTTTTGAACCATGTTGCAAATTGTTCCTGGCACAAACGGTCAAACTCATTTGGTGGTAGTCCATACATAGAATTTCAAAAATTCCTAGTAACAAATACCATTTATGTATTAGGAACGGTTTGACACAATTATTTGACGTATACGTGCAAATGTACACTTACTCGAAGTATGGCTCAACTTCTGGACAGTTCAATAAAATATATGTATGGGCTGCCAGCTTTTCTTTGCCTATTAAGTGATGAAACTTACATGTGCCGCTAGGTCGACCTAAATAATTGAAAATAGAGAATGATTTGCAATTGGGATCAATGGGACCCTCATAATTTCTTCCAGCTCTCTGCCTCTTGCATTGCACGTGCGGCTCAAAATAGTATAATGCAAATATTGTCACTTCCTCCACAATATATGCATTACAAATTGAAGTTTCGACACATGCCTTATTCTTCACTTTTTTCTTCAAATGATATAAGAACCTAGTTGCAGTAGAAAAAAGTTTATCGTAACAGAATATGATTATGAAGTAATTTCACATTTAATTAAAAAAAAAATTTATCTCTCAAATGGATACATCCATCGAAATTGGACATGACTTGCAACTTTGGCCTCATAAGGCAAGTGAACTAAGAGATGTTCCATTGAATCAAAGAATGATGGAGGAAATATCCTTTCTAAGTTGTAAAGAATAATTGGAATATTTCTCTCTAGTTTCTCCATATGTGATGATTTCAACGTTGTTGAGCAAATATCATGCAAAAAATTACTTAACTCTGTAATGGTGCCCCATACAAAGTTTGGTAGAACTTCCTTGAAGGCTATCGAAAGTAGTCTTTCCATAAATATGTGACAATTATGACTCTTTATACTTGTCAACTTGTATTTATTCATATCAACGTATCTGCCGAGATTGGAAGCATATCCATCAGGAAATCGCATCGATTTTAACTAGTGACAAACGGCCCATCTCTGCTCCTTGTCCAATGTATAAACTGCTTTGGGTTTCGGTCCCCTGCTGCTTGCATCCGCATCTAGTGATGGTCAATCGCAAATATCCCTCATATCTTTTCTTGCGTTCAAGTTGTCTTTTATTTTTCTAGTAACATCCATCACAGTATTTATGACATTGTTGAAAACGTTCTTCTCTATGTGCATGACATTAAGATTATGATGAATAAGATAGGCATTCCAATGTGGTAGATCCCAAAATAAATTGCGTTTAGTCCACTTATGTGTACTTCCGTACGCAAAAGTTGTGCCGTGCGGGTTTTCAACAACAGTTGGAAACTCTTGCACGTGTTCCCATATTTGATGCCCGGTCAATCTCAATGGTGGATGTGTTCTTTCGATCCTATTCTTGATGAACTCTTTTTTATTCCTTCTGAATGTATGATTAAGCGGCAAAAATTGCTTGTGACAATCAAAATAGCAGGCCTTCTTGCCATGCTTTAATCTGAAAGCCTTCGATTTCTCCATACAAATCGGATATCCTAAGATCCCAACTGTACTCCATCCAGATAACATTCCATAAGCGGGGAAGTCATTTATCGTCCAAAGAAGCCCAGCCTTCATTACAAATGTTTGGTTAGTAGAAACGTCATACGTAGGGACTCCTTCAACCCATAGCCGTTGTAATTCTTCAATCAATGGTTGCATATAAATATCTATGGCCTTTTTCGGATTTTGGGGGCCAGGCACGATCAATGTCAAAAACATATAAGGTGTCTTCATGCACATACCGGGTGGAAGATTATATGAAGTTAAGATAACTGGCCAACACAAATAACTTTTTCCTGATTTCTCAAACGGGGCAAATCCATTAGCACACAGATCTAACCTGATGTTTCGAGGCTCTAGCGCAAACTCGTGATATGTTCTATCAAAATGTTGCCATGCCTCTGTATCTGAAGGATGATACATTAGATCCTCTTCTGTTTCATGATTTGCATGTCAAGTCATGTGTTCAGCAGTGGCTTGCGACGCATAAAGCCTTTGCAATCTGGGGATTACGGGGAAATGAAACATTTGCTTGCATGGTCTACGCTTCCGATTACAACCCTGCCTTCTGTTAATCTTGTACCTAGGTTGGTTATAGAATTTGCAAGATTCTGCATATTCATCATTTCTCTAATATAGCATACAACCCATAGCACATACATCAATTCGTACAACTAGAAGACTTAAGTTATCCACCAACTTTTTCATATCGTAAAAGTCATTTGGCATAATGTTATCACGAGGCATTGTTTCTCGCATTACTTCAACAAAAGAGTTGAAGCAATCAACAGACACATTACGCTTAGCCTTGATATTTAATAGTCTTGCTGTCACTGAGACCTGCGTGTGATTGTCACAACCTGCCCATAAAGGCTCATCTGCCATTTTCAACATTTCCTGGAAATGATTAGATTGAGAAGTTCCATCACACACATTCTCCTCACAACCTGTAACTCCTATGTCTTCCAATTCTGCTCCATGACTAGTTCCCACTTGTTTAGATTTAGGAGTAAAACTAGTACTTGCATGATTCAATTCTAAATACAAATTATGACCAGCTTCATCAAACACCATCCCCTGATATGAGTTCAATTGTTCGAAATAGCTACATTCTTCCCTAACTAAAAATTGGTCCTTCTTCGATATCTGTCATCATATATAAACGGTTCACTATGGCTAGTCCAATTATAATAGTTTGGAGTAAATCCAAATCTACAAAGATGTTGTCTAACTTTATTGATGTCTTGAAATTTTCCATTACTGCACTTTTTACATGGACACCTTAACTTATTTCCGTTCATGAACTCATATTTACTACTAGGAAAGTTCAAAAATAGTTCCAACTCGATACGAAACTCATCAGTCAAACCTCGCCGTCCAGGTAAGTTCTTATTATACATCCAACCCCTGTCTCTTTGCATTGTGTCTGTATGAAAATAAAAAAATTCTCCTCAATTATTCAACATATCATATATATTATTTAATATTGTTAATTAAAACCATAAAATGCAAAAAATTACAATTATGTTGTTTACGAAACAATTACTTTAAACTTGAAAAATTTGGAAAATTTACCATGTCAAAACGACTTATCAAGTATTTGGCTGAAATCTTTGTAGTAGAAAGTGGACAATTTGATGAGAATTGCAACGTACAATTGGATTGTGAGACCTTCAAATGGACACGTACCTACAATAAAAAATAATTATAGAAGATTCGTCTATTAAATACAATTTATTTTTTCCTTTCTTGTTCTTTTCCTTTTTTTTTCCTTTTCTTCTTAGCCGGGCCGGCGACTGACGAGGTCACCGGCCATGGCGAGCTCACCTAGAACTCTCATAGATATGGCCAAATTTCCAACGAATTTTGCAATGATTTATGCTGAACAATAACGTGTTATTCAATTCGTTCCAAAATTCGTAGGAAATTTCCCATCAATTTTGCTACGAAATGTGTACAAATAAAAATTAATGAATCGATTTTTTGAATTCGATGCAAAATTCGTTGTAAATTTTCCAACGAATTTTGCAACGAATTCAATATACTCGTCTTTACCCAAAAAAAAAATACAATATACCTGTTATTTTAGGCATGTTTGAAATTCGTTGCAAAATTTGTTGAAAATTTCCAATGAATTTTGCAACGAATTTCTATTAAGTCGAACATATTTGAAATTCGTTGGACAAATAGTTGGGAATTTCCAACGAATTTTCCAACAAATTTAGAATTTGTTCGACATAATGGAAATTCGTTGGACATTTCCAACTATTTTTCCAACGAATTTCAAATACATTCGACCTCATGGAAATTCGTTACAAAATTCGTTGGAAATTTCCAATGAATTTTGCTACGAATTTCAAATATGCGGAAAAATCAGGTGTTTTCTGAATTCGTTGCATAATTTGTTGGAAATTTCCAACGAATTTTGCAACGAATTTCCACTAAGTCGACCACATTTGAAATTCGGTGGAAAAATAGTTGGAAATTTCTAACGAATTTTTCAACAAATTTAGAATTTGTTAGACTAGAAATTCGTTGCAAAATTCGTTAGAAATTTCCAACGAATTTTGCAACAAATTTCAAATATGTTCGACTTAATGGAAATTCATTGCAAAATTCGTTAGAAATCTCCAACGAATTTTGCAACAAATTTAGAACATGCCAAAAATAATGTGTTCTTTGAAATCGTTGCAAAATTCATTGGAAATTTCCAATGAATTTTGCAACCAATTTCCAATATGCGGTGAGATAAGGTGTGCTACATATTCATTGGAAAATTCGTTGGAAATTTCCAACCAAATTTCCAACCAATTTCCATTAAGGCGAACATATTTAAAATTCGTTGGAAAAATAGTTGGAAATTTCCAACGAATTTCCATTAAGTCGAATAAATTCTAAATTTGTTGGAAAATTCGTTGGAAATTTTCAACTATTTTTCTAACGAATTTTAAATATGTCGAGTGTGTTCTATGATTTCGTTGCAAAGTTCGTCGGAAAATTCCAACGAACTTTGCAACGAATTTAGCCTACACTGAACAACAAAGTGTTTTCGAATTCGTTGCAACATTCGTGGGAAAATTAGAACACAACTAAATTGACGCACCAAAAATTGAACACAACTAAATTAAACTTAAAAAAATTTGCGAAAATTACCATGTTAAGAAGACTTACCAAGTATTGACAATTTGACAATTTGATGAGAATCGCAACGTTCAATTGGATTGGGAGACCTTCGAATGGACACGCACCTACAGCCGCCACAGGCTCGCCCTCAACGCCCAGGCTGAGTCGCTGGACTCGGTCCCGGCGCTCTTCGTGTAGTTCAATGAGATTACTCGGATCTTGAGATATTTATCGTGGCTGCCAAGGCGGATGGCAAGGGTGGCGATGGCAAGGAGGACTGCGAGGTGGACGGTGAAGAGGACGACCAGAAAGAGAGTTTGTTGAGTAAAAAATACTCGGTACACACCAAATGTTTGTTGCCGAATATATAAACATGTTTTTCCATCTTTCCAACGAATTTTATGACGAAAAAGTAGTCGTTGGAAATTTCCAACGAATTTTGCGACGAAAAATTTTTCATCGCTAATTTCTGACGAATTTTGCAACAAATAAAAAATTTCCAACGAATTTTAGCTTTCTGGCCAATAATTGCACTAAGTTATTTTCGTTGGAAAATTCGTCGGAATTTCCGATGAATTTTCCATCGAAATTCAAAATAATTGCTCCGAAAAAAGATTTCGTTGGAAAATTCGTTGGAAATTCCAACGAATTTTGCAACGAAATTTGTACAAACAAAAATTATTGCACCTAAAATTGAAATTTGTTGCAAAATTCGTTGGAATTTCCAATGAATTTTCCAACGAAGTTCATTGAATCCGTATTATAGGTCTTTTAATTTCGTTGTAAAATTCGTTGGAAATTCCAACGAATATCGAATACTCCGAAACAGTTATTCATCTTTTTTAATTTGTTGCAAAATTTGTTGGAAATTTCCAACGAATTTTTTGCAACCAATTCCCCATATGACGAGCAATTGTTTGTTTTTGATTTCGTTGGAAAATTCGTTGGAATTTCCAACAAATTTTCCAACGTCATTAAAAGACCTATAATACGGATTCAATGAAATTCGTTGGAAAATTCGTTGGTAATTTCCAACGAATTTTGCAACAAATATCGAATACTCCAAAACAATTATTCATCTTTTTAAATTTGTTGCAAAATTCGTTGGAAATTTCCAACGAATTTTGTAACCAATTCCCAATATGACAAACAATTGTTTGTTTTTTATTTCGTTGGAAAATTCGTTGAAAATTCCAACGAATTTTCCAACGAAATTAAAAGACCTATAATACGGATTCAACGAAATTCGCTGGAAAATTTGTTGGAAATTTTTAACGAATCTTTGGAAATTTCCAACGAATTTTACAACAAATATCGAATACTCCAAAACAATTGTTCATCTTTTTTAATTTGTTGCAAAACTCGTTGGAAATTTCCAACGAATTTTGCAACCAATTCCCAATATGACGAACAATTGTTTGTTTTTTGATTTCGTTGGAAAATTCGTTGGAAATTCCAACGAATTTTCCAACGAAATTAAAAGACCTATAATACGGATTCAATGAAATTCGTTGGAAAATTCATTGGAAATTTCCAACGAATTTTACAACGAATATCGAATACTCCAAAACAATTATTCATCTTTTTTAATTTGTTGCAAAACTCGTTGAAAATTTCCAACGAATTTTGCAACAAATTCCCAATATGACGAACAATTGTTTGTTTTTGATTTCGTTGGAAAGTTCGTTGGAAATTTCCAACGAATTTTCTAATGAAAATTGTACACACTAAAATAATTGCCAGGAAAACTGAAATTGGTGGGAAAATTCGTTGGAAATTTCCAATGAATTTTTCAACTAAAATTGTACACTCTAAAATAATTGCCTGGAAAACTGAAATTCGCAGGAAAATTTGTTGGAAATTTTCAACGAATTTTTCCACGAATTTAAAAAAGCCGACCAATACCGGTTTTTTTTAATTAAGTAATCAAAAAAATCGTTGGAAATTTTCAACGAAAAATTTTTCGTTGAAAATTTCAAACGAATTTTGCGATGAAATACTTTTTGTTGGAAATTTCCTACTAATTTTCCGACAAAAAAAGTTTTGTTGGAAATTTCCAACGAATTTTCCGACGAAAAATATTTCGTTGCTAATTTTCGACGAATTTTATTTTTCGTTGGAAAATTTGTCTCAAATTTGCGACGAAAATTTTTTTGTCGCAAAGTTTCGTGGCAAAAATCTAGTTTTTTTTATAGTGAATCCAAATTGCGTGACAAATGTTTTCAAAAAAATGAACATGGTAAAAAGGTATTGAAAGAGCATTAGTTATCCAACTAGTGTAACCAAGTCTCCGAATTCATTTAATCTTCGGTTTGTAGGAATAGGGTAATTTTTCCATCACCTTATTTGGGTTGCTAATCGACCCACCCCAAATCAATTAGCGGCGGCTCCTTGATATAAACCACTTGCAGGTTAAAAACCTAAACCCCAAGTTGTGATATGGTATGGGCTTGGGAGAGCCCGAGTTAAATCCTGAACTTAGACTTAGCACATATCAGGCGAGACCCCCCTTTTTTTTGTATGTTGATAAAAAAAGAGAGGTCGGTTGCGACATTGAGGCATTTAATAGCCTATCGCATACCTGTCACGTCCCGAACCCCACTGAGCCCGCGATATCCCGTCCATGGTCGAATGTAACGTGATGTCCCAGGACGCGTCGCCGACCTCATGCGAAACACCCAACGATAAAGGTAAGCGGAAGCGTATTTAAAACAACCTAGACAATAAAATATGACAAAGGGATAGCACAAAATAATAATTGCTTAACATAGTAAAATAGTCACTATTACAGAACTATAACCTGGGCTACCAATTTCAAACCACGCTTTTCAAAAAGGGGCGGTGGTTGACAAGCTTATCTTCTCTGCAAAAAGGTATTCAAAAGATAGGGTAAATTTGATCTATCCTTCAATCCCTGTAGTACTCTGGCGGCATCTCCGAATCGATCAAGGTCGTGGATCTGAAAGTGGTTATATAATAACCGTGAGAACGAGTCTCAATAAGTGACACCATAAACTCTACAAAGGCTAATGCGTACTCAGACAAGTCGCACAAACAATCTAACCAGCAACTTAACGAGCTCACAACAATGTACTTACCCTTGCTATTAGAACGTGTACTAACTCTGCACGTTAGTCAAATCGCGACAGAACAATAATACTAATTTAATAACATATCACAATTAATCAAACGCTAACCACACTGGCACTCAATCAATCCAACTAATTCAATCAGCCAGTCCAATCAGTTCAATCAATTTAATCACACTCAATTCGCATGCGTGGTCAAACGACTTTCCACGACCTCCCAGGTCCTTTCACACTACCCATGCCATTGCGCCTCAGGCCCAATTTCACATCCCACGCTACTGCGTCTCAGGCTCAGCCTTTAGATCAAGCCGGGCTCGGTCCTGCGTAACCGCGCCTCAGGACATTTTTCCCCTCCAATGACTCGCGTAACTTACGCCTCATGTCTAGTCATGCCTTATTCGCCACACCTGCATAGCCTACACCTCAGGTTGGCAGTCCTTCAATCAATCCGGGCTTTTTCGCATATACATGCACCACAGCATAATTTCGCCATTCTTACAGATCGCACCAACCAAATTCAAGACACACTTGCAACATCTCAATTAGCCAAATCAAAGCATCACACCAATTCCAGTCAAAGCCAATCACAGTCACATCACAAGTCCGATACACCAATCCACACTCCCGACATATAAGTCACTCACATACGAGCTCCAATTTTCATCCACATGCACCACCATAATACGGTCAATCAGTACACCACAATTAGCCACGTGATCACCATAAATCAATCCACCACTCGCCACATAATTCACGCATTAATAATAATTTAACCGACTAATCCATTTTCTAAAATTCATTTAAAACCGAAAACGATCCAAATGTCCAAATTAATTCTAGAATATAATAAAGGATAAAAACCAAATTAATTAAATCAAACTACCCCGAGGAAGGTCTACTAGTCCAAATTCGCACCCGGTCAAAAATCCACTTTTTGCATCTTCCGAGCAATCTCGAGGCCGACCACAATAATATCGACACCGCCCAATTAAATTCGTCCCGAAACTCCGAGAAATTCGACACCAAAGTTTGGGCTCTAATTAACGACCCAATTCGATCAAGTGCGTTTCTAGCGAAATCTCTAATTTAAAAATAAAATAATCGAGAGTGATCAGTTCCCGAATGAGATTTTACTATAAACACACTGACGAATTGCACGTTTTATAAATCTCAAAAATTGCCGAAATTCGGAATGTCACAATACCTCTTTAAAATTGTGCATGGCATTCTCATATTCTTTAGCACATCGAAATCTAACTCGAAACATTAAGCCAATCAGTTTTGCATGAGATGCGGACAGAGAAGTTATTACTTGAACGTATTATAGATAATAAACTGAATTTAGACCATCCAACATGACAGATTCCACCAGATGTGATGGCCCATATCCATTTATTTACGTACCAACCGCTCAAGGAGACCTTGTCCATTAGAAAGAGAAACCACATCGCGACGTTCCTTTCTTGGTCGCCCACCAAGAACTTGCTCTTGGGGCCCAAGCCATACAGCCTCTCGGCTTTGTCCTGCGCAAGGGTGCACGAGAGGAAAGAGTAGCTGACGAGCAAACGTAGCATGCGGTCGATGGTGACAGTCACATCAGGGTTCTTGATGGAGAGGCACGACGCATTCTGGGTGGGCGAGAGCTGAGCAGGGCTCTCGGACAAGAGCTCAAGGATGCCGAGCTCCATGGCTGCCTTCAAAACCAAGGGCACCGACGAGATCATGGTTTGTCCCACAGCGAACAAGAGCTCTTCATCTTCTTGGAGGGTGGTGACTACTAGGGTTTCGGCCGAACTCATGTTTGCTAAATTATTTAACGTCTTTTTGTCAATTTCTTTGCACTGTAGGGGGAGATTTCACTTTGGAGTGGAGAGTGACGATGGAGTTGCTCTTATAGGGTAACTGATGAGCAAGGTGTCATGCTATATTTCTCAGGTTTCTTTTCGTAAAAACAACTTTTCTTGCCCCAGTATATTCCTTGATTTTTCGGGTTTTTTCCTCTGTCCATATAAGCCTCTCACATTATAGCTTCTTCAGTGATTAGAGATCAATGAGATACGGCAAAATTATACAGCACAAAATACGAATAAATATGTATCCAGTCATTTTTCTTTATAATAGGAGAAAAATACACACTGTCCGTCAAAGAGAAAATGCGTAGCATCGTCTATACCTTTCGGCTACATGGTCCCATGGTGGCTGCTTGTTACACCGACCAGATCTTATACGATCTTGTAGTTATTATCATGCTATAGCTAACCACCGCCCCCTCCACGAGGGAAAACAAAACAGTATCGTCGCCATCAGATTAAATGCAATCTTTTCTTCCACCAAATAATCTGAGTAATAGCTTGGACTAATGTTTTTGGTGAACAGAAACTGAAAGCAAAGGGACGACTCTCATAGGGTTGGTAAAAAGAGATTGTCATTCATTTGCATGCATGCTAGAGTTCAGTAGAAGGTTCAGCAACCAAGGTGACTTTTCTCTATTGTTTTTTTTTCTTTTCTCTTTTCTTGTGAAAAGTCTTCTCTTCGCTCACTTTCGAAGGTAAGGCTTAACACCAAAAAAGCCCCAAGAGGTAGGAGTGATTGGTTCCCAAAATTGGGAACCAGGGTGGCCCGATCCGGTTCCGGTTCAATGGAACTGGTCACTTAGAGTTTAGTTCACATTTTACTAATTTTTGTCAATGAATTTATATTAATGAACTTCACTTAGGATTTAGTTTAAATTTTATTATTTTTTGAAGAGATAAAAAAAGATATATGCTCTATGTCCTTGTATGGGTTAGGGAAGGGTTAGGCTTTAGGTTGTATTTGGTTATTTGAAAAGTTATACATTTACTTACTTTTACCAAAAAAAAAACAAGATATATGTAATCGGTCTGATCGATCCAGTTCGGTTCAGTTCCCCCTTGGAACTGGAAATCGGACCAATACTTTTGGGAACCGGATCCAACCAGTCGGTTCGGTTCGGTCCGGTCTAGGTGATTCTCGATTTAGGTGGTTCATTTTGTACCCCCCTACAAAAAGGTACATTCTTAATAAAGTTGTAGCGCCATGTGTGCACAATTAGCAAAAGACACAATATTTATGGAGTGGTTTTTGACAGCATCATCAAGGGCTTTGCTCTTTGACAACTACGCCTAGAGGTTAGGCTCTATTCCGCCATTATGTCTGTGATATAATTGTGTTTTGCCCACACAAATAAGTAATGTCACTTTCCAAAATTAATTTAAGCTGATAAAGCAAAGGTATTCTAATTCGAGCACCCAATAAGTATTTATAACATCAATTTTTGAACAAGGCGTTTCAATCACATAATACTAAGAGGCTTTTAGGTAGATTTCAATTAAATTAATTAAATTTGTAAAATTCGAAAAGAAATAGAGAGTGGCCGGGGTATTCGTTTTGAGTTGTAGAGAAGTTTCGATGTAAATAATAATGTTGCGTAAAAGGCCTCGAATAAGGATGAAATTAATTAAACAAATAAATCTTTGTCTGAAGATCACAACCTTTGAAAATTAAAAAAGTCATTGATCTTCACGTTTGACTACTTTGACGGCGTTGATTATAGACCATCTACTCCTTTCGATGGTACTCATTCAACATTCATAAAGGAATTGCTATGGAAATTTCTCCATCTCAGGGTCTAGCGATGAGCACCAGTCTAGGGTTGGACCGAGAACTGGACCAAATCGGCCGGTTCTAGTGGTTCCCACAAGAGTTCCCAATTCCAAAAACTTTAAATCATAGTTGATCTAGTTCCTGATTCTTAATGTACAATTGGTCCAAAAAACCGAGACCGAATTGATAACCTTCATATTACTTCTATTTTTCTTGTTGCGATCATTTATCTCACTCTTGCTAATCTTCCTCTCTCAATTTCTTCTCTCAACTTAGTTCTCTCTCCCTCACTCTCTTAGATTTTCAATTTAGCTCTTTGCATTCTTCCTCAATTATTCAGATCTAGAACCAATGGAGCTGCTTTGAAGTAGATAGAAATAGGGTTGTAGAAAATAGAGAACAAATAAGAGTTGCATATTTGATTTCCGAATTATGTGTTTTACAGTTAGTGATGACTTCTATATATATATATATATATATACACTTAAAGAGAATCTCAAGTAATATATGGC
Organism: Syzygium grande; assembly: GCA_024733475.1. Lineage (NCBI taxonomy): Eukaryota > Viridiplantae > Streptophyta > Magnoliopsida > Myrtales > Myrtaceae > Syzygium > Syzygium grande. Next base: position 41,906,718 of record JAMXDD010000005.1, on the reverse strand, counting down.
AATAATATTGGTAACCACTAGTAGAGATAACGTTTGAATCAATCTCGGATTGCTTATCATACAGAGAATTTGATTGTGCTCAGATTATGGTGCGAGCTAGAGATATGTTTGAATCAATTTTGGATTGCTTATCATGTGAATATTCTAATTGTTCTTTGATCCTAATGCAAGCTAAATTTAAAGTTTGATTCTAGTGTGACCTGGAACAAATGGCAATGAACTGGTTCAACATCCCCAGCAAGCTGACGAGGCTGAACAAACCGTCAGCTTGGACCGTAAGAGATAAAACCAAGTAGGCAATCAGCCTTCGGTAAGAATGTCTGTACGCCGATCAAGGGAGGAGATAAATTGAATGTAGAGTTGTCCGTGGATGTGACGCTTGTGAATGAAGTGATAATCACTCTTCACATGTTTTGTACGATCATGAAATACTGGATTCGTCATAAGATAAATGGTAGAAAGGTTGTTGCACCAGAGCGTGGGTGGATGTGACGTGGTAGGGCATGGAAATCACAAAGAAGATACTCAATCCACATAACTCCAGTAATCATGTCAGCAAGGCATTTGTATTGAGCCTCAGCATTGGAGCACACCACACTTCACTATTTGCATGAACACCGAAAGATAATATTACGTCCAAGAGAAACATGGTATCTGCTAATAGAGCAACGATCATCATGATCACTATCCCAACCCGCATCAGAAAATGCATGAAGAGCCAACGAAAAAGTGTGAGTGAAAATAAGTTCATAAGGAGTATTTGCCAAATACTAAAGAATGCATTTCATAGCCAGCCAATGCACAGTGGTAGGAGCATGAAGGAACTATCAAGCAGTACTCACTAAGTATACAATATTAGGCCCGGGTTAGAATTAAGTATTGAAGGGCACCCGCAATGCTGCGATAGAGGAGAGGATTAGGTAAGGGCTCCTCTTTATGAATTGATGACGTTTCATCGGTGGTGCATGGGGTGAAAACATCACAAGCATCAGACATCTTTCACAATCCGGAATTTCACGAGTGAACTTGGCTTGATGTATATGAAGTCTGTCGGAGATGGATTGTGCCTCAACACCCAAAAAATAGTGTATAGGTCTGAGATCCTTGATGGTAAATTCACCATGTAGAGCATACAAAAAGAGCTGGTGGTGGAGCATTGGGAGAGCTGGTAATTTCGTCCACATAAACTAAGAAGAAGATATTGTAGAATGTAGAATGATAGATGAACAAGGACGAGTCAGTAGTTGAGATAAGAAAACCAATGTTGATGAGATAGGAGCTAAACTGCTAATACCAAGCACAATGTGCTTGCTAGAGACCATAAAGAGAGCGATCGAGAAGATAGACCCTATCATGCCCTGAACCCTACGGCACGCGACAACCCAATCGAGATCAATTCGAGTGCGACGTCCCAGGACGCGTCACCGACCTAACACCCAGCACAAAGTATCATACACATACAGAAGCAATATAGCACCCGTACAATTAAAACATCACGTGACCAATGATAGCAAGACAGCAAACAACATGAACAAATATAAACATGTATTAACAAGGAGAACATATACAATATTCATATACAACATGAACATCAAAATCAAAAGTGGGTCAACGGCCACTACTGACAAAAAGGAGTAAGTGGCCCGGGTGATCAGAATCTTAAATCTAAGAAAGGGCACCTATCCAAAAAGTGTCGGCCCTACCTAACTATGGTTAGTGGTAAACTCTAAGGCAACTAGTCTCGGTCGGATCCCGAGGACTCGGACGAGTCATCTGATGACTCATACTCATAATCCATCGAATCTGGCTCGAACTCAGCATCCCCTGACTCCGCCCTGGAATCATCCTCTGGCTCTAGCTCCTACTCCATGGGCTCCGGCTCCGACTCGATGCCAAACTCTTGGTCCATCGGCTCCTCTCCCTCGGACTTGGTATCCATCTCGATAATGACTGGCCGGGCACTGGAATCCTCCTCGAACGTGGCAGTGGGGCTTGCGACCTCTCTATCAACGGCCTGTAGATCTGGCTGGCCATATATGTTGAACAGGATGTCGAAGGACCAAAGGGGTCCATGTGTGCCGAACTGGTCCTAGAAACACCAAGCTAGGTAAGGATGGGCTCGGAAGTGTGGCCTGCTCTCATCGATCCATACTATACTGTAGTGTCTAACATACGACTCTTCGTTTCTTACGGGGTGTACCGTCACCGATCGCTCTATGTGATACGAGATCCCAAAATGAAGTGGCGCATCCACCATCTCAAGGTTGGAAGTCTAAAAAGTGGGGTTTAAACAACGGTGAGAATAAATCTCAGCGAGTAGGCCTCCTAAACCTAAACTAGGCTAACATGCACCTTCTGACGAGCACCAAACAACACACTATCCAAAATATAAAAGACGTAGGCCCTTGGGCCCAAATCCAATACTTAATTGACCCTGCAGGTTAGGCATTTTATAAATTCACAACAATAACACAGAATCCAATCGTGGCACATGCATAACATCACTTGGTCACCACGCATGTCATGCATATGCTCATACTCATGCTCATGTCTCATCAATGCACTTTCACACACTTGCACTCTTGCACACTTGCAATTAACCAATTTCATTGACCCGCGTAAAACGCATCGGGTCTATCACTTCGAAATTGATCTCTGGCCCGCGTAAAACACATCAGGCTCATGACGCAAAACCCATGTAAAACGCATCAGGTTGGCCATCTTCCGGCAATCCGGCATCGTTCAGCGTAACACGCCTCAAGACGGGTTCAATACCCCGCGTAAAATGCATCAGGGCTTTATGTGACCACACGTTCACAATTACCAATTATTATTTGAACCCCGCGTAAAACGCATCAAGGCATTTTAGGTGATCACATGCTCATGTCATTCGTGCACACTCGCATATGCACATGTTATGCCAATGTTTGAGATGTACACTCATGGCCATAGTATTCACACTTGGGCATTCATGAAATTCACAATGAGTATTCAATTGCATAACACCACTTGTTTAATTCACAACGCAATATGCTCAAATCAATATATCACATGCCCAACTAATCAAATCATTCAATCCAGCCATGGCAAAACTTGGCGCACGAAATTACGAAATTAGATCATTACAATTCACAAGTCCATGACCCCCAAGGATCCCTCAAGTCACGGCTACATAAGTACTAAATATGACATCAAAATACTAACATCAATTCGCGTTCAATTCAACCTCCTCATGGTCCGTTCACAAAACACTTGACAATTTCCACTAAGGCCATGATTAATCAAATACGGCCTGGATCCAATTCACACTAAATCAGCCATGAACAGTCCACCTTAGGCCAATAATTCACTTCCAAATCACCACATTAGACCACAAGAATCACCATGAAAACAGCCACCACTCGGTCCACAAATTACATCCACCTAATCCACATTTTTGCCCGAATCAAGGCACCTATGCTTAGCCACCACCTAGCACACTATAGGCCACTAAATCTCAATTAAATTATCACACTAAGCCACCAAATTAGCCACAAGATCATCCCCTAACATCCACCTCTAGTTAACCCCTAAATTACCTTAATTAACCCCTAAAACTCATCTAGAAATGTACATTAGCCTAACTAGGATTTAGGATTGTACTCACCAAGGTTCCTAAGCTCTTAATGAAGGCTGGACAGGTGGCAAGGGCGGCTGAGCCATGGCGATTTCGTGCCGGACTAGTGGTGACGGTGTGATGTGGACATCGAACCCCTATCGAGGAGGAGGTGCTAGGGACCCGTTATCTTATCCACTAGGCCCGATCACTCGAGCAAAGAGCGAAGGAATTCAAACAAGCTGTCGGCATCATGGTTCAAGATATTTGGAATGAAGATAATCTGGATTGAAACTTGAAGATTCTGAAACTCCTTGGCGCAACATGATTACTTTTGGTCTAGTGAATTCGAAAGGAGCTTAAAATTGACGAACTCGAATTGGCTCAAATTTGGATGGACGCTTTGAAACGGGTCCGCTGATCAATACTCACTACTTTAGTAGTGATTGATGACGTTTTTAGCGATTTGGAGTCGTTTAGATGAACTTTTAGGCCTTTTTCTATTTTTGGACGAATTTTTAATAATTAAGGTTATTTTTGTAATTTTAATCCTAGTAGGATTAGAATTAGGGTTAGCACCCTATATAAGGTTGCTTATAGGTTTCTAAGAGGGACAGAATTTTATTTAGCAAAGTTTTCTTCTTGAGTTCTCTTGAGGACTAGATCTTATCAAGGCTTCCTTGTGGCGATCGAATTTAACTTATCGAGCAAGATCGCGAATTCTCTTGTTCGTGGCGTTATAAGCGTGGATTGGTTGACACAAGTTCGTCAACAGGTCGCGTTCATACCGAGATTACCAATCACAGGTTCGATTGGAGGTCGAGGTTAGCAATTCGTAACTCATAGATTTTCGTAGAACGATCATCTTCCGCACAGATTCATATCATCTGGTATCAGAGCTGGTTCTACAAGGTCTACTTATTCTACTTTTATTGCTTTTCGTTATTAATCGAATTAGGATTCTAAATTTGTTCTTGCTGTGATTTCAATTTTGATTTAGGGTTTTCGGTCCTAGTTGTTTTTTTTTTTTTCTTTATATTTTGTACTTGAGTTCGTCAAAAAAAAAAAAAAAAAAAAAAAAAAAAAAAAAAAAAGCAAAAAAAAAAAAAAAAAAAAAAAAAAAAAAAAAAAAAAAAAAAAAAAAAAAAAAAAAAAAAGAAAAAAAAAAAAAAAAAAAAAAAAAAAAAAAAAAAATAAATTGAAGTTGGAAGAGAGACGACTTTTTTTTTTTTATCATTGATAGTTGGACCGAATAGAAAAAAAAAATATTTCAGTGGCAGAAATTGAAGTTGAATTCGAATCTCGCAAAAATTTGCTAAATTGCTGAGTTGATCGGTATATTATTGAATTTGATCTTGTTTGGTGGTTTATCGATTGTTATGAGGAGCTTGTGAGACTAGATTCAAGTCTGAAAAAGAGCTTTCTAGAAGGAAAAGAGAGGTAAATGGCAAGAGTGTGTGAGTTTAATTGAGGGAAGAAAAAGCCGAAATTGAGTTAAACACGAGAGGAGTGACAAACACTTTGAGCGGAAAACGTGAGGGAGTGACTAGTGAGATTTCTTTTATCTCTAACATTTTTTTGCAGGTTAAAAAAAAAATGTCAAGTTCAGTCCAGGGAAGTGTGAATCAAAGGGAGGATCGCACTCATCCAAGGGATGATGCGATTCTAGCAAGCATCCAGCAATTGAGTTTACAAATTGAAGCACTTAGCAACCGAGTTACAAGATGTGAGACGAGACTTGAAGATGACCGAGAGCCACCACGAGGGAGGCCACAAAATCAGCGAGAGGAGCCTAGGACACAACCTAGATGGCAACGGCAATTTAATGATGCATATGTGTCCGATACAGAAGATGATCGAGATGGCAAGTTTGAGAGGAGAAACGGACGCCGAGGATTTAGACATCGAGAAGATGATGAACTTGGCAACATCAAGATGAAGATTCCATCTTTCCAAGGAAAGAATGATCCTGATGCGTATCTAGAATGGGAGAAACGGATGGAGATGGTATTTGATTGCCAGCAATATTCGGAGCTCAAAAAGGTAAAAATTGCAGCTGTTGAATTCACTGATTATGCTATAATTTGGTGGGATCAACTTGTGACTAGCAGGAGACGCAATGGTGAAAGACCAATAGAAACGTGGGATGCGATGAAAGCAGTGATGAGGAGGCGCTTTATACCTAGTCATTACCACAGAGACTTGTTCCATAAGCTGCAAAATCTTACACAAGGTAATAGGAGTGTGGAAGAATACTATAAAGAGATGGAGATTGCTATGATCCGTGCTAATGTAGTGGAAGACCGTGAGGCCACAATGTCACGATTTTTGTGTGGTTTGAGCCGAGATATAGCAAGGGTAGTGGAGCTGCAACACTACGTTGAATTGGAGGAATTAGTGGACAAAGCCATCAAAGTTGAGCGGCAATTGAAGTTGGATCGAAATTACAAGAGTGGTGGAGGTTCAAGCTCGAATTGGAAGTCTAATTGGAAGAGAGACGAAGCCGAATTGAAGGGAAACAATATCAAGACTGAAACTTTGAAGGAGAAGGAGAAGGATGGCAAAGTTGTTTCAAATCCGGCTTCAGGTAAAACTGAAAACCCTAACACTAAGACTCGTGATATTAAATGCTTTAAGTGTTTGGGCAGGGGTCATATGGCAAAATCGATTGCCCTAATAGGAGGGTGATGGTCATGATCGGACATAATGATGTTGAATCGAAAGTGAGAGGGAGGAAGAGGATGATGACATGCCACCATTAGAGGATTGTAGTGATGTTGAGATGCCAGTAAAGGGTGAATTGATGGTGGTTAGGCGTTCTCTTAGTGTTCAAGTCAAAGAGGAGGAGCATCACCAGCAACGCGATAACTTGTTCCATACAAGATGCTTGGTGAATGGTAAGATTTGTAGCTTGATTGTTGATGGAGGTAGTTGTACAAATGTAGCAAGTTGTACCATGGTGGAGAAGTTGGGATTGAAGACTACAAAGCATCCAAGACCATATAGATTGCAAAGTGGTTGAATGATAGTGGTGAAGTAAAAGTATCAAGCAAGTCCGAGTTCCATTTGAGATAGGGCGATATAAGGATGAGGTGATGTGTGATGTTATACCTATGCAAGGTGGCATCTTTTGCTTGGTAGGCCATGGCAAGATGATCGAAAGGTACATCATGACGGGTACACTAACCGATATTCATTGGTGATGAATCAGAAGACATACACGTTAGTGCCAATGACACCTACTGAGGTGTATGAAGATCAATTGAAACTACAACGTGAGGCCGAGAGAGAGAGAGAGAAAAAGTGATAAAACTGAGGGCCTACGTGGAAACTCTGAGACACAAGTAAAAGGAGAGGAAAATAAGAGTAGAGTGGTAAAAACCGAGAGAAAAGGAGAGAGAAAAGAAAAGAGAGAAAAGAATTTTTATGCAAAATCGAGTGAAGTGAGGAGAGCTTTGTTTTTGGACCGACCGATACTTGTACTTTTGTACAAAGAGGCACTGTTTACTACTAACGAACTTGACCCGAATTTGCCAAGTTCTGTTGTGTCTTTATTGCAGGAATTTGAAGATGTCTTTCCTGATGAACTTCCTGGAGGTTTACCACCAATTCGAGGCATAGAGCATCAAATCGATTTGATTCCTGGTGCACCATTGCCTAACCGACCAAGATATCAAGCAATCCTCAAGAGACAAAGGAACTTCAGCAGCAAGTTAGCGAATTACTAAAGCAAGGATATGTGAGAGAGTCTCTTAGCCCGTGTTTGTTCCCTGTTTTGTTGGTGCCAAAGAAGGATGGGTCATGGCGGATGTGTGTTGATTGTCGAGCAATCAATAACATAACGGTAAAGTATCGACATCCTATTCCTAGGTTAGATGACATGTTGGATGAATTGCATGGAGCTTGCATATTTACTAAAATTGATCTGAAAAGTGGTTATCATCAAATTAGAATGAAAGAGGGGGATGAATGGAAAACTGCATTTAAGACCAAGTACGGGTTATATGAGTGGTTAGTCATGCCATTCGGTTTAACTAACGCACCTAGTACTTTCATGCGACTTATGAATCATGTTCTGCGTGCTTTTATTGGTCGATTTGTAGTTGTCTATTTTGATGATATCTTGATATATAGTCGAAATCTTGATGACCATATTGAGCATGTGCGAGCTGTTTTGCAGGTTTTAAGGGCTGAACAATTATATGCTAACCTAAAGAAGTGCTGTTTTGTAACTGACAAATTAGTATTTCTAGGCTTTGTTGTTGGTGCTGATGGAATACAAGGTTGATGAAGAAAAGGTGAAAGCAATCCGTGAATGGCCAACACCTAAGACAGAGGGGAGAGGTGCGACTTTCATGGTTTAGCCAGTTTCTATCGTAGATTTGTAAAAGACTTCAGCACCATCGCCGCACCTTTAACCGAGATTATCAAGAAGCACGTGGGTTTCACGTGGGGAGAAGAGCAAGAGAGAGCATTTAATCTGTTAAAGGATAAGTTGACTAATGCTCCTTTGTTATCTTTACCAAATTTCAGTACTACTTTTGAGATAGAATGCGATGCTTCTGGTACAGGAATTGGAGCCGTGTTGATGCAAGGAGGACGTCCTATAGCGTATTTCAGCGAGAAGTTAAGCGGAGCGACATTGAATTATCCGACTTACGATAAGGAGATGTATGCTTTGGTGCGAACTTTGGAGAATTGGCAACATTACTTGTGGCCAAAGGAGTTTGTAATCTACACCGACCATGAGACCTTAAAGTACTTGAGAGGGCAACAAAAGTTGAACAAAAGACATGCTAAATGGATGGAGTTCATTGAGACTTTTCCATATGTAATCAAGTACAAAAAAGGTAAGGAAAATGTGGTAGCCGATGCACTTTCTCGAAGGTACGCAATTCTAACTACTCTAGGAGCAAAATGTCTAGGTTTCGAGCATATCAAAGGTTTATACGCTGATGATGATGATTTTGGAAGAGTATTTGAAGCTTGTGAGCATGCTGCGTTTGAAAAGTTTTATAAGCATGATGGATATCTCTTTCGTGAAAATAAGTTATGTTTGCCTAAATGCTCTTTGCGCGAGTTGTTAGTGCGAGAGGCACATAGTGGTGGTTTAATGGGGCATTTTGGAATCAATAAGACTTATGAAGTGCTGCATGAACATTTTTTTTGGCCACATATGAAACGAGAGATGTCACAATTTGCGAGAGATGTATCGCATGTAAGCAGGCTAAGTCTACGATTAAACCACATGGTTTGTATACACCTTTGCCTATCCCGACGCATCCTTGGGTTGATATCTCTATGGATTTTGTGTTAGGATTGCCTAGGTCTAAGCATGGCAAGGATTCTATTTTTGTGGTTGTTGATCGATTTTCAAAGATGGCTCATTTTATACCTTGTCATAAATCTGATGATGCATCGAATGTTGCTGAATTGTTTTTTCGTGAGGTTGTGCGTTTGCATAGCATGCCTAGGTCTATTGTTTTTGATCGAGATATTAAATTTCTAAGCTACTTTTGGAAGACATTGTGGAAGAAGTTAGGTACACAACTTTTATTTTCTACTACTTGTCATCCACAAACTGATGGTCAAACTGAAGTAGTTAATAGGACTTTAGGGGCATTGTTGCGTGCTATCATTAAAAAGAACATTAAGTCTTGGGAAGATTGTTTACCGCATGTTGAGTTTGCTTATAATAGGAGCGTGCATTCTGCTACTAAATTCACACCGTTTGAGGTTGTCTATGGTTTTAATCCCTTAACTCCGTTAGATTTAACCCCTTTACCTATTGCTGAGCGTGTGGATTTAGATGGTGCTAAGAAAGCTGAATTTGTGAAGACTTTACATGAGAAGACGCGACTGAATATTGAGCTTAAGACAAAGCAATATGCAAAGCAAGCCAACAAAGGACGCAAGAAAGTAGTGTTTGAGCCCGGAGATTGGGTTTGGGTTCATATATGCACAGAGCGTTTCCCCAAACAGCGACACTCTAAATTGCTACCGCGAGGGGATGGACCATTTATGGTGTTGGAAAGAGTTAACGATAATGCTTACAAGCTTGACCTTCCAGGTGAGTATGGTATTAGTGCTACTTTTAATTTTCGACTTGACTCTTTTTGATGCAGACGCTGATTTGAGGGCAAATCCTTTGCACGGGGAGGGAATGATGTGGACATCGAACCCTATCGAGGAGGAGGTGCTAGGGACCCGTTATTTTATCCACTAGGCCCGATCACTCGAGCGAGAGCGAAGGAATTCAAACAAGCTGTCGGCATCATGGTTCAAAATATTTGGAATGAAGATAATCTGGATTCGAAACTTGAAGATTCTGAAACTCCTTGGCGCAACATGATTACTTTTGGTCTAGCGAATTCAAGGAGCTTAGAATTAACGAACTCGAATTGGCTCAAATTTGGATGGACGCTTGGAAACGGGCCATTGATCAATACTCACTACTTTAGTAGTGATTGATGACGTTTTTTAGCGATTTGGAGTCGTTTAGATGAACTTTTAGGCCTTTTTCTATTTTTGGAGGAATTTTTAATAATTAAGGTTATTTTTGTAATTTTAATCCTAGTAGGATTAGAATTAGGGTTAGCACCCTATATAAGGTTGCTTATAGGTTTCTAAGAGGGACAGAATTTTATTTAGCAAAGTTTTCTTCTTGAGTTCTCTTGAGGACTAGATCTTATCAAGGCTCCTTTGTGGCGATCGAATTTAACTTATCGAAAGCAAGATCGCGAATTCTCTTGTTCGTGGCGTTATAAGCGTGGATTGGTTGACACAGTTCGTCAACAGTCGCGTTCATACCGAGATTACCAATCACAGTGTTCGATTGGAGGTCGAGGTTAGCAATTCGTAACTCATAGATTTTTGTAGAACGATCATCTTAATGTCGGCAGAGGGAGAGGGAAATGAGTGGGAGAGTGGGCTAACTTGGGGAGGAAGAAATGGGAGGAGAGAGAGAGAGGGGTGTATATGGACATTGCTTAGTGGGTTAGGTGAACAACCTCTACTAAAGACCATCTTGCCCTCACTTCAAGGGCTTAGATTAATCTAGCCAAAATATCTTGGGGGCACATTTATCCATCATTACCAGCATTATTGGACTGAGATAATCCCATTTAAAACTCAAAAATTCGGAATCTAAGCTTGAGGGTCCAGGGATAAAACAGTAATTTTTCAGTTTCGAGTCGAATTTTCAATTTTTGACTCTCACCATCCCAAATATGAGTGGCCACACTTATATGACGTTGTCCTTGCAAAATAGTTGCGTCGTCCACGAAATTCGACAATCAAGTCCGGACTCAATTTCACGATCGATTTAGCTCAATTTGCAATTTTAGTGTCTCTCACTAACGGGCGGTTTAGGGGGTTACGACATCAACCTAGAGTTATCGAGTCAACATGGTCTGGATTTTCTAGAGAACACGAGAATTTATCACTAGTCCCGGGTCGCGGTCATTCGGAGTAAGTTTGGGGTCGTCGCCATATCATTTTTCGATCGCGACGGTATCACCCGCGATCCGATCGCCACGTCGTTGGCCAAACCAAATCCGTCACTCTCCTTGGATCGGCCCACATTGGCACAAAATATTCCCTCGCGTTCCTCGGGATCAGACTCAATTCAATTGACGAAGTTCTTGGGTCCACGTACCGTTTTTTCCTAGTTAGCCTTTTCACATTGGTCAAGATCCCAAGAATGATCGGTTTCGAGCGAGACTTACTAAAATGCAAAGTGAGAAATAATATCAATTTCATTGATCACCTAAAGTGGATCGAATTCGGACGTTATAACTCTTCCTTCTTGCAAAAATTTCGTCATCGAAATTTATAATCTAATCCGACTACTCAAATAAATGGGGGTGTTAACGTCAGATTACTTCCTTTGCTTTCCCAAGTGGCCCCTTCCCGGGTCGTGATGTTGCCAAATAACCTTGACCAATGGGATCGTCTTGTTCCTCAAAACCTGCTCCTTCTTGTCCTCGATCCGACCGTCTCTCCATGTATGACACTTTCGTCATCTACGCCTATTGCCTCATGATTTAGCATGTGGGTTGGATCCGTTCGTATTTCCTCAATATTGACACGTGGAAGGCGCGAGGAATTTGCAACAAATTTGGCATAAGGGGAGGCGATAGGCTAACGTCCAATTCTTTCCAAAATCTCGAACGGGCCTATATACCTTGGACTCAACTTCCCTTTCTTGCCAAACCGAGACAGTCCTCTCATCGGGTTAGGATCTTAAGGAATACATGATCGCTTAATCTGAAACTCAAATAGTCTAAGCTTTTGGTCCACATAACTTTTCCGACGGGCTCGAGCTATCCTCGACCTTTCCGGATAATAATCTTTACTGCTTTCTATTGTTGCTGAACCAACTCTAGACCGTTACACTTCTTTTTCCCATTTCATCCCAACACAATGGCGTTCTACATGCTCGCCATAAAGTGCTTCAAACGAGGCCATTCTCGACTTCGTTGAAAGCTATTGTTGTAGGCAATTCCATCAAATGCAATCGCTTCTTCCCACTTGCAATGAAAATCTAATACACAAGCCCTTAGTATATCATCGAAAGTCTAAATAATCCTTTTCAGATTGACCATCCGTATGTAGATGATAGGCCGCATCGAATTGCAACTTTGTTCTCATGGCCACTTGAAGACTTTTCCATAAATTA